>JAJDFG010000069.1:817180-1414680 GCA_021039105.1 Scomber colias
GGGTTAATTCCGGGCGGGGATTTTATTCTCCAGAGGGGGCTGGCTTGTCAGGGTTTCGGCCGCTGATGTTTAGGCCTGTAAGACGCCTCGAGCCCGGCACGCCTCAGAAGATAGATAGGTAAGTTTGTGTTAGGCAGGTTCTGGGGAGGTTTGGTTTGGTTATGCACCATTGCTGTTTGGTCTCCGGTGTCATATTTGCTGTGGTTGTCTCCGGTGGTGGGTTGCTGTGTGGTTACTGTGTGTGTGTGTGTGTGTGTGTGTGTGTGTGTCCTGTTTTTCCCAAGTTGTGTGGGAAGCATGGCAACTTTTGACATACAGGTGTTTGTCTCCAACCCGTCTGACTGCGTTGGATAAATGCAGGGAGAGTGACTTACGTGAGATTGCAGGTTACTATGAGATTGATGTGTCACGGTCTCTCCCGAAAGCGGAGCTCAGAGCCGTTGTTCTGGAGGGTTTGTTGAGGAAGGGAGTGGTGAGTTTTCCGGCCCCTGGGGATGTGTCCCAGGTTGCGGTCGAGGCAGAAGCTTCCCCGGGTGTAAGTCACCAGGAAGCGGATGAGCTTTCGGCGGCGGTCTGCCCAGGTCATCCGACTGAAGGGACCGCCAGACAGCCGGTTAGTTTTACTCCGGGCATTAAAGGGGGATCAGGTTATCGTGAAGCCAGTGACGTTGCCGACCTTTGTTCCTTTCTCTGCTGAGTCTAGCCCTGGCTCCAAATTGGATGCCAGATTGAAAATCCGACTAGCCCGACTGCAGTTGGAAAAGGAGGAGCGTGAGCGCGAGTATCAGCTTCGGAGGGAGATAGAGCTGAAGAGGCTGGAGGCAGACACTGCTGTCAGGCTGCGACAGGTGGAGGTGCAGGCCCGTGCAGCTCTGTCCTCGGAGGTCCAAGCTTCATCGGGCCCTACTTTCTCCTTCGACGTGAGCAAACACATTTCCTTAGTCCCTACATTTCGTGAAGCAGAGATTGAGTCCTACTTTTGCGCATTTGAGCGTATTGCCGCTGCGTTACGCTGGCCGACAGATGTGTGGGCTATTCTGCTGCAGTGCAGGTTGACAGGCAGGGCTCAGGAGGCTTGTTCATCGTTGTCGGTGGAGGATGGGCTAGACTATGAGCAGGTTAAAAGCGCTATCCTACGTGCTTATGAGCTTGTGCCGGAAGCCTACAGACAGCGTTTCCGCGGTCTCAGTAAAGCCCAGAACCAGACCCATATTGACTTTGCCAGAGAGAAGGGGATGTTGTTTGACAGGTGGTGTGCTGCAAGTAAAGCAAATGATCTTGTTTCAGTACGTGAGTTAATGCTGCTAGAGGAGTTTAAAAACTGTGTCTCAGAGCGCACCGCGGTGTATCTGAATGAACAGAAGGTGACCACTCTGCAGCAGGCGGCCACTCTGGCAGATGAGTTCATGTTAACACATAAGAACATGTTTGTTAGGCGTGAACCGGTCGATCGTGAGTGGTCTTCTCCAAGGCCTAGATCACCGGTACCCAGTGCTGAGGGTTCCACCTCCCCCAAGTCTGAGAGACAGTGTTTTTTCTGCCGTGAGACAGGTCACTTGATTGCCAACTGCCCTGCCTGGAACCAGGGGGCTCCATTGAAACCGAAAGGGGTGGGGCTGATCACAACGTCCCCCAGTGACACCTCCAACCTGTCTGGGGTACCTGACGACTGTTTTAAGCCGTTTACGTTCTCCTGTTTTGTGTCTGCCACAGGAAAGCCAGAGGACCAGCGTCTGGTGAGGGTCCTGCGTGACACTGCTTGTTCTCAGTCACTTATTCTTGGCAGTGTCCTACCTGCAGCTGTCACATCTGTGAGTGCCGTGGTCGTAAGAGGGATCGAAATGGGCTTTGTTCCTGCACCCCTACATCGTGTACATATACAATCTGGTTTAGCCACGGGTTTCTTCCCTGTTGGTATCCGCACCTGTTTTCCCATCGATGGCATAGACTTCATCATGGGAAATGACATAGCTGGTGATAAGGTGTATCCTGTGCCTGAGGTTGTCACCGAACCTGAGTCTAAGCAGGAGGGTCAACTCAAACAGCACCCTGGTGTTTTGGTGGAGGTGTTGCCCTCTATTGGCAGTTCAGTGAACTGCAGGTTGAAGGAACCAGAGAAGGCAACTGATCCTGTGGTTGCTTCTGCAACTCCCTTGCCCCTGAACCCTAGGGCGCTCATCACTGCACAGGCAGCTGACCCTTTGCTTGTTTTCTGTCTGTGGTGTTACACGCTGTGTGGTGTTGTGTGCTATTTGACTGCGATGATTGTGACCATGTTTTGGTTGTCGGCAGGTCAGGGTGGATGCTCGTGCCCTTGGAGCGGTGCTGCGTCGGGCTGGTGTGGTGTCACCTGGTGTGCAAGCTTTGTTGTTGCTATTTTGTTGGGACATCTTGTGGGATGTTTATGGGAGGTGGGGTTGATTTTTATGGGTGGGGGTGTTACGTGCCGTGTGGTTTCTGTGGTTTCTTGCTTCCTTTTCCTTGTCTGCAGGTACCGCCCCCTTTCCTCACCACTGATTGGTGATTGGCATCAGCTGTGGCTCATCAGGCTGACAGCTTAAAAACCTGTGGAGCTGATATCCAGTCCCTGGCAGTTGACTTCTGGCTGTGTGCTGAACTGGGCTGTGTGCTGAACTGGGCTGTGTGCTGAACTGGGCTGTGTGCTGAACTGGGCTGTGTGCTGAACTGAGCTGTGTGCTAGTTCCTGGTGTTCCTGGTGTTCCTGATGTTCCTGACCAGCGGTGTAGTTTGTCTGCCACTCATCGATCGGTTTCCCTTGTTTTTTGGAAGCTCGTCTTTAGTTTGTTAGTTAATAAATTGAGTTTTTGTTTTGGATCTCCTGTGTTTTGGTATATTTTTGTTTTGTGTTGTTTTATTTGTTACGTCCCTACCCCTAGACACAATCGGGGTCGTAACAAGGGGGAAGAGGAGGAGGAAGAAAAAAAGGGGAGAAAAAGAAAAGGGAGAAAAAGAGGAGGAAAGGAGAGAAAAAGGGGATTTTTAGTCTTTGAACCGCAATTTCTAACATTGAAATTGATCATAAATTATTTCATAAACTTTATAATTATGCATAATAATGATAATAATAATATAATGATATTATATATATTTTTTTAAAAATAAGTAGAATTGCAATAAAACACAAAACAGTGAAGCATATGTTTTTAATCAACCAAACTTTTATTATAACAATAACAATATGAAACAGAATATGAATAAACAATATTATAATTACTAATAATATTTATATTTTTTATATAAAAAAATTTGCAATAAAACAAAAAACATTACACACTATTTATTCTTCATGGCCTCCAGCCACTGTTCTTTGGGGACAGTCTCAACTGAAGGGCAGTACACTGTCCCCTTGTACTGGCTGTGGCCAGTCTCTGCTGTCCTGAACTGCCCGCATTTCTTGCACGTGTTGTGCAATACTCTGCGGGTCAGTTTCCGGACCGGAGCAGGAGCAGGAGGAGGAGGCATGAGGCCGAAGCTCAGGGCCTGTGGAGCAGCCATCAGGACAGGCACCTGAGCGCCTGCAGGAGCAGCTGCTGGTCTCAGCAGCAGCATCAGCTGTGGAGCTGCCGTGGGAGCTGGAGCAGGGAAGAGCTGCCGCTGTGTGCGTGGCCTCACAGCCACAGGTGTGGCGGGTGTGTGTGTGTGCGTGGCGACTGCGGGTGTGTGTGTGTGATCTTCCTCTGTGCTTGGCCCACGGTGCTGCTGGGCAGGTGGTACTGGTGAGCCGGGCCGGATTGGGGAGGTGCAGACACAGGCCGCGTATTGGCACCGGGGAGAGGGTCTGAAGCCACAGACAGGCGACTGGGCAGGTCCAGCCCCTGCATGACGACAGCGCTGTCCTGCCTCTTCACCCTCCTGTTATGCCACTGCACCAGGGTGGTGTGGCTCACGTCCACCAGCTGCATAGTGGTCTGCTGCATCACTAGCCCGTTGGCCAGAATGCGCCGCCTGATTTGTCTGTAGTCCTCCAGGACGAGGTCCCACCTGGACACAGTAACAGTCCCCCTCTTCTTGGGACTGCGGTGGATGGCACAGAGCCTAATGAAAATGGCCTCCACCAGGCGGCAACAATCAGGCCACTGGGCAAGTGGGGCAGTGGTGGTAAGGGCATGCCTCTTTACACTCTCCACCCCCGGAGTGAACTCCTGCCTCTTATTCGCAGACCTGAACCTCCCCGTGTTCAGCCTTGTCTGGTGTCTGGCAGAAAAGACTACCCGCTGCTTGTCATAGTCAAGCAGGTTCTGCCAGAGACCGACGATATTGCTCACCTGAGAAAGACAACATAGAGAGAACAGCACATGAGAAAACAAAAACATTGAAGTGCGGACATGTGTCAGGGAACAGAGAAGAAAAACCAAAACAACAAGAGTTCCTGACCTGCTGGTTGCTGAGGGTTAGTGAGGGCTGGTTGCGCAGCTCCACAAGGCATTCTGCCAGGCTGTCCACTCTGTCCATGCCTGGCATGCCGGACTCATCCACGGCCTGGTAAATAACAGGGATCAGAAATATGAGATCAGTGAAGTTGGGACAAAACAAAGTAACAGTGATGTTATTTATTAGCAAATATGCTTTGACATACCCCAGACACATCTGCAGCCAGGGAGGAGGCAGCAGGCTGGGAGGAGGAAGCAGCCAGGGAGAAGGGAGCAGCCAGGGAGGAGGCAGCAGCCATGGAGGAGGTAGCAGGCTGGATGGCAGCAGCCAGGGAGGAGGCAGCAGGCTGGGAGGAGGCAGCAGCCAGGGAGAAGGGAGCAGCCAGGGAGGAGGCAGCAGCCATGGAGGAGGGAGCAGGCTGGATGAGAGCAGCCAGGGAGGAGGCAGCAGCCAGGGAGAAGGGAGCAGCCAGGGAGGAGGTAGCAGGCTGGATGGGAGCAGCCAGGGAGGAGGCAGCAGCAAGGGAGAAGGGAGCAGCCAGGGAGGAGGTAGCAGGCTGGATGGGAGCAGCCAGGGAGGAGGCAGCAGCCAGGGAGAAGGGAGCAGCCAGGGAGGAGGTAGCAGGCTGGATGGGAGCAGCCAGGGAGGAGGCAGCAGCCAGGGAGAAGGGAGCAGCCAGGGAGGAGGCAGCAGCCATGGAGGAGGTAGCAGGCTGGATTGGGTCATCAAGGAGACCTGACACCATGAGGTCAGGTGTATGGTCCTCCTCAATGCCCTCGTCCTCTTCCTCACCCCCCTCCACGTCCTCCAGCATGTCCTCCGTCTCCTCTGCGTCAGGGCTGACCTTCAGGGGCTGCCCAGTCTGACTCAAGAGGTAGTCAACACCAAGCAGCTCTCCTATGAAAAAGAATAGATAAACAAGCATGCACACATAATTAGTAAACATTAATGCTATGTATGATGTCAAGTATATACACTAGGTAGACAGATATCATTACATTAGCATACCGGTGTATTCGGAGGGTGGCCTGAAGTTTGGCACATATGCCCGGCCAAACACCGTAATGCTGTTGGTGTTGACGCTCTGGGTCACATCCCCGGAGTAGGTGAGCAGAGAGGATGGCCTGCTGGTCACCGCCGCCGTCCCTCGGTCCTGGTTCCACCTGTTCAGGCCTTCCAGGAGGTAGAGCTGGAAATTCAGCGCGTTTGCGCTGGTTCCTGAGAAAACAATGAAATGTTAATAATCAATTAAAAAGCTCTAGCTTAGCTTAGCCAATCTAATGAGTGCTTTCATAAAAGAGCATAGTGACTGCTTATACATAAGGGAGACACCAACCTGGAATGAACCTGTTCAGGTGGCAGTGGAACGACTCCAGGGATGTGGACCCCCTGGCGCAGCGGTACCTGGTCAGGACCACACCTCCCTTCCTGGTGGTGCCGGTCTCTGTGTAGAGCTGCACACCAGGCAGGTCCTGGATGCACTTGACGTGGCGTTGCTGCACACGCCAGATGTGCTCCATGCGCACCTGGTCCAGCAGTGGCACCCCCATCAGGTTTCTCCCGTTGTCTCCGCCCAGTTGCTGCAGCAGCCGCTCAATGAGCCTGACGGTGGCCTCCTCGCCGCGCGTCCTCCTGCGGCAGTACTGGCTCAGCTCCTTCTTACTGATCCTGGCGTCCACCGCAGTATCAGTAATGGCTGGCACACCTTCCTGCCTGAGCTGCTCTCTCTTTGCCTGACGCAACAGAGAGAGGTCCCCTGCATCCCACTCGAAAATGCAGGCAGAGAGGCAGCCCATGAAGGTGGGGTAGAGGGGATGGGCGTCGGTGGTACAGCCAACAGCCAGCCTCCGCATGAAGTGCCAGATGTCCAGCCGTATGTGGAGGTCTGGCCACTCCCCAAACCTGGTCTGCAGCTTGCTGGAGCCCTCACTGATGCAGCAGCCAGAGTCTACATACAGCAGCAGTGGGGGTGCGATAGCTGCAAGGCGGTACCGCTCCATCACTCCTGCCACCATCCTGTCCAGTCCTGGCCCCTCCTGCACTGTCACCACACTGGTCACGATCTGGCCAACCTCGTTCCCAATGGAGGTGACCCAGAGCCCAGTCCCCTTGGCATGGCCAGCCAGCTTCTTTGTGATCTGGAATTTCACAATAGCGATGTTAAAAAAATCTGTAAAATTTTAACCATCTACAGCAGCAAGTGTATATAGATTAACTACACTGTACACATGTATTATTATTATTACCTGTTTGGTTGAGGCCATCTTTAAGATGGAGCCAAAGGTCGATGTTATGCTGGCCTTAATATGGTCTAGGCGAGAGAGGATGTCCCTGCCGTAGACCGAGAGCAGCCATCGACTGGTGGGCACAGCAATGGGCTCTGGTGGATCCTGGCACACCACTGGGAAGAGGCTTGGCCGGCCAACAAAGCCAGCACACTCCCCAAGATAATGTGCCAACCTGTTCAGCCATTCCTCCCCATGGTTCTCCTTCAGCTGCTTCACCAGACGTGCTGGACTGTTCCCGAGAGTCCGGTCCCGCAGCAGGCGGATGACACGGATGTCACAGGCGTACCTGAAATGGACATGTAGCTGCAATTAGTTACGCATTAATGGGAGGGTCATTACAGTCATGCAAAGGCTATCATAAGCAGCCGGCGAAGCAACAGTTGAATGTGACAGCGGAATTCCATTTACTCACTTGCGGGTCAGGATCAGCCGGAACACTTTCTGGTGCGGCAGGTCCAGCTGTTTCCGGACAGTCTGGGAGGTCGACAGGTAGTTCAGAGAACACACAGTGCACCTGAGCGTCTCTGTCACCATCAGGTAATACCTGTCGATGTCCAGAACCTTCCGAGCCCTCTTGTGGACACCGTACCCCGTCAGCTGCTTCCCACACTCAGGGCAGGTTACCCTCACCTTCCACAGGTGGTAGGGCATCCACACCATCAGCCTGTGGGTGAAGAAGCGGTCTGGAGTCGGCGTCTGGTGGTAGATGAGGGCTGGGGCAGGGGGTTCGTACCACAACTTAAGGTCTTGCCGCAGTTTGCCAGAGTGGAAGATGGCATTCGAAATCCACCTCTGGTCTTGGACGGAGATGTTTTTATACATCTCCGCTGGCAACCACACCGAAGCTGCAGCCCCCGCAGTGGCCAGCTGAACTCCTCCAGGTGCATCCTGTTTAGAAGACAACAATAATGTAGTAATGTATGGCATAAATAAAGGCTACACTAAGCATAACCTACACAACACGTTATTAATGTATGGCATAAATAAAGGCTACACTAAGCATAACCTACACAACAGCCAGGCCAGTGAACAGACGCTGCTGTACTTACACAGACTTCTGCCATGCTGGTGGACATAGCAGGGCTCGGGGTCCTCACAGAGGATGGAGTCTGGCTGGGGGTCCTCACAGAGGATGGAGAGGGACTGGGAGTCCTCCCAGGGGAGGCAGGGGGGCTGGGAGTCCTCGCAGAGGATGGAGCAGGGCTTGGGGTCCTCGCAGGGGAGGCAGAGGGGCTCGGGCTCCTCCTAGCCACTAAATTAGGCTTTGGTGAGATAGATCCACCAAAGCGTGATTTAGTGAACTGAAAAGACAAACAATATTAATTGTATGATGTAACAAATACAAAACCACTATGAATGAAAGTAAGTTATTTAATATGATATTCACCATTGATAAACTTGGAGGGGGGCGAAAGAAAGATGGTGGCACAGCAGCCGTTGCACCAGGGGCCACAGCAGCAGACTGTGAGGTAGTGGCAGGAGGCTGAGTGGTGGCAAAAGCAACAGCATTGTGTTATGAAACATAACAGCTACAGCATTGCAGCAGACATGAGATGCCAGATTAATCATAACGCATAGCGCTAACCGATTGCGCCACAGAGACCTTGTAATCCTTTATTGGAGGGGGTGTGGCCTCGATCTTTAATCCCCGCCCACATGTAGTACCATTTTGTGTATAAAGGAAATATGGAAGGCATTCCAACCATGACATAATAAAGGAAAAGACCTTTCAATACATGCTACGTAATTTTAACGTCAACGTTTCAGCCAATAATGCAAAGCGCTGATAATTTGATACAGAAGAAGTAGAGCAAATGTCAATTTCACTCATTCCCACATAGTGTAGCCAAAGGTTTCTTTCTTCTTACAAGAGAACATTGAATGTATGTCTCTGGGTGGCGTGTCTCCCCAACCTTTCAGCCTATAGCCAAACGCAATAATCGATTGCGTCATAGAGACGCTTTGAAAAAGTGGATGTGGTTTGGATCTGAACACTACAGCCATATTGGTCAACAGTTGAATACACTAGTCATTTTTCCAACAAGAAATACTGTTACTAATATTTTAGTCCGATTAACTGATTGCACCACAAGACAATTACCACCACATGGAAAGTGGTTGTGGTGTGGATCTGAAGCCACCTGCTCTTTCCAGTTTACAATTCTTCAAAACACACTTTAGTATCATAAAATATATCAGGAGATCCACACATATTGCTGTTAATTTTTGAAGGTGATGTCAATGCTGTCAGAAAAGTTATCGCAAGGGGCAAGTTGAGTAATACTAGCATTAGCAGCTAATGCTTCTTCCAGCTGACCTCTTCCTGGCTGATGGCTAAAACTGTTACTGCAGCCATGAGCTATTTTCTTCACAAGGACAGAGTCCATACAGTATTACTGAATATACCAAATTAGGAGGGATGACATCGAACCAGAAACTGTGGTCCACAATCAGCAGCTTTTTAGTGACAAAATGCCCTGGCTAAAACGTTATCCAGGGTATCACTGTCCATGTTTACTACTTGAAGCATGGCAGAAGAAATACTCTTCTGAAGAATTTATGATTTAATATCTAAATGAAGCTGGTTAATCACAACTAAAGCTTGTAGCCTACATTCAAAAGGCAAGTCAAATAAGCCAGACACAAAATCTGTTTGAGGCCATTACCTGATTGTTGGCAGATATTCCAAGTTGCGGTATCGGACATGAAAAAGTTGTATTGAGCCATCCCTAGTGCCTACTACGTTTTGCCTCATGCTGCACTGGGTCACTCTCAACATATTATGGTCATCCTGATCCCCTCACACAGGCAGAAATTAAAACTCTCCAAGCCTGTCTAAAGTGTCTTAGTGTATCTGTGGTATCCTACATTATTTTCTGTGGGGACAGCTGTAAACCATCATGCACCAGGATGAGTTACAACAATGACATACCCTGGTTCACACCTAAGTTAAGACTGTTAAGGTTAAAAAGGAACAGGCATTTGGGAGGAAAACATTTAAAGAGGCAAAATACAGGTTTAGTAAGGCACTGAAAGAGGCTAATCAATTGTACTCTGAGAAACTCGACCAACAGTTCTCAGCTGACCAAATCCAGCCTGGCCAAATCAAAACATGTATTATTATTATTATATGTATTAGTATATGCAGTGTACAATACACTGCATATACTGTTTACATTATGAACATCTGCACATTTCCGGTCAACATTTTGTATATTTCATAATATTCTCTTAATTTAAAATTTAAAGATGTAACAACTCCTCTCACTTACAATATATTTTACACATGATGATATATTATTTAGGATTATCTAATTTTGTGTTATGCACCACAACACAAAGTCTAATAATTCCTTGTATGTGCAGACTTATTTGGCAATATACCCTGCTCCGATTGTGATTAAAACCACGTCTCTTTTACTATCACATACTTACAATGCAATTCCTTGTTAAGATGTACAGTCGCAGTCAAAAGACACACTCTCTTATTGAAATGGATGGGAAGGTGTATACAAACTTTTGACAGGTCCCTGTTTTTCACATGGTTTCATTCTCTCTCACTGTGGACTCTTTGCTCTCTGCTCTGTGTTTGCATGCAGTGGAGGAGCTCAGCACAACCCTCAGGCAAACACAGACACATATAAAGAGGAGGAGAGAAAGACAGAAAACTGCATGCAAAACCATAAATTACTCCAAACCACAGTCAGATCTAATACAGTGCATGTAAACACACTGATTACAATTCTAATACTGATATAATCATTATACCAATCATTAATGTTATAAGCCCAACAGTTCATCCCCCGGATCATGTGGTCTCTGTGGCGCAATCGGTTAGCGCGTTCGGCTGTTAACCGAAAGGTTGGTGGTTCGAGCCCACCCAGGGACGACTTGTTTTTACCTCAACCCAAACCCTGATAGCTGACACAGAGATATAGCACTCACTGAGTGAATAATACAGGAAAAGGGGGAGGGGTAACACAACAGGAAACGCTATATAATATAGGTCAAAGACTATGGTCAAACATGTTGTCCCTGCACTTTGAACTGTTTCTCACCCAAGCCTGTTATGTTCCTACAGCAACGTGGACCAACATGTCAACTCAGACAACCTGCACTGATATTGGCAGCACCACAAATCAAGTTTCCCTCTTTTAGATTTCAATAAAACAGTTTAATTACGGAAAACATCTCGTCCCTGGGTGGGCTCGAACCACCAACCTTTCGGTTAACAGCCGAACGCGCTAACCGATTGCGCCACAGAGACAAGGTCGCTGCAATCAGAGTTGTTCAGATCCTTCGAATGTGTGCAACAGTGGGGGATGGGCTAAATTCAGGGGAGAAGCATGCAGGCTTGTTTCAGTGTTGGATCCCGCTGTGGGGGGACAGGCAATGCACGTCCCAGCCAGCTTTGTATAAAGCATGAGACCCCTTATCTCAGGGTTGTGGTTTTGAGCCTTTAATTAAATCACATGGTATCTTCCTAGTCTGCTCAGAAAAAGAGCTGTGGCTTTGATTCTTCTCAATGTGTTATTGTTGATTAGCTGTCTTCATCATAACGGTCCTGTACAAAGCCTGTATTGCTTCTGAAACCACACTGCTCCACCCATTTACCTCACACAAAAACGATGATATATCGGCATTGTCTGACACTCCACCCTATGCAAAAAGTGTAGCGCCCAACGTGGGGCTCGAACCCACGACCCTGAGATTAAGAGTCTCATGCTCTACCGACTGAGCTAGCCGGGCTACTGTGCAAAAACTTTAAAAAATAGGATCTAAAAATGATTAAACTATGACTCTCTCTCATGGATTGGATGGATGGACATGTTGATGCATGTACAACTGCAGAGTTGATGATAAATCTTTAACCCAAGTCATTCTTACACCAAGTATACTTATAACTTTGGCTAGCACTACCTACCTCCCTAGCTACTTCATACTCTTTCAAGCTAGGATTAACAATAAGATTGTATGTCATGAATTCAGGTAATATACTTAGTAAATGTTATACTGCCACTTGGCCTTGTAAGTAGGTTGCTACTAAAGAGAGTTAATTAGTCTCTGGCGCAACTGCTGTAGCCCCCTCCAAGTTTGTCAATGGTGAATATTTTGCAGTAATCAATATGTTGTATTCATTTCGTATGTGTTGAATCATTAAATGAACGGTCTCCCTTCAGTTCACCAAAACACAGTTGAGTGGGTCACCATCTGCCTCACTGATGCCCAGTTTACTGGCTAGGAGGACTCCCAGCCCTTCTCCTCCTCTATCCTCTGTTAGGACCCCCAGCCTTGCTCCATCTTCATTGAGAACTACTGTGTCCTACTACTACTACTACTACTACTACTCTATGTCCTACGAGAGGACATAGTCTTCTGTGCCACTGGACTGTGACCATAGGTAAGGGAAAGACAGCTGGAGCTTCAGTATGACAGTGTAGTGGAATGAATAAGAGAGCAAAATCATCAGTAGCGATAGTGCCTGTGTGCAAAAACATTAGCACATTCGATTGCTAACCGAAAGGTTGATGGTTAAATATAATGTTTTATATTGGCCTTTTCCTTCAGTTCATATTCCTTTCTGTAGTGCCCTTCTTGAATTGAACTGTGATGTATGTGAGTGGGGAATGAAAACCAAACGCACACCCTCTTATTTGGAAGCCAATGGAGTCTCTGTGGCACAATCGGTTAGCGCGTTTGGCTGTTAACCAAAAGGTTGGTGGTTGAAGCCCACCCAGGGACGCAGACACTTTCCTGTTAATAACCTGACAACACTATCTTAGGTGTGAAGGGTTAGAGAAAGCTGGAGCTTCAGTATGACCGTATAGTGTACAAATCAATTTATATGAATGCTTCATGTAATATGCCATGATTAAAATTTCTGCCATAACCCTCAGAGCGAGGCCACAGCAGTCTCTGTGGCGCAATCGGTTAGCGCGTTCGGCTGTTAACCGAAAGGTTGGTGGTTCAAGCCCACCCAGGGACGTGGACTTTTGTCCTTAAATAAACAGGTAAGATCATGTGAGCAGGTATTCACTATCTGGTGTCAATCCATGTTCCAGGATAGGACTTGCATGTGGTTTCTCAGTCACAGACTTGGCGCTTTTCCACTATACAGTTCTAGCTCTGCTTGACTCTACTCCCCTTGGTACAGTACCAGGAATAACCTTTACCATTACAAAAAAGTACCTACTCAATGTGGGTGGGGTCGTCATAACACGGCAGTGGTGCACTTGCTGCTGTATGTGGCTTTTGACACACAATGCAAGAAAATTACCGCTGTTGCCGGTATTTAAAAATGTCGGGATTAATTCTTGTGTGGGACGGCTCATGACTTCCAGTGACTCTCTGACCAATCAGTGGCCGGCAGTCTGTTGACATCACATTTAGTATTGTCTTGACTCGCTTGGTACCTCAGCAGAGCAGGTACTAAAAAAGTACCAGGTACTACTACTAACCCAAGTGGAATCACACTAAAAAACAAGTTGAGTTGAGCCGAGTCGAGTCGAGTAGTGCTGGAACTGTATAGTGGAAAAGCGGCAATGATCCCACTAGTAAACAGTTGCATTGTGATAAGTTTAGAGTTGTAAAATCCACTCCATGTGCATTAGAAATTGTTGTATGATTTAAGTCTTTAAACACAACAATAGACAAACCAAAGGTCTATCAAGACATCACGCAACAAAAACATTTTTTTCCAGTCTGCAACGTGCCTCACAAACCAGATTTTAGGCCCAATGAAAACATACCACATTGAGCCCCGCCACACACATAAGTCATGCCAAACTGTGCAACTGCTGTAACCACACCTCTACCTGTGCAAGCTTGCAACTCTATTGTGGTCCAATACTAACTGTACAATATTTACTCTGTTGTAAATTGTAATCTTAATGTCACAATTCTTAAATGGAAGAATGATATAACGAACAAAAAGAAATCAGCAGTAGATTAAAAAAAAAAAAAAAGTATACATACCAACTAATTATACGACCAATTCTTATCATTGAGAAGGATTCAATAATTCTTCTTATTTTCATAATAATGATAATAATACATTCCCACAGACTCCCTTGTGTTAATGTCGTGTGATTCAACACAATCCTGCTCACCTTTTTCTCCAGTTTGCAGTATGGCTGGTTCACTATTATGGGGGCAGCATGATGCATCTGTTGGTCCTGGCACAGGGAGCAGGGAAAATTGATTTAGTATGAACGGCTTGGTAAACATTTACCTGTTTCTCTTTTAAATAAGTCTTCGTGAAATTTTAAAAAACCTTTTTATGTATAAGTCTACCTAATCATCATATTACTCTTGGTCCCTTGCATCATGTTCTTAACAGGTTTTTATATTGACATTTTAATGGTCTTTTTATTCTGCTTTGCACTCTAATCAGTGAACCTTGTAAGTACTTGCCCATGTCTGTTTGTGCTGTTTTAAATTGTTATCTGTGCCCTGCCATTTTAATGTCTATGTGTAATGAAGACGTCCTCTCCTACTACTGCAGAATAAATCTACCTATGGGTATAAATAAAAACACCTTGACTTTGACCTACATTGATTAAATGTCAGATAGAAGAAGGGTGAAATGCAAACACTCAGAATTGTCTATATTAGCAGTAACTAATGTTTGGAGCAAAAGTCACCTTAGCCTATTTCACTGTGGACTAAATTTAGCTGACAGGTTAATTTTCACCACTCATGGATTACACCCACCTTTTTTATGAAACATTTGGTGACATATGTCACAGTTTCATTTCTTCCTCTTATCTTTGTTTTCGTTTTTAGGACATTACTTTAATTTTTTATGAAGCTACCCAGACAATAGTCCCGTACAGCGCTACAGTGCGAGTGCAACTCACTGCTAGCAGCAAATACCGCGCCTGGTTTAGAGACAGGACTGAACCACTTCATGTGAATAGAGGGGGGGTGTTGGGCAATACAATACTGAGGCTTGGGATGGTCTTTTTTTGTTGTTGCCAGAAACCAAACGGATAAAGCGTCATTTAAGTGAGTATGTTTTAAATAAAATGTTCTATTAATTTCTATGAATGATTATAAGTTAATAAAAAATGTACTAATGTTCTAGTGTTGTTTTAGGGCCTCTGGCTCTTAGAATCGTCCTCACCTTTCACCCCCGTACATGCCCACTGACATACATTACACTGTATATTAAAACTAAATCTTAATCTTATATTTATGCATGTTATTTTTTGTGTAACATGGCATGTGTCATCAACCCAACTTATTATTATTTTTATTAGTAATGTTATTGTTATTGTTGTTATTGCTGTTATTATTATTATTATACATCTTTAACCTGAGCCTGAGTCTGGAAAGGGTTCCCGTCATTTGGAAGATTTCTTGTCTTCCAAATGACCTCGTGCCCCAATGAAATCAACCACTTCAGAGGCCTGTACTACGAAGCTGGATTAACCTATCCAGGATCTCTCTCCGTTACCTGGGTTGACTTAACCAGATCTTCGCAGTCTAGGATAAGCGGTACTACGAAACTGGTTATCAACTCGGTAAATCAACCCAGGGTTTTCCAATCTGGATCTCTGCGCGTTCACATAAAGGGGAGGTGTTTGCAGCGTCTGACCAATCACAAACATATATATCTTTTTACTACCACATAAAATGAAATTCTGTATCAAGTTGTACAATAGCAGTCGGGAGTTATGACATTTTATTTCGTACTATGGACCCTTTGCTCTCTGCTCTGTTTCAGGCACAGATAAAGAGCAAAGAGCAAAGAAATATAAATGGAAGACTGTATGCAAAACCATAAATCACACCAAACCATACTGTCTGATACGGTAATCTTACTTAGTCAATCTAATGCAGATATAGTAATCACACCAAACGCTAAAATTATAAGCCCTATAATAGCCTCTCAAGTCATGTGGTCTCTGTGGCGCAATCGGTTAGCGCGTTCGGCTGTTAACCGAAAGGTTGGTGGTTCGAGCCCACCCAGGGACGACTTGTCTTTTTTTTTTTTTTTTTTGGCTATTAATCGACAGCTGACTCCTAGGCAGCACCACAAAGCAAGCTAGTTTTCCCTTTAGATATCTGTAAAAATAGCCAGCCAAATAGACGCATGTTTTTTGTTTAACAAAAAAAAAGTATACACTCTAGGTTAAATACACAGGGTCCTCTGAGGAGAAAAAACTCTCGTCCCTGGGTGGGCTCGAACCACCAACCTTTCGGTTAACAGCCGAACGCGCTAACCGACAAGTTCTGGCACTCTTGTAGCTTTCAGATTTTGTATGTGTGCAGCAGTGGGGGATGGGCATTTAAACAACGTGGAGGCATGCACGGTTGCTTAATCACAGCAGATGGGAGTTCTGCTTACTGAAAGATCTTCTGAGGGCAGAAAGTACTGTGATTGGTTCAGGCAACCAATCAAAACAGAATAGAGGCGGGGTAATTTGAATTTCACGAGTTGAATTTCTCTAAGGTTCAGACTATGGTTTCTTTTATACAGTCTATGGTTCAGACCCCTTGTGGTTTTTTGACATTGCCACCTACTGGTTGACTGTAAAACTGCAACTGCACACAGTCTGGACCGTTCAGACCCCTTATGGATTTTCGACAGGGCAAGGTCCAAATAAAACACCAAAAGCTAATTGTTTGTGAAGCTTGGATTACTTTTAAACTTTTTTAAAAATCGTTTGGACTAAATAAATAAATAAAATCCAAATAAAACACCAAGATCTAATTGTTTGTGAAGCTTGGAACACTTGGACTAAATAAATAATTAGCCTCCAATGAAATGACATGCTTTTAAATGTTCTATTGCATGGGGTTATAATGACAAAACAGTCTTAAAATAGCCTACAATGAAATGAATTAAATGAAATGGTTTCAAATGTTTTACTGCATGGGCTTTTACAAATAGCCTTTATATTATGGCAGTGCTCCTTCCTTCCTCATCTGCCTTTCCAGCCTCCTGCAGAACTCATCCACTTCACTGAAAAAGAGACAAAATGATAAATACTGGAATATAAGAACCATCAATGTACTCAGAAATACTTCTCTCCTCTTACCTTTGATGGACAACAGGCCCTGCCAGGAAGACTTGCTCTGCCTCCTCCCATGAAATGGCATTCACTGCCGAGATGCCATATATGATGGCCTTAACAGAATTTTAAGCAATTAAATTGATTTGTATTGAAAATCAATACAAAAACACAAACTTCACAAATATCTGCCATTCATTCCGGCTTTTAAAATTCTGTAGCATGCAAAAGGTTATGCTCACCTCTGGAAAGAGAACCTCACAAATAAACCAAACTTCATCAGTGTATTTCACTGTTTCTTGAGTTCTGTCTAGGAGTGATTTAAGATGGGTGAAGAGGGTCTTCTGTTCCTCTTCACTGTCCAGGTAAACAGGGACCTGCTTCACCACTGCCCACTTGGACGGCTTGCCACCAAGTATACTCTAAGGCAAGGGTTGTGAAATTATTGATTTAGTGTGCTGTGTGGCAAGAACTGCCTGAAATACTGACTATAAATGGCAGTTGAATTAAATACATAATGGCATACATTTATATTACATTGCATATACACAAATACACACAAATACACACACACACACACACACACACACACACACACACACACAATTTGGTTTAATGCCACAGACAGTGCCAACGTTAGGCCGCTTAGTTTTATTTCTGTTTAATTTAATGCACACGGTACTAAAAGTATCAGTTTCATTGAAGACAAAATGCCGGCCAAGAGAGCTTCTAGCAGAAAAATTCAAAGCTTGGTTAGCCTAAATATTATGTTGCATTTGACGTGCAAATAAACGTTCGTTACGCTGTCAGATACATTTTCAACAAAAACTTTTATGACATGACGTTCAATACCTTTTTGTCCGGGTCTGCAGCATAGACTGTATGGTCTGCAGACACGTCCTCCATCCATATTCCGAGTAGGTAACATTAGCATAAACCAGGGGGCGCTGTAGCAAAACAACCAAGTTTGTGTGCATGCGTGGAAGGCTATTTCCTCTCACTCAAATGCTAATGCTGAGATATCTTTCTGAAGGTAGCAAGCTATAGTGCGGCATATGCTAGGGCTAACAAGTAGCAAGTGGAACCATATTCTCCTGCCCTCAGGACAGTTAAATCATAATTGGCTGAGGGCAATTTAGCCTCACCTGGTCCCAGGGCTTAAGTAACATTGTCCTGCCCTCAGACGCGTCTGCTGTGGGGGCGGAGCCTATTTACAGCCCGGCTAGCTCAGTCGGTAGAGCATGAGACTCTTAATCTCAGGGTCGTGGGTTCGAGCCCCACGTTGGGCGATCTTCTTTGGTTAAATTACACACCGTCTTTCCTAGTCTCTTCAAAAACAGAGCTGTAGCTTTCTTCTCACTGGGTTATTGTTGATTAACAGTCATAACTGTTCAGTACAAAACTATGGGATCAAATAAGGATCAAAAAGTACTTGTACAATGACTTTCAAATGTGTAATACACTTTTGTAGTTGTAAAAATGTTTGTGCCCGTGTAAAAACACTGTGCATGTGTAACAATATTTTGAATTTGTAAAAATAGTTTGTGCATGTGTAAAACATATTTGTATCTGTGGGAATATTTTGTGCATGTGTAAAACTAAATCCGACGGACACACAAATTTCCCACCTTCAAGTGCGACCCTGAAGTTACAAGTTTACAAAACTCAAGTTACAAGTACGAATTTTGACCTTGTTTTGTATGGGATCAAACTCGGGCCATAAAGATTTTGTACCTGTAGAAATAATTTGTGCCTGTGTAAAAAGTTTTGTACCTGTAGAAATATTTTTTCCCCACAGTGGCCTTAATCCTCTTCCGTAAGAAACGGTGAATGTGGTATGGACAATTAATGTGGAGAAGGAGAGAGTGACGGAGAAACACCCAGAGAGGAGAAGGTCAGAAGGACAAACAATGAAATGACCTGCGGACACATCGGTGGTTTTCTAACCGGTGGAGGGACAGACGGACCGGAGAGTGAACGCGGACAGGTGAGTAACATCAGCTCTGCTGTGCTTCACATAAACAGTAATGTTACCTGTCTGGACATTCAGCTCACTGTCTAGTTTATTAAGATTTGCTGTTATTGTGATGTTAGCTGTAAAGTAGCAGCAGAGTTGTTACTACAGCTGTCTGACTACACGTTAACATGGCAGCTAACGTTAGCAGCGTGCTAACGTACAACCAAGCATTAGCTAATTTTAGCTGCGTAACTTAGAAAACTTAATTATCATTGTACAATTGTACAACGAAATTCTTGCTGTGCTATGCAGGTGCTCTGTGTATCTGGTGTTTGTTCACTGCTTTCAAGTGTTTGTTAGATATTGTTTTTATGTTGTTTTTTTTTGGTTTGTGTCTTGTAACTTCAATGTGGCACGTAGAAGGTAGGAAATTTGAGTGTATGTCGAAGAAATGCTTGCACAGGCACAAATAATTTCTACAGGTACAAAATCTTTATGGCCCTAGTTTGATCCCATACAAAACGTGCTTCACTTCTGAAACCAAAACACTCCATTTTACCTTCCATTTTAGACCTCAACAACTCTTATCCTCACTGCTTCACATTCAGGTGCAAACCACACCAGTGCATAGTGGGGGTCATGGTCTGATAAAGCAAACAGAACCACAGCATAAACAAAAATAAGCAGAGAGGGTCTGTCACTTTGCAACTGTGGAGTTTCTACTATCTTAGTGCTCCAGTTTGCCTTTCTCTCAGTGACATTAAATCACATGGAGGCGACCATCTCACTGGGTGTATCACAAGTCCCTTAAATTGCATCCACGTTTCCCTCACTTGCAACTTCTCCTTGTGTCTTAGTCCCTCCCACCGTGGATTAACTTCACGACTTAAATGCTATTTCATGGTTTAATTATCAGCATTGTCATAGCAGGGAGCAAAAAACCCCTATAAATCAGCATGGTAAACCAAAGAAAAAAAAACACTGAATTGCAATGTGTAAAAAGTGTAGCGCCCAACGTGGGGCTCGAACCCACGACCCTGAGATTAAGAGTCTCATGCTCTACCGACTGAGCTAGCCGGGCTACTGTTAAAATTCCTCTAAAATAAGATACAGAAACTAAACCCCTAAACCCCTTTTCTGTATTTCTGTAGTGTGTGGTGTTAGTATGTGTGCTAAAGTATGAGCAGGCCATTGTCAATTCTTGTGAAATACTCTGTGGAATTAGCAATGACTTCCACTGTTATATTTCATTTCATAGTTTCTTTTTTCAAAGAAGACCGTTGAAGCCTTGTTTCGCTATAATTTCGGAGAAAGGCATATTGAGATACAACTACTGAAAAACCATAGATCGTAATATAAAGCTTTTATAACCCATACCTACTCCGCCCTGCGCCATGTGGTCTCTGTGGCGCAATCGGTTAGCGCGTTCGGCTGTTAACCGAAAGGTTGGTGGTTCGAGCCCACCCAGGGACGACTTGTTTTTTTTTTTTTTTCTTTTCATAATCATGTAAAGACAGAGTACATACTAAATATCTCTTGATGCTTGAAGTTAGTTTGAAATGTAATTTTTACCATCTGGACATCAACTACAACATTAGTATCGTATGTATTTAATCTACAGCATATATTTATTTTATCAGGAGGTATAACTTCATTAAAAGAGCAAAGGGCCACAGTTCAAACCCTGTATCGTGTACTTTACAAGAACATTGCGTTTCATATGTTGGCAATTGACAATGTATTGTGATCATTTTGATTGATTTTGGTCATTATGATTTTGAAAAGTGATTGAATGCTATAAATAGTAATAACTGAATCTATGGTAAACTATTACCTTACATAGAGTACCTTTTCATTCCATGACCAAATATTACTATTACTGTAATTTAGAAAACATACTAATAATATATAATTTTGTTATTTCCATAGTACCTAAACCTACCACATGAGGGAACCCTGGAGGACAAGAAACCCTTACAGCTGTGGAAAAAAAAGTGTAGCGCCCAACGTGGGGCTCGAACCCACGACCCTGAGATTAAGAGTCTCATGCTCTACCGACTGAGCTAGCCGGGCTGTGCGTAATCCCTTGAAAGCGTGGTTTATAACCGAAGTGTACTTTGCAGTGTCAGACATTTTTATTATTTTCTATATCTCATTCCTTTAAAAAAATGTTGGTTTAATTGTCATAACAATACATGCACTGTACATTTCATCAGTTGTGATGCGTAACAGCTTGTATGTATATAAGAAACGAAAAGTTTTTGAGTCTATCTTTAAAAGAGTCTAGGGTTCGTACCTTCTTCGCAATTTACTTGAATGTAACAAATGAACATGAAAAAGGGTAAAATTTCTTGTATTTAGTGAAAAGGATATTATTGACATTTGTGTTCACATTTTACCCAATAAACAAGTATTATTTGATTTCTATAGTGTTATAGTAGGAAATACGTTTTAATTAAGTAGGTACCGTGACGATGGTCTTGACTCAGACTTGCAGAAATCTCAAACTTTGTCTCGACGGCCTCACTGTGCACATTTCATCCGCACCCCCCCAAAAAACAACAAAACAAAACAACCCAATTCAACCGACCTCACATTTTAAGCCAGTTAATGTTTTTAACGGAGCAGCGAAAGTGCGACACACCTTAAGAAATACTGAATAACGTATTTTACCCAGAGTCGCCCTCGAAGGGGCGGGGGGCGGTACACCTCCTGTATAGAGATACCTGTATATAAATCAATTGTGATGATACGTCACATGTAATCATAAATTAGGTAAATGCTAATCTTCATGTAAACACAGCATACCTAATAATATACCTAATTAACATGTGGATGAAAATGTGCAAATTCGCCTCGTTTTCTCATTGGAAATGGGTAAAATTTCAAAGTACTGTACTATCGACCAGGTCACAAAAAAGTCTGAAGGGAGTAATAGACATTTTCTATACATTTTATGACATAACACTAACTACACGTGGACAAAAAATGCGTTAGGGTAGATTAGGGTTATGTGAGGCATTGACTAATATGGGACAATAAGGCTGCAGTGCAATTATTTATTTTTCTATTCAATTATTCTAAAGCTAACTAGTATATGCAAACTCTGTAAATTATATTGTTTAACACATGTGAACATACAGGCTACTTGTTTTTTTTTAAACTATCAGATATGCAGAAAGCAAAAAACATGTAGGCCAACACAATTAAATGACCAAATAAGGCTGCTTTGTAATTCTGAAACCATTTGACACAAGGAACATTAATATAAATGCCATGTTCCTTTTGAGTACAATATCTCAAAACTGTCTTCTGATTTAACAAGGAAACATCTCAGGGATTTCATAATGATATTAGGTGTTGATATAATGTAATGGATTCATATGCAAAAGTGGTAAACAAATCAATTGCAAAATTAGGGATTACCCTAATCCACTCTATTTACCGACTCATTCGCACAAATTGACACTAGATGGCGCCAAATGACCACAATGATGTCCAGGAGCGTCTATTTTCAATGAGCACTAGAGGAGCAGCATTAGAGAGCGAAACATGTGACCAAAATGCGGAAATGGTCCGATAGAGAAAGTGCAGCCAAGAGAGAAAGAAAAAAAGGGGAGTGGAGGTTGAGCTGGTTTGTATTTTGAGCTGCAACGACTCTCTGTAGTCTGTACTATCAACATTTCTACTGACAGACTCACAGCTCTTCACTCAGCGACGTTTAATCATCGTACGTCAAACGAGGTAAGCTTTAACAGGCAATGAAAAGAACAGAAAAGACATGCATGTTGGGTAGTTTTGTGTTAATGCTGCAACTTTTTTGAGGGGGTGGTAACAAACACCTGTCAGGCAATCTACTTAAACATGTGGGATAAGACGCTGCTACAGCCTGTTAATATTTCACTAAATGTGTGTTATGTGTATGTGTTGCTCTTGCATGCACTGTGGACGTGTAGGTAACCTTACCAAAGTCACTTTTGTTGTTCATGTGTATGTAATTTGTGTCTCATTTAATGTGTTATGTATTGTTTTTGTGCTGTGTCATTTATTTCATAGACCATTTTTCATTTACATGCCCTTTAGAGAGTTCCAGTTTTGACCATGTTACTGAAAGTCAATCGTCTAATTATAGGCATTAATATTTGCTGTCGATGTCTCCACTAATGCTATTTATAAAGACTAGCGTTACACTGTAGAGGTGAAGCAACTAGTTGATTAATTGATTCGTCTGCAGCTATTTCGATGATTGATTTAATCGATTTGAGTCATTTAAAAAAAAGCCTCTCAAACGTTCTGGTTTCTTCAGAGTTTCCTGACAGCAAATTGAATATGTTTTTACTCTGGACTGTTGTTCAGAACAAAACTAGACATTTGAGGTTGCATGTTGGGCTTTGGGGAATTTTGGGGTGTTGGTCCTTTTTTCACTATTTTCTGACATGTTATAGATCAAACGACTGATTTAGGTTTAGTCTACCCTAGTTGATGCAAGTAGGATGGAAAATATATGAGATAAACCCCCTTAGGATAATGCCGTCAAATTCAGCCTCTAAACTGACCATACATTTTGCAGCACCTGTCGAAAACTGTTAAAAACATACCTTCGTAACCTTAATGAAATTAGGATTTGTTGAAGATCTGTTGTATTAGATTGTATTCAGTTTAGTTTTAGGTGTGTCTAGAAAACAGGCATCTCTCTCTCTCTCTCTCTCTCTCTCTCTCTCTCTCTCTGCGTGGTGTACTCAGTGTATATAGAGCAGGATAAGATAAGATGCACAAGATAACATTACAGGACAGCGGTATAAACAAAGCTGATTACACTATTGTCAACATAATACCTCACATTATAGCTATACAAGGTGCAGGGTTTCTCGACACACCTTTTCCTTTACCAATTTAGTTAGAACTTCACAGCCTGAATAATAGCATTTCCTGTGTGTAGTTGCACGTCTAAGATGTCATGTTTTTTACCTCATAAAATTGTATAAATGTTTCAGCTGAGGTGGCCCACATCTGCTATACCCTGCAGTAAGTGGTGAGGCAATATAAGCAAAGGGTTAAACATTGTAAATAGACTAATGACATAGTTTATATATTAGGTTATGTGCATGGCATTGCATGATGTAGAGCAGAAATAAGTTGATGGTGTCTTGAGATAATTTTACTATATGTGAATATTATGCTACCTTTCAGATACTTAAGTCACTCCTAACGGGTGCCTTTTTATTCAGATGATAGACAACAAATCATTGACCCAAAATAACATGCATGAAATCAAAGCAGGAGACGAATACCTGTTGCGCTTCACTGTGGCATCTGCAATTTTAATTATCAACTGTGACACAAAGCCGAGGGAGATCTGTCAGTGACAAAGCCTGACAGGGCTTCAGGATTTAAACAAGGTGGTGATGCATGTAAGTGAAATCCAGAGCTCACATCCTTTTGAAGGTAACTGTAAAAGTAACAATTATGTGCAGTATACAGTTATTTACACACAATTGTTTATATATTGTGATAGAGTATCTATGACAACACAAACCATCAAATTAGTTTTTTTGGGTCACACCTGTTCTGGTTGACATTGCCAATGTATCCTTTATAAAACAGAAGTATCAGAGGTGACATGCTTGTGTGTTCACAGACCAAATTCAACAGCCCATGTGACTCTTATGTATTACATTATCAAAGTTTTAATAAGACTGATTGAAATGAACATCAGAACTCCACCACGCAGTTTTCAACAGCTCGGTCATCTTTGCCCTTGACAGCACCTCACTGCTGCAGAGGGCAAAAAACATGGAGGAAATAATGGACTTAAAAGATTATTCTGGTATATTACAATTTGGGTCATTTCCTTGGATTATGATAAATCTGAGCTCACCAAAGTAATTGCTGAGATCTGTGAACATGGCAACAATGCTACAGCGAAAAAAGTGCGACTGGGAAAGAAACACCAGATGATCACAGTGGTTGTAAACAAGCCAAGAACTGCTTTAGCCAGATTGTCTAAAGTCTTTAGTGTGTAGGCAGAAATGAACACAAATGGCCCTTAGATATCTGTAATGATCCCTAATTTCACAGAACAGACGGTTTTGATCATACTTTTACAATTTTTCATTGTTTTTACTAATAAATTAGACCAAGATGAAGGATTCTTTATAACCTGTCTGCTTGACTAACTGCTTGGGCCCTGTTGAAACCTGTTTTTTCTTTAATGAACCAGAATTATCCTTTAAGCAAGCTGTACTGCTAATTAATTAACATATTTGATGTCATAATAATTCATGTGGAAAACTATACTCATTAAGTTTTTTTTATAGATATACTTTGTCACCCAGAAGCTCTCACTGCTGGAGGTGTGAACATTTGTATCTCATCAGTAGTTTTCTAATCATAGCGACCCATTTAGGCAGCACTAATGTTCCTTACTGTTAAAAGTGGATCATCCTCTGGTTCCACACTATTCTCAGTGGATGTGACATTGTAAGTTTTCTATTCCATGATGCAACACACTTCCCTCTCCTGTTGCAGAAAGTGAACGCAACGATCCTCGCTTCATTCCCAGCCTTGGTTAAACCCATAAGAAGGAAGTGCAAACCACATGTGATTCTTAAGGTCACAGATGTGAGTGGTTCCCATCAGAAAATGTGCAAAAGGAACAATTAAATGGAAATACTGCACACTAAATGGAGCTGCAGAATTCTGAGAGAGAGAGGTTGGATCGGGCACAGATGGCATTTTTGAAAAGAAGACTGTCCAGGGCTGTTTTTAGACCAGCAGCATCTGATTTCTGGTCTCTTAATTAAAAGGATAAAAGCCTTCTATCTAACATGGGTGCAGATGTTAGTCTCCTCAGTAAAATTATCTGTGCTGCGATCAGATATTGGCATGGCATCATGAAGGTTTCTTCAGTCTTGTTCTAGCTTGTTACTTTTGTTCTGTGTTTCAAACAACTCCCAAAAGTCTCGACAGTGCAGAGGACTGTATGTTCATAGTTACCAGGCAGCAGCCAGCTCTGCTAGTGCAAAAACATCTACCCACTAGTTTTCTTGTTTTTAGAGAAAACTGTGATTGATGTCAAAGAAGGAAAAGAAAATCCTCTTATTTCTCTCTTGAATACAAAGTCAGGATCTTGATGCAGTATATCTTGTTAGGAAAAGGATGTGTATATTCTAGTATTTCCAACTAAACAAATACATGTAGAAGCAGTGAAAAGGCAGGATTTTCTAGTAGCTACTCAACTGCACACAGTTTTTTTTAAAGTTGGCAACCAAAATTCAAACTTACATGGCTGATTTAGGGAGGGTAATGTTATCCAAGCTCCCTGATTGAAGCAGATTTGTATAAAGCACCAGTAGGCATGCTTTAGTAATGCTAATAATACTAATACTAATAATAACATTAGTTGCACTATGATTACACCTGATGACGTAATTTAACAAGTTCTTTGTGGTCCTGTAAAGTTTCACCTGGTTTTTATCATCATGTAAAGTCACAGCTTTGGAGAAACTTGTGAAACTGATCATATCAGTATGTGTATAACAACAGTAATGCCTGAAGAGATGGTTGCTCTTCTGAGTATTATTGCTATCCCTTGCACTTATGTGCTGTCATTATATTGTCATTACGCACTATAATGTGTATAAATATGCTGTTTGGTGTCTATGTTTCCATATTTATATTAAGCACCTTCCAAAGATGTGATGAACGTTCTCCATCTGTGCGAAGCCCAGGAGCATCAGCTTCACTCTGTCGCTAATCCTCTTAGACTGTTTTGTTGTTTTCCTTTAATTGAAGTCTCTGTCGGGAGTCTCTGGTACTCCTGGCGTGACTAGTGCAGCACAGCTGTGCTCTCAGCTGTAATACAGGCTAACCTGTGGTCATGGATTTAGAAAGAAAAACACCCCAGGAAGCTTACCATGGCGAGCTATTATTTCCTGATTTTATTTTTTCCTCATATACAACCTTTGCTTTTCTCCTTATCTTCCAGTGCTCTTCTGTCTGTCTGATTTAATCATTGCTTATTGTTGTCTGTTTATCCTCCTAGATCTCGCTCTCGGCCTATTGAAAAATGTGTCTCATGGTCTCCTCTATCCTAACTTGTTTTCCAGGGTCGTTTTGAGGTCAGTTTGCTGAAATGACAAGGCTGTGACAGTGTGTATGTCCAAGTGTGTCTGTACTGGACCGATTCCTGTGACATGGCCGCTGCTAAGAAGAGTGAGTTTCTTATTTTTAAGTATTCTCCACCTGTTTTAATTACTGTGATGTTCACTAACCTTTCATATTTAAAGGTCCCTTTTCTAGTCCATTTATGATGTTACAGCTTTGGGAAGAGGCAGAAACCATTTTAAATATTATACTTTACATTTTAAGCAGTAGTTAATATGCAAGACGCAGGCAGTCCAGACTAACCCAGTATTATATTGTAAATGTCTCGGGATCAAGTGTTGTACTTGTGTGGTTGTTTTTGAAGTATTAGTGAAGAAATCAATCATGTGCAATCAGGCTTGAAAATTAATTGCATAATTGTATTTTGGGGGGAAGTTAGGGAGGTACTGACAAAGTCCTGAACAGCCCAATTTAGTCCCAGTTTGGAAATCAATCAACTGTTGCTAAATCCAGATCTCCCATAGGCCTTATTTGGTGTCTACTTCATTTAATTCTTCCACCTCTTTCCTTGACATTTGATTTGTAATCACAGAGTAGTTCAAAGATGCATTGTAGTGCACCAGATGGATTATCAGCAATATATATAATACATATAAGCTCTTTTACTCAGCCAGGAAGTGATCATAATTGTTTGAAGCTCTATCTTCTAATCCAGTGTTTTTCAATCTTGGTCCTGGGGCACCCTTGCCATGCATGTGTTAGATGTTTCCCTGCTCCGGCACACCTGATTGGAAAATGAATAGGTTGTTATCAGGCATCTGCAGAGCTTGATGATGAGTTTATCATTTGAATCAGTTTTGTTGAAAGAGGGAAACATCTAAAAGTATGCAGGGCTGGGGGTGCCTCATGACCAAGGTTAGTAAAACATTGCTATAATCTGATGAAGGTGAGTTAATTATTTTCTTGCATTCAAAGTTTCCCAGAAGTTATCGGCTCTCGCAATACAGGCTAATAAAGGGGGGAAAAACAGGATGACAGATTCCTCAATATAATTTACTGTGACTGAAAACCTCAAATTAACCTTTTCACCCGTGAAACATCCTGGAGGGGTTCCAGGAAGGATGATCAATTTAATTTAAATTCACTATCGATTTTTTTTCTCTCTCTTCGGTTGGGTTTCTTGCATTGGGGAAAAAAGGTGCGGTTAAACTTGTGAGTCAATATAGCAGCTTTGTGTCAGCTTATTTTGTTGAGGCAGGCACATTTATTTCCTGAAAAGCAGGAAGGGTTGAATAAAGATAATTCACTGGAAAATGAGATCTGGTAAAGAAGAGCCATAATTGACTCATCACGTTGTCGTTACTACCATAAATACGCCTAATCTTTTCCTCCAGTGGAATATTGGTACTTGTTGTCTTCAAGGAACCCTCTGCAGGTTTTTTTCCTCTTTGATAAGGTCACTAAATTGAAGGGCATTGCAACCTCTGTGTTGAGTTCTGTGCTGTGTTGTTCCTGTTGACGGCATTTTACAAAATGTATTTTCATGCAACTGGGGTGGACTGAAATGTCACAGGAAATGTGTTTGTTGCCTTTTGCGCAGGCAGAGGGTTTTCTTCCACCTTGGGGAGAATGAAAGATATTTACACACACAATAAAAGTATTGTGTAGCTTTTTAAGGCTTTGTTCTTGGGGGCTTTAGGTATTTAGACAGAAAGGACAACAATAATTTGTTTGTCAGACTGCTTCTACAAGATGCTTGTCATTACTTTTGGTGCATGAACATTTAATACTCTCTGAAAAGTGGTCCAGCCTGCAAATGTTGCTTGTTTTTGGACCTAAATATGTTGATTTAGGTGATATTTGGAGTAAATGAAACCAAGTTCAGAAAGAGAAACGCTTAGGCTGACAGAAAACTGCAATATTCAGCTGAGTAGAAGCAGATATACCGACAGACAGATTAGTGGAGAGACAGAAGTAGATGGAGATTAATTTGAAATAAGCTAGTTCAGTAGGGCAAGCATGCACATGTTAATTTGTGTGTGCACATGCATCTGTGTGTTTATTGGTCTACCGAGAGGGTAAGTGTGTGTGTCCCTGTTCTCGCTTTGTCTGGGATTATCTGACCCATCTAAAAGGCCACAGATCTCAGTATTGTGATAATGAGCCTGACACAGAGGCTTGGCCCAAGCTCTTCTGCTGCTTTGATGGTGTTTGTATCTGTACAAATACATCACTTATATAAAAAGTGAAAACATAAAAGTCAGAGCTGTAAAAGTAAGACTAAAAGATGAATCGTACACGAGGAAGTGTGAAAATATGCCAGGGACAGATATGTTTTGAAAAC
The DNA here is from genome assembly GCA_021039105.1 of Scomber colias. Taxonomy (NCBI): domain Eukaryota; kingdom Metazoa; phylum Chordata; class Actinopteri; order Scombriformes; family Scombridae; genus Scomber; species Scomber colias. The sequence goes on from JAJDFG010000069.1 coordinate 846,287, forward strand.
AATGTAGCTGCTAACTGCTTCGGAAATTCATGGTGACAATGGAGATAAACACTGACAGGAATTGGAAGCATTTTCATGTGCCGAATGGATGATCACACAGACATTTTGCAGTAGTGCATTAACACTGTGAAGTTATAAATGTTCTAGCTTGTGTTGTGCTTTTTAACTTGAAGCAGTAATAGTTATTGCTTCTTTCTTGAGGCAGGTTAATGATAAAGCAAAGCTGCAGTGCAATAAACAAACTTATGATGGATGACAAACCTCCAAGGCTTGGATAGGCAGGAAAATCACAGTTTGATCATCAGTACAAAAAATGAGCAGCTATGTCAGAATATAAAGTATCAGGTCCTTTGATAAAAAGTCTAAGGTACAAGCCTGTGCACAAAAACTGAAGTAAAGATGAAATTATGACTCTTTAAAAGTTCATTTTGCAAAGAAACATCCAATTACTGAGTTCAAAATTCTGCTACCACCAAAGGCAAGTTGAAGCTAAAGATTACACATCTTAAAACCCTGATAACTGAGTCCGCTGTGTAAATTAATTGCTGTGGGATTCTGGGGTAATTTTTAATAAATCTGGCAACTATAGTGCCATGAGATCATTTTAACTTATGTAAAGTGACTTTGATTACCCTGTTTTTGTTTCCAGCTACACCATGAAGCCTTATGAATTCACCACAGCTCTGAAAGTCCCTGTGGCTGAAGCTCATGGATATTGTAGTAGTTAAAAAAGTCAAACTGAAGGAAAATACGTCATTTGTCATGATTTGAAATAATTAAAACTGGAGACCGTGACATATAAATCTATATACATTATCCATGAGACTCGAAACTGAAACAGGAATTTACAATAGGAAAACATAGTTGGAATAAATTAGGAAATTAGGAAAGGGAAAATGAATTATGATTACTTCTAATAGTAAAGTTGTGTTAAGAATAGATTAAAATGAAGTGCAGTGAAAGAACAGTGCAGTACAGTGCAAGACAGACATATTGCATTTTAATTTATTTCTGAAAACAACATATGCTTCATTGTTTGAAAATATCCTGGAGGAGAATTAGCATCAGTACACATACTGACTACACCCACCAACATAATGGCTGGTGGTGCACAAGGTCGACTGTGGGTGGCTCTTCAGTTTGTTGTGAAGCATGTTTGATTGCTAAGCTCGTCACACAAATACACATGTCTCTGCCATCTGTCAGAGTATCCGAGACACATTTTTCCTTCAAGGAAACGGCACAGTTTTACATTCATGCCACAGAGGAGCTGGCCTTAATATTTGTCAGAATTCTTGAAGGGAATATTTCTGATTTTGAAAAGAAAATTGAGTCACGAGTTGGGAGATTCATTACGAATTAAAACCCTTTTTCTCTATATGTGTTCCAAACGCCGAAGGCTATAAAGCAACCTTTTAATTCAGGTTGATAGACTGACATTCGCTGTAAAGTATGAAATCCAGCCATTATTAAGCTTAGTGTATGCCACGTGAATGTAATTACACTGCCATGTAGCCCTGTATGAACTTCTAGGCTTCATGCAAAAGCTTCTTATGGCAGTGATTTAAAATAACAGATCCTATGGGACAATGAATTTAAAGCTTAAGTCTGAAGTCATGAGGAGAGTATACACACATCATTACATTCTTACTGAACATATACATATGAATATGATGTCAAATTTATGCTTACATTTTCTTTTATTGCAGTGAGTGTTTTAGTTTTTGGTATAGCTGCTGTCTTGATACTGTCTTCAAAGCAAAACCAGAAAAGTGGACTCTATGTACTGCACATAGTGGCAGCGTTGTAGTCCTCGAGTTGTTGGATCTGATCAGTGAACCAGACATTCAGGACACATGGATAACACACAAGATATCTATGTCACTGACTTTTGAATGGCTTTCTGTAAACTGCAACAAACAAGCAGAGTCACTGAAAAGCATCAAGTGTGCCAAATTAAAGGGTCAGTCAAAATTCGTGCTTTTCAAACTGATGTTTGTGAAGTGCAGAAATGAGACTAACAGTGTGACTTTTGTGATTAGAGCAGAGTTTCACATATATTTAAATATATTTAACTCTCATAGTGCCAAACTCTGGCAAGCAAAACACTATAAGCTGTAGTAAAGACTTTTCAGTATAGTAACCATTTAAATGTATAATTGCTGCTGAAATGATGTCATCTAGTATTTTTATAATTTAAATCTGCAACTAATGGTTATTTTTTATTATTATATATTGTTCAGTCTATTATTTCTTTGATTGGTCAATTAATTATTTACAAGATGACCGAAAATAATGAAAATATCCACAATGGCTGAGTGATATCTTCAAATTTGGCCAGCCAACAGTCAATAACTCAAAGATATACAATTTACAATATTGTAATGTGCAGTAAATGTAACTTTTTAGGATTTCTTACCATCATGTTTGCAATTTGGGGGCAGGAGGAGGGGTGTATATGTCTGTTCTTTTCTTCAAATAATGGATATTTTGGTCAGGGGAAAAATCCATGATTAATAGTCTAATATGTTTAGATATTTAATTTACATGAAGGCACATACCTAGAAAAGAAAACTCATTTTCACATACTGACCTACCCTGACTCTTGTTAACCTTTATCTTGATTTGTGAGAGACTTGGGAGAGTTTGCTGTCGAGGATCACAGGAATAATGTTCATAAAGTCTAAAGTTAACTCGTTGAATCAGAACTCCCAATATGGGATATAATTAATATAGTAAAGTATTCCTCATTATCTTAGAGCTTTAGACCTTAAACAGCATTTCAGTAAAACACCCCCATCCATCATGTCTACTTTCCATTTCAACGCAGTGATCCTGCACATATGGAACATGATGTAACTCCTGAACTCATTATTGTGACCCAGATTGCTGATAGCAAGGATTTCTAATCTCTAATATAAGTCGATATAAAAGTTTAATGGAACTAGACCCAAGTGGGACAGTAATGGCCTGGGTTTCATGTACTGAAAGTCAGCATGTGAATTCAATTACATATGTTGTAGTAATAAACAATAGAAATGTCTCTTCAATATTAACCACAATGTATTTTTATTGTACATTATTAACAGACTCTGCTCAATAACTAATACGTGTGACACCAAATGTTTGCTTGTCATGGCTCAGCAGAGAAAGTCAAATTTCTCCTCTTTTGACAAGTCTCATCTTTGACTTATAGTATTTCTGGTCCAGATATGGTCAGTAAATGTGAATGGAAAGACGGGCATAATTCAACTTAAATCTTTATTGAAAAAAGATGTAAACTACTTAAATCTGTTGGCAAGGACACCTGGTTAAAGTGTCAATTGGTCTTAAAGAGCCTGAAAACTTGAATTCAAAGCTTTTCAGTGTAGTATTAAATAGTTATTAGTATTTATTATTAATATTTATTAAATTATTACTTTAGGCTGCCACTATTTTCCTTAACGATTAATCTGCTTATTATTTTCTTGATTAATCCTTGTGCCTTATTTTAGAAAGTGTTACACATGGCTCATTAGGGACAAAAATGTCCATAAAAATATTATAAATTAATAAAGCTCAATAATTCACTGTAACTTATACAGTAAATGTACAACATATTTGAAGTATTATATATAATATTCTATTGAGTTTGATGACCTGTGCATGTGTGTATGAGTGAGAGAGAGATTTAGACATAATGATATGAATGCAGACCTGCAAGACAATACAAATACTCCATTTGTATCTGCACATACGCACATTTATTTTTCAGTACTCACACACACCACACTCTGACACCCATACCAACACATCCAGGTCATTTTGGATACACCCAAATGTTCCACTGGTCTGCTGTATTTCATAATACAGGACGAGCAGGACTGAGGAACACTGCATTGTATTCTCCCATAGAGCTGAATACAGCAACACTTTTTTCTAAACAGTGTATTATAGATTATAAGTGATTTGGTTGAAATAAAATAAAAAATTGATTGATGCATGGATTGAATTGTCTAGAAAATAAAACAGAAAAGCCAAAAATATATCCTTTGTGAGGCATAAGCGTTACCCGATTACTCATTTTCTATTAGACATTTCTATGAAAAGTCAGAAAATAGTGAAAATTTTGTCTGATCAACATTCAGCTTGAGAGTAAATAGTGAAAATTTAAACCTGGATTGTGGAACCTCTGTTACATTAAAGCTCTCGCCAAACCAGTCCACACAGTTCTGAAGAAGTCTATCACCGCTGACTAAATCTCTCCGTATTTCACAATATACCAGTTTTTAACCTGGTGTCGGATGAATACATGAATGCAGACTTCCACCCCCTGATCTGGTGAAGTTCCAGTTAAGTCTGTGCTAACTTGAAGGGGGATAAAATAATTGAATTGTGAAACTCTTCTAGACTTTATCAGACTGAATAGATCAAATTCTGATAGTGAAACAAGTAATTTCATGCTGCAACAGTAGTGACGGAGCAGGCTACAGTGAAGTCTGTCACGTAAGCATGCATTAATAGTGTGTTTGTAATACCGCTCACTGCCAGAAGGGGGGAGACAAAAGTCATGTACTGCAGCTTTAAAGTTTACATTTTCCAGCTAGTATTAATTAATTACCTATCTTATTAAATTAGTAATGATGAATCCATATACTAGTTCAGTGTGGTGGAGAGAAAATGTTTTGTGTGTTGGCAATGACATCCTTGAAGTCTGGATATAAATATACACAAGCCACAGAAGTGGTGCCAAAAAAACTAGCTCCAAAGTTAAAATAGTGCAGCCTTATTTTGGTAGGTGATTAGATACTCAGAAACACTGTTATGTTCTAGATACACACATCTCATCCTGTTGTCACACGCTACGTTATGGAGTTGGCAGTCTGAAATATTGGCCTCCAAACAAAGCTCAGACATGGTGGTCGGAGCATCTTTTGAAGTTTTTTGAATAAATCAGGAATAATTGGAGTGAGTTCATAAGCAACATAGAGCTGAGTGAGTATGTGCTCAGAGACGGGCCAGTGTTGGATATGCTAATGTTAAAGCGTGCACAGGAACACACACTGTAACGGACATTTTCTAAAGGGTCTTTGTGGGAAATGGTGTTTGAATTCAAGTGATGGATGAGCTCCTGTGTCTCTTCAAGTAAAGGGCATTCTCCTATTAATAGAATATTTAATAAACACTTAAAATATTGTTTAAATATCTCTTGTTGTTTAGCTTCTGTACATGTCCTACACTCTTGAAGTTCTGGGAAAGTACTGGTCTATAATCGGACCCAAAGCTCTTTGAGCAGAAATTCAGAAAAAAAAATTGTTTATTGTCACAGAGAGAATTATTATTTTTGGAGGAGGAGGTTTATTTGGAGAGGTCAGTGTCATAGGAGAGCACACAAACCCTAAAGGGAAATAATATGTTTAGCTTGTAAGCCTTAACTGCTGTAACTCTTTTGTTTTGACACAGAGGTCCCATGCTGGACTCTGCGATGTGATACCACTGGTTGGATGGCACGTAGTATTTTCATAATGAATAGTTTAAAAGATCCTGTTTTAAGTGTTGTGATTGTAATAGTGAGCAGCCAGGTGGATTCCCTGTCAAAACTGAATTGGCTAAGAATTGTTAAGCCGTTATGAACGATGAGGAAATGTCACAGTGGTATTAGAATATGTTGACGCAGTCCAATCATATGTCAGATTTTTCAAATAGTGATACAGTTTTGTTTTCTTTGAATGATGCCAACTCATAATTAAATTTCCAAAACTGGAAACAAACCAACATGAGCAAAAGTATGTGGACACTCCTTGTCTGACCTCACTAATGCTCTGTTCCAGGTTACATAATCTTGTCTTTGCGGGACAGTGGAGGCTGCTGAAGCATCATTTTAATGCCCCTGGCTTTGGGATGGGGTGTACAGCATTTTGGGCCATATGGTCAATCATTTTGTATATCTCTTCCAGCCCTGTGCCGAAGAGCAGTGTGCTACAAAGCTGTCGTTCTCCAGGTGATCGTGCCCTCAGACATCAGGGGAGGCCGAGCTGACGATGTATTTCCATGCAGGGTCATATCACTGCTATTAGTTTGTACTGGGCTTTGTATTTTCACTTTTTAGCCTCAGAGATGGAGTGACCGCAGAGAGTGGAAGTTTGTCCACAGCTTTATCACATTAGATTTACTTTACTATAATGTTCCCGTCTTCAACTTTTGACTTTTACCTCAGCTTCACCATCTTATGCTTGCTTCCTACTTTTCCCTTTTGATCTCTTTTTCTATCGCTCTCTCTTCTTATCCTTCAGTCCCCCCAACGTTGTCCACATAATTAAAGTACTGATATGAGTATGTAATGTTTATGCTTCACTGTATGTGTGTATAAAATACAGTAAGTGCCTGCCTTTGGTTTTAAAGTGTTTACTGCTCCTCGAACATTCAGACTAACAGAGCCGGTTTGAGTTATTGCCTCCATAAAGTGCTCTGCTGTACACTCCCATTACGTCATTAAAGATGAGTTGGCTGTAGCTGCTTATCGTGTCTTTTTCTCCCTTTAATGGGTATCCAGTGTGATTGTTTGTGTTCATGTCCGACCCTCAGCGGCTCAATCCCTCTTTTCTCTTTCTCAGGTTGTGCGAAGACGGGAGGTGTGCGCTTCTCAGAGAAACCTCCTGCTGCCAGCGCCTCATCGCATGTTCACTTTGACGAAAAGCTGCATGACTCTGTTGTCATGGTGACTGCAGAGGAGGATGGCAACTTCATGGTCAAGGTTTGTTTAACTTGGCACTAACTTGACACATGGTAGCTGTAGTATGCAAATGTATCCTCATCTCATTTTCTTAATAATTATCCAGAAAAAAATGGGATATGGTTTCCCCTAATTTAATTCACTACTTTAAATCATTTAGTTCATCTCAGATCCCTGACATTTAAACTCAGTGCTCTTTTGTTGTTCTTGGTGTGTCAAAATACCACTTTCATCAAACATTTACCCAACCTTGAAAATCATTTTCTGTGGTGAAGACTAATAATATGATTAGGGTTAAGGTCCCTATTGTACAGCTCCAGTCATGACCCTGGATGAGCAGCGCGACTGTAACAATAGAGCCAAAGAACTGCTGCAGTAGTTGTAGGACAGGAGGGAAATGATTGACAGCAGCAAATAAGACACAATACCATGCATTATACTTTGATTGCACGACAGTACAAACATTCACTTGGTTAATCTGATTGTTGTGATTGCATGTCACTCAATTATAAACCAGAAATGTTTCCTCTGCTTCCATAAATGTATCAGATGTTGCAATCACATTATGATCTGGCAGTAATCTGTTTAGTTTGAAGGGGCTGCACTGAAACATTGAAAATGTTTGGAGGCACTCTTTTATTAGATAGTGATCTCAGCCCTTTTTTCCCCGAAGCTCAGGCATCATCCCAGGCCTTCTTTGGTCAACCAGAGTCAGTGGAGATGGATGGGTATGCCATTAGTTTTGCAGGTATTTGGTCAAAAACCAAAGTCCAAAGTAGAGGATGAATAGAAATGTTGAGCTGATGATAGCACCAGAGAAAATGTAAATGGTTCACCTTTCAATTAATTTGCAATTCATTTTACACTTCATCCTGAGGGGGCCATGGATGTCTGTACCAATTTCATAGCAGTTGAGCCAATAGTTGTTGAAGCATTTCACTGAAAACCACAAATGTGAACCTAATGTTTATACTAAATGAAAAGTAAGGGGACCACCAAAGTCAGTTGGATACATTGTCTGGGAACCATGAACGTCCTTACAAAATGTTGTGCTAATGTTGAGATATTTCTTACTACATGAAAACTTTGACCTGTTGTCAAAGTCAAGGTGTCACCGCAGTCATTAAGACACAAATGGAAAAATTTGGGGATTACCAAAACCAGTCAGACTCAATCATAAGGAACCATGAATAATTATCTGTACAAGTGTTCTTCTTATTCCATTCAATAGTTGTAGAGATATTTCAGCTTGAAACAAATGTGGTCGACCGACAGACTGACATAACCATCCTTAGACCCACGCTGGTAGCATGGCTAAAAATGATGTGTAGTAGTTTCTAGATGTGTATATCTAGCACATAATCCCAAGCCCACAGGCATTATTCAGGCTCCATCTGGTGTAATTAGATCATATGATAGAGCAACTGATTAAAGGATGTCTGCCAACGCAAAAAACAAAGTCCATACTGTACAGGCACAATACCCTGAATCATTTAATCTTTAAATTAATCAGTCTAATGTTAATCAATCTAAATCAAACCCTGGTTCTGTTGTTAGGCAAGGCAAGGCAAGGCAGTTTTATTTATATAGCGCATTTCATACACAATGGCAATTCAATGTGCTTTACATAAAACAGAAAAACATGTAATTTGAGAAACTTAAAACATACAATTAACCCCCACCCCACCCCCCCATAATAAAAACAAAGTACAGAAAAATAGAAAGACATAAATAAAATGATTGCAGCATAAAATAATAAATTAGCTTTAAAATCATTAAAAGGACAAAGAGTGCAAATGAAAGATTAAAATGTAAAGTGCTTTAAAAGAGCTCAATCATAAGCACAGGAGAAGAGAAATGTTTTTAACCTGGATTTACTATTGGAGTAACCAGAGGAAGTGTGAATCACAACGGCTTTTCTCACCTCATCAGCACAAAACCTTGTTTATAACATGTCAAACAAGGCCGCAATACTTAAGGTTTAAATAGGTTCATTAAAACATCCGTCAAACAAGGCGATGATTTTTGAAACATATATATAATTAGTCCAGTGCCCTTTTGGAAAAGTCAACACCTTCCCACCAACTGTATCTGTAATTGGTTGTAATTAGGTGCTTGACTTCCCTCTGTGCCATATTATCTAAGAGTGGATATAATATTGTAAGGTTACTCTTTGATCCAGTGTGCCAGTCCCCTCAGTTTCTACGAGCATTGATAGGCTTTATCTGGGAAACCTCCAGGAGAAGATTAAAGTCTTTTCTCATCACTCTTAATCTCCTCTGTCGGCTGTAAAGGCAAAGGACAATGTTATCAGACTTTTCATCTGTTCTCTGCTGTCAGCTCTTAAACCCTGGAGGTGCTCAACTCATGAGTCAAACAATGACACATATAAGACTAAAACTTCCAATGTAAGAGCCTGTGGAAAAACTCACACTAGTAGGTTAACTTTGAAAATCGGCAACTATAAACCGCTGATGATCATGAAGCTAACGAAGGGATACACCGATGAAACGTGTTCCTTCTACCTGCACAGTTAAAACACTGTTCATTCATTTCCGAGTGCTAGCTTTTTTTCACAGTTCTTTAAATCTACCTCATCATAGAAGCAGTTCTTCGTGGCTTTTCCTCACATCATTCACCTATTAGCAGTAAAAATATAGAGAGAAATACAGTGGATACAATGCCTGACTGATTATACTTCAGTTATACTTGAAGGGTTAGGGTTAGGGTTAGATTTTTAGATTTGTGACGTCTGGCTTTTCCTATAGAGTCACCATGAAGTTGACGTTTGTAGTTTGTAGTGAAATGTCTTGACTACAATTTAATGGATTGGCATTAAATGTGGTGCAGATATTCAGGCCCCCCCCTCCCCTCAAAATAATTTTAATAATTCGGTGATGCTCTGATTTTTGATTAATCTAATACTCCTTGATAAAGCAACCCTCGATCATTTACAAGTGGTCCAAAAAGCTGCTGTTAAACGCTTGACCGGCCCCTCCAAAAGGTCTCATGTGACACAAATTCTGGCAGCTCATCACTGGCTCCCCGTCAAATTCAGAGTCCAATTCAAACTTCTTGTGATGACCTTTAGAGCTCTGCCTGGTCGGACTCCAGCCTATATAGAGATCTACTGCAGCACTACATCACCAGCAGGTCTCTAAGGTCTTCTGAGGCTTACAATTATGAGTTGTGAGGTTGTGGCTCCTAAACGTTGCACCTCTGTCTTGTTAGATTTAAGAATTGTGGACTCTGTGGACATTGAATCAAGATATCACAATAAAAACTGTGTCCACACATTAATAATGGCTCTTAAGGCGCAAGCAAGTCAGCAGCACTCTTTAAAATATTTGGGAAAAGACCAAGCACATCATGAGCACATCATGATTTATCGTACAAGTCCTGAATTCCTTTTGAGTTCAAATGACTGTGACGGAAGAGCAAGTGTATTTCAAGTAGCTCACACTTTCTGAAAGACCTTTTTAAATATGACCTACAATCTTTTATATCAATATTACAGACTGACCCAACCAGTTTCTGTCCATAAAAAAGACTGACTTTCTCTTTGGTATACATATATATATATTTTAACTGTAGTTGGCTTTAATTTTAAAGGTAAATATTGCATTGCAGAGTATGAGTAGTAGTATTATTGATGGTATAGACACCCTAATAAAAGCCTTTAAGTCGGCTCTCAGGTTATTCAGTTTTTTCTCAGCCATACCCAAATCCCAAAGGAAAGTTCTATACAGGCTCATTGAAACTAAGCCTTTACGGTGTGAAAACAAATTCACGGCCAAATCAATTTGTGTGCTCATTGCTTAAAAGCTGTGTTCGCACATGCAGACGGCCCGCAAACTTGGCTGTGACCTTCACAGCAACAGATCCGCTCATTTGTGCAACTGTGTCCGTGTTCCCTAAAAGCTCTTTAAGCGCGCTTTAGAGTGGGTTCAAAGTACTGTCAGCACTGCGTCATGGCTTGCCGCGGAGCTCAGGGGGGGCCTTGTTGCCATGGAAACGGTCGGGGGGGAACTGGCGATCCTCACAGGCAGACCGAAGAAGAGGTGGGAGAGTGTGTGGGATGGATCGGCATGCTTGCAACAGCTGTACGATTACTAGTTTTCAGTCTATAAAACAAGCATACTTATATTGGGTGAGGTGGGATCATGTGAGGACAACGCATAATTCAATTTACATTTTTTCAGTATGCTTTTTTTTTTTATTGACGATGGTGAAGCTAAGGATGGAACAGAGTACCTGAGAAAGTGTTGCTGCAGAAGCCACACATTTTATTAAATCCACATTATTTGTGTGACTCAAGACTGCAAAGTTAATGTTCTGTTAACTCACAACTACTCTCTCTCTCTCTCTCTCATGAAACAGAAAGCAGAGAACAAGTCATGACTTTATGATATGACCCGTGCTATATAAGAGCAAATGCTGCTCCAGGGACCATCAGTAGGTTTACATGAACACTAACAATAATCATATTAGTGTGAGTAACTAGATTAACGGTTAATGACCGCAAGGATGAGTTGTTGCCTTCAGGAAACATGTAATTAACACAAAACAAGATAAGGGTCTTTTTTTAACCGCTGCCAGCCTTGTTCCTTTATTTTAATACACATAATTTTGCATTTAGTGTGCATTGATTGATTGATTGGCTTCTTTGGCAGTGACAGAAAGCAGACTGGAGTGTTTACATACCACAATATTTGATTGGTGGTTGTGTTTACACTAATTAAAGAGGATAGCTTGGTTACTCAATAAGCTAAACAGAGTTGATGCATATTAGAGCTGAAATGATTAGTCTGTTTAATTAATTAGTCATCATCATTTTGTAGCCAAAACTGCAAATGACAGGATGACAGAATCTTTTCCCTCTTTTGGTAGATTGGAGATTTTGCTTCAGTTTCTGCTCTAATTTACCACTGAACTAATCTTTTGTCTACATTACAATGATGTTTTTAGATGTATGTTCCCAAACAGCATTCAGTATGAGGCTGAGTCTCAGTTCAACATCCAAAAAAAAGAAAAAGAAAAAAGGAAAGTTAAGCGTGTGCCTGGTTTTGCTGCAGGCTGCTCTGAGTGAAATATGTTGGATGAATGCTGAGTTGCTTGTGTCTAACTCCCATGTTACACATAGTACATTTTAAATTACATATTACAGCCATTGTGCATTCACTTATTAGACTAAACCAAGTACTTTAAATTGCCAACTAATATATTTAATTCTGGTTATTACTTTGAGTCTCCATCATTGAGGCGTTTCACTACCTGATCACTCTCTCTGTCCACATCTGCGGCATGAAATTCAAACTAAATCAGAGTATTAGAGATAGTTCAGAGTCTCCTAGACGTGTGTGGGTCTACAGTCACAGAGTGATTGTTTGTCTCTGCAGAGCTCTCAGTGTTCCCTCTCTGCCCTCTCACTTAATGCTGTTTGCTGCCTCGGCTTTACTCATTGCTTTAACCAGGGGTCGTGTGGGGCTGACGCTGCCGTTTGCTACTCTAGCTGCAGGGGCTTTAGGCTCATCTCTCTCACTCTCTTTTTATCCCGTCTCCTCTGGCTTTCCTCACTCCTCTCTGTGACGACTCCCTCATGAATTTTTCTCTTTGGTAAATATAAGGTTGCTACCTCTCCACAACTCGCCTCTCTCTACCTCGCAGATACACCTCGGCTGTCTCGGCTTTCTTATATATTCATTTTATTTTTTGCAAATGGATAATATAAAATGAAAAAGGGTGAATTGTGGTTTAAGCAACAGTGGCAGCAGATGATGAGAGAGAGTTTGTTTGTTTGGTTGCATCAGTTTGCAACAATGTGCAACCAGCTTCTTCTTTATTTTATTTCAGTCTTAAAATTCACACAGAATCTGATGGATGGCTGTAAGTTATTGGACCGAAAAACCAACTATTCTGATAATCGAATAATCATTTGGAGTCATTTTTAAATGAAATAAAAGTGTTAAAATACTCCAGCTTCATGAATGTTGTTATTTTCTGGTTTCTTTAGTCCTCTGTGATTGCAAAAGTAATATCTTTTTGTTTCATCAGTTGAGGCAAAACCAGACATTTGAGGTTGCATAACAGGCTTTGTGATTTTTCATCATTTTCTGACATTTTATAAGCCAAACAACTTCAAAGAAAAAGTTATGTGTTAATCATTTTTACAGTTTATCAGTTAGTCATTCATTGTGAGAACTTCATGGAGCCCGAAGTGGCAAGTTCACATTGTTTGTGTGACCAGCATCCCAAAACACAAGGAAATTCAATATTCAGTGACACAGAACAGAGAAAAGTTGCAAATTACTCACATTTGAGAAGTTGAAGAGAACAAAGATGTCACATTTGTGCTTGATACATGATTAATGTTATTAATTGATTATCAAATTGAGTTATCCAGTAATTTTCTGTCCATCAGCAACAATCTTTTAGTCTTGATCTTCCTGTATGTATATTAGGGGGTCACGTAACTAGAGTTAGTATATATTATATCAGTAATTAAAGCAAAGGGGACCTGAGTGGACAGAAATCCCATTTAAATTAGACTTTGTCCGTGTATTTACACCTGTATAGTTATTTAAATTTAATTATATAGTGAAATAAATACTTGCTGTAAATAGCAGCCAGTTGATCAGTATTACACTTAATAGTTAGTTAATTAGTCATTTAAACTAGTAATTGTCACACAGTATTAAAGACAGTACAAGAACATGATTGTGAAAAATAGTGAAGAATAAAAAGAGAGAATGGTTGTATGTTTATTAAATCATAAGGAGACACAGCAGATATCATCTTTTTTCCATCCATCCCAGACATCTTATTTTAATATGATTTAGCACTTTGTGAACTTAAATTTTCTTCCTGCATCCTTCTACTTGAGGGTCTGTGTCAGCCTCGATGTCTGGATGGTTGAGCTGTTGGGAAGTCTCCACTTCAGCCTCCACACTTATGTCGAAGCTGTAGCCATGAATAAGATCTTGAATTACTGACAAATCTACTAAAAAATTGTGAGATTTTGGAGCAAAGATTCTCAATTTTATTTTGAGTCAGGACAAAAGCTGGCTCTCGCCTCTTTGTTTTGGCTGAAGATTAAAGTCACCAGAGCAATAACTAATGATTTCAATTAGAGCGCTACCTCAAGGAAAACTTATCCCAATAGTGTAGCGTTAATGAAAATTACTTATCCGCATTATTTATAAAATTAATCCTTTATTTATTGGGCTGTAATGGACTTCCATTATGCAATGTGAGGCCCCTCTATAAATCCCTCTCTCTATTACTCTCTTCTTGATCCCGCCCTCACCCCCATGTGATATAGTCGGATTAGTTTGTAAGGAGAGAGAAAGACAGCCTTTGTATTTCCTCCTAATAGACAAGTTTTTGCTTGACTCTCTGCTTAACAATCCTCTAAATATCTCTTCCTCTCACTTAGGTTGGCTTTCTGAAGGCGCAACACCGCTACGAAATCATGTTCACCTTGCCTGAAGTCCCATCTCTGAAGGATGCGTGTCCGGCGCCGGTGCCGGCCAGTCCACACCTCCGGATCACTGATATCACACCCGCACCAGAAGGTAAGATCAATATCATGAGAGAATGAGAAAAACTGTGAATGAATAAATGAATATTATTTGCCATTAAATATTCAGAGCGGGAAAGTTCAGGGAAAACGAGGATTTTCTGTCTGTTTCTGTTTTACACTGTAAAAAAAGATTTGGGGTTTAAGTCAGATGGACAAATGCTATCATGCTGAGTGAACTCATTTCCTCTTACAACAACGTAAAACAAGTTACAACAACCACTACTTGAAAAAAGACCTGAAAACTCCATTCAACTGAGTCAAGAAATTAAGTCAGTATCGCACTTGAAGAGCAGAAACGTTCAGGGGAAAGAAGGAATTTTTTTGGCTGTTTCTGTTTTAGTTGCGAGGAACAAAAAGTTATGTGGTTGTGCTTTTCCTCTGGGGCGGTTTTGTATATGATTCATTCTGAACCCAAAACAGGAGTATTTTGATATTTCCCTTCTTTCATAGAGGTTTTGGTTCCGTTTCTGCTCAAATTTGCTACTGAAGTAATATTTTATCAGTGTTGCGATGACGTTAGCGGTGCCTTTCTCCCTGTTGAATGTTTGTTTGGTGGCTCGTTCGACAAGCTAAAGTGGACGACAAGACATATTTTCATGTTTGAAAGTTGAGCTAATGTGAGTTGTTGTTCAGAGTTTGTGTGTACCACCCATAGACTGTATAAAAGAAATTGACGTAACATCCGTGACGTCACCCATTGGTTTGTGGACTGCTGCTCGGAAGCCAATAGTTTCGAATCTAGGCGGCGCCATCTTGAAAATTTCAGGTGCATGCCGGGAAAAAAACTACTTATATGGGCATGAGGCGGGAGTCATGGGCGGAAGTATGGGCGGAGCCAACGGCGGAGTGGGGAGGTTGCGATTGGTTGCGAGGGCTGGATCTCGAGGACATTGGTCAATCAACCTGTCAATCAGGACGTAGCCACGCCCTAATGCATACCCTGCTTTATCGTCACATATAAAATCAGGGAGGCCAAAATGTCCCAAATGAACATCATACTGCATTGAAGAAGGCTTTAAACTAGCGATTGAGACCATAAACACATTTTGAAAACGTTTACTGAGGTTAGAAATCAAGGGAGAAGTTGAATTCTCCATTGACTTGTATAGAGACGGAAGTCCTTTTGAACACCAAACGGTCGCCCCCTGGTGGTCTTTTGATAGAATGCAGTTCTAAGTTACTTCCGCGTCGGACTCATTTCAGAGGACCAGAACTCCCCGCCTGGTACCACCACGTTTCTACAGTAGCCCAGAATGGACAAACCAAACACTGGCTCTAGAGAAAACCTTTTGAGTTTTTCGGGAGTTTCGTGAGTCAGCCATCATAGGTTCTCCTACATGCTTGGAAAGGGGAGGGTAGGGGTATTCAACAATCTGCAACCTCAGCTATATTCCAGTAAATCTCACACACTGGACGTTTAAGCCCCTTAAAATTATATTTCTCAATATTAGGGTTATGCCAGTCCCAGAAAGTTATTTATTTCTCAAACCACATACAGTGAAATGTTGATTCTTGGTTTAACATCCTAAAAAAAATAAATTAAAAAAAAGGAAAGTTAAGTATGTGTCTGGTTTCACAGCCGGCTGCTCTGAGTGAAATATTTTGCGAGTAATTCTCAGCAGCATTGTTGCAGGCTGCGCGCGGAGTACCAGATGGCTGAGGATTACAGCCAGAATCGGAGAGTTCAGACAGAGTTAGTTCAGCAATCCATCTCTGAGAAACCATAAACACAAAAGCCGACTTTCAAATGCTTTTCCTGTATTTGTCTTGAATTCCTGTCAGTTGTCACGCTGTCTGTCGTAGGTGGTAAACTTTGAACATCTGGCACCTGTGTGGGCTGAAAATGACTTGAATTTTAATGTGTACACGTCTTAAATGGTTCCGCCCCTCACCACTAAACCTGCCGAAATGGGTCAAAGGTGATGCTAATGTTTCTGGGAGTCGTGCCCGATACACGCCTGTAACTGAAGCAGCACACTCTCCCTTTGGCCTGTCTCTGGACCGGTGTGTGTGTCTCAGCTGATGAGAGCAGGGGCAGGTGTGTGTCCATATTTATGTGTGTGTGTGTGTGAGTGTGTGTGTGTGTGTGTGTGTGTGTGTGTGTCATCTGATGTTTATGTGTTTTTCCATCATGTGACTTTTTGTTCGCTGCCACCTGATTGTCTTTGTTGCATCAGTCTGATCTATATTCAAAACAACGGCTCATGCAGAGTGAGAAGTGTGTGTGTGTACGTGTGTGTACTAAGTGTACGTGTGTGTATGTGTGGTTAACACTTGGCAAAAAAAGAGGAAACCCAATCTCTCCTCCTCTTTGTGTTTCTCTCTCTGTATTCCAGGAGGTCTGAAGGTAACGTGTGAATACATGGCGCAGCAGGAGGGAGTTCTGTGTGAAGAGGTGCAACTGCTGAGTGAAACCAACGAGGAAACTTGTGTCAAGGTCAAAGTTCACGCCAGAGTCATGGGTGAGGTTTCCTTACAATGTGTATTGCACAACACTGAAGCTTGCAGTTTACCTTTTGTCATCGTTTTCAACAGTTGGAGAGTGGATGATGCATCATTACTTCCTCTCGTCTATGATTTCTTCAGCGACCCTTCCTGTTAGACAGAAGTGTACATATTATTCGATTTTTTTGGGTGTTCCTCACATTTACATCAGCATTCATACATCACTTTTTCAAGCATTTCTACTTTAAAAACCTTAAACGAATGCGTAAAGTTTTTGTAGAATGAACTAGAAATCTTTGAGAGACTGTGATACTATAAAATGATCTCTTTTGTTTTTCCAACATGGTCTTCCACACCAGTTGTTTTTCATTTTTAAAAGCTGAATTTTGAGGCTGATTATCACAATTGACTTTTTTACTGTCAGGACACACAATAAGCAGCCCAGCCAAATGCTTCAGCCCAAAAGGTGCCACATTTGCTTCACTCAGCAGCAAAAACCCCCCAATGATAATCTATCGAGTGGCTGTTAATTTTGCACCCTGCTGTCTATAACAACAAACTTCTTTTGTGCCTCTTTTAGTTGTAAATTGAGAAATCTGAGGTTGACAGTTTAAACAGACTTTACTTGTGTGATGCTGCCACCTGCTGGTGACTTCAACAACCAACTCACAAGATACTAAATCACAATAGCCCCTTAAAAAAATCAGTTGTAATGTTATTTTACAGACAGTTTTTATAATAAAAACTCTAAATAACCTTCTTTACAATTAAATGATAAAACAATATTTCTAATAAAATACAAATATCATCTCCTGCTGTAATTCACAGTAACAGTATTTTTCTGTGCTCTGCCGTTGTGAAACCCTCCCTGACAGAGCAGAGCTTGTAATGACTTTGACTCCTACATTTAAATAAGTGTTAGTAGGGCTGAATTAGATGTCAGCAGATGGAGAATTAGGTACAGGAAGCATGTGCGTCTTTCCATCTGTGCCTATGTGAATATACAGTAGCAGGACTTGTGTGTTGGAGGGTAGCCGAGTGTTTATTTTTACTCACAAAGCGTGCCCTGAACATCTGTCCAGATGTCTGAGTGTAATTGAGGCCTGGATGACGACTAGATCAATGGATTAAAGTCTGCCTCCGCCTCTGCTGTTACCCCGAGCTGCACTGCTGCTATTAGATAAGTGACTCAGTGAGTCAAATAAAACAGCAGCTCAGCGTTCAGACGCTTACAAAAACAATCCTTACAGATGGATCACTAGAAACTGTATAAACATGGTGATATATTTAAGGAAGGGATTTTTCTATTATTAGGGTTGAACCAGTTTATAAAATGAATGATCAGTGAGTTGGCAGAAAATTGACAACTATTTTGATTATTAATTAGTTAAATAATTCACACAAACAATACATTTGTTGGTTCTAGCTTTCAAATTGTGAGGATTTCCTGTTTTTCTCTTTCTCACAGCTAAATTAAGTGAATATCTTGAATGTTTTGGAGTGTTTTTCTCAGACAAAAGCAATGTGAGCACTTCACCTTGGACTTGAATTTACAGACTAAACAATAAATTGACAATAACTGTTAAGTCAAAGTAGTCATTTTTAGCAGCTGCAGTACTTTTCTGATGTTAAAATGAGTCTGCAGGGTCACGGTCCTTCTCTCATAGTGTATACTGGTGGTAGAAGGGGGGGAAAAAAAAAACATGTGTTGCATTGGCCGGGAATCGAACCCGGGCCTCCCGCGTGGCAGGCGAGAATTCTACCACTGAACCACCAATGCATTGATGTTATGGGGAGAAGCAGAATAGCAAGTCAATAGTGCTCTAGACCTGAACTAATGCTGAATTTTGAAGCTCTAGTTCACTGTGGAAGGTTTTATAGTTAATTATAGATATAGCATTTTAATATAGATGTGTGTGAGAGTCTCATTTAACCTTGTTTCACTTTCGTTATAACACTGGTGGTCTGTCTCGTGTCTAGTTTTAAGTCCTGCGGCTCTGATTTCTGTGATCAGTCATGCTGTGCAGCGTTTTCAACTGGAAGCCTCCAAACAGGAGCCTCTTTAACTGCACGCAAGCAGATACTACCAAACAGGAGGGAGGGGAAAGAGGAAGGGGGAGGCGAGGGAGGAGCTGCTGCCCTAAACTGAGCCTCTCAGTCTGGGCTTCCTCCCACTTTGTGTAGACACGGCATGGAGGCGGAAAATCTGAACCTCTCCACCACAGGATTAATTCCAGCAACAAGCAGGGAAACTGAACCTCTGTTTACCTGCAGAGAACCTCCGCAGCAATGATAACATTATAAAAATAAGAAGCACAAAATAAATACCCACAGGAGAGGAGGTTGTTTGTCAGATTCCAGCGGCGAGCAGAATACACACGAGTGCTGCGGTGATGTGGTTATCACAGCAGTCCTGCTGGTATTTACTCAGGGTGTCAAAATATACAGACACAAATATAATGAGTTATTTCTTCATCTGGCTTTTACAAGTTTAGTGAAACCAAGAAAAGTGAATGAGAAGCTGCTTACTGTGGAGCTACTGTGGTCGTGGTTTTTTGTACAATCTGAAACTGTTTTCATAGTTCATGTTCACAAAAAGAGGGAATACATTTCCCAAAAAGTCAAGGCACACTGCTTCATCAGAGTATAAAAGTTATAAAAACACTTAATATTATTATAGTGGCTACATGATGAAGCTTTTACCTTTCGTGCCATGATTCTTGGAGAATCCCTGGACATTAATTTGTTTGCTGTGTATCAAGAGGATCAGACTATGATCCAGGAAGCAGTTTCTCATTTGTTTTTTATCCAGTTTCTATAGTTGTTTGACACTGCGGGCCTGAAAGGTTGAATACAGTTTGCAAATGTGATATGAAAATGATGTCCTCTGAATTTGTTTGTATTTTTGATGAAATGAATTACTGTTTCTGAAACTTCTTTTCAATTAAACTGATGCTGAACTTTAAAAACATGCATTTAAAACACATTAAGATGTAATTCAGAGCATCACGTTTCATTTGCACATAAATTCAGAACTAAAGTTTAAAATTAATGAGGCAGGTGGCACAACAGTACTGCTAAATGTATATCTTCTTTAAATGTAATTCCTTATGATATGAACCAGAGGCAACCTGGCTGACTCATTATTAATATTCAATCCTTGTTGATTGGATTTGAAGATATTTGGGTTGTCAAACTGTACTTGAACGTGTCATGGCTCCCTCTGATTTCTTTCTCTTTCTCTCTTCTTTCTGTCTCTTGTCCAGATCGTCACCACGGTACACCCATGCTGCTGGAGGGCGTCCGCTGCATCGGGGTGGAGCTGGAGTACGACTCTGAACAGAGTGACTGGCAAGGATTTGACTGAGTCTCAAATTCCTGCTCCTATTCGCATACATACAAACACACACACACGCGCGCGCACACGCCATATCTCGAAAACAGAAGAAGAAATAGAAACACACATAGTGCACACGTAGCGCCACATGCAGCATATGAAGTTGTTTTTTGAGTTTTGAAGCTCTGACGAAATAGATAAAGTCTCTGCAAACATTTACATATACAAGAACATTCCTCCGCTGTGACTTTCACCGCAACATCGGCAGCATCTCAACGGACATTTTGTCACATTTCTACTTTCTACGACTCCTCCAAAAAGCCCTAAAAACTGCTCCACCATCTCCACCTCTCTCTCTCTCTCTGTCTCTCTCTCTATCTCTCGCCCATCCACTTGTTTTAAGTTCTGTTGTTGGTGTGTATTTTCTTTACTGAACCGCCAGGGGGCAGCAGTGCTCTTTAGATCAGCGCAGCCCTATCTCCTCTTTCTCACCGCCTCTTGTGCTCCAGTTCACTCTTTTTCCTGATGTGCAAACTGAACAAACTGTATCCCACATGGATTTAAAGGTGCAGGTGTGTATAAAGGGCTCTTTTATTAATCAATCTACTTGAAAATGAGCTAAAAGAATGGAATAAATCTGCACAAATCAGGGAAATGAGGTTGAATTTAATGCTGAGCCGATAATGTCTGTTTAACCACCAGGGGGCACTACAGACCACTGTATGTAACGCTCTTCATTCTGAAGGCTTTTTTAGGGCAAATTATCCTTAACTGTCCTGCAGGATGGTATTATCTCTGTATTTAAAGGAAAAATCCAACTTGGACACTCTTAAACTTTTGAGATCTTCACAGTTGCTTCTTTATATTTCTATTTTACATGTTTTAACCCAACCTACTTTGTCTACATAACTGATATTTTGGGAAATCCCTTCAGAAATATGTGTGAAGGTGTAAGTGAGGAAATAATTGGCAGCAGCAATAATGGAGATGGGTTTTTACCTGTCAGGAGAAATACCTCAAAACACGTTTTTTCCAGCTACAGAGCATGCTACTGGTCTTTTTGAGTTGTATCTGTTTAACACGTGTGAATGATTGTGGATCTAGACACAAATGCACTTTTTCTTTTATTATGAGGAACTGACACCAAAATCTGTGAAACGTTTTCTGACATGCTGTTTGTGTTTGTCCACTTTCTACACAAATAAAAACTCACAAGAGAACTGCATCAACTAGTCAAGTAATCAATTAATTGGCAGCTTTTTTGATAATCGATTAATCGTTTTAGTCATTTGTTTCAAGCAAGAATTCTAATTTTCATCAGTTTCAGCATCTCAAATGTGACATTTTGCTCTTTTTTCTTTGTCATTATTGAAATATTGTTGGTTTTTGGACAGTTAGTCGTACAAAACAAGAAAACAGACATCAATGTAGGCTGTAAGAGATTGAGATTGCTACTTGTTTGTTTTTTTTGCATTTCATTGACTAATTAATTGATAATAAAGCTACAACAAACTATTATTTTCATACTCATTTCATCTTCAGATTACTTTTTCAATTGATCGATTAATTGTTTTTTTCTATAAAACACCTAAACACCATCACAGTCTCCTGGAGTCCACAGTGACCAATAGTCCAAAGCCCAAATATATTACATTTTCTGTCATTTAAGACAAGGCTAGGCTAAATTTGAGGGTCTGAAAGCATCACATTGTTGCTTCTAAAAGTATCTAAATAATGGATCAGTTATCTAAGTAGTTGCAGATTAACTTCCTGTCCATCAACCAATCGATTAGTTGTTGCAGTTCTAGTAAATAATCATTTGCAGTCCTAATTCACAACCAAACCATTGCACACACCCAACAGCTGTATTTTAAAAGTGTTTTTTGGGTGGATTTTTCCTTTAAGGTAGCCCCGCTGCAGCCAGGCCTCAGCAGGCTTCAGGAAGGATTAACATTTAGTCTCTTTTGTTTGAATTGATGAAGCCTTCAGGACGCACATGCGACACAAGTGCCTTCCATTGTACTGTCCGAATGACTTAACATTGTTTTACCCCGACACATACTGCAACCACCAGACAAACACACGGAGCAGTCTGAAGCAGCGGGGAGGTGACTGCACATGTTGAAAGCCCGGTGACACCTCTGGGGGAGGGAAGGGCAAATAGAAAAATATATCTATGGGATCAGAAAACTGTAGAAATGTTGCTCTCTTGATCCGGTGTGACGCCTGCTTTGTTTGTTGTCCTTCCAAGTGTTAAAATACCACCACCACCACCACCACCATCATCATCATCATCATCATCACATTTCCACCAGCTCTGATCCGACAGGTGTAGCTACTGTATCTGACTCAGCCTCCATCAGTTTAAATCATATTCATTCATAAAAAATAAAATAAAAACATGAGAGTCGTAGCTCACATCCTGGTCGATTGACATCTGTACTCATTGAGCAAGTGCCATGATCTCCATTATCATATCACCTTCTGACAACAATCATATCCATCTTTTTCTCTTTTTTTCTCCCCCCCCTTTCTGTCACACCCCCTTTTTTTTTAATGCATTCAGCCTTAAATGAAACGATTCTGTGTCTCTTTACATAGTTGACCACGAGTTCTTCTTCTTCTCAGTGTAGTTTGCAGATTACACTGATTAATTTATCGTTTGCTTGCTTGTCACTAGGTCAAAGTCTGGTTTTTATGTTGGTTTTTTTTTTTGGCTCCTTCTCATAGTGTGAAACTGAAGTGCTCGATATGTAATGTTTCAAGAATGTAGCAGTTTCTATGTTGACATCTGCTCCTCCCTGTGTGTGCGTGATTTGTACTTTTTGATGTCACAAAATATATTAAAAAATAAATAAATAAATAAAAATGTGTGTGTGTGTGTGTGTTTGAGCTCTGTCAGTTCATTACAGAAACACTTGATGGCAGTCTACTCCGCTGCAGCTCAGTTTGTATTTATCTAAAGTAAGTGTCCTGCATGACATGATGTAACCTCTGCTGCACTAACTCATGTTTTTATGCTTGTTGTGATGACAGAAAACTGCTCAAAACTACGATTTTACTCATTTTAAATAAGTATTAAAGTCTCCATAGACGTTTATAAAGCAAATAGCTCACACTCAAGTCCTTCATATATTTATTTATTTACTTTGTGTCAACAAGTAGATTCAACTTACTTTATTGAAGCTTTGTATTAATTTTACTGTAAATTGCTCACTTTTAACTTATGTTTCTTCAATAATTTATAAGTCAAAAATGTTTGTTTTAATTCAAAATGACACCAACTACACACCTGATTGGTTAACTTGAGCCTCAAATATCACTAAGTGGGAACGCTTTTCTCTTTTTTTAATATGGATAAAAACTACATTCAGCTTTGTTGTCTTTTACACTAATTAAGCATGTTTACTTTAACTTGAGAATAGATTTACAACTTTACTTTTACTTCCATCCAAATAAACTATCAATCACAGTTGAGCAGAACATTTAGACATTTATCCCATGACCAGCTGCTCTGTGGATGATCCTCTAAGACAAGACAGGAACTAGTTGAGTTTGAACTGTCCACGTTATATAGATAATAATGAATATTTAAAGACAAAGTGCACATGTGTTATTACTGCATGGCAAACTTTACTTAGAAAATTAATTCATAATTTTATTTGAAGAGTTACTATTAGTGGAGAAATAAGAATATAGGGGAAATAAGAGACTTTCCTGTATATAATCTCTCATTTCCAGTCGTTATATAATCAATATTTAATAAACATGGCTGCTCAAACTCCAAATTAAACCAAAAAGCTGCAACACTGGCAGGTTTGTGCATATTCCTGCTTAAGTTTTAAAGTGTTTAACAATGAATATATAAATAAAAAATAAATATTACGTATCGTTTAAATGTGAATGAGCAGGAAGTGAGTATATAAACACAGTAGGTGATGTTTGTGTGTGTGTTTGGTGTCTGGATCGTCGGCGACCCTCATGCTCTTTCCTCTCCTCCTCTCCTCCTCTCCTCTTTTCTCCTCTCCTCCACTCCTCTCCTCTCCTCTGGGACTCTTCGTGTCCCGAGCGACACCCGGACTCAGCTGCAGCCGCACGAACCCAAAACCTCATGACGCACATCAGGACAAAAACCACCTTTTGACCGGAGACAGATGTGAGCCAGTAAAAAAAAAAAAAAATCTACAAGAGTGCGTTTAAAAAAAGAGTCAAACATAATCTGTGTTTCTTTTTTCTTTTTTTTTTTTTCTTTTTTTAATAAATGTGTATTTATTGTTTTTGGCTTGTGCTCATCTACATGAAGTCTCCTTCTGTCAGTGTATAAATGTATTTTGATAATATCTCAAGTTTCTGAAGTGTTAAATACTTTTTTAAAAAATTGCTGACGTGCAAGAAAACATTTTAAACAGATTAAATATGAATGATCTGCAATTATTATTACTGTTATTATTATAATTATTGTTAATAGGAGTAGCAGTAGGATTCATACAGCTGGTGTGAAGTATTTGTGTTATTTGTTTTTATGTTATTTATCTGAAATTACCTTTTGTTTTGTCCTGTACAAACTTACAAAATATATGTTTAATTCCTGCTAAAATAATAATAAGAAGAATAAAATGTTGTTGGTGCAACTTCACTGTGATGTGATTTATACACTTCTTTTTTTTTAAGCATTCAAAGATGTAAAATTAAAGAGTTTTTTTCTCTTGAGCAACATGTGTTTAATTTGAATGCTTTGTTTAGATATTAAACTGAAACCTTCACTGACAGTCTGTAAATGTGAAATAATTCCATAAAAGACTAAATAATCGTTGCGTTCAGGTGCAGCCTGTAAAAACACAAACAATTAGTGACATTTAGAGAAAGTGTGCAGCTACTTTTCTACCCAATAAAAATATGTTTCCTCTAGAAGAGGCCAGAATATTAAATGAATGAACATTTCGACATCATTACAGTCAGAGCTGTGTGCAGGTGAGCTTCAGGGTGCTTTTCAAAATTTTGGTTGAACGAAATTGTGCATTTTTCTGATGTGATCGCCTTCACTGTGGTGCTTTATTTCAGTCTTCTGCTCTCACGCACGGCAGAAAAAACTGAGAGCAACATCCTGAAAACAAGGTGAGTTAGATTTATGGCCTCCTGAAAATACCTGATTGTACTTATAGAAGCCTGAAGAGTCTGTTAATGAGAGACATAAAGTTCTTTTTTAAATTAAAAAGCCTACTTACATGTTATTTCACATTCATCCTGCGACACATTTTCTCTCCTCCTCCTTTCCTCCAAGGTTTATTTCAACAGAGCTGCTGCGTTATTTCATTTTTTCATGTCTAATATCAGCAGCAAACCTCGTAGCGCGCGCGTCCAGTTTCACCAGCAGCTTTCACACTGGACCACAGCACAGCGCGTGTCTTACAATTTATTTTTTAAATAAGCTCAAATCCCCCAAATGCTTGTTTGTGACACCATGTGACCCACTGGTTAAAAAATAGACATAGCAACCTGTTTTCAGAGGTTTTTCCAGCCGTGCACCGCCTCATGTAAAGCTTTGAGGAATGATTGTAAAACTAATAAAACACACGGGCTCAGTGTTTCCCCAGCAGCTGCTTTTTATTCACACTACACTGTTAACTCAGTCTGCATTATTTCAATCACAGTTGCATTGGCTCACGCATGTTTGCCATTCCTGCACAGATTTGTCTGGAGCTTGTGTGGGATGTGTGAACTCTGCGTGTCCCGCTGCCCTCCCATTGACCTCTGGGATTACAGTAATCTCTGTTGATTGATCTGATTGATCAGATTCATCTCCGCGAGGCCGCAATACAATCCGCGCACACAGGGGACGGAGATGAGGCAGTCGGTGCTTGGTACAAATAAACATTTTTTTCCCTCTCCTCTTTCTTTCTTTTTTTTTTGTCCTGTGGGCACACAGGCAGAGAGTCTGGCTACAGGCATCAATATCATGTGCCAGGAGATATACGCCTTTATCTGCAGTGATTTAACATAATTGGGATTTTGAGTATAGCAGAAATATGCAGTGCAATTGGTTTTAAAGTCTAATATATATAGAGGAATATCTTCAGATTTGATCATTATCATGTTAAAAAAACAGAGCAAAGGTTCAGTGCTTTCCACAGATTATGTTGGTTTCAGGGCTGAAAAAGAGCCTGAAGCTGCATTCAGATCATCAAGTGCTAATACAACTTTCTGAAACCACGTTAAAGAAATTAGTTGAGAATAAACAACTCCTGGAGGCTTTCTGTTGTCTAAAAGTAGGAAAACTTTTTTTGTGTTAAGCAATCATACTGAAATATTAATTATCCCGTATATAATGTTCAGGCAAAAGTTGATTTAGCAGCAGAAACATCATATAGTATACTATTTTAGCCTGAAATGGTTCCAAAATGTACAAATAAATTAAAGTATTTCAACTTCCATCATTCAATTACGCAGCTGATGCACATTTTCATACCCAGAAGGTGTCCTGGGTTAAATTTGACCCATATTTAATAATTAATAATACATCTCCATATTCACTAACATGCATTGAAATCATGATGGATGTACTCTCCTGTTTAAGGTAACATTGAACCATAATATCTATGTCGTGATTTGTTAAATAATGTCTTGTAAAAGCTTCATTACAGATGAATCACATCATTTATTAGGTGGTTATTTATGAATGAAAATTGTCGTTACAGATGAATTATGAGGCCATAGTGTGAAGGGTCAGAGGGTGAACAGTATGTGAAGGTTAATGATAATTAATGAAGAGTAATAAATGTGCAAAATGAAAATGAATGGCACCGTTTTACAGATCGCCACAACAGCCGATGACTGATATACATAGTTGATTGACTGTGGTGTTAAAAGTTCATTTAATGAAGTTAAAGTTGCTCCACGAGTATCCTGCATTCAAAACGTTGCTCTTAATACAGATATTATGAACAAATTAAAGTATTAAAACTATTCCTCATGCAGAATGGCCTATTTCAGAGTCTTTAACATGTAGTTATTGTAATTGCGGTTATTGATGCATTAACTTATACGCAGCATTTTAATGATGCAGCTGCACGAGGTGAAGCAAAGTTTACCTACATTTAAAAAATATATAAATGTAGAATTATAGATGTAAAAGTACAAAAAGCACTGTAGGGGTTGAATAAATGTTATATATGTGGAGTATAGTGGAGTCAAAAAGTTAGTATAAAGTATCTATCTATCTATCTATCTATCTATCTATCTATCTATCTATCTATCTATCTATCTATCTATCTATCTATCTATCTATCTATCAGTTTTATTAAATCTGCCCATTTTAGTCTGTCTGTATTTGCCTTTAAGTGCTGATTTCCACAAGTGTCATTCAGTGCAGCAAACACATTTGACAGCAGAAAGCAACAGCCAAATAAATAAATAAATAAATAAATAAGAAGAAATCCTCCGAGGGGGTTGGGGGGTTGGGGGGGGCTGTTAAAATATTATAAATGTCACCAAAATGACACAAACTAACTTTCCTAACAGAGACTGAAATGAAATTAGGAGCAGTTTTCGAGAAAAAAAAAAGTTAAACGTGGTGAAAGAAAAAGAAAGAAATCTGCTTTTTTTGGGGGGGGGGGGTAGCTGTGTGCATCAGTAAAGGCAGCAGACAGGGTGAAAACATTGAAGAGAAGGAGGAAGAAGGAGGAAAAGTGTGTGTGTGTGTGTGTGTGTGTGTGTGTGTGTGTGTGTGTGTGTGTGTGTGTGTGTGTGTGTGTTGCAGCACAGCAGTAGCAATCAGTCCCCTCTTGTCTCGCTGCTGAGTGCAACGTCTGATTGACAGTTTCTATTCATCCTCTGTGAGATTAGGCCAGCTGAAAGGAGTAACGACCCGTGGTTGTGTGCAGTAATTACGGCCTTGGATAAGAAAAAAATATATATAAGAAGAAGAAACACACATACACACATAGCAAAACTATAATTATATAATCCCCACTAGAAATGCTTTATTCGCTGTGTTTTTCCACAAAGATGTTTCACCTGTAAAGAGGAGATTCCACCCGAGTGTTTCAGTCCAAAATTGTCTCACAATCACAACAAACTACACCACACCGTCAACTTCAAGCCGGTAGTAGAAAATGGAGAGGTGTGTGTGTGTGTGTGTGTGTGTGTGTGTGTGTGTGTGTGTGTGTGTGTGTGTGTGTGTGTGTGTGTGTGTTATAAAGATGTCTCTGCTGCTGCTGCTGCATGTATACAGTAAATAACAGTGAACAAGCTGTTTAATCTTCATCACAGAACAAATGGTGACCTCTCTTTGTCCTCTTTTTTTTTTTTTTTTTTTTTTTTTAAATGACTCACTTCTCGTCACAGATTATGTGTTAAACGCTTATTTTATAGTGAGGGTTTTTTGTTGTTGTTCTAGGAGTGTAGCTCGGCTGCCATTTCATAAAACAAGACTTGAGGCAATGCTGCGTGGAAAGAGACAGACAGAGAAGGAGAAGGGGGGTGGACAAAATAACTGAAACACCTGTTAAATCTCATAACTTTTGTGTGCAAACTGGTTCAGCTTTGATAAATGCTCAGTTTGTGACTCTGTGCTGCTGTTGGATTTGATTGCATGGTATTATATTGTGCATGTGTCGCTGTTGCTGTTGCTGTGTCCACCTTATGTATGTAATATGGGCTCCACCAATGAAATATGAAGGCGGATATTGCATTCTCACACTGAGTTTATATTTTGTGCTGATAATCTTTGGATTTGACCTTTTTCATGGCAAAAAAAAACTTGATAAGCACATTTTTCAACAGGTTAAAATGAGCTTCTGAAATAGCAGACACTCGCTACTGCAATCCAAACTCAACATGTTAAGGTTTCATTGCTCTATAGTGCAAGAGCGAGGAAAGTCATAGCAGGTTTCATTTTAATACCCCCCCCCCCCAAAAAAAGCACCAATTCGCTTGAAACTGCTTCAAAGTTGATGCAGTTCTCTGGTAATTGTAAAGATACGCGGCTAAAAGTAAAAAAGTGGAGTTTATTAGACATTTCAATGAAGATTAAATATAGAAAAATATATCTAAACATTTAAAAGTGACTGCAACATCTGCGTAAAAGCAACTTTCATCATATCAGACTTACTGACATGATCATCATTAAAAGTTATATTGGCTTTCTCATATACAGGTGTGTGTGTGTGTGTGTGTGTGTGTGTGTGTGTGTGTGTGTGTGTGTGTGTGTGGTTTAAAAGGGAAATAAATGTGATGCATTTTAATGTAATTTTTTTTTTTTTTTTTTTTTTTTACCTTACTGGGTCAGATGTGCTTCATGCCTCCTGGAAAACTACACTGTCCCGCTTTTTTTGTTTGTTTTTTTTGTTTTGTTGTTGCTCTCACACTGTTTTCTGGAGCAGAGCTGCGGGGAAGCCCAGACAGCGCTCTGAATTTGGCTTTTTCCAGAAGAAGGAATAGCGCTCACACAACTATCGTCTCATATCTCCACGCCTGATCCCGGTCTGCAGCGCCGTTCATCCTCTTGTCAAAACGTGCCCTCGGAGTTGACCAATCGGCTGCTACCCTGCGTGGACAGGAAGTGACGTCTCTTGTTCCTGCCTCTGTAAAGTGTACCGTGTCACCACAAATATTATCCACACACTACCATCTCCTCCTCTGATAGTGCAGGCAGGGTGGATCAGCCAGCCCCGCGCAGACGTGATGTTTGAGCTGCAAACCAAATTATAACAAAAAAAAAAAAAAAACCCTGAACAGACTTTATTTGTCAGCATATGTGACCATTTCTCATTTCCTGACAGCCCCCCTACTGAAGGTTTTCAACACAGACATCTTTTCTTGTGCGCTCCAAAAGAAGAAAAAAAAGCAGAAGACCACCGCACCCCCCCTTACCCCACCCCCCTTCCTCTCTCTTCTTATGTGGCCATCTCACCACCAGCAACATGCAATCAAGGATCCGCCGGAACAGTCGAGCTGAGCTGGGGGTGAAGTAACAGGCTGTCGCTTTTTTTTTGTGGAGAAACCAGGAGAAACTTTGCACCCTGAGCTGGTGCACTGGTGAACTGTGACCGCTTACTTCTACGTGGGTGAGCAGTGTGTGTGCGTGTGTTTGTGGCACCTCCCCGCTCCTCCATAGATCTGGCTTCCCCCTTGTACCTTGCAGGCTGCACCATGTATCCCTCCTGCACCTCCTGGCTACATTAGTTAGAATAGGAGCCCGAGTTTTCCTCCTTAAGCCCGACTCCACCTTGCCTGGTTTGGTTTGGACTCCGGACCGTGCGTCATGCCGGGACACCTGAAGCTCACCTCGGTACCGCTGCAGGACTGCATGGCTCCTTTGTAACTGGATCTACTTTTTATTTTTTATTTTTTGAAAAGAGGGAGAAGGAGGGCATGCTCTCATCGTCTTTGGAGAACATTTACAAAAAGGAGAAGACAGTAGAAAGACGAGATTGAGCACCAGCGACAGAAGGAGGGAGAGATAATCTTAGAGATTGTAACTAACTTGTAGATGTTTGATCAGGCTACGACTATGGGCGATGGGAACCACCGCTGTGGACCCAACCCGCTGTGTCCGGACCGGATGGAGGCAAAGTGCCGCGCCGAGATAGGGAGCCGGTCCCCGGTTCAGAGCTCCACCGACACTCCGGGGACATCAGCGTCCACACCGACGTCCTCCAGCGAAGACGGTCACGACAAACTTTTGGGAGTGGACCCTGACTACTGTCGAAGGATATTAGTAAGGGGTAAGTGGTCCAAAATGTAACAAATTAGATTTATTCCGTGCGTAAAAGAGTAATTCTCAAAGTTGGAATCAATGACAGCTGTCATGATATTAGAGGATATTTTGAGTTAACTATTATTTTATCCACAGTTATCCCAATTATAGATTGTAGAGTAATAATAATCCAATCATTGGGTTCAACACAGACACTTTTATCCTTATACATACAGTTTAGGGAATAGAAGAATACTTTAAATGTGCAACAAAATCTCTGCATGTGGGTTTGTTGTTGCTGCTTCCATTAAAAATCTTAAAATGTAGCTCCAAAATATAACAGTACTAAAAGTTCACTTACACTGAAGGCTTAAAACTGTCAAACTTGGACTCTTGCTCCCAAACATGACTTGGACCGTGAACAATACAACACCTCTGGATTTAGATGCACTACAAAAAGCTTCTGCAACAATAGGCTACTTTCACTTCCGTAATAGCTAAATGATTGTGACATCAGACACCACACCTTTGGAAAAATATTCTTAATAAAAAATAACATTGAAGTTTGGTTCTGAGCAGATTATTGTGAGGCTCTGTATCAATTATGGTTAACCTTTGTTGTTTGACAATAATGGGTTTAAAATAAAATAAATTCATTGTAATAAAAAGATAAATCGCTATTTTATTACTATTATCTCTCTTTTCATACCTGTAATGTATTTGTCGTAAACACATCTCTGTGGCTGATTGTTTGAAATCAGATCTGAGAAAGAAATGAAAACAAAGAAAAATAGTCTGGAGAGAAAAGTGAAGAATAATCAGGTTGAAATTCACCCCTCGGGGCTTGTTGTCTCACCTTATTTAAAAACAAAAGCAGCTGATATATATCATCATCACCTCTGCTTTACACTTACAAGCTCGGGTTTAGTTGTCAGTGGCTGATTGTCTTTGTGTGCCAACGTTATGTTAATGAACAACAGAATAATATTTAATTCAATAACCCCCTGAGAGTCCACGCCCTCCTGCTGGAGACCAACACTTTCTCAATGAGACTTTAAATAAAGAAAATCAAGATAAAATCACTACAGCCATCCTGAAATAATCTGTCAATTTTTTTTATATTTATTTAAAAAAAATCTATATGAATATAAGCTGCTTTAGTTAAATTAGCTAGCTTAAATTGTTTGTTTAATTTATGCTTGCAGATTAAATTATTAGATATTAGACTGTGCAGAATGTGTGTGAAATGTCTGCAGGGAAACAGAAGCTATAAAATACAAAGACACATGTTTCTATGTGTGAGCAGCAGCAGTAGCTTAGTTAAGTTTATTTCCACTTGGCACATTTATAGTTATTATTTCAGCACGTAGATATTTCATTAACCCAAAGTGAGACAATATAAAAATTTAGAATATATATGTTTTTGGGGGGGAGGAATTTGAAGTGTGACTCACTGAATTTCCTTCAGGCTGTTAGAAATGCTTTCCAAGAACAAAACACAACAGCAGCTTGCTCGGTTCACGTTCATTCACACAAAGTCCGTAAAGAAAAACACAAGATTAAGTCTCAGGTGATTTTTTTTGTAACATATTTTTTTGCAGTGAGTAAATCTAAATAGTCTAAATGCTTCCTCAGTGAACTGAATCAATATGTCGGCCTATCACTGGTCGGTTACAGGCGGATGTTGGCTGGTTACTTTTATTTCCTATTGAACGTGAAGCCGTCATGGCTCGAGTAGCAGCAGCAGCTCGTTTAGCTACAGGGAAATGTAAAATTAATATATTACAGCGACCGATTTTTACATAGAAAACGATTCGATACATAAGAGGAGAAATACGAGAAGAAATGTGTGGAGAGACAGAGTGAAAATATACACAACAGCTTCTTTATTCAGGCTCTAGATCAGCTCTAGTAGAAGTTGCTACATGAAGGGATAAATAGGAAATTGTCATTTTTTGTGTGTTGATTATTAGTAAGTCACTGCTGTTATCAGTCAGCCAGCGTTTTATATCATTTACTCTGATGTTCGTAATTTTTTAACCAACCCAACATTTGAAACTC
The DNA here is from genome assembly GCA_021039105.1 of Scomber colias. Taxonomy (NCBI): domain Eukaryota; kingdom Metazoa; phylum Chordata; class Actinopteri; order Scombriformes; family Scombridae; genus Scomber; species Scomber colias. The sequence goes on from JAJDFG010000069.1 coordinate 879,120, forward strand.
CACTTTTTTTTCTTTTATATGAGCTAAAAAATGTTAGTAGGCCCACGTTGTCCCCTATGAGTGGTCGCTCTTGTGCTGCACCCCTCGCTGGTTCACGGTTAAAGAAGGAAGTGGCCTCTAGAAGGAGAGAGAGAGGGAGGGAAAGAGAGAGAGAGGGAGGGAAAGAGAGAGAGAGAGATGTGAGATCCGCGCTGAGCAAAGCCTGCAGTGTCACTATTTGTTTTTTGAAGCAGAGTCTGGATGCTCTGGTTTGCCGCAGAGAGGCCGGGGTCAGCCAGAGGTCAGCAGGTCTGCTCACAGCTGCTGTGTGCTCCTCTGCTTGCAAATGTTTCCATCACAGACTGAGCTTTTGTTTTTTGTTTTTTGCCCTCCGAGAAAGTTGTAACTGTATGCTTCCTGTGTGTTTGCTCTATTAGTGAAGGTTTAAAGCTTCTTTTGGCGCAGGATCTTATACTCGCTTGGTGAGACGTTACGCGAAGTTGTTTTACGTGCGTAAAGATGGAGACGCTCGCAGGCGTGTTTCAGTGTTTCATTATGTGGCTCGAGGCCTGTAGGTTAACCAAACACTTCTGTAGAAATGTCTTTTTATATGGTGATTGAACAATTAAATACAGAGGAGAGTGTGCAGTGGGCCTAAGTGGTCAAATTTGTTTTATTAAGTGTTTTAATTTCACAGTTTTCTTTTACGCACGGTATTTTCTAAGCCCATTCATGTTTTATTGACCTTTTCTTTACCTCGCGTTTATATTCAAGTTGTTTATTATAAGTGGTGACGCAACTTGAAAAAGAGACTAAAATTTTGCCTTTAACTTACTTAAAATATATCTCACTTCAGTTTTTGCCCCAACCGGAAACCTTCCTATAGAAACAACTGCGGTTCAATCAGTTTTGTTTCATATTTAATTCAGGGATCTTCATATTTTAACGGATTGCATATTTCATGAGTGGAAACCCCGGACAAAGAGCAGATCTTGTCTGACCTGCGCCTCTATTCAATGTGATAAATACGAATAAATATTCAGGTAGCCTATTTTTTTTTTTTTTTTTTTTTAGACCATTGATATTATAGGTTTAAAAAAATATCAGTGTGGGAAGAAATTATTCAGTAACCTCCATATAGGTGGACTGCAGCCAAATTAAACCAACAGATCGTGGTTTTATCTATTTTTATTATTTTTTAGGAATATATTGAGAATATTACGTTTGGCTTCTGGATACAGGGCGGGGTGTAATGACACACCCTCACTAATATTTTTATTTACTTTAACATTGTGTTTGAATTCCCAAATGTTTTTATTTTATTTTATTTATTTTTTTTGTAGTTTGATAATCCATTTTGCAAGCTTTGGAAACCACAAGCAGCCAATTCTTCACCTGATCAGTTCTGGAGGCCACAGGGAGGAGAATATAACACAAATAAAATAAATGCACAATAACAGCAGTAACCTGGAGCCAAACGGGCCTCACTAAAAATGAAAGAAGGGCCAAGTAGCCTGTTTATAACAGCAGCTTGTTTCAGGAGCCCAAACACACGCCGTGTTGTTGTTGTGGATGGATAAAGACGCAAAGTCGTATTAGTTGGAATAGAAACAGCCTCGATAGAGAAGCTTCTGATGAGCTATTTGGACTCATTGAAACACACTAAATATCCCAGATTCACTGCTCTGCTTCAAACAGCGTTGAAGAAAATGCAAAAATGAACAATTAAATATTTATTTGAATACTTTATGTGGATCAACGTGTTAAATTTAAGCTTCAGTTAAAGTCTGCTCTGCTTTGTTTAATCGACTTTAATGTGAGTTTCATACATTAAGAAAACACGACGCGTTTCCTTTAAGCACTCAAACTGAACCTAGCCTGTCACATGATCACGTGGACTAACATTACGCAGAGGCAGTGCGTGCGCAATTTAGGAGTTATGGAAGCGGATTATAACACACTTTATTCAGTTCAAATGTTATTTTGCACAAATGTTTAGCCTAATAAAGTAAAGATAGGACTGTTAAGGGATTGACTGTAGGCCATGATAGCTTGAGGCCTTTTAATAGACACGCAGACTGCCACTAATACATCAACAGACCTTTTTAAATATGTCATTCTCCACATATAGCAGTGACAATAGTGTTAATATAGCCTACACGTTGTCCTATATAAACTCTCCTTATGTTAAAAATAACGCTCAACACGAAGCTTGTTTGTCTCACAGACGCTCAGGCGCGCAACCATCCATTAGCCAATAGTCCTGCTTCTAAATATTACATCAGTCTGGCACCTTGTGGGAAGTGATTCATTGCAGCCTATAGGAAGGTGATTTTAACGACTTTTTGCAGCCTTAAACTGCTTAGAAGTGGTTCTATTGAGGGTTTAGTTGAGCCAGACGTGAATAATAATAACAGTATTTAACTTCTAGTTCCAGTTTCTGAGATTTTGTTTTGAAAAAAAACCCTAATTCCTATCCCTACACATTTACAGGCAGTTTTAATAGTACAGAAAATCCAGAAAATCCACACATATGTAGACTATATACAAATAACATAACGCTGCATAGGGTCAAAATAGACACAATACCTATAGGCCTAGAGAATGAATATATTAACCAAGGTAGAGAATAACAGGTGTCCATCTCCTCATAAATAGAGGTATTTTTAGCTGAAGGAGGGCAGTCATTTCGCTCTTTTAGGAGGGTTAGGCTTCATCCAGTTAATAATCATCATTTTTCTTGCAATCATCAACAAAGTGTGCATTATATAGCGCTGATCTGTGGTAAACCGGGGTTCAGGTGCTTTGTCCAATAAGAAGAGTAGTGGGTCAGTTCCTAAAATATTCTCCATTTCTTCCTTGATGACTTTCCAGACTTTTCTCCATTTTGGGGCAAAAATATATGAGTCTGTTCCCTTTTTCTGAGATTTAATGTTTGTTGTTTTTTGTTTCTGGACAGACGCCAAAGGCACCATCCGGGAGATCGTCCTGCCAAAGGGGCTCGACCTGGACCGGCCCAAACGCACGCGGACCTCCTTCACGGCAGAGCAGCTGTATCGACTCGAGCTCGAGTTTCAGCGATGCCAGTACGTGGTGGGGCGCGAGCGCACTGAGCTCGCGAGGCAGCTGAATCTCTCCGAAACGCAGGTAAGCCCAAAACTACACCGACACTTTCTGCTGGGGGAAAAAAACATAAAATAAATCCAAAATAACGAAACAAAAAAACAAATATTCATAAATATTTTAAACGAATTAACAGACAAAAGAAATCTTCCACCAAAAAATGTAGCTATTAGGCTAGCACCACGGTTGCTAGGCAACATAGGCCTTTATAGGCCAACATAGGATATTTTGATAATAATTTAGGAGCACATAATGGTGTCTTTATTTTCTGTGCTAGAGTAGGTGCTTTTAGTTAGCTGTAGATGTATATTTAAAATGATTTGGCCACAGGTGCGTTTGGAGCCATTAATTGGCTTCTCAGCCAATCAGATGCCAGGAGCGCCACACCACCCCCCGCCCAAAACACAGGCCTATCCTACCTGTCAATCACAGCCTGGTGGTACAGGCATGTTTTTTTAGTTAAAAGTATAGTCCACATAGGTGGGAACAGAAACTAATACTAAATAAATACATCATAAAATAATCATCCAAAAATAGGCCCCGAGGGTTTATGAGACAATGAATAGTGGCCTAAAGTGAGCCTTTATAAAACGGCCTCAAGTAAGCCTTAAAACTAGAGTGAGGGCCACATCTGTGTGATTAGTCAGTGTATTGATACAGCTCATTTCGCTCCATTTAAACATTTTGTTTAAGACACATTTACAAAAGGAAATGTTATTAGAAACACAATTTAAAAGCAAACTATTTATTTATTTCAAGCAAAAAATTAGAGGAGTCAACACACAAACAAACAAAACAACCTGAACCGAAATCTCTCCTGATACATTTCAGAAAGGTAGTTTCGTTGTTATAAAGGGCCCATTGAAATAAAACGAGGTTACAGTGTAGGCCTACAGGACGCAGAACACACTCATTCTGTCTCTTTGTTGCATTTCGTTCATAATCTGAACTCTTCAGAGAAGGAAAAAACACAACTGTTGTGCATCTTAATTTAGTTTAGAGGCCACATACCCTCAAAGGTAATAATAATAATTTAAATAAAACCCCGCCTGTTAGGCTACATAAATCCTTAGTCCTATTTATTTCAACGAGCTGTTAGCAGCTGTGTGTTTTCATGATGTTACAGTTGTTCAGTATCACAGTCGTTCATTGACACCTCAGCGCGTTTCATTCATCCTGCAGCGCCAAGAGCCCAACCCCTCCGTGTCCATCATGGCCGTCATCATCATCATCGACACACACACACACACACACACACACACACACACACACACACACACACACACACACACACACACACACACACACTAACCATTCACAGCAATGGGAATGTGTGCACACTAGTTATTATTTGAATGTTTCAGGCTCACTTTTAGTTTACTCTCATAATATAGCTTCATAGTTTAGGTGTGCAGGCCTTCAGCAATATAATAAATAGCAATGTATTAAACTTATTGTAGATGTATATCGTTTGTGCTCCATCTTTAACATTTCTGATTCATTGTTAGGCGACCATGCTTGTAAAAAATCATTAAAACTTAGCGTCCAATCCAAGATTGTGTACTGAATAGGCCTTCGAGGGCGAATCCTTGAGCTAAAGTAGAGCTTTAGATTCCTCTGAAAACCGGAAACAGCTTTTTTTCTTTCTTTTTTTAATCACCAGTGCACTTTACTGCAGGGGTGTTCAAAAAGTAATTTAAGTCAAGAGCAAAAAAAAAAAAAAAAAAAAAAAGCTTTTGTGTGTGTGCATGTGTGCGCACTGACCAAGTAACCCACAAGCAAAGTGGCTACATGTGGACAACATGTTTCAGAAAAAGAAAAAAAAGAAAAAGAAGAGCAATTCATTGACAGCATGATAAAATAATATGTGTCCAAAACGGTACAAAAAGTGTAAGACTATTACCATCACATACTTCATAACGAACCCCTGAAAAGAACAAATACGACCATTTAAAGCAGTGTAAAAATAAAAGTAAGGAGTGATTAAACCTGAAATCTAGCATATTTATTTTAAATTTAGACAAGCAGCAGAATTAATCTCCACTTGTGTAAAAACAACTTGTTGAAAATGGAAAAAAACCTCAAACAGGAACTTTACGCATCATCGCTGTGGGCTGAAGAGTAGTAACATCTAGTGTGTGTGTGTGTGTGTGTGTGTGTGTGTGTGTGTGTGTGTGTGTGTGTGTGTGTGTGTGTGTGTGTGTGTGTGTGTAGTTTTTGGGAACACAGAGCCACTGTGTTCCTCATTAGTGCTGACACTAGGGGTGTTAATGGGAGGGCCTCGGCTTCCTGCTGCTGCTGAGGAGAAGCCGGGCAGCAGAGGATTGACTGAATGAAGCCGTCTGAAAACAGCCTGACCTTCAACAGAGAACAAAATGTAAATAATAAGAAGTCTCCTCAGTAATGGTGTGAAATATTAAACCCATTGCATTGAAATGTCTTAATGCGTTGTGCTATTGAAGCAGCTTTTAAGAATGATCGAAAGGCTTTTAGTTGGCATTAGCGGAGTTTCCCCCCTCTTTTATTATTATTATCTTCTTTCTATTTGTGGCTTTTGCATGTTTTTAAGCAAATGTACCATTCAAGGCTAATCATGCGAGTTAACAAAGGGAAGCTGGAGGCTCTCAGACTTTTAGGTCCTTTTTTGCTCGAGTTATTTTGGCTGTTTTTCTGGTTTTCAGGTGATAAATGGTGTTTGTTTGGTGTTTATGTTGCGCGTCTCAAGGTTGGGTTGTTTTTAGGGTTTTCTTACAGTAATGTGATTTTCAGGTTCACATAAAAAACCGCAGAGTTTAAAAGCAGCTCTAATAAAGCAAACAGCGTTTCTATCTATCTATCTATCTATCTATCTATCTATCTATCTATCTATCTATCTATCTATCTATCTATCTAAATGTTGGCTAAATCAGTGTATGAAGTTTTGGTTTTGAGCACAAAAGCCTCTAGGCTATTAAAAAAAAAGATATTCAGAAATTACATGAAATCAAAATTTATTCTGCTGAAATGTTTTCAAATTTTAATTTCTGTAAAATAAAGTTTTGCCCGCCACTCTAAGGCGCTTTATATAAACCTGTCGCTTTTATTTTTAGGTTAATATCAACTAAACACGGCCAAGTTTGACTTTTCGTTGCACAAAAGCTCAACTAAACTTCTAACAGAAACTTTTTATTTTTAATTGCAAACTAGTGCGTTAAGAAACATACATTAAACTTTAATTAAACTTTTATAAACATGACAGGGCTCTTTATCTGTGACTAAAACAGAAATAATAATTACACTAATATGGGAGGTTGGATCGTTAAGTGTTTTTTAACAATGTTTGGGGATTTGGTCATTGACCCATAGTGTAACTCCAATTAGTTTGGTCAGGTATTCAAACTGATCACGCAATGAGGCAGCAGACTTTGGAAACACACACACACACACACACACACATACACACACACACACAAACGCACAAACGCACGGACGCAAAATGCAAAAAAGTGCTCCGATCTCCAAACTATGAAAAAGTTTTGACTATTCAAGAATTAATTTATCTTTACGTTGGATTTTAATGTTAATAGTTAACTGGAGTAATTTCCACAGCAGGATCACTAGCTTGTAATCTGATTAATTATTTACATTATTCTACTCAAATGTGTCGAAAGTGCCTCGCCTAAATGCACAGAATTAAACACAGACCCTGAAAGATGTTTTAAGTATTTAAAAAAAAATCGTATCTCTGCTCTGACTTGCGTTTTATGTATCTTTTCGTCTTAAAAAGCTCAAGCATGGACTCAGACTGACATTAGCCTTCTGAAACACTCATTATTGTGCGCAATTTCTTCTCCTAAAAAAACTTCCGTCCCGTAAAGTCTCGTTTGATCCTTTAAAAATCCTAAATGCGCATTTAAACCAGGAAGTGTTCATATCCAACATTAATGTCCGTAAATGCTCAAAATACGAAATAATTAAAGAAGCTGTTCCACCTGCGGGAAGAAAAATGCCTCCTTTCACCAAAGTTACACTTACAGTCCAGTTATTTAGTTCACTGAGTGCGTTTGTGGATAATTCAGCTTCACTGTGATGTTTTACTGGCTGTTAATTGACGTCTGTTAGTAACTGCAGTAATATGAGGGGTGGGCAGTAACGCGTTACCATAGTAATCCATTACACCGTCAGAGCTCTCCCTTCATCCCGGCAGGTGGCTCCCAGCTACAGTGTAACATAGCAGGAGGGGGGGGGGGGGGGGGGGGCAGTGTGGTGTGTGGGTGGGAGCATCTCTCAAGCACGCACACACACACACACACACACACACACACACACACACACACACACACACCCTGGTTCATTTCAGTCATCTTCATCATCAGTTTACTGAGTAGACTTCAGTGTTTTGTGTGAAGGTATGTTTTGGTGATCTCTGTATGTAAATGAGGAGCATTATTTTTAAAGACTGTTTCATGTCTCATAACTGAAAAAAATGTCAGATTCAGATTTACTTTTCCATCTAAAGATCTTTTTGGCTTTGTAAGACTCTCTCAAAGTTATTATATGAGCATTCTGTAGGCTTTTTAACTCAAATCCTCAGATTAAAAATGCACCAAGCTTATTTCTACAAGCTTTTTTTTTTTTTTTTTTTTGATAAGAAAAAGACCAAAACTCTTCACGCTCTCCGCCTCGTCCTGCTCGTTCCAGCCGGTTTAGCCGTGTGTGAGGTTTCAGGACTCCAGTGCTTTTGCAGCGGTCACTTTAAACTCTTCCACAGCGCTGCCAGTTGAGTGCAGCTGACTCGTACATCACCATTGTATCAGTCCATTGTTGTTTGCAGCCCTTCCATGGAGAAGCTATGGATTTAATGGTCTCTGGTCTGCTTTAAACTGGTTTAATCCTGCAGCAAATGGGAGAGAGAGCTCAGTAATGGTCCTGATGGTTAATCTTTAATGTAAAGCTGGCTGAATGCACAGATGTGTGAAAATATTTGCACGTCTTACCCCTTTATTCATTGTTTTAAAGACACGATGAAACACGATTTTTGGGGTATATTTAGTGATATTATTTTTATAACAGGATTTTCTGGGGTATATAAAACACCACAGTTGTTGTAGGACGATGGGTGGGGGGATGTTTTGTATTTAATTAGGAAGGAAACATTTAGTGATTTGGTTTTTGCACATTGTAGGGGTGTTTATTGTTTTAAAAAAAAGCCGTGTATGATTGTGATTTTAATGAGCAAACACAATTAAAATAGCTAAATATTAGATGTGGTTGTGATTATGCATGTAAACACACACACACACACACACACACACACACACACACACAAACACATACACACAGATTTCACAAAGTGCTTCAACTTCGCTGTTTGCATGTGTGCTTTTAGCCTTCGTGTTGCATCTGACTTTACTTCCCACGAGTTTAAAATCGAGATCCTGCTACTGTAGAGATTTAGTGTTCGTATTTGAATGTACGGTGTGTGTGTGTGTGTGTGTGTGTGACTGTTTTCCATGTGATTGAGTTTCATTTGAGCCGGTTTCATGTTGGGGCTCAAGAGTCGAGCTCCCGTGGAGAGCTTTAAAACACGGATAGAGGGCTCTAAGACACTTTCATTTTCATCCCTGTGAACATTTGTCTCGATCTAGTGTGGCTCTTTTTTTGGTTTTGTTTAGTTTGCTGTCAGGTCAAAGTGTAGAAATATTTCCAAGAGGACGAGGAGACGATCAGCAGCTCCACAATGTGTCTGTGAAGGTGTTGCTGTGATCTCACCCTTTAGAAATGAAAGATAACAGGAACACTAGTTGAAATTCGTGCTAGTTTATTGTCTGGAATCAAGATTTTGAGCAACTGCTGAACTTAGATACATATATAAATGTTCCTGGTTCACAGTTGTTTTGATGTTTTTGGGCTGACAGTCAAAGAAAAGTGCCAAATAAAGTTTATATAAAGAGAGCGTACTGTAGCCTGCAGGGACACATGTCAGGACAGCCAGTGCAGCAGTGATCTTTACTAATATAGCTGTTGAAAACATGTTTGGTTAGCGTACTCACACACACTTGATATGACTACTACCCTACGACAGGTGTGCAAGTCATCTGAGATCAGTGTCACACTTCCTCTCTCGCCGCGCCGCTGTCTTTTCTCTCGGACAGACAACTTCTCCATACCAAACAGCCTCAAGCACAGTTTAGTGGAAGCTGAAAAAACCCTTCAGACAATATTACATGTCACTGTCTTGTATTTTTTGCTCTCCCTCCACGATGTTACAGGGAGGTCAAAGGTCGGGGTTGGGCACAGAGACCCACCCCAAAGAACCTAGAAAGACCAGGCTCTATGAAAACTAGGTGACCCTGCTGGCCTTTATGTAACCTCTTATGAAACCTGGAAAAGTGTATCATCTCCCTGTTAACTAGTTACACCTGATAGTGCAACTAGTTATAAATACATTTGAATAATATGACACCGTGTTTTAGTGGTGAATACAAACACACGTTTTGATTGGTTGATCATTACAAGGCAAACAGCTGCCAGTATGAAGAGAAAACTGAAATGTAAAAACAGAAATACTCTATTTGATGCCACATACTGTAGAACATTATAACTAAATATACCCTGTACTGGATCCCCAATTACACATCAATCTCTGTTTCCCTCTGCAGGCTGATGATAGAGGAGACGACAAGTTGTATGTACAGTATGTGTGTGTGTGTGTGTGTCTGCATACACTGAATGTCCTCGTTGTCTGTATTGTTCTCCATGACGGTCCAGACAGACGGTGTCTGGCCACTTGTCTGGGGCGTAGAGGACCCGGCCATGACGTATAGCCGTGCAGATGTAGCAGAGAGGCGGCCGCACAGTACGGGGATTGTCCAAACACTCAGAATAGAGAAAGAGATAGGAAGGGAGACAGACAGACACACACTCGCTGCCTTTGTGCTTTCACTTTCAGTAGAAATGTTTGGGCTTCGTGTTGTCGTGTTCGTGTCACTCTTTCCTTTTTACTCTGCGGTGAGCATCATCCTCGGAACGGGAACTTTTGTGACTCGATGATGGTCGGAAAGAAACCTGTGAGGCCTCTGATTATCTAATCAGTTGATTAGATAATCAGAAAAAAACATAATAGCAATTAAGTCTTAGTTGCCTTTGACCCCAATCACTGTTTGGATTGAATTGACAGCTTCTGGCAGAGTCAAGTGTTTGTGTGTGTTTGTGTGTGTGTGTGTGTGTGTGTGTGTGTGTGTACATACGTGTGTGTGTGTTTGTGTGTATGTGTGAGATGCTAAGGATGGTGTAATTTTCTAAGCATATGGAGGACCATGTAATCCTTCAAGTGATTGGATACAAGAGGTTTTCACGTTTCTTATTCATCCTTTCTCTCTCTCTCTCTTTCTAACTCACACACACTTACACATTCACACACACACACACACACACACGTCTGACCCCAACTTGCCAGACGAGTCAGTGTGGTCAAAGGTTATCCATGCAGCCACTTTGTGTCATATACCAGGCAAATGTGTAATGCAATTAAACAGGCGGATTACCTGAGTGGGAGCTTACAGGCACCTGCTAGTGGGAAGGGAACGCTGAATCCGCACCGTGTGTTTATGCTAGTCCGTTTTATTTATGAAGTTCAATATCATACATTTGCCTTAAAGAGCTTTATAATCTGTGCAGCACATGACAACTCAGTTTGGATAAGGAAAAATAAATGTCATTGTTGGTTACGTCAGGGTTACTGGGCGTCATGAGGCTGCGTGAGAAAGACCCAACACTTTTTCTTTTTTGTTTTATTGCCGAAGGAGATTCAAGTCACTGTTGGGTGACACGCAAGCAAAGTCATGAACCACATTCAAACCCCTGCTAGGTTTTGATGACTTGGTGCAGCACGTTGCTCACTAGTGTGGCAGTATGTGAAGGGAGGTGGTAACGGTTTGTTTTCTAAACCTGGAGGTGTTCGCCTGGGTGGGGAGAGTGCGATGAATGGACGGAGGATGGGAGGAAGGGACAGAGAGAGAGAGAGAGAGAGAGAGAGAGAGGGAGAGGGGAAGGGATGAGAAAGTTGGAGACGTGCAGTTTGTGAGATATTTGTTTATTTCATGATTTGCTCTCTTTCATCTCAGTACCGGCCCTCTTCAGTTTGGATATGCGTGCATACTCCTATTTGCCTCATAACAGTCCCAAGTGCTTTTGTGCTAAGGAGGATTAGGCAGCCATATCTACCAGCGATTCTATAAGACGGGGTTAACCCCTGGCTGAACCTGGCTGGACATGTGCTGCAGCGACGGAGGACCAGATCAGGTTTATTCAGACAGGTTGGGGAGGTTTCCAGGTTCAAGAGGTCAAACAAAATGTGATGTTTGCGATGATGAAATCTCCACAGGTTAAAAGGGCACAGTGTAAGACGATACAAGACGGATTGAAAGTGTGAGGTTGGAGGCGGTGAGACGAGGAGGGAGGGAGGGAGGGAGGGAGGAAGAGGAGGGAGGAAGATGGTAGTCAGGGCGGCGGAGGTGCACAGGATGAAGAGTTCAGCAGGAGGAAGAGGAGATATCATGTGTTTTTTTGCTGCAGGGGACGCTCGTATCAAATCTAGATGTGTTTGCACAAGCAGGCGTTCAAAGTGAGGAGGGATGGAGGAGTGGAGTGCCAGTGACTCATTTTGATCTGTGGTTTCGTAATCGTAAAAGCTGATGTCAATTTTGTCCATTTTAAATTCTTGACTAAAATGCTTTCTCAGCCAGAGGAGAGATAGCTGGAGGGAGCTCAGGAAGGACACTGATCCAGCACACATACGTGGTGTCATTTCCCTTTAAAAACGGACCGTAATGATGATGTCAGATGATATTATTTTGCCATTATTTCAGAAGATTCATGCCAAAGTTTATTTTCTACCTGCAAAGAACCTGATTAGTCTCATTTAACCCAGATATAAGAAAGTCATGTTTTATTTGTATGATTAAGGTATTGCTTCATAATGGCAACTTGAAAATGTGACACAGGCAGGTAAGTAACAAACACTAAAGAGAAACGTGAGGGAGTATCTTTAGGAGGGTTTTTTCAAATGGTAATTGAATTGTTTGATCTAATAAGGAGAGATAAACTGCTCCAGTTTTTAAGATGGATTAATTTAATTTTGAAACACTTGTTAGGTGATCTGAGAGTTTTAAAATCACCACTGAGTTAAATAACCCAGAAATTGTTATGCTTCAGTACATTTTGGAACAAATTAGGCCTGAGTAAACATGTTTTATCCAAATACCTACAGCCAAAAATAGTTCAAATATGTGTTTTTGACAAGCTGAAAAACATCTTCTCAGTGATTGGATTCAACAAAATTAAACACATTTTAGACGAATAATTTTTCCACCCCATGTTTTCGGAGCTTAATGTTCCCATTTCTTTAGAGTTATTGATCCTCCAAATGAACTTCCTAAACTGCAGATTTAAAACAGTAGGCCATTATTTGTACAGTTTTTATTCTAAAAGCTGATCGTTTTAATTGTGAATAATTGATGCTGGTATCATTTATATAATCTGATGATCTTTTTTTGGTTGTCCACTCGTCCGTCACAGACAGTACAGCATGAACAGACAGCTCAGTTGCCATTGGTCCATTACATTACATATAGTTGAGTATCCACTGGTCCGTTACATACAGTTCAATAGCGTACTGGTCCGCCTGGTACAATCTCCATGTAAAAGAGTTTTCATTGTGTGCTGCGGCTCATCACATGCCTGGGATCAAGGGGGTCTGAACAGGGTCACAGTGGGAGCACCGAGCTGCTGGAAGGGTCATGGAAAGTGTGAAAGACGGTCACCAAGCGTCCTTCTTAAAGACTTTACCGTCACAATCCTTCATTTCACTTTGCATTACGGGCATTATGCGGTCAGGCAGGCAGGAGAGTGCCGTTTTATCACTTAGATGTTTTAGTTAATGCTTTCCATTGTCGTAGCTTAGCTCACTTCAGCTTTATTGCATCACAGTAAAGCTGGGATGTAAAGTGATTAAAACACAGTACTAGAAATACAGCGAGGACAAACACTGGAGTATACAAACAAAAACAAAAAACCACACATCCTCCTTCTTCCTTTTCTTCTCCTCTTTAAGTTGACTTGGTGTCATGTTGGGACGTGGCAGAGCTTAGCTGATTTATTGAATACACACACATATAGATGCCCAGTTTATCGGTACATTGGGTCTTGATCTGGCTTAACCTTTCTACCTCTAGCCCAGTTTGCCTGTCGCTTTGTTTGCAGCTGTCTAGAATCACAGAGCGGGTCTCTGATTGGCTGACCTCTGCCCGACTGGCCTGTGTATTCATGCGTACCAGTCTGATCATCTCTCTCTGACCTTGTAAATTTACGACACCCTGCATATGTATGTTTGCCCCCCCATCGTTTTCATTTCCATGCCCTATACCTCGCCTTTTGTTGTCCGGTCCCTCGTGTCCCACCTCTGTCTTTTCATGACCCGTCTCGTGCCCACTGCACTCATGATTTCTGGCTGCTTCTTTCTTCCTCTTGTGCTCCCTTTTATTTTTTATTTTTTTAAAAAGAGCATCGTGCTTCCTTATTTCCACCTCAGATAGTAGTGGGGCGGGACATAAAAGAGGGAGGGATATTTAAAATGATAAACAGTGAAATAAAAAGCCAGTTTATTTAAATGGAGGTGCAGCATTGTCAGTTTTATGAATAATTATTCAGTAGGGAAACAATTCAAGATTTATTTTTTTCATTTTTAAATGTTTAAAATGTATTTTTGTCTTTTCTCGAGACACTAATAGACACGTAGACTCCTGTAATCATCAGATAGCAATTAAGTGAGTAAACAACCTTTTATTTCTATTACATCAACAAGACCACGGCTACAAAATGCTGCATACATGGAAATAAAAATGCAGAAAAATACAGAGAGAGTTAAACCATAATTAAATACAAACTATGTTAAACCATTTTGGTAATAAATCGAAAATAGGTTTTAAAAAGCTTTAGCAGCATTTGGATGTGAGACCTGGGGAGGCTCAGTGCAAGATAATATGTTAAAATACCAGAAATATTTAAAGAAGCCAAACAATGGATAACTTAAAAATGTAAAAGTAATGAAAAAGTCTTAAACTTAATTGTAAGCAATAGTATCAGTTTAATTGCTACATGAATCCTGATATATTTCCTCTAAATATACAAATATTTAAACATTTGTCTGTGTAATTCCCTTCACTTACCTTCAATTACTTATCTTAAATCACAATTTCTTGATGTGCATGTGTGTATTTTTTTCATATGTTCGTATTAAAATCTACTTTAGCATGTTATATTCTGTGTTTATTATAAAAAGGTTTTGTTACCAACTTTTTAGTTGCATTTTACACAATTTGCATGCTTTAAACAACTGAAACACTGATGAAAAGCACCACAAAAGTAATAAAAGGGTAAGAAAAAGGCAAAAAAAGAGAGAGGGAAAATATTCACATGCACCTTTTTTTGCCCCTCGTTAAGGTTCAGGTTAATTGTAATTATTTAAAAACAAAATGAAATTTGAAATTGAAATATTTTAAATAACAATAGAATAAAAATATTATAGGAAATAAGAAAAAGAAAGAAAAAAATGGGAAAATATAAAGTTATGCAGATACTTACATATATGTACAGTATATATCTTATATATTATTTTATATAGACACTCCTGCTGCTTTGCAAACCATATCCTTTTTTAACTTGAAGTCTTACTAGTCAAAAATTGGGATTTTTGGTTATATGTAAAAAGTTCTTCAGGTTAAAATGGACTAATTTAGTTGCTGTGTTAAAAGGCAAGTCTGGGGATATTCTTAATTTTTCTTTTTGTTAACAAAACCAATAAAAAGACTAAAACCAACAATGAATTTATTTGAAAAACAAACAAACTTATTTCTCTGTGCCATAGAAGTCAATTGTTGTCCAAAAGCTATAAACATAATTTAAATTAAGCAGCAGTGTTGCATGACATGTTCCTTCATTGCACCGTGGGTTCTGTAGTTTATTTAGAGTTGATGACTGTGCTGCTGAAAATACCACTAAAGCACCAAATGTGGATTAATCCGCAGCTGAAAATAGTCCCCGAACAAAAGCACAAATTATGTGTGTTTAAAGTAACATTTGCTTAAAACTACAGAGCCCAGATGTTTAAGGAAGATACTTAACATTTTAAAATTCATGACACCTTCTTTAGTAGGAACCAATGAGCCCCGGAATGTATTGAGAGACGGACCAGCCTTATCCTTTAATGGAAGCTGTGTCTTTGTCATTAAGGACATTTGTGATTGTACTCAATGATGTAATGATCTAATGGGTGCTTGACTTTAAAAAACCCACTAAAACACACATTAATAGTAATAATAGGAGTTAATAAGGTGAAGACATTATATAAATTAAACTTCCTGTTGTTATCTTGCTCATTACTTACCACGTCTACATTTCCACCAGTCTCGGTGTTGCCCTCCTCACCTGGGCTCTAACCCTGCCCCGGCCTTGCCCCCGGCCTCGCCACGGCCTTGCCACGCTAGGCCTGAGTGCGGCAGGGCGGGGTGCAGAGGGCGAGGCCGGGGCAAATGCAGGTCAGGCCAGATCCAGATCTCCCTTGGTAATCTCTGCCCCAGCTTTGAACCCTGGATCCCATTAAAAAGGATTTACATCCAATAGTGTAGATGTACCAAAGGCAGCTTTGTTTTCTTCTCCTCTCATCATTTTCCCTCTCTAATAAAATCCCTGTAAAACACCAGCATGCTTTTTTTTTTTTCCCCCTCCCAACGCAATGGATAGGAGGGCTGTGATGTGAGCAGCCACACCCACAGCACGGGCATGAAGGGAAACGATTGGTTGGGAGTTTCATCCGTAGTAAAAGCCTTTTATGGGATGTGGGTGTTTTGGCAAGTGGCGGCGCATGAGTACAATGAGGAGAGAGATCTTAGAGAGGCAGTGTGTGAGCTAACAAGGAAGACGGAGAAGCAGCAACACACATACATCACTTTAGCGGCTCATCCCACACTCATGTCATCCCTCCCTCCCTCTATCCCTCTATCTCCTCCTCTTATCTCCCTCTGTGCCTCTTTCTGGTCTTTGCTGTAAGACTCGTTAGCATCAGTATTTCCCCTCTGAGCTGTGGGATCGTCTCCTATCCCATTATTTGCATCGTGGTCAGTAGCTAGAACTATGATCTCACTTGCCCCGGCTGCATGTTGAGCTTTGCTTAACCCTAACAGTGCAGTGACACTGTAGATAACCTCTGGCTTGGCCTTTTCACCTCCACACAGTCACCACAGAGGTTTGGCTTCTAACTCATGACACTCAATTAGGCTCCTTCTCAGACTGACTAATGGTGTTTTAGGAGATGTACTGTAAGGTAACTGATGCTAGCTGCATGAAGGTGACTGTGTTAACACGCTACAGACTAGAGTTGAATAAAAGATGTGAACTGGTGCTCTTCATCCGAGCCCTGATATATTCCAGTGCCTCACAACAACCAGCATTAGATGAGTGTTTATTTGTTGTACTCGGTTTAGTTGCTCCAACATCAGCACAGGATCCAAGGGAATTACCTCTGGATGCCAAAGTTAAGTAGTGCATGTTTTATGTAGTGAGGCGTAGAGAATAATAGTGCAGGGGTCAAGGAGGTTTATCAGTGTCACATTCTCACGCAAGAGACCAGATTTCGCCCCATCACAGAGCTGCAACTAATACACACTCTTTTTTTAATTAATAGTAACTGTAATCTTTCACTCACCCAAGCAAAGATTTTAAAAACATTATCATTGAATGTAAATCTGGTTTTATGCAGAATCATTGAATACTTTCTGGTTATAAAGTTACCCAGAAGTTAAGATCTCTCTCAAAAATGTAACAAGTTTGAAACTTTTTAATAAGTTTAATCTGCGTAAATAAAGACAAAAAAGGCTTAAACTTAATAAAAAGACTCATTTTGCACCAGAGGCTCATTTCTAGTAACTTCAGTAATCAGATCATCAAAACCAGTTGCAATGTCAAAGCTACTTTTTGATATTAATGGGCACTGCTAGATTTGTATATATATGTGTTTGGTTGGTTGTAAGGGTTAGTTTGTGAGTGTGTGAGTGTTTCTTAAGGTTTATTGAGAAACATGCATTATTGTTCTGCAGACTCCATCAAACACAGTGAATTTTGCTTCTTGTGTGTTAGACACTTTCTCCCAACTTTCTTTGTCCTCAACTTAAAAGAAAGCATAACTTCATGTACAAACATTTGCTGCTGAAATGTGTCTAGACAATCATTATCCACCTTGAAACTATAAATGGGATGTTTCTGCTTCAAGGTGGATGTATATCTCAACCAGCAGACGACAAGGTGCTCAGGGATGCTGCTTTTAAAGTATTTTGGGGTATTTGTTGAAGGGTACAGTAGGGAGCTGATGGTAAATAACGGGGGACTGAGAGGTGGGAGGTGGGAGGTGAGGGAAGACATGTAACAAATCCACAGCTGGACTTGAAGTGGAGACACTGAAATTTTGTGCTCAGCGTCTTAAACACGTAGGCCACCAGGATGCTCCGTGGGAGGGTGTTGTTTCTTAAATCAAGTCAAATTCAAGTGAAAGTCGCCTGCAAAGCAAAAATCCTGCTTGAAGGGTTTTATCTTTTATTTTTTTAGGTCTTTTCTCCTCAAATTCAGTATTTTGTTGTAACTGTAAAAAGTGTTAAGTGTAAGATCAGGTTGATATGAAACTACAGAAACTAATTATGCAGGATACGTGGTATCCTGCATAATTTGGACCCTAAATTATTTTATCCATTTACAACTGTTGTCAAAGGATCTCAACACCCAAGGGTCCACTAACGAAGCAGTTTGGGTGACTTCTCTATGAATTTATGTGTTTTTTCTGATGCAGTCCTGCTCTTTTTGCATTGTATATCTTCTTCCAAGCTTTATACATGTACTCATACACGTATCGTCTGGCTCTTTCCAATCAACAAACTGTTATGAAATGGGTTTTTTTTTTAATTAAAGCAACATTATGCTGATATTTGACCTTAAAATAACAGCTTTAAAATCATTTGATGGTTAGCTGACTATGTAACTTGAGTTGAGCAGGTACAATCACCCATGAGAAATGATTATAACTCCAGTTCAATGAGTATATACGGATGAGTCTTCAACTAATATAGTGATATCTAGCTCGCCTGATGAGCCATTCAGTATGTTATCATATCGTTATCAACACCACTAAGATACCCACTAGTAGCCCCTGCACTGACTTGTAAGACGACCCACTGATGACGTGGATCACAGTGCATCCTAACGCAAGTCAGTACCGCTAGCTGTTAGCAACTACAGGTTAGCACACAGCGGCTATGGCTTCAGATGAAACAAAAAAAAATGCATAGGTGCACTTGACAGATCCTTGGTTGCCTCGTTGTCAGCAGAATTAAATGCAGCGTCCTGTAATCGCCACTTGTGGTAACAGAGGCCGCTCTGACTGCTGCTGCTGCTCAGGAGAGGTTACATAGTCTTACTTTACATTAAGCCACCAAGTGTTTACAGGCTTATACGTATCTGCTGTTACGAGAGTTTCCTTATAAGTCATCTTCTGCCAATCCCCACTTATCAGGGATTAGATTTGGATTTCTAGGAAAAAATTGAGGTTGACAGATATTCGGTTGTGTGTGCATATAACTTTCTATATAACCACCATACACAACACAAAGATAAACTGAAAGAGATAAATAGTTTTGTTATGTGGTGGGACACTTGTTCGTAAGTTTCGATTGTCTTTGATTGCAGCTTCCAGTGCCTTCCACACTTCCACCAACTCTTTAGCAACATGTGATTAAACAAAGCATTAGGAAACTTGGAGGACAATAAATAGATAAATGTGAGGAAAACAGCCACCAGGATACATTAAGCAGATTATTGAGGCTGCTTTAATTTGCTGGTAAAATGTTTAAGCTTGTAAATGACAGCTGAATCAATTGAATTTAAATTCATATTCAATGAACAGCTATTTTTGAAGCAAACATTTTCTTTTTCCAGCTTCTCAATGTGAAGTGATCATTGTAAACTGAACATTGGCTTTTGGTCTGTTGGTCATTAAGGTTCAATACTTTCTGACATTTATTGGAGATTAACACACTAATTAAACCTCAGAAAAAATGACTCAGTTATATGAATCAATACATACATACTTTACCTTTTAAAATTAAATAATAAGTTTTGCTGCATCACTGGTGATTCTGCAGTTATGTTAACCTGACATCCATGTCATTGCATTCCTGTCTTATGTCTGAAGGAACATCACAGGTCGAGGAAATGAAAGAATAGGTCATAAAACTTTACCAAACTTGTTTCTGATCTAATTTTCCATTTTTATCATTAACTTTGATCTTTGTATCACAAAAATATTTGATTTAAAGTCTCACCAATGACAAAAGCTGAAAACACTGAATTACCCGGCACCCTGCATGCCACTTAGTGAGGGATAGTTAGTCGGTAGGTAAACACGGAGCGAACTGAAACTCGGTCAGGATCGTATGCATTTTTCATGTGTGTGATTCCTCTCAGCGGTGGCTCTCCGTGCAGCGATCTCCTGTGACCTCACTGTGCCCTCCAATCAACATCCCACCCAGCCCCAACGTTTCCACACGCTATACATTAAAGCTGTGCTGCAGTGCATCAATTAACCATTGCGGACAAGGACAGAAAGAGTTCACCAAGCTTTGCTCAATCTGCTGCTGTGGTGTAATGGACTGTGATGTCCAAATCCAACGTTTGCTGCCGTGAGATTCAGGTGTTGGTGGTGATAATGATCACTATTATGATGAGTTTGTGGAGAGTTTTTTCACCTTCTATTTTCTCTGCAGCCAATAAAATCTGATTTGTGGTTTGCATTCTTTGTCTCATCTGCTCTTCATTTCCTGAGGCTGCATTTCAATTTTTTTTCATATCCATGATATCTTTCTGGGTCTCTAGCGTGATTATTTCCTCTCTGCTGTTTGGCTCTGATGTCTCTGCCCTTCCCCATATGTACATTTCTGGCCTGTTAGAGCCATCAAGTGTGAGAGGAAGCAAAGTGGGACCAACTGTGATCAAATGTGCGGAGAAAAACAACACAGTTGATCCAATGGCTGGTGCCAGGGGATTACAGCATCTCTGCTTGTTCGGCACGGATTTTGCGTGTATGACTGGTTTTACTGCTAAGGTGTTGCGTGCTCTCACTGCTCTCAAACGTGAGCGCACAGAACATGCTACAACATAGACATGCATCAACCCGAGGTCACAAAGAAGGCAGTCACACACGCGTGGAGCCTTTCAATATCTGGGCATGTAAAGGAAGCAGGGCATAACATCAGGATAGGAACAAGGGAGGATCTGTCAGGTTCATGTTTCTGCATGTTGGAGATCAGTGAACTCTGTTTTGAGGTTCACTACAATCACAAAATATACAAATGTGGCATAAAATGTGGCTTTTTAATGACATAAAGTACATATATATCTTTCACCTCTGAATTTACTAACAAAGTATTTGCATGTGACAAAAGAAAACGAAAATGTGAACATATGTCATCATCTTATCTTTCTTCCTGGTTGTGTCGCCGCAGGTCAAGGTGTGGTTCCAAAACCGACGGACCAAACAGAAGAAGGACACCACCAAGGACTCAGACAAACGCTCCTCGTCCTCGTCCGAATCGTTGGCCACCTGCAACATCCTGCGCCTCCTGGAGCAGGGGCGCCTCCTGTCGGGCCCCGTCCCGCCACCAAACCCTCTCCTTGGGCCTCCTCACCCGGCAAACGGCTCCCTGCTGGGCAGCCCTGGCGGAGGCTCCTCCAACTCCCCTGGCATCAGCAGCAACACTCCTCCCAGCTCCCTACCAGGTGGGACTTTTGGGCTGTCGCTGCCCTCGCTGGGCGCCACTCCGCCCTCACCACGGCTGGGCGTTCCTCCACCGCACTCCCTCTGCTTCTCCATGCCTCTGCTCGGGGGCGCACATCATGAACTGACATCCGCCTACGGCTGCGGGTCCTCTGCTTTTGAGCCGTACATGCGGCTGGACAGGAAGGAGTCAGATCTTGGTGGGAAGAAGACGGTTTCTTAAGTGACATGTCCCTATTTTAGGACACCAGGGGACTCGGAGTTGTATTTGTAAGAGCTTTTTCTCACCCTGCTGTCCTTTTTGACTCTCGAGTGTCTGATGAGGCTGCAGAAGGGGGACAGACTGCACCTCGGATCAAGAGAAATGTGAAAAAGGAAAAGACCAAGAGGCTTTCCTTGTGGCACCATTTTGTGTAACAGCACTGTTTAGCACACTGACACAAAATGGTGAAAAGGACGTGATGTGACAGAGAGTGATGATACCACTCTCCCACATAAAAAAAAAAAAAACTTGTGAATTTTTTGCAACAATGCCGTGTGTGTATGTTGAGTGAACCCTGACAGACAGATGTTTTTATTGCCACTCTCTTCGCAGTGGTTTTAAGTGACTCTTCACTTTTGTCCAGTGAGTTTGTGTGTGTGTGGTTTCTCTCTATACAGGCCTTCATTTACTGTTCAGGAAAAAAAAAGAAAAACTTGACATGGATAGTTCAGACTCAATCAGTGTCTGAATCAGCGGTACTTCAAAAAGAGCAGTTTGTACACATTTCAGTACATATTCCCGTTTCCAGTGGCCATGTTTGATTTTAGTTAATGTGCTATCACAATATGGAAGAAACACTGAAAAAAAAAAAAAGAATCGTAGCATTTTAATATCAGTCTGTTTGGTGTCCAGCAGTAGTTTTTGTAAATTCTTTATGTTTGTGTATAAAATAATATGTGGTAGAATCTGGACGAATGGTGCAAAAACATCACATATCTAGATCCAATAGTTTAATATAAAAGAACATGCGAAGAAGAACAATAGTTGCGTGAGAAAGCTGGTTAGACTCTGCCAAAGCGTTTATGGATTAAGCTTTGGAGACGCCACACTCGTGTCCTCCAATCACTGCAGCAAGTCAAGGTCAGGCTAAGAGAAATTACTTTTGAACCCAGATTAACTCTTCAATCCTCACAGATGTCACACTTTCCCTTTGTGTAATTGTCTAAAAGACACTCCTGTACTAAATCAGACTCAAAGAAGAAGAGTTTTGAAAGAAGTTTGTGTTTTAGGAACCAAAATTGTGAAATGAAAGAGTTGTTGTGCTCATCACGGAGCCTGTTGGTCTCCATCCAAACACTCAGCCCAGAGTTGTTCTGTTTTTATCAGTGTAGTTAGGACTTACATGGCGAGCCGTAGCTGCTTCATCCAGTATTTAGATTTTTCATCTTTTAAAAAAAAAAAGAAAAAAAAAAAGTATTATTTGCAGCAACATCACCACGACAGATATCAAATGTACTGTTTCATCCGATCATATCTATAATCGCAAGACCTCTCAATGCATTTCACACTGGGAACGTTTACTGTCTGCAGGATCCTTCAGACACAGGAACCTGCAGCATCACGTGTGGAAACTTGTCTTGAGTTTGAAGCTTTTTAAGGGTTGTTTATGTGTCTTGAAAATTGTATTTTGTGTTTGCTCCGTGTTTCCCTTCATGTGTTACGATGGCTCGCCCTCCTGTGAGACTTTACCTCGGCCCGTCTTAAACGAAGTTATATCCTCTGCTTGTCCCTCATTGAAAGCACTTTATGTTTGTAGGTCTATATACACCCTCTCATTTCTCCCTTTTTATATATATATAAATATATATTTAGCAGTTTCATGAACCTCTCATTGAAAACCTCCACAGTTTAAAAAGTTTTTAGAAGTAACAGTCAGGGTTTAGTCAGTTATGTCCAAATAAAGTGAAGCTTCCTTTCAGATACATTTTTAATTGGCTTATTTGAACCTAAATTGACCCCAACACCTGGAAACAGCCCACTTTGAGCCACACATGAAAACATATGAGAAAACATATGTTAAATGTATGCAGGGCAGCATTAAAGAAGAAAAAAGAAGGATCAGCTGTAGTATTTTTTTCTTCCTCGTATGATGCCATTTTTCCAGGTTTTCTTCGCACCCAAAGAAAATATAAACTCACCTGCAAGAACCTGCAATTCGTAGCCATTTGCCCTCAATTTGTACGAGTCAGATGAATTATTGCCCCCTTTTCCTAACTTGTGTCTCTCGTCTGTTTGGCGCTTCTCATTTTCACCTCTTATTTTCCCGTGTATCTATTCATGTCCAGGTTTCTTCTCATTGTGAGGCGTAATGCGTTTTTCCGATCCCTTTCTCTCACGCTCGGTGAAGGTGACTCGACACCTATTAAAAACAGACACTCCCATGACATCAATTTAAAAAGGCGCCTATGAGTCAAGGCCAGGCAGATTTCCAGCTGCAGATGAATTTCTCGTGGAGTGCATGAAAAGGTTTTGAACTAAAGAATGACCTCAGCCTATGAAAACTCCCCGTCTGCCGGCTCACTGGGCCTTTTTGCACCCGTGTAGCTCCGACTGGTAGCTAGTGATTTGTTGTTGTTGTGTTCAGACCCCGGCAGTGTTGCAAAAACGCCTGTTATCTCCTCACGGCTCTTTGCAGCGGTGCACCTCTGCTGTTGTTGAACACTGTATTATTTTCTATAAGCACCATCCATAATTCACACGCTGTGGCATCAAATATTGAGCAGAGAGATGGAGCTGAGAGGTCAGGAGGCTTGCTTCTCATGTAAGGCCGTTGTAGCCTCTTACAAATGCTTTTTTTTTTTTTTTCAAAATTCAACATCTTTACTCACAACAGGGTCAAAGCGCTTTCTTGTTAAGTCGCTGCCCTGCTGCATCATCGCTGAAACGCAGTCTCTCATCCCATTTTTGTTGTTGAGTATTTACTTTTTTTAACTCCATACTCGATCAGTTTTTAGCCGCACCAGAATGATGTGCATAAATAAGTTATCAACATGCTCTTAATCAACAAAAACGTAACAGAATAATTTGGTTTCTGCTTTAAAAAAACAACTCACTGAATGATGCTAACACTCAGTTATTTCTCAGTTGATGTGCTAAGAAAAGAAAAGTCAGATATTAAAGAAGCAGTTTTTTGTGGTTGTGGTTTCTCTCACTCCATACGTCCCTCGACATTAAGCACTGGCTCCATGTTTTGTATCTCTATACGATGGTGTTTTGTAATGTAAATCTGCAGTGTCTGTTGTACGCTCAGTCATGACGAGGCAGCGGAGATGCCACTTATCTTCCAGGCACGTACAGGAAACAGAAAGAAACTTTGTAAAGCCTTGCGCCAGCGAAAGAAAGCCTTTAGTTTTTTTTTTCATTTTTGGTTCTACAGTTTTTTCCTGATTTTCTTTAGCCTCCTTTCAGTTTCTCCTCATCCTCGCTGAGTGGAAGCAGTGCTTGTGTTGTGTGCAATCTGTTGACATCCTGCACTTGTTTAGGTTCCCACAGGTCTCAAAGCTCCATTTCAAAGACATGAGAGGCCTTCAAATGGCTCTCACCACCGCATCATGATTTATGCTGATGGGTAAAGTCCTTTGAGATTGTGTGGAAATGTTGTTTTAAATGAAGCGTTTCTGCTTGGTTTACTTTGTCTTTATGCACAGCCAAGGTCCTGCATACAGGCCATAACTTCTTTTTTTTTTTTTTCTTTGAGCAGTAAAAGTTAATGTCAAGCTAATGGTACCAGCTATTACTTATGATGAACAAACTCTATGTACATAGATATAAATTTATATATAATTATATATAAATGGGTCTTTGCACAAGTATCTCCATGTCAGCTCCATGTGATTTTAACAGGAAAAACAAAATGCGAAGGAAAGTTCAGAAAAAAAGACTTTATATATGCTTTACAATTCTTTGTCTCATTAACATTTTGCACTTATTTAAAGAGGCTTACTTCTGTTTCTGGGCTGACAGAGCTGTTTTCACGCTCGGCCAAGATATTGTACAATATGTATATGTATTTTTATTCATATGCATATAAATATATGTCTATGTAATTTGCCTCCTGTGTTGTGTTTTATTCGTTCTCTCACCTGCCTCAAGGTAGGCCTTAAAAACTGAAATGTGACGACCGTTTTAATCTGGGAAAAGAACTGTTTTATTTTAGCATTTATACATTTATAACAGCACAAGGATGTCTCTGGTATCAATTACAAAGCTATTTGAGAAAAGGTTTTTTCCTAACCCTAACTCATCTGCTTTTAAAGAAGTATTCACTGAAATTCTTGTTTCTTTTTATAATGAATGAACAAAATCCACAAACATGACTGAAATTTGCAAGTCCAAGCTCTCTCTATTCACACTGAGGATTCTGGGCGTGCCTTCGCTTGTTCACAGCTTTATTAAAAACCTTGGCTGCTTTGCCCTTTCCATTTGTGAGGCAAAAAACCTCAAGGCAGTGGACTTGTCCTGTTTTCCGGTCTTTCTGTGGAGGCACTGCCTTTAAATACCTCGCACTTTTAATTCTGTTTAGGTTAGGAAGGTGGCTCACAAAGACTGGACTGTAATACCCTTGGGACATTAATTGAATGAAAATATGAGATATGTTTAATAGAATGTGGAGTAACTCGGGCCATTGTGCGTTTGGCCAAAAAATAAATCTGACAGTTTATTAGAAAAAAATAAGTTTTATACTATAGAACTGCTGGTGAGCCTAAAATGCCACTTTATGTCTTATTCTTCTTTTAAGCATTAGATATAATACCAGCTTGCAGTCATTCAAATATTACCTTCACGAAAGTTAAAAATAACTGGAGAAAAAAAATCCTTCTCTGATGAGTAAATGATCAGATTTAAAGCTTTCCGAGTAAGCCAGGTACTCCATGTTTCCCCTCATTATAAAATCAAAATGTTAAATGAAAACAGTAAAGTACACATTTGACCAAATCGTCTCAGGAACTTCATCAGCAACAGCATCAAAAAGACAGTAACTCATTTTCAGAATAAAGTTTCTTCAGCATACTTCAGCCATCATTATAATCTTTGTAACTTATTTTTCTGAAGAAGGAGTGTCTTTTCATTTTTCTTCCTTAACTATTGGATTCACATTCTCTCTTTAACTTGCTGTTTTTAATGAGAAGTTATTTAGTTATAACCATCATCATCTAGAGCATCAAATAATTGCATCTTTAGTAAAAAAGTGCTTGCTTGCAGTCTGAATAAATGTTCAGAGGTTTATACTTGGACCGAAAAAAGTTCCTTGTCATCAGAAAATATTATCTCAGGAACAGAAACGTAGAAGTGTTAGTAACTACAGTCAGTCTGACATACAGCACAGCACAGTAGGTTTGGCCGAAATGAAAATTAAGCCCCCGAGTTTGTAAAAAAGATTCCTGCAGTCGTCTGTGGAGTCAAAAAGGGCAACAAATAAGAAGAAAAATGGCCCTCTAAGCACATTTTACTGCACAATATCTGAACAGTTGCAAACTTCATCCCTGTTGCTCTCCTGATGATCAAAATAGAAATTGGATTGATTATAATTTTTTTGCAAATCAATAGATTGAAAGTAAAGTGTTATTTAATGTGTCAAGAATCCCTGTGTGGTGCAGCTCTCGTCACAAAAGTTCTTGGTCTGACAGATGTTGGCTCATCTGAGTCCTGAACATGTAAGATAAATTATAAGCTAAAAAGTCCTGAATGTCAACTTAAATAATAAATCCACAACGAGTGAACAAGTCATGCACAGGTTTTAAAAAGTACCATGTAGTATATCCCCCTTCAGCTATAGCCCAGACTTCAGCATGGGGCACTTCTCCAAGCTGGGACAATTGACCTGCAGGGTGCCAATTATAGTGATTGGCACCTTTATTTGAGCAAGGAAGAGGCGAGAGGGCCGGCAGAAAGGAGACCAGATGGGTGGCCTGTCTCAGAGGTAGGGCCTGTTGGGAGGAGAGCGGCGAGGGGACGGACAGGAGGAACAGCAGAGGAGGAAACTGTGGTGGTAAACAGCCTCCAGTGAGGAGCAACAGGACTCAACTAATTGGGTTTTTATTGGTATTTTTAATTGGTAATCTCTCATCAGTTGCCATAATAAACAATAAAATTAACACCGCACTTCATCTGAGTGACGGCAGTAAAAACACAATTAAATGCTTTTATTTGCAAGTGAAGCAGAAGTTGTAACCTAATTTTATAAGCCTGGTTGTGTCATAAATTAACAGTAAAATAATTAAAGAACAATGATACTACTCTACCAATCAATTAATACCTGTTGATTTTGGTGTAACCCACAGTAGAGAGTTTTATTTTAGTTAAATGTATAAAAATGTACTCAATTTAATGTCCTACTGTTCTACTTACTACACAACTTACTACATTTGACTCATAAATTTGCCTACACTTTACATTACATACAGTACACTGGTCTTTCCTAGAAACGTGGAAGTAAATTATTAGGAAATATAAAATAATAAAATAACTCACACTGCCAAAAAAAAAGGGGAGAAGAAGAAGACACATTATCAACAGGAAGTAAATGTACTTTGTGTCAAACGCTGCACAGTGAAGCTCAAACATCAGAAAAGTGACAATAACCAAAAACTCATTGTATGATTGTAGGACGACTTAAATAATTTGCAACATGCAGAATGAACTGTTACATAAACTACGTCGCTTTTGCACTAAACTAAAAAAAAGTAAGTTTATATGCAGATAATATCTTCATCTCCACCAGTGAGGAAACCGTTCAGAACATCCCTCAATAGAAAGATGAACTCACTTCAGAGGTCATGGATGCTGTATATCGCCATGTTTAATGCCTCTCACATACAGCCGATGAGAAATGCCTTTTATTCTGTGTAGTGTATTTTATTTTTGTATTTATGGATGAATTTATTTATTTTATTTGTAAAGGGTCATGTATAGTATTTAACATAAAGGTTATCATTTGATGCTTAAAGCTCATTTTCCATATGCAGTCCCTTGAACGTGTGTTGTGTATAGTTTAGTGGCATCTAGCAGAACAGAATTGACAGAAAAGGTGTATAGTATTCAGTATGTTTTAATTAGAATAAAATGACCTTAAAAGGGAGCAGGTTTTCCCTCCATGTTGCAGCGTCGTGTTTCTACAGTAGCCCAGAGAGGGTGTTTTTGTGTTTTCTGTGATGCCACTAAATCCTACACATTGCACCTTTAAAACATTAAAACATATGTACAGTAGCAGAACGGTACATACAAAAAAACAACAAACAAGATACACACAGTAAATAGCACATTGCACACACCCACAATGTCAACAACAAATGTTTGACAATTTAGAATTAAAGTTATTCATAGAAAAGCAATAAAATGTAGTAAAATATATGAAAAGCATGAGGTGGCATGAGAATTATATCAAATCTGAATCTGCATCCACAGAAAAACAGTCTTAGCTACATTTTGTGTTGATGCATGATTTGAAATATCTCTACTGCTTTTGTGTTATTGCAAAAAAAAAAAATCCAAAATATATAACAATAATCTCTAAACAGCAAGTAAGAGATAACATATTAAAGTTAGGGAATAAATTAATGAAAGCTTTGTTAGGATTGTAAATCATGAACACTTGTTCTCAGTAGTCTCATGTTTAACGCGGCTCCACGTCAGCACTCAGAAGCTGTTTGTTGTGAATCAGCAAATGAACTCTCAGCTCCATGTTGGGTCCGATTCTCCTTTAACAGGCACTGTATGTGTGTGTGTGTGTGTGTGTGTGGTGTGTATGTGTGTGTGTGTGTGTATGTGGGGTGTGTGTGGTGTGTGTCTGTATGTGTGTGTGTGTGTATGTGTGTATGTGTGTGTATGTGTGTGTGTGTGTGGAGGGTCCACAGACCTTTAGGAATGCATCACTGTCCTGCCCCCCCCCCCCCCCCCCCCCCCTTTCCTCCCCTGCTCTCCTCCCTCCATTCCTCCATCCTTCCCCTCCTTCTCCTCCGCCTATAAAGCTGCTCAGCGGCCCATCAGGGGGGCCTCTCCACTAATTAGGGTCACTAATTGGGGGTCGGCCAGGGCAGAGACCCCTCCACACCTGCACGGTCATGTGACATTCAAAGAGGTGCGCAGGGTCAAGGGTCACGTAGTAGGGGGGGTGAGAAGAGGGAGGGTTTGGATTAGTTGGACTGAGAAGACGGAGAAAAGGGGTTACAGCAGGAAAGATGGACGTTAGGCAACTAGACGACAGAGAGGGAAAAATGGATAATTATGAAGTGAGAGTTTAATATTTTATTGATTTATGTTTAAAAAATGTAAATTAAGAAACAAAAAACATGAACCAAGACACGTTTTAAAAAGAAAGTCTAAGCATGAATGAACAGCTTTAAAGGATATTTCAGGTATTTAATGCTCATCACCATTTGCCCAAAAACCTTCAACAGGCAGAAAGATTTCGAGGAAGTGCACGAAGACCGAGGGAAAGACACGCAAAGAAATTAGGGTGGGGACACGCTGCCCGGTCAGAGGTTAATTGCCAGGTGACCTTAATGGCCGGACAGCTCAGTGGAGGCCCTAAGCCTGCCTACTTCTCTCAGCTCTCGTGGACTAAGTGATGTCTGCTTGTTTTGACATGATTCACACAAAAGTCAGGCTTAAAGCTCGGCTGAAAAGTTTCACAGCTGCATTCCTGAGACCCAAACCGACCCAACGAGGGAGAGAAGATGATTTTTTATGAAGCTGTAAAATCAGGATATGAGACGATGATGGAGGTGGGGGGAAAAAAGGACATTTTAAGCTCAGACAGAGATTCATGTTCAGTTTTTTAAAGGTAAAGTGAAGCGTTGGTCTGATTGAGACACACTGTAATATATTTATAAAACTAAAGGTGTTTTCAGGTTCATGAGCTTCTTATTATTGATGGAATTTGAGGACGACCATCTGCTTTGACCAAGACCAGTTCTGCTTGAGGTTTCTTCCCAGTAAAGGGGAAATTTTCCTTGCTGCTGTCACCAAGTGCAGCTCATGGGGGAGATATTGGGTCTCCATAAATTTAAAAGTATCTAGATCTGCTCTATGTGAAAAGTTCTCTTGATATCGTGATTTGGCGCTATACAAATAAAACCAACTTGACTTTTTGTTTATTTTGGCTTAAAAATGTAGCTTTATATAACAGTGTCTAATTGAAAATAGTTTAAAACCCCGTCTCGTGTTTAAAAATGTACATTTATGATTCCTTTGAGAAGATGTGTAGCTGCTTTATCGGCATGTTCATTAATTACTGGTTTAACTGATATGTGGCAAATTGGATGAATTTTTCTTGAGCTCTTATCTTATTTCTTTTATTTCAAGGTGTTCTGAACTCCCATCCTGGTTGTGCTTTAGTGCAAGAGCTTGTTTTGTACCTTTTGATTTGTTTGTGCATTCATCTGTTTTTGTTGAAATATTTTTTCTAATTAAAAAAAACCCAATTATTTACAAGTTGAGTCTGATAGTTAATTCTTGACCTTGAAAACAGTAATTGACGATATAAAACAAAACAAAAAACACCACAAACTTGCTCACAATCTCTCTGGGCAAACTGATCATGAAGATCATGTGATATGACTGAAAGCTCCAAAACAGCCACTAAATGGACCTTGCCATAACAAAGTCTCTTAGCTGCTGTCACGAATGTTAAGAATGAACTTAAAACTTAAAAAAAATAAATTAAAATAAGAAATTAAAACATATAGAAGATTTTTTTTAACCTCAGCAACTTGAAATTAAATATTTAAATGACTTTACATAAATAACATAGTGCAGTAAGTTTCTCATGCAGTACATATAGTACAATAGTTCTCCATGTTTTATTAAAATGAAATAATCCAGCATCTCATTGCATGATTTTTTAAAATAGGGTCTTAAAAAATATTTGTTTTCTATTATTGCAGCTGAGCTTTTTTTTATTTCTGTTGTTCGGAAGGTTTGCTGAAGCATTGTTGTATCGAAACGAACAAGCTCACATTTTCAGAGGATGAAACTATTTGAAAAGCTTATTTTCAGCCCCATCTGCCAACACAGGGATCAAGGCCTAATGCAGGTCAAAGCATGTGACAAACAAGCATTTAGACCAAAGAATTGTCGGTGACCCATCGTAGTTGTATTTCAAGGCATTGTAACAGCCGTACATACAGTCACGCATCATTGCACTGTGACTCTGTTCCCATTTTCAATTTCTCAACCTTTCAGAGAGCTGAATGAATCTTCCCTCTGCATACAAAGAGCTGCACATGAAGACACAAAAAGATGAGATTACACATTGTGTTTTGCCCTCCTGCACAATAAATATGAGCATTGGTGTAACAGGAGGAGAAGCCGCCGTCTCCTTTTTTCCACTGATGACTATCACTTGGCTATCCAAATCTCCTTTTCAAGATCTAAAGCCTTCAAATTACACTTTTCTGTTGTTGCAGGATTCAAGGATTCCCCTCCCCTAACCTCCTCCTCCTCCTCCTCCCCCCCAAAGGTCCCTTATTTTGTCTGTGGACCCAAACTCCAGAGCAGGTGACAATTTTTGCATCACCTCCTCACCTCTTCTTCTGCTTTGCGGCCGTTTAGCGTGTATTAAGATAGCCCAGCTGTGATATTATGTGACCGAACAGGAAGTGCATCAAGAACATTCCAGCGTTTGTTTTGTATCGCGTTGCCAATCAATGCGGAGAGCTGCAGATTGACTTGCTGGATTTGGCCTTGGGTATAAAGCTGCTTTTGTGGAGCGGCCATTCCTGCGCTTATTTTCCTTGATTAGGTCAGTGGATTTTCAGAAAGTGATCGCACCTCAAGGACACAAGATTGCACCTTCATTTGTCTCCTGGACCACAATTGCACCCGACCTCTAAAGCGACGAACTTTCACCATTAACCACCACAAACAGTCTTGAAAACCTTGGACTCCTTTTCCTGAGTTAGACACAACTTGATAAACTCTGCTTTTATAATGTCCGTCTCTTCCTTTCCCATTTTCGCGTCTTCTACAGCCCGACCAAAGTAATGCACAGCGCTAATGCACAGCAGAGTGCCTTCCTCCGCTAATTAATGCAAGGTTTCTTTCTCACAAAAAGCTTATATTTTGTCACTGAACTCACTGAAATGGCGACGCATTCGAGGCAAAAGCACCTCAACAATAGCTAATTACATATTCAGCAACACTGAGAAGGAATATGTTATTTAAGAATTCAATGGCGCAAGAGTGCTTTGGAAATAACAGGTGAGATGATGAGCAGAGAGCAATCTGGGAGAAAAAAGCAGCATTTAGTCGGAAAGAAAGAGAGCGAAGAAAATACTTAAGACAATCTTAATAGAGCGTCTGTATGTCCTTGTATGTGTAAATGTCAGTCATTTGTTGTGTCACATTGGAGTCTTAAGTATCTCATTGAATGCTTAAAGCCACTTGTCTCATATAAATAGAGTTTTCTGACAATATCTGTGTTTCCTTGCTGCCTCTTTAGTCAGATATTGATTGAGCCTTTCTTTATTTCTAAAGCATTTCGAGTGATTGGTTTTCTCTATCAAGATCAGGAATTTAATCTTCCCTTTATTGTACTGTGTGAATGTGAATGTGTGCTTTATGTCTTTAGTCCCACTGCCTTAAAGGACAGGTTTACATTTTTTAAGTCAGTTTTAGATAATGGTCAGGTACTCAAATGAACACTGAAATAGTTTTTTACTAGCTGTAATCATCCGTCCTGTTCATACGCTCCATTAAAAAGATCCCTTTCAAGTGCGCTTTCAATGTAAGTGATGGGAGCCAAAATCCAAAGTCTTAATTTTGAGCAGTTACAGTGTTCCTCTTTGTGTTACCCTGTGGAGCTGTTTATGCTGTCACCAAGGTTACAGAGGGACTTTGGCACTAAATAGACTGAAACATTGAAATATATCTACTTGATTGAACTAATTTGGATGATTAAAGCACTAATGAGCTTCAGATAAACATTTAAACACACCTTTTGTTACCGAAGGACGACTGTGGATTGTGGAGCCTTACGTTGAAAGTGCATTATGTAGGTGTATAACTGTTGAGTGCTGAGCAAACACTTAACATGCTCAGCAGTTACCACGAGACATATAGAAGACATGGAAATGAAGAGCAGCATTGTTTTTGTCTTGCAGTGTGATGCTAATCCTATAATGGTTATTACAGGAAAACATGCAGAAACTGGACAAGCAACACCGAGATTAAAGGTTGAATATGTAGAATATTTATTAAAAGCTATATTTAAAAAAAAAAAAATAATACAGCCACGGGGCGTTTTGAGGGGTACAGAATGAAAGTATTGCTTTTCCATAAAAAAAAATATTTAGTCTGAATTAATATTTTTAAAATTTTTTGAGGGGTTCGACAATGACTTTCTGACACGTTCTGTGTACATTGTACCAGCCATTTAGCGGCCGGAAGTGCGGGTTGCCAGGGTTGCCTGTTGTTCCGGTGCAGCTACTGTAGGCTGGCACTGGGTGAAATGGAGTTGTAAACAAGCAGAGCCGTGTTGGACTTACTAAAACCAGCGTTTTTTGCTCTCAAGTACAACTTTTCATCACAAAACTTCGAAGGTAAGACAGAATATCTGTTAGTCGCTGTAAATAAGTGGTTGTTTACCGTTGTATGCTGCTGGTTCACTGAGTTTTTAGCGCAATAATAGTGGTACTGTTGAACTCGCCAGGGTCTTAGCTTTCATATGAGATGCTATTTGTTTGTGTACCATGAAGTATCAAAACGGTAGCAATGGAAATGTGGAGAGTGGGTTGACTTTCTGACGCTATTCGGATTTTGATATTTGATCATTAACCTCTTAACGCACGCTGTTCCGTTCACGGGACGGGACGGATGTTAGGAGGTAGCCACACGTTCTTCTGAATGTTTTAAACACCAACCCTTAAACATATATACTCATGCCGTACATTGTTGGAAAGCTTAGATTGTTCTGATTCATTCAAGACCACTCACGACTTATATGGTTGCTCACAGCCGTAATAGTATTAGCGATTAGCTCGGCTAGCCACTCAGCTAAGTGAGAAAAGCTATAATGCCTACATACCTTCAAAGTCTTCCCTTTATCCACAACGATCATCTTATGACACAGGACTTTCTGTACAGCTCGCCAAGTATCCATTCTTGTGAAATATGAAATCCGTTTTCATAAAACCGGAATACTTTCCTCAATATGTCCATGTATTTAGTCCAACACGTAATGTAATAACACAAATAACAAACCATATAGGTCCGTTTACGTCATTTCCTGACCTGCGCGTCCATCTCAGAGTACACGTGACTAGATGTTTACGACCGTGAGCCTCTTCTGCTTCTGACGACACCACACACAAGCCAATCGGTGTTTAGGATTAGGCAGTACATGCAGAGACCTATGGCAGAGACATTGCTGCTACTCCCACTGGCGTTACAATGTAATGTACCTCGGTGGTTTCAAGTCAGTTACAGCGAGGGTATGTTCGCTTCCTGTTTTCAAAATTAAAGCACCAACTCTATCGTTATGGTTTTCTTAATAATAAAAGGCAACGGGTGTTTTATTTTGTAAAAATGACCGGAAGTGCGTTACTCGCTACGGCTAACTTGAGTGGCTCTGAATTCGCAGGAACAAAACTTTAAGCAGATGTTATTTGGACAAATTAGCGTCACATTGTTGATCTAAAGGGCTACTTTCTCGCCTAAAAATGTTAGACATGTGGATAAAGTGGTATATTTACAGAGTTAGAGCTAAAATAAAATCCGGCACCGGACCTGGCAACCCGACTGCTGGAATTACTTTTTGGTTGTTGCGACTACGATCTCGAGACATTAGATGGCGTTGTTCTGCTCATTCTACATATTCTACCTTTAAATTCTATTGTTTTACTGGTACAATAGAAAAGGCTTTGAGAATGAATACGAATATGCAATAATGAATAAGATGGTGAGTCTGGTGAGTGGAAAACCAACTTTTTGACTGCAGACCAAAGAAAAGACTTTTTTTTAACTTTTCAATAAAAAAAATACAACCTCTGCTAATACTGTATATCTATGGCTGTTCCTAAAAATCATTTTTTATTTTGCTGCATTTGCTGTGCAGATGACATCTACCTCCGCTTGTATATATTTTTCTCATTTTTAAAGACTTCACCGGGTGTTTATGACATCTTTCAAAAACTCAAGTATTGTCTGACATAAACTGCGACCTGTAAGATCACTTTTATGCAGGTGAACATATTGCATTTCCTCGCAATATGTTTTATGTTACTGTGTTTCCTCAGTGAAACCCCCCTGGGATCCAGCTCTTTTATAGTCAAGCAGACACCCTGTATTCTTACCCGAAGGTCGTCATCTCTACATTTAGAATACATCCATCTTTATTTGTGCAGTAACTGGTCACAAACCGGCAGCATCCTGCAGATTACTGCACTGCTTTCTTCTGGAGATACCTCTTGATCTGAAAGTTTGTTTAAGTTTGCTTTTGCTAATTGTATAACCAGGTCTATTGAACAGAAGTACTGTATCATATATCATACTGTAGCATACTTAATGCTCGGTTCAAAGTCAAATTAAATGAGCTAATCAATACTGGGGCATTGTGATGGGAGCAACTGAGCAGAAATATGAAATATGGCTCAGAAAAGCATTGTGAGAAAACGCAAAATGAATTGCAAGAGAAATAAATAAATAAATAAATGAATATTGCTGTGACCCTCAGTGGGCATTATGTAACATTTTACTAACTTTGGTATGTTTAGAACATTTTAGTGCCCAGAGAACATTTAAACAACTCCTCAAATTAAGCTATTGAGCTCAGTTAACCTCTTCAGCTGTAAACTTGCAGTTCAGTATAAAAACAGTCACACTTCACCGTGGTCAACTTTTACTCAACACAAAGTAGTCTGCAAATTTATGAAATGATCAGTGCAAGTTGTACTCTATACTGGGGTAAAAAAAAGGAAGAATAATCTCATGTCTTGATGATTTTGGTCAATGGACAAACAAAAAATTAATCAACAGGAAAACAAATTCATCTGTTTGTTTCTTTTACATAAATTGGAACAGTTGCATCTAGTATTTCAATAAAACAAAGAATAAATATATATAATAATTTAATAATCATCATCAATAATTAACCATGCAGCTGATCCTTTCACATCTCTCACGCATACTTACTCATAATTTACTTTGCTGTCATTATCTGGGCTTGTCAGTTAAGCTATCAGCTGTTGACATGAGCTGACGCGTCTATCCAATAGCGTGATGACACACCTTCATTGTCAGCCTATCGTTGATGGCTGTCTTTTTAAATCTGTTTGTCCCTCAAACCTGCTGACGTTTTGCACGCCCCTCTGCCTCCTCATCATGGCCCAGTATTTGCAGATTCATCACTTCATCAACCTCATCAGCGTCATCAGTCATCACCACCAGTGACGCCATGGAGGGGATTCATCGTTGGGATGGAGTGTAGCTCAAGTGACAAGGAAGATGGTAGGCAGGTACGTTGAGCTCATTGGAGGGGTTGGAGACTGCTGCTGCACCTTCCATCAGCTGCTGACGCTCCTGCTTCCCCCTCTGCCGAAGCTCCACACACTGTTGCTGGAGTCGGTCCCACCGTTTCTCTTGTTGCGTCACACGTCACTGATGACTCGATTGTTCTGGCAGTTGACGACCTACTCTTCCATGCAATTCAGGGCCATCAGCTGCTTGACATTTCTTCTAAGTTGGCAATTCCCTCACTGCCTCCTACTGGCCTGGATCCCACCACTGCCACCAAATGTGAGCTCAAGTGACAAGGAAGGTGGCAGGCATGCAGGCAGACTCAGGCTGTCGTTTAATGACTAAAAACTGATTTATTCAGTCCGGCGTAACAACACAAAAGAACGTGTGTCCAAAAATGAACTGGCTTAACTAAAGATACTCAACTAAGGCATGAACAAAAGCACACAGCTACACCCTCATCCTCGGACCTCCTCTAAACCTACATATCTCCCCTTAAATAGGCCCTCCACTCAATTAGGCAGAACCATTACTGCAGGGGTGTTCTCTCCCCCTTACCAATTGGCACTCAACAATGCTGCTTATATCAGTCAACACTAACATTTCAATAAGCCAAAACAAGAATAAATCAAAGACATGAAATCAGTCCTTTATCTGAGTAAAATAAATTCCCCGTGCTTAATTCAACCCACTGACCACCGATCACCGGTGTATAAATACAGGAAGTAGTTGGGGAGTTCTTCCTTTTGTTTGGTAAGCACATGGTGGGTATGGTAAGTAACAAAGAAAGACAATACCTTATCAACTCAGTCTGTGTTTTACTTTAACCAAAAGTTTGCTGAATGTAAATTGTAACCAAATATAATGGAAAACAAAACAAACCCGGGATAGTATGTATCTGCATATGATTACTGATAAACTAATGGTTGAAACGTACAAGCATAGTCACATTAATAAATTAACTGGTGTTGCTGGTGAAAGAAAAAGGTGACAAATGATTGGTTTCACCCACTTTGTCACAAACGTGCTGCTGCTCAGGACTGATGTCCCTCTATTAAAAATCTTCCTGTGGAGTCTAAGCGCCAAAGATGTTTGACAAGACTAATTATCAGTATCTTCTGTACAATAAGCAATTATCTTTACTTCACTTGTCTCTCCTGATTGAAATGTGTCTGGCTGGCAGCGACAGTGACTGTCATTAACAGTATCACCTTTCCTTCCTTTTCAGTTGGCAGAGATTTAATTAACGGGTTTCCAGTGAACCTTTGCTCTCCAGACACATTGTCACTGGGTTAAATAACGAGACACAAATGAAGAGTCTCTACCTGCAGCACTGGGTGGCCAAAACTATGAAAAGTTACTTGTCATTTATTACTTAGTATTTCAAAAAGTACAATTGTAGCTTTATGTAAAATTCGAATGAGACGATACAAAACCATTAACGGTATAAGCATGTATGTCAAATATGGGCGTATTGTTGGGTTGACTTTCTAAATCTGCATTTAATAGTTGAAACTTCATTCAACGGTTAAAAGGGTCGATATTTGTTTCACTTTTGTTTTTTTTCTAAGCAGGAGGTGTCACATGTCAAAATGTCTAATTTTTTAATCTCTATTTCAATTCTTCACTTGGATCATCCCATCAGGCTCGGCTTGACCCTCCGCACCCTTAAAGGTCACTGCAGGTTGCCCTCATTAGCAACATGAGCTCTCCACCTCGAACCCATGTCCATCAACCTATTTGTGTCCTCCCTAATAGAGCCACAGCGACCACACATGAACCAAAGTTCCTACACAGACTGTAACCTCTAACCCCGGGAACTTCACTACGTTCTTTGCCTCCATTCATACTCCATTCACTCGGACTGCAGCAATCCGTTTAGTCAATGAAAAGGGAAAAGACACACATGCACACAAGAGATCATTTCCTTGTCCTGCCCTCAGCTCAAATGCAGGACGCCCATGCACTCTCTCTCTCTCTTACACACACACACACACACACACACATCGTCCAGTGCTCACGCAGCGCTCTTTTCCGGGCCGGACTGAAAACAGAGGGAGCTAGTGAGAGACGGAGCAGGGGCTCAGAACGGGATTATGGGGGGAAGAGGAGGAGGAGGGGGAGTGAGGGGGTGGTGGTCTGCTTTTCAACGGACGTGTGAACAAAAGCCTGGTCAAACTGTCGGGCCCGCAGCCTAGGGTGTTTACTGCTCTTGTATCTATATCCAACAAATCAAGGATCCCCCCACTCCCCATCACCACCACCACCTCCTCCACCACCTCGGCAGCTCTACTCCCCCTGCTGCCCCTTTTCTCTTGAGCTGCCTGGCTTTATTGGGAACAGCAAATTAAGGAACCATCCATCTGGGTGTGATCACCAATTACAGAGGGAAGCTGTCAGCATGCATTAAGGCCTGCAGGGAAGGCGGGCGTGTTAGGGCGGCTTTTATGAAGAGGGAGGCGAGGGAGGGAGTTAAGGAACGAGAAAGTGATGGGATACGATTAAAAAATCTT
Source organism: Scomber colias (assembly GCA_021039105.1). Classification (NCBI taxonomy): domain Eukaryota; kingdom Metazoa; phylum Chordata; class Actinopteri; order Scombriformes; family Scombridae; genus Scomber; species Scomber colias. Next base: position 918,085 of record JAJDFG010000069.1, read on the forward strand.
TTAAAAATGAAAACACCCCCCTCCCCCTTTTTTTAACTAAATATCGGAACTCATTCGGGCCCTTCTTGATAACCATGTGTCTCATTGTGTTTGTCTCTGCAAAACAAAGTCCTCTCATTATCCGCCGCTTTGCCACTCCAAACAAACTTTCGTTAGCAGAAGCGAGGACGAGTGAGTGCACTTTTTCAGCGCGACATAAAGTGACCATGTAAGCGATATAAATATGGTAAAAACTCAATGAAGCTTATGGACGGCCCCCTTTTGTCGCTGCTCACTGGCACAGGCGGTGATTCCCTGTAACACTTCTCCTCCGGCCAGCTTTCTCACAACACAATAGAGCCGTCATTAACTTTTTGCTCCATCGGAATGCTGAAAGACCCCATCGACCAAATGCCCCCTTCCCCTCACTTCCCCTCCTTTTGCTCCACCACGCATCCCGCTTTTCTCTCCGCTTGCTGGTTTTCCAGGGCCCTAATTTGCGAAGGCCAGGTGTGCGCAGACCCACAGTAAGGGGTGGCGGTGGTGGTGGTGGTGGGGGGGGTGAGGATGGGTGAGGAAAGGGGTGAGCGTGGGGAAGAAGGGTTGGGTAACACACAAAGGGAAGGGGTCCCACAAACCAGAGGGCATCAGTGCAGACTGCAGGCTTATTCTCACCAATATTTCAGTTTGTTTGCATATTTTGTCCGTTTATTTGTGCAGATTTATCTATTAAACCACCAGTTGACAACAAGGGGGTCCCTAACATGAAAAAAATGAACATAATTTTTCAGGCCTTTTATAATTTTGTTATTTGGTTGATATGGTGACGACAAATAGACATATGTAATGTTTAGGCGTTGCAAGCAGACTTCGTTTGTATTAGTCAACACTGACACATTATCACTTTTTAAGTTGACGTGTTGAAACTGTTGGAACAATAGTAACATTCATTGTAAGTTGTGTTTTGAAGGTCAACATTTGCTCTGTTTGCTCTACTTTTGGTCTCCACCACCCCGTGCGGAAAAAACATCTGTGTTTTTAGCTGCTAAGGTCTAGTTCACACGTATACAGGTATTTTTGAAAAACCCGTTCACACAACCATGAACAAAATCTCTGTCCAAATGAAAATGCAAAAACACTGTCAAGAGCACGGCAATCCAACATGTGGTGGTATAACCTTGACCCTAAAGCTATATTGGACAATCAGAAGCCTGAAAAAAGCTATTTCAGATAGGCAACCTGCAATGGCACCTTCTGACACCTCTGTTCCTCAATATAGTGGAAGAAAAACTGTGCATTTATGTGTAAATATACAGTTTAAAAAGTCATGTTGCAAGAACCACCACTATTTTTATCACGTCCACGATTGCACAAAATGCACACTCTGATGCCAAAAGCCAAAAAGATCTAGATGTGAACACTATATAAACTCTGGAGGAGAGAGTTTTTCAAAAGGTTAATTTTCAGTGTTGCAGTTTGTGTGTGGATGAAAGGCTTAAACAGACAAAAAAAGAAAGAAAGTTTTCAAAAATATCCATGTATATGTGTACCAGGCCTTAGAGTTCACTCTGTTCCCCAGCTAGTAGCTACTCTAACTTTGTGTGTCTACTGTTTGTTGCTAAGCAGCTAGCATACAGTGGCTTTTCAGAGCTGTTCCACTGAACAACGCTGCCTGCTGCCTCTGGAAACCACACTAACAGACGCTAAAGTAACCACAACATTGAGTTTGCAACCAGAAAAACAAAATAATAAGCTTAAAGATCTGAGGGAAACAGAAGAGTAGGATGGTAATTTTCTGTGGTTTGTCACAACAAATGAGTCTTTTCACATTACATGTAGTTATTTCATCCGTTGCTATGATAATAAAATATTGATTATAGCTGCTTTAATTTTGTGTGTTTGTGTTCTGCGGATTGTGTGTTGCATTCAAGTACATGCCTCTGTGTTGCTCCCAAATTGGATCTGTGGGAGTTTATGCGCAGAAAACTGTGGTTTCTATGTGATGTGTCACTTTGAATATGTGCTCTGGCGGTGCATATGAGTATGAATGTGTGAATGAGTCATTGTGTGTGTGTGTGTGAGGGTAATTGGAGGATGAAGGGGGGGTGGAAGCTACAAGTCGCTCCAAAGTTGTTCACCAGCTGGCCTGCCAGGTTGAGCGAGTTGCTCAAAACTCGGCAGCTTTGGTTTTTTGGATAGACACAGTGGGTGGGTGAGGAGGGAGGCCGCAGCGGAGGGTAGGGGGGGGATGATGAGTGGAGGGAGAGAAGAGGGGGGGAGGACCAGGACTAATTGCCACTAATTGAATTGGATGTGCTGATCAGATGGGAGGCTGTGGAAGTAATCTGAGTTGTCACAGCAGATAACGCTGGGCCGTCCCAGAGTGTCCGCCTCATGTGACAGCCTGTAACATAGCCTGTGAGAGGGCACCGGCCCCTTTTGTCACCGCCACAAAAGGGGAGAGAAGCAAAGTTGCCAGTTACAGTGAGCAGCGACGGGCTCAGAGCGGGAGGAGGGAGCAGAGGAGGGAGTCAGGCAGGGGGAGAAAAAAAGGGGGATGGAGGGAGAGGAGGAAACAAGGAGGGGAGAGATGACTGAGATGAAAGAGGAAAGCTGAGGAAGTGGAAATGGTCAGTGGATGAAAACAGTGGTAAAACGAGATGAAGACATAAACTGGTAGGAGAAGGGGGCGGTGAGAGGCAGAACTGTAGAGGGAAATGTGCAGAGTCTACATGTTTCACTCACAAGCAGCAGGAGCCTCATGTGTCTAAGGTCTTTTATCAGTAAGTTTTTACTTACTGTCCACATGTTAGACCCCCAAAACATGTCTTCATATAGAACAACATTATGAAGTCAATGATCAATTAAAGAACTGTGTAAACTCATTATCGGTTACTTGGATGGTAAAATGCTCATCAATCATCAATTTTCAAACAAACTACTTTAACATGCTTCAGGTGGTATGAAACTGTGGTGAGGGAACTAAGGCAACAGGTGTATTGAGTCAGGTGAAGTTTAGTCAGAGCAACTAGAGACGCAAACAGGAAACAGTCAAGAGACACATCGTTATTGCTATTTCATATCAGCACTGGAACATGCACTTTCTTTCATTGTAATAACTTCTCAGGATTGAAAAGGAAATAAAATTATAATTTGAAACTTAAATGAAATGAATGACAAATGTAACCTCATAACTTCTCCATTAAATCTGTTCATTCATGAATCTGTTAACGCACTATGATTAAGTCATTGTGCTGCAGCTCCACCAGAAACATCATTAGCAGTATTTAAAAATAGGAACACATACAGTATCACATTATAATTTTCTTTGCACAAATATATCAGTGATTTAATGTAAATTCATATTTGAATGCATTTCTGTTTTTTAAATGAATAAACACAAGATGTATTATGAATAATTACATTATTAGAGACAAAAGACAACATATGGTAAAATACAGTATGTAGAAATTTCATTATTATTATTATTATTTCATATCATACTTTTTTTTTACAGATTCTTTATGAAATTCTCAGACACAATATGAACTTTATCAGCATCATTACTTGTGCTTAGGCATCATCTGTTTTGTATTTTACATTTTGTTGCACTGAAATAAGTTTCTGCTCCTAGTTAAAAGGTGATTTAAAGGTGCAGTGTGTAGAATTTAATGTTATCTAGCAGAACTAACTTGGAATATATTAATCATAATTTAAAAAAAAAGTTTTATAATCACCTAAAAACGAACAAATCTTTGTGTTTTTGTTACCTTAGAATGAGCCCTTCATATCTACAGAGGAAACAGGTCCAGTTCCACAGAAGCTGCCATCTTGCACCGCCATGTTTCTACAGTAGCCCAGAATGGACAAACCAAACACTGGCTCTATAAAGGGACTTATGCAATTTTTTTTGCAAATATTGCAGCCACTGTAGTTTTTCCTAAACACTTGGATGTGCAACCTCACCACTAAATGCCACTAAATCCTGCACACTAATCCTTTAATATGATATTTAGATGCTTTTATGTGAAATGTTGTAGTTGTTGATATTGAAGCTGAACTGTGTTGCTAGTTTGTTGTGAAACAAATCACCAAGCCACACCTGATGTTACTAAATACTAAATATAAATGTTTGCTTAAGTGGAAAGAAGTCATGGCATGATGAATGTGATGATGATGATGATGATGATGATGATGATGATAATTGGTGATTTGCCTCTGAGCTTCTCCTTTGTTACGTTTCAGTGGATTCACAAAGCACACCTGCACTCTCTCTGCAGCTCTGCAGTCTCTACTGTAGTCTGTTGATCATAGAAACAGGATAATGTGAGGACAGGTGGACGACAGCGGCTGACAAAAAGAGAGAGAGAGAGAAAACTACAGAGTGAGTGTGGGTCTTTCCCAAGCCTGCAGCAGTCCAATTAAGCAGGATTTCTTCCACTGCACATCTGACTCACACACACACACACACACACACACACACACACACACACACACACACACACACACACACACACACTTATAACACAGCAGCTGTGCAGTCAGTTGGTGCTATTGAGGGAGGGGTTAAATCTTGTCAGCATGATGAAAGCAGGCCAGAGTTTGTGTGTGTGTGTGTGTGTGTGTGTGTGTGTGTGTGTGTGCGTGTGCGTCACTTTGTTAATATACTCTGCAGATACAGATGCGTATGTGTCTATGTGAGCTCTGTGTGCATGAGTGTGTGTGTTGTAAAGGTTGAGTTATGCACGCAGTGGGCATCCTGGGGCACGCAGATGTGTGAGTGTGCAGGACTAAGCTCTGGCGAAGCCCGCTGCGAGGGGTCACAACCTTTACAGAATCAGTGCCTCTGCATGTCAGGACTAATGGAAGGGCCCCACCAGCTGCACAGAGAGGAGGAGGAGGAGGAGGTGGAGGTGGAGGAGATGAAGGGAGTAGAGAGAGGAAAAAGTGTAGGAAAGACTGAGGTGGGATAAAAGGGAAAGGATGGGAATATTTTGGAGATGGAGGGATACAGTGGGAGGAGAAACAGCAAGGAGGCGAGAAGAGGAAGTCCGAGTGAGGAGGGGCTGCAGTGGGAGGGAGCAGGAGGACAGCAATATTGGGGACGAAAAAGGTTTAAAGAAAGGAGTTTAAAATACCATTTTTGGAGGAGGATTTTAAAAAGTTTTGAGAGAGGAATTGGGAGGGGGAAAGATGCAAGGTAAGGATGGAAAATAGAGAAAAGCTCAGATGAACAAAAAAAATGTTTGAGAAGGAGGAGTGACGCTATGATGGCGGGATGACAGGAGGACACATCATAATGGAGTGATAGAGAGAAAGAGAAAGGGTGGGATGGGTGTGGCCTCGTAGGCAAATACAAGGTAAAGACGTCTGTTGGGTGTCGTCCCATTCCTCCTCATATTTCTTCTTCTGTAGACTCTGTAGACTCCTTTTTTAATGTCTATAATCTCAACGTTTCTTCATTTAGTGTAAATACAAAACCAAGTGTCACCCTTAACCACGTCTGATGAACTGACTCTGATTGGTGAAGTTGATGTACTGATTGTTGTGGGACATTTTTAGACATTTACTGGAGTGATGATATTTTATAATATTTCTACTTGACTTCGTGCTTTTTTTTGTGCTGCATTAATTTCACAGCAACACTTTCTGTACAAATATCATAGATTTAAATTCATGGAAAAATGTATGCACTTTAAAAACACACACACAATATAAAATAATACATATATTACATTATTATAGATTATATAGATAAATAGTGTACATTATAACTTATTGAAATAGGCTACTCTGCAAAATATGTATTTTTACTTTCAATACTTCTTTAAATAAACTTTTTGATACAGTTTTTTTACTGCAGGACTTTTAGTTGTATAGTAGTGGACTGTTTTTTTTGTACACCTTCGTTCACTAGAGTGTAAAGTTGTGAGACCAATACACAGTTTTTTTTTTTACAGTTTTAGCTGAATGAGAGAATGAGAGCGAGTGAGCTTGAACGACCAGAGAAAACCAGATCAGAGAAAATGTATATGCTAAATGAATAGCAGACATGTATGAGGATCTGAAGTTGGTTGTCTTTTACACTGAAGCATAAATATAGAAATGTACATTTTTTATAGACATCTATACACCAGTTCAACTTGAAATGTCCCTCTGTTTGTTTGTTTTTTATTTCCATATGTCATATCCAAGAGGCAAAAACTAACAAATTGCAAATAATGGTCTGAAAAACTGAAAAATATTTTAGATTTCGTGTCTCACTAAATGTTAGCATTTGTTGAAAAAGAGTTAGGATTTAAAATGAAACCATGCCATTGAAACAGGAATGACAGAATGTGATTGTATTTTAAACCAGCATTTAGGAGAAATAAGAAAAATGTTTAGAGCAATCAGGCAATCCTTGTGAAATGATGTTGAGCCGCACTGACAGACTCAAGAACAAAATCTGAAATATCTGAAGGGAAAATAAGAGGCAATCAGGATGAGATGAGAAAACAAACGGCAAGTTTTGATTTAAGAGCGAGCGGTAATGAGTCATTTCTTGTGTGGAAGAAATCATTCTCAGCCAGATAGACAGACAGACGCTTGCATCAGTATCTATCAGCTGCTTTGCCAGCCATGACAGAGTCTGCTGACTGTGTGTGTGTGTGTGTGTGTGTGTGTGTGTGTGTGAATACATGTATCTGTGTGAACATCAGTGTGCGTGTCTGTGTGGTGTTCAGCTGCAGACAGTGCCACTGTGTGCCCACCATGACCAGACACCCTGCTTCCTCTCCTGTTATGACCCGGAGACGGTGATCGGCCGTCTGTGCCACTTTGTGCCGGGTTCAGCAGACGGCTTCCCCTCTGACATCATCACTGTGAGACGGTGATGTAGCTGCCATTACAGGAGATGGGGCAGAAGCCAACCATAGAGGACACTAACAGTGTGTCTGGGTATTTTGTTGGGCATACTGTGGCTTTTTTTTTTTTTTCATGAGCAGAAAAACCAAACACAGTCACACACTTTCATGCCTTCTGCTTCATTATTTATCATTTCATTGCTTCTTATTTAGGGTAAAAACTGGTCAGTTAAATTGGCACATTTTTAGTGATATTTGTTTATTTCTCAAATTAAATTTCCAAGTTTGAATTTCTTGCTCTGCACTTTCGGGAGAATGTGAGCTCCAGCAGAAAGCTTGCAGGAAGAGTCTGTTGAGGAGCAACAGGTGGCAGATCACAGAGTTAGAGCGACACCTACAGATCTCAGAGTGCAAAAACCACAAGCTTCACTATTTCTATGTGTGTGTGTGTGTGTGTGTGTGTGTGTGTGTGTGTGTGTGTGTGTGTGTGTGTGTGTGTGTACTGTTTGTAATGTAAAGCACTTAAATAAAATCTTACAACAGAAGCATAACTTCAAACTCATGTTGCAATGATGCTCTTGATGAGTTTAAATTATGTTTATTTTTGCAGGGTTGGACACATCTGTAGACTGAGTTCATTTGCTTAAGATGAGCTTTTATAAAATACATAAAACATACACTAATATATGAATTAATTCATAAAACTTTGATCATTTAGTGTTGTGCTTTACTTGTGACTGACAGATTAATATATACTAAAACTATACAGTATAAGGATACTACTAAGATAATACTAAGGCTGATAAAACAATAGAAATATAAATAGTAAGGCAGGTTGTAAATGATGTAAAACCTGATTTTTGGTATTAATAAATAAATAAAATATTTGTTGTGTATTATGTTTTTCTACATGCTTTTTTTCTGTTGAATGAAATAAGTAGTCAAACGTCTCAAATTTATTCATCAAACAACATTTTGTCTTAACACAAAGCAGCCATGCAAGATTTTTTCCTAAATATAAAATGCAGCCCATCATTTAAAAAAATAAATATTTAACCAAATTCAAAATACTTGATTCATTCCTGCAGGGACCATTCATGACAGGCAGCTTTGCAAATTTAAAAACACACAAAAGAAGCACATAAAATTAATCTAAAAACATAAAAGAAGCACATAAAAAAAGAATTTGCACATAAAATTAATCTAAAAGCACAAAAGAAAGATGAAAAGAAATGTGAAAAAAAGAAAGACATGATCATAGCTGACCAACGACTGCCCACCACCATGAAGTTATCCTGGTGTTTAATTATTAAAAAGTAGATTTATGTCAGAAATATTCTGATCAAAAAGAGTCTGAGAGTCTTTCTGTCAAAAAGTATCGAGTCCTAAAATAAATAAGTAAAACCATATGAGAATAATGCACAATACATTAACACCAAACAGGATACGTAGGGGTGGAAATTGAAGAAAAAGTTGGACATTTGATTCAAAATATCGATCATGACTGCATGCTCTTGAGAAACTGACAGATTTAAAATGATTACAGTCATGTCTGATTTGTGAGTCTGTGAAGTGTGCAGCTCAATAAATAGCCTCAGATCTGAGAATTCACTTCCTCAGTTCTGCAGATCAGTGTGTGAAACTATCTGTGTTTGTGTGTAATGTGCGTGGCGGCAACTAATCACAGCAGAATATTGTCATTTACTCACTCTAATAGAATCGGTCATCATCCTCTGGTCTGAACTAATGCAGAGACAAATCCCCCACAGGGGATTGACTCACAGGCTGCTATTCTCAGCGATGACAGTCACATCCAGCTGGACTAATTCATTTACACCTGTAGCCTCAAATATTTATGTGTCTCCTACAATGATGTGATTCATGAAATAACTCACATACCAGTAAATGGACTTTGAATCTGTGACTACATGGTGATATAATATCAAGTGGTAAACATGGCCGCATATTAAATATCCCATAAAGCGCTTATAAAAATCCCCGTTGGTCCCTGCCAGATGGTTAAAGGATAGTTTGGGGTCATGGGAAATGATATCCTTCTGTTTTGAGGCAAACATAAATAAGTGTTGGTGTTTGTTTAGACAAAACATAATGGCTCAGAGTCGGCTTTTATGATGGAGAGGGAGGAAGTGTGAGGGGAAAGGAGTCTCACTTTAAAGTGGATGGAGCCGGCGGCGGCGGCAGCGGCCCTGTTTGTTTGTATTTCCAGCATACACTGGAGTCACCAGGAGGCCAGCAGTGTCTGCGAGGCTCTTGTGTCAAAACGCATCCCGTCTCCCCCCTACAAACACACTCTACCCCTCCTCTTTCGTCTGCTTTTAGCGTCTTCCTCTCCGACTTCCCACAAACATGGATTCCATCGAATCCGTCTGTCACGACTCTGCGGGGGAAAAAAACCCATCCCTCTGTTTACCACTCGTCTCTTAAAATCCACCTTTCAGTCCCTTTCCTCCTCTGTTGTCCTGTCCTGCCCCAGGTTCTGTCTTATGCAAGGGTCACGACCCTGCCAACCTCTTATTGACCCCGGCTTGACCTTTGCAGGTTAGCTTCTCTGTCAGCTGCAGCTGTGGCACAGCTAAAAGCCCGGATAATCCAATCACACAGTCATTAGTGCTGAGTAGGCCAGAGCTGAAGCAGGTGAGTGTGCGTTTGTGTGTGTCTCTTGCTCATAATCTTACTCTTTTATTGAGATTTTTGCTCATTTCACACACAGATAATCACAACCTTCCCCTGTTAGTCATGTGCTTAAAAACACATCAGATCAGTGGCATTAAAACCCAGTGATCTGTCACTTCAGTCCAATTCTGCTCCGAGTATTAAACAACCAGATGCTGCCGCGGTGTCACACAGTAAATCAGCTCTTTCAGTGTCATAAAACCTCTGCTTCTAAAAACAGAGAGTAAAGTAGCGCTGTGTGGATGCAGATGAGGGAGGGGGGTTGCCAGGCTCGAGGATTTCAGGATGAAAAGCATGTTTGGCGCTCGAGCCAATCATAACGGAAATAATAACTGTAGATAAAGTAGGAGGCTTGAACTCTAAAGAAGTAAATATAAATGAATATTCTTAATGACTGCAAAAGACAATTCACATTAAAATATGAGAAATGATTTAAGATGATTCATACACCTTTAAATGATCAGTTTGTAGGATTTAGTGGCATCTTGAGCTGTTTTTTAAGTGCGATGGCCTTGAAACTTGTGAAAAATGCTAATTGTTTGTCCCTTCTGGGCTACTGTAGAAACATGGTGGTTCAACTACAGGTCAATTAGCTTTGCTTGGCCTTGCTCAATTTGCATCTAAAATTAACAGTCGGCATCAAAACATTATGCAACACACACTGGCAGATATACTGAGGAGGTACCGAAGTCCAGTGTCCATTTAGGAAGAATAGTGGAGAAGATAAGAAAAGGGAAAAGAGAAGAAAAGGAGAAAAAAAAGACAAAAAAAGGTCGCTATTTTGTATCTATATCTATCTGATGAATGTGTGTCTTCCTGTCTGAACACAAACAGGACAGTTGTGATGAGTTTAAAGGCTCTGGGTGCACCACAGAGTCACGTCTAAATGCTGCAAAATGATTATTTGGACATCACTCCTGGAGTTGGAGGTATTCCCCAATTAAAAAGCTGATATAACTGAGATAAAGGATATAATGATAACATGACCTTAGTTGCAATCTGCAGTAAATCATATACTTAATCATTTCTTTATGTATAATAATTTGTTTTTTTTCTCTCCCACCTTCCTGAAGGACCGGGACGCCCACTGCTGAGTCCTCGTCATAACTTCAGTAGCTGACCCTCATTCCCCTCAACTTCTCCACATGTATATCAGAGATCACCTCCAACATTGACCAGAACTGAAAGTACCTCCTCTAAGCATGCTTCTTTTTCCCCGTTTCAGAGCATGGTGCCACCCCCCCATCCCCCCACCCCCAAAGTGTCAAGTCAGTAACATTCACAGGCAGCAGGTCTCCACGTAAGACGTAAGTCATGTTAGTCATGTTAGTACACTCCATCACATGACTGATACATGATGTAGACATGTTATTCATACGCTGTTCAGCTGTTACATTGTGTTTAGTGACCCATCAGACTCTGTGACCCGCAGTGTTGGAGGAAGTACTCAGAGCCTTTGCTTACATAAATCTATACAAAGTACATCATTAAGAGTGATGCAGAAGTAACATTTAAATATAGACACAGCCAAAATTAGTACTTTAACTTTAGTACTTTCAGTAAATTACATACTTTAACTGAAGGATCTATGAATGAAGTATTTTAAATTGTGTTATTGATATGAGACGTCAGTTAATGATTGGATACCTCTAATTCCCGATACCGCAGGTCACAGAATCTGATGGGTCAGTGTAACACCTGCTATGTATTATCATCCCTTCCTGTTGGCTGGTACATAGCTGCACCAAGAAAAAGTCATTTCCAGTTTGTGTTAGATCTATTTGGAAGAAATGCTTCAAAACACTGAATGTTGAAGCTAAAATATTTCTTCAGCTCAGTTACGCTTTTCAACAGGCCACAGAACATGTAGGCTGTGAAGCAACAGCTGAGAGCTAATACGATTATTTCTACAGTATGAATTCATGGTGACTGCACGTTATAACAGGACGATACACATAGGGAGGAAGATAGAAGATGTTGTCTTTTTGCTCAGTCTAAGAAGATGACAATATAAATTTGTAAGAATATAAAAAATAAAATTTAAAACACAGACCAATCTTCAAGCAAGGATCTGGGCCGTATTCAGGATTTTGGAAATACTGAGGTCATGTAATAGCCCCCCCTTCAAAAAAAAATAAATTGTCATCTATTATTTAATTTGTCATATTTAATTGCCTGATCACTGTTGAAAAGAAATGCTGCAATGCAACAGTAGTCAAATAGTATATATTGTGTCAGAACCTATAAATTATCCTCCAGGTGCTACGTTATCATTAGGATTATAGGTTAGGAGCTCCCACCAAGATGTTAAAACTCAACATTCACTCAACATGACCTCAGTGCCCCTCAGTGTCAGCTATAACCAATTACTGTTTCTAAAGGTCATCTTACTCTTTACAGAAGAATATGACTGTATTAAAAGAAGATATTATAAGTATAATGTTATTCACAGACTGTTTATGTTTGATTAAAGTGTCAAAAATACATTTCATTGAATCACCATTTTCTCTCATATACATAAAGTTTATTATATAGTATGTTTTTTAAATGGCCAGACAGATGAAAAGAAAGTCTTCTCTATGTGAAATAAAAAGAGTGCCAATAAAAGCCAAAGCTGAAAACTGATTCAAAGCCATCCTTTTATAATCTTTGTGCTGTTCAATAAAAAAAATAATAAAAAACATCCTTCCTGTCTTCTTATCTGTCTCTATTTAACCAGAATTTAAAGACCCAGTTTTAATGAGCACCACGTTTTTGACAATGTCGCCCACTGCAAGGAACACCAGACAACGGCTAATGTTAAGTGACAATTTCACCTTTATTAACATGGTGAAGAATCATTAGTAAAGGTCAGGGTGACAGGCTGGTGGTGCTCAGGTGGTGCCTGTAAAGAGAGCAACACACTGAGAGAGAAAAGACTCATTAAATCACAAGGACGTCACTACCATGAATCGCAGCAGTTTTTATCTTTGAGCCGTACCGACCATCCATGTAAATGTTGAAGATGATTTAAAAGAAGAAGAAAAAAAAGTGAATGAGGTCTTTTCAACAGTTGAATATTAGCACCTCTGATTTTTTTTTTTTTTTTTTTTTTTTTTTTAAATGAGGGAATTAAAGTAGTTTTCATCCCGTGTTTGTGTGGAAAATAAAGCGGTCTGACAGCCAATATCTTTTGGAATTTAAAAGGTTAGTTATCCGAGGCCACCATTAAACACGTGTTTAATGGTGGCCTTAATGGTGGGCATGTTTCAGTGCAAAATGTGAATGTTAAAAAATCATTTCTGAATTTAATAATGGCAACTTGAAGCGCTGAGTGGAGGGCTGCTGGTTCCATTTATTTCATGTCTGTGGAGACCAGCCAAAACATTGCAGCAGTGTTCGACGCTGTTCCATTAACAAAAATAATAATAACAGTTTATATTGTTCATCTCAGCTAAAAACATCCTTATTTTGATCCTGGATATTATAACAAGGTGCAACTGTTGCTAATAAACATTTGCTGGTCAGGAAAGTTTTTCAAAATCTATGATCCTCATAAACTTAATCCTGTGGTTATTATAGTAGCCATGGCGACAAAGGCCGCCTACCTACCATTATGGAAGAAGTACCTAACCCTAACCCCTAACCCTACTCCTAACTCTAATCAAGTGCTGTTTTTTTTTGCCTAAACCTAACCAGACCATCACCAAATCATAAAGCATTGTTATTTTTCAACAGTAACTAAAACATAGTCAAATCCAGATAGCATACGGAAGTGGGTCACTTCAGGCACTGCGGGTCTTCTTCAGGCCTGGAAAAAATGGATGTGATATGTAAAACATGGCTCAAACATCCCAAATCAAATGTCTTTTTTTGTGGTAAAGATGCAGTCCACTCAGATATGTGTATGTGGGATGTGGGCCAGTCCTGGTTTATCTGTGTTTTCTTGGTAGACTTACAGCATCTGGGAAACAGGAGCGGAGCGCCCAAATGCCATAATTCCACAAGATATGCCGGCCAGATGAAAGTACTGAAAGTGTCAATGTGTGTGTGCTACATCTGGGACTGTGCTCGCATTTGGTTGTTTAATTTGTGGGACTTGTTGAGCTTTGCTGCCATAAATATTCACTGGAGCACCAAATGTGTACCAATCTACAGTTGGAAGTAGTCCCCAGCAAATGCAGAAGTTACTCCTTCTTGGGTATTATATGCTAAAAAAGTACAGCGCAGAGGAAACTATGAGGCCAAACACATGAAGGCATAAATATTTGATGCATTTTAATGTTCTATAGGAACCAACAGAGTCATGGCTGAGGGCAACAGACAGGCTAAGAAAGCTGTAAAGTTGGAGAGAGCGAGAGACTCGTTTTGTTGTTTTTTATTGGATTTGAAAGATGTAAAAATATTGTAGAATAATGCAAACCTTATCCTTTATAATAATGTTTTTAACCTAGAGCTCCAAGCAAGCCAAATCAAACACTCAAAGCTAAATTCTGTACTCCACATAACCCTGATCGAGCTTTTGTGGTTTCTACCACCGTAAAGGTGGGCAACCTTCGTCGTCATGGCAACGGTAAGCACCGTGATAATCATTATTATGTTTTTTTTTTTTTTTTTTTTTTTAAATAACCCATCTTGCAGTTGGAGGTTGGAAGGAACCCATCTGTCTATCTAGCTATCCACCCAACACACATCTCCTCATCTCATCTGAACTCTCCTCTGGGTCATAATTACTACGACTGCTAGAGATCTTAACTTACTTATAGGTCGTTTTTGCCTACTGAATTTTATCTATATGGTCCAACTTCTTATTAAGTGGGCAGGTGAATAAATAAAGCAGGAGTCAAGTATTGGACATTTTCAGGCTTCAGTGGAGCAATGTCTGACATCAACATCATCACAGCCACCCACGTTCGTCGTATCCTGAATTATCTCCCAGAATCTGGTTCTCATGGCAGGTCTGATGTTCCAGAGGTCATGAACTCCGAGCAAAGATGCTAATAGAGCAATAAAAAAGCAGCTTTGCTTTTGCCCCGGCTGCGTGAGTGACATTGATCTTACAGTAGAGAGACAGTGTCGTCCTTTTAAGACTACATGCATGGACAGAGGCTGCATTTCCCACTTCTCACTGCATGAAAAGAGGGGAAAAGTTCAAACACCTCTTCCTCTAACTCATACGTGACATTAAAAAGCTAAATTCATCCTAATTTCTCCTTTATCAAGAACGATTACTATAAATATTTAAGTGTAACATGCCTTTTATCAGTCAAAAAAAAAAAACACATTAAACTTTGATGATGAAAATGTTCTTCTTACTAATGTGAGGAGGTTCCTCTTTTTAAACTCACAGTGGGGAAGGGTTTAAACTGAAACTATGTTTTCTTTTCTACATAGTGAACCAAGTGGTGCTCAGACAGAAAGCAGTACATTTTTAGAGGAGCTAAAAACTCCCTAACTGTGCCGACAGCAAGATGTGGTTCAAAGATGAGGACCCAGCAGCTGCAGGTAAGAGTTGATAATGTGGATATTTCTTTTGTCACATAATGAGTATTGCAGTTTCTATAAGATTTCTCAGTATCCAAATAAATCATATTTAAATAACTGGGGACTTGCTTTCAGAGCAGGGTAAGATACAAGTGGTTTTAGGTTTAGGGATTCAGTATATCAAAAAATAAATAAATAAAAATGTAACTTTTAATGAGTCAGATTTAGATTCAGACTTTATTGCCCATTAAATTTACATAAAATTAAAATTCGTCTTTGGCAAAGGAAAATTATACGACACACATCATGCATAATAATAATGTGCAACAATACAATATATGTTGCATTACAAGTTGGATAAAATCTTAGAGTGACTAAGAGTTTAAAGTGATGAGTGAATTGTCCATAACATCAACATTAACCATAAAATGCTTCAACACTGTGCAGTTGTTCATTTCATAGAGGCAGATTTTGTATTTCTAACAGTGGATGTTCTTTTGATTCATGATATAAAAATCATTTAAAGATATGAAATGCCCTTGTAGCAGCCAGTAACTTGGTGTCAGTAACAATAACATAATAACTGGAGCCAATAATGTAATTAAAGTCCTGATCTGGTTAAAAAAATCCTTTATAAATGTAATAACTGGAGCCAATAATGTAATAATATACTAATACCACTTTATTGAAGTTTCATTTATTGGATATGAAGAGTCACACTTTCATGGCTCTTATTGTCTCCTTCAAATATTTGTTTAAGGACCGAACCACACACATATAAACCTGCTACACTCTTTCTCTCTATTTATTTGTTTGTGTTGCTTGTATTATTTTTTTACCCTTCTTAAAACTTAAAAACGGGTCTATTTGACCGTACCATACGAGGATTATGCAGCTATTTGGTTTCCCTTATAGAGACAGAGAGTGAAACTTTTTTATAGGGGACCCTCCTTTGATTTCACTTCTTGTATTTTACTATTGACCTCCTTCATGAAGTTCCTCTTGCAGTCACACTAACAGGATGTGCGTCTCCCACTGAGCCAGTTCTCTGTTTTGTGTTGCCGCAGCCCGTTTGAGAATCTGTCTGTTGTTTGAGGATAAAATGACTTCTGTTTCCTCTACAGAGGTTGACGGCGAGAGCGGTTTATCCTCTGAAGATGAGGAAGACATTCAGGTACCACTGTTAGTGATGGCAAATTAGTGGTTGATGAGTGTCACTTTCTAGGAGACAATCAGCATGCGTGGAAACTTTTATCCTGCTGACAGTAACATTTCTTCACATTAGTCATACAATTTGGCCTGGCTCCCTTTGGTTAAACTCAAATGCATAAATGATACTACTACTACTACTACTACTACTACTGCTAATAATAATAATAATAATAAATATTTCTCTTCTGATCTCTGCCAATCGATCATTAATGTTTCACTGTTTTAAATGGCAGTAGTAGTGAAAAGGGGAAAAGGGGAGAAAATACAAGAATGTGCAACAAAAGCTACTTGATTACATTAACAAGGATAAATGCAGGTTTTGTTAGTGAGAATAAAATGTGATTCAAACTTAACTTGTTGGATGATTTTGTTTTTTATTATTGTTTATTGTAATTATTAGTATGAGATCCTGGAAAATCAGAGAGATGAAGCCAATCAGAAGCTGTCTGAACTGGAGGAAGGTAAGAATTCAGTTCATTTATTCAGATTATATAAAAGAGGCAAAATCACATCCAGCAACGTAGATGAATCGTATTGAGTTTAAATTTCAGGTTGATTTTGTACATTTTTTTCATATGTTTTCCATTTTTATGAGATAATCATGAGTGACACCATCTCCTCCTTTCATTATCAGTCTCCAATCAGCTCCTGAAAGAGATGAACATGTTAGAGATCCAGTTCCAGATTGAGCGTTCCTGCAGAGAGAGTGCTGAGGCGCTGGCTGTCCAAGTACGCACATTAACTGTTAAACCTTTTCTTTTCTTCTTCTTTCTTTATCTGTTTTGTTCCTTTATGTTTTATTTCTTTTCAACCGTTCCTTTGCCTTCTGCTTTCATGCCCTTTCTTTTCTTTTCTGACCAATTTTTCCTTTTGTTGTTTCTGTTTGTTTCCATTCCTGTCTTGTCATTTCCTTTTCTGTCATGTTCTTTCTTGTCTTAATTTTTCCTTTCCTATCTTTCCTTTCCTTTCCTTTCCTTTCCTTTCCTTTCCTTTAATTGTTCCTTTTCTTTCTTGTACTGTCCCATTTTTCCTCTCCTTTTCATATCTTTCTTTTCCTTTTTTCTTCTATCTTTTCTAATTCTGACATGTTAAAGAACAAAAAAAAGAAAGAAAGAAAGAAAGAAAGTAAAACCACAGCGGCAGCATCGACCTCCAGACATACCATCGCTCCCTCTGTTGCCTAGGTGACCAAAGAGAACAAAGTGCTGAAGAGAAGGAGCCAGATGCTGATGCCGCTCATCCATGAGCTGCCCGAAGATCTGTCTGCTGTGACCTTTGACCTCGAGACTGACCCCACAGCTGACGGTGATGCTGTTGGTTTAGGCGGGGTCAGTAACGAGGAGACGCTGCTGCTGCAGAGCCAAGCAAAGATTGCAGGTTAAACAAATGAGACACTGCACACGAGTCAAAATTACAATAGACACTAAAACACTAAGGCCCTTTTTTGACTAATTGTAAAGTGCATATATATAATTAGGAATATATGTAGCAACAGTAACCTTAAAACAGGAGGCTGTTTTACATGATGTGTCCCAAAATAATCATATTTAACATGATATATTAAATATTACCAGTTCATCCAATTAGAAGAAGTTGACTAATTGCATGTAATTTGTGTATTTATTCTCCACTCTTCTGTCATTCCTAGCCCTATTAGCCCTGAGTTATTTATCTTTTTTTAAGTCTTAATTAAGGGCTTGGTGTAAATGTCTACAGCTCAAATATGAACCTCTTTGTCTCTGTGTGTCAGAGCTGCAGGCATCAGTGGACGCTCTGCTCACTGAGAAGCTGCAGCTGGAGCAACAGGTGGAGGCTCTGAGCAAAGAGCAGGCCCAACTCAGAGAGCAGGTACTTCTGTCAAACACCACCATGTTTATGAGAGTGTATGACTGAAGATATACCAGTGAGCCTTACCACCATTTTCTGACCCTCAGCTTGCTCTGGAGGCCGAGGAGAAAGAAGTTGTACTGAGGAAAATTAGCAAACAGAGCAAGACCATGAATAAAATGAAACGAGGTAAGTCTGTATGACATTAGGGCTGCAACTAATGATTATTCTCATTCATAGTTAAAGTTAAAAAATGTTACAAAATATATTTAAAAAAGGTGATATCTGTTCTTGTTTCAATTTCTCATTTTGTCTGACCAACAGTCCAAAATGTTAATTCCTAAAGAAACCACTATACTGATCTAAATGGTATTGAGACGTGCAAATATAGTGGTAAATTAGGTGACATGACCCTTTAATTTACAGTGAAGTATGCCATTAAGATCCTTTTAAACAAGAGGTTATTAATTAATCATCTCAGCAGTGCATTGTAACAATAACATTTCATTTTCAAACACAATGAATACTTTTGCGTGTCTGTGTGTGTCCGTGTCTGTGTTTGTGTGTCTACAGTCTCCCAGCTTGTCGCAGAGGAGTTCACAGAAATATCTGAGAAGCTGGAGCTGGAGCAGGGCCTCCGGCAACACGCTGAAGTCTTCGCCCACCAGGTGTGAGCGTGGCATGCATATGTGTGTGTATGTGTGTGTGTGTGTGTTTGTGTTTGTGTGTTTTCAGCACGGCATGAAACATTTTGTCATACATTCACACCTATATAGACTGAAGGTGACGGGTCGTGCCACGGGAAAGGAGCAGGAGTGTTAGCGATGACCTTCGGGCAGCTACAACAAACAGACGGACACCCAGACTTGGGGGAGGGATGGGACAGACGCACACACACACACACACATCCGATGTCAGAGAGCAGCTGATGTGGCGGGACAGGAGAAGGGGTTTCCATTCTCTGTTTTCACACTGATGACACATTGAGACAGACAAAAGCAGAGACGTAACAACACACACTTGTACACAAACACCAATTCACTTAAAATCCACATACCCAAACACACACACACACACACACACACACACACACACACACACACACACACACACACACACACACGCTACAGTTTCCCGCTGCCCCAGCTGCTCCTATAATGAAGGCCTTTTCTTTCAAAAAACATCCCTCTGTTCCCTTCTCTTCCCATTTAGCCCCTCCCTTCACCATAATTAGTGGTCATCACTGCCGCCGAAGGAGAATAGTGGTCTTTAAGCACAACCTGTCTTTGCCTGACACCTTTATGTTTTGCTGAGCATATAGCAATTGTCGCCTTTGTGTGCGGCGTCCTCCATTTACCGGACAGGCGCACAATGAGTTGCCTTGCAGGGGTCCTTACCTGTGAAAAGGACCCCCAACTGTTCATACAATTCAGCCCCTTTACTCTCAATTCATGGTAAAAGACCCCCCTGTGCTGAATGCCTCTTGTATGCACTACTATTTGTCTGTTTTCATGTGTTTTGAAAACACCAACCATTCACACTTCTTCTCTGTGATGCATGGTGGTATAATGATGCAGGGCCTCAAACAGGAAACAATTTAGAGGTTTTTTTTGTGTATTTGTGTCTTTGTCCCTTTTGTGCGTCTGTGTGTGAGTGTGTGTGTGGGTGTTTGGTTGGCTCGGTGTGTTTGTATGTATGAAATCATTGTGCTAATTGCTGTGTGAAAATTGCTCTCTGCTGATGGGAAGAGTAAGACCAGAGATTAGAGCGGTGTAATTTGCAGCATGCAGTCTGGTGCTGCGTGTGCTGATACAGAGCTCAGCTAACGTGCTGCTAACGTGTTGCTTCGGTTTGTGTGTACAGTAAAAACACAGAAATGAAAGCACCTTTCTCACACTTCTTGTTCTCTGATGGCTGACCTGTTCTCACACATGTACATATACGATCTATCAGACAGGTAGTTTATGAACCCAATATGGGAAGAGTCACGTCCTCTGTGTTGTTTCTGGCCATTAGGAGATTTTAACAACCACAAAAACACACAAATGACACATTATAGGATTTTAATCATGATTCTAAAATCTGTCTGTTTGTGATGTGCGTGAAATGAAGTCCATGGAAACAGCATTTGGACAATCATTGCAGGTGATAAACTTGTGGTTATTGTTTTACTTGAACATTTTGTACTCATTAGTGTGATTGCTGCACACAGTTATCCAAATCTTTATCATATTTATTCTGTCGCTTCCTCTTACATAGCAGTCATCATACATTGTGATGACTGCTGTTACTTTTCTAGCAGACATTTTTTAGTTACTGCATTTTTGAATTACAGTCTATAGGAGGAAATAAAGCCTCTCAAATTGCAAGTAGACTTTCTCAAATACTAGACATGCAAAAGAAGAAGATGACTAATATTTATACTTATGCACAGGTGCTCCACGTATAACATAATAAAACATATTATCATTCACCATGTGGTCAGATATTAAGAGTTTTACATTTTTTTGGCCTGACCTAATAAGCTTTCAGAGTCATAACTCTTTAATGCATCATACAGTTGCTACAGTACCAATTTAGGTAATGCTGTACAGAAGGGGACACTGAATATGTCTGAACAGTCTGATGCAATTTCACCCATACTAGTGGCGCTACAGAAAAAGAATTAAACTACTGTAGCAGCAGTTTGCAGCTCCAGCAGCTGATAGCTTCAGCAGCAATAAGACACATTTTCTGCAGGTAATACTGATTCTACTTATTTAAAAAATCCTGACCATTGTCCTGGTTATAAACACATACACAAAAGATTTTTTTAAATAAGAAAAAAAGGATTTTATCTACAACTGTTTATATAAACGTTTAAGGCACTGGTTTCCAACTTTAATGAGTTCCCTTGAAACAAAGTGTTTTCCTTCTAACATGGTCTTTTGGAAGTTATTTTTTTGACCCTTGAAAAGCCAAAACAATGTAGTAATTCACAAGAGAAAGTGAATAATTGTACAAAAGTTGGAAAAACATGTGTGTAGAAGATTTTTTTTGCCTATTAATCACCACATGAACCCTCAGATTCATCTTGTGTCCTGAACCCTGGATTGGGAAGCAGTTAGCACTCTGGCAATTTATATGCTCTACACCGTAATTTTGCTGTATTGATTTGTCACAACATAGAAAAAAAGCCACTTAACATAATGTGGAAGAAAATTGTGATCACTCTCACAGCTAAAACATTGTGTTGCCATTGTTTCTGTTCTTCAATGAAGTCCGATGAGTAACACTAACAAGGCTTCTAAGTCATTGTTCAGTCAAACACTGGTTTGAAAACATTTTCTCTGCATTGTGACAACCTCCTGGGGATAGAAAATGAGCAAACAGCCATTTAGATCTCACTTTATTTTTCCTCTAATTGTGGTTTATTGTTGTTGATGTATTTCCTTTCCATTTTACTAGAAGCAGATAATCATAAAGATGTGTTGAAGATGTCAGAAGGTGAAAACTAGATGTGGTTTGTTTTGTCAGATGTTGGTGCAGCAGACGGTGACTAAGGGACCGAGCGTGATGCTGGTGCAGAGCCCAGAGACGGATCTGCAGCTGCAGCAAGCCCTGGAACAAATATCACATATCAGCACAGCGCTGGGTGATATACAGAGCTGCTTCCTGGACCAGGTTGTGTATAGATGTGATCACAATTATTATAGATATCCATTCTGCTCTGTCAGTATACCTTGTTATATCTCAGTTTATTTCTTCCTGTGTTCAGAGAAAGCAGAGTCAGAGCTCTGTGGAAGATAGCAGTGACTTCCATGAGCTGCAGAGCCTGAGAGATCAGCTGAAGAAGAGCGAGGAGGAGAGGAAGGCCTTAGAAACTCAGCTGTCCGAGGCTAACGGCACTGTCACACAACTCCAGGATGAAGGTAGCTGCTAGTGGGGAAAGTGTTTCTTAGAAATATTTCTTAGCACTTGTTTAAACCTCTCTCTAAAATGGAAGAGATTTATGGATGGGATGTCAGTGTCTGATAAAATGGCAACTGAAATATTAAAGCCGATGTAAGTGCATCCACATGAAAGCTCCTCGACTGACATCTAGCTCCTAAAACCTGAATGGAAACCAGTGAGAAAAACATCCCAAAAACACCAGCTAGTGGTCTCATGGAGTTTTATCGAATGTGATGTGATGTCTTATAGGCGAGTTTTAAACTTGCTGCTCACATGAGTTATTTAGGCTGAAAGCATATTCTTAATGACAAGTCTCTCAGTTTGTGGCATCTAGGCTTCAAGATGTCAGTGCAGAAACCTACTTGTACAGAAAACATTATAAACATTAGTTTCTAAAAGCCAAAGTTGAAAGTGATACTCAAATACATGTGACGTTTTACTCTCTTCCTTTGTAGTGAAACAGTTACAAGATTCACAAAAAAGGGAAGAAAAAGCTGATGAGCCAGAGGAGGATAAATCTACCCCTGCTCCACCTCCTCCTCCACCCCCACCTCCTCCTCCACCTCCTCCTCCTCCTCCTGCCACTGTCGTAAAGTAAATTTCACTAAAGCCAGAGCTTCTTCTACCATTGAAACACAGTTATTCATAGTTGCACATGGTGTTAAACACATAGTATTAAACACATTTTAAGCTTTATAAGTTCTTCAGGAGTCAGAGAAGAATGAAGGACAAGTTAGACTCTGTGCTGATTTACTGTTGTATAATGAAATGTGAATATATGAATGAAATGTGAGGATTTAACCCCCGTGACCTTTTTCTTTCTCTCTCTTTCTGTGTGAATAGTACGCTCGATTTCCTGAGGAGCCGGAGGAAAGATAGAGCTAATAAAACGGATCAAGACGGTGAATCACACTTTGTTCACTTTCAATGGATTTCATTACTATTTCACAAAACCTATGATGTCTATTCTCAAAATATGTAGAGGGTTCTCTTGAGTTACATATCTCTACACAGTCTTATTTATTTCTATTTAAGATTAAATATTAGATGCAGCATATCTGGCACATTTTCTCAAATTATACAAAATACTGTCTGCTGCAGTGAAAATTGCTGTTTATTACCATTGAGGAAAGGAAGAAGAAAAGCTCCCATCTTCTTTTAAGTACCAGTTAATGAAACCTTTTATAATGTTGGGGACTGTTTGGACTCAGAAAAATGTCATTTATTAAGCAGCAGTGGTTTGTTCAGGTTTTAGTACAAAGGTGCAGTCAGTATTAGCAACAATAATCAATATGGCTGAACAGACAAAGAAAAGAGTCCGACATACAATGAAGTTATGTTTTATCTGTTTCTAATCTTTAAGAGTCAGCACCCGTGGTGAACACGAAGGCGAAAGCGATAGATGAGATGATGGAGAGGATAAAGAAAGGCATCATCCTGAGGCCCGCCAACCGAATACAGGTAGACAAAGATTTAGTTCTTTAACACATAGATGATGATGATCTGAGTAGGAATCCAAAGTAATAGATAAAAAACTCTGATAACCAACGTCTATTTTCCTCTGGTGAGTTTACAGGATGACGACAGCTCATGGAAGGTCAGTAATCTTCATACCTCTTTGTTCCTTTCTCAGCTCCAAAGACACATTTCTTATATTTTGAATCCTACTTTTTTTCTTTTGTAGGACCAGAGGAATGAAAACAGAAAATCAGCTGTCGTAGAGTTGAAAGGAATGCTGGTAAGTCAACCAAAACCTGAAGTGATAAATGACAACTTAAGCGACCTAATTTTGAAATATATCTTTAACCGTCTGACACACCAGAACAACATGAAACGTCAGAACCACCGCAGAGTGCCATCTATGAGAGGCCGAAACGTTGGGGAGGCGGAGCTCCTGATGGTGCTGCAGAGGAGGAGGAGAGCCATGGGAGATGCCCCTTCATCCTCAACACAAACACAAGGTATGCTCTCCTCTGTGTGACATGTCTGCTGTCATCGTATCTTTTACTAAATTGATTTACTGCTACTGTCACCTCTTAATGTAAGTTTCTTGTTTGTAGGCTGTATTTCATGGGTGAGGGTTAGGGACCAGATGTGCAACATAACAGAAATCACAAGCACTCAATTAGTAAATCATATGTCTCAAAGGATAGTTAAACCTTTTAAACCTACAGGTGGATTCAGTATAATACTCAGATGGGTAGAACTGCTTCAGTGTGTATGTTATATAATTCCAGGGCCAGTGTGCTTTCATGTAAAGTAAGTGTAGCTCCAGTTGTAAATAATAAAAGAGGCTTATAGAAGTCAAGTCAGGACGTATGTATGGAGCAAGGCTAGGGTTACTTTAGCTTTCAACCACATATTGGTTTATGGACTGCCGTTTGATGCCTTGAGTTTGTTGATTTGACTGTCGCCATCTTTGAAAAGTATCAGATCACTTACAGTTAGATAGATAGATAGATAGATACAGAGAGAGATAGAGAGAGAGATAGATAGATAGATAGATAGATAGATAGATAGATAGATAGATAGATAGATAGATAGATAGAGAGATAGATATAGAGAGAGATAGATAGATAGATAGATAGATAGAGAGAGATAGATAGATAGATAGATAGATAGATAGATAGATAGATAGAGAGAGATAGATAGATAGATAGATAGGGGGAGAGAGAGAGAGAGAGAGAGAGAGAGAGAGAGAGATAGATAGATAGATAGATAGATAGATAGATAGATAGATAGATAGATAGAGAGATAGAGAGAGAGATAGATAGATAGATAGATAGAGAGAGATAGATAGATAGATAGATAGATAGATAGAGAGAGATAGATAGATAGATAGATAGATAGGGGGAGAGAGAGAGAGAGATAGGTAGATAGATAGATGTGTGTTTATGTGTGGCTGAGTTGTGGTCAGCTGTGACATTACAACCCGTATTCTTTGTTTTGTGATGATCTCTTGGTTATAGACCCCCAGCCAGGTCAGACGTGTTCCCCAGCGATGGCAGATGCTCCCTGGGCAGATGAGAGTGGCAGTGCCCCGGTGCTCCGTAGACTGAGACAGAACAGGGAGAAGAGGGACTCCCGCATCAGAGCGTCAGTGCTGATCGTCAGCCAAGAAAACTGAGAGCTGCCAGAGAAAGAAATTAACACCACTCTAGTAGCCGTTGCTAGTGATGAGTTTGATTTGCTTTTAATTCAAATGGATGCATTATGTATTTGAATGTATATTGAATTAGCTCATTATTTTGCTGCTTATGGAAAACTGCTGGTTGATCTTATTCTGTACTGAAAATGGCTGCAGGTCATTTTCTCGCTCCCTGTTTCCTGTCGGCCTCTCTGCCAAAATAAAGGCAAAAAGCCCAAAATAAAATCTTATCTTAAAAAAAAGAGTTGAGTTGTAATAACTGATCGCCTGTCAGTGATAATGTCAGAAAAGTAGTAGTTCTTATTGTTGGATTCGTCCTCCTGGGAGCAGCAGACAGGAGGGTTATATTACAAAAACATCAAATTCCACATTCAGGCCAAGAGGATTTATTTTTTTCCTTTTTCGAAATGCCATTTAACCCAGGTCTGCTTCAGATAGCATGTACTTGTTGCGTGTCAAAGGAAAAGAAACCCCCTCAGCCGTGTTTAATGTCCAATATCATTCTCTTAAGGTTGCCTGGGTTTAACTGGTTCAAGTGCAAGTTACAGGATTTTCCAATTCTGCTACAAAAAATTGATGGAAAATGGCCATTAAAAGCAACTATATGAATACCCTCGTCCACCTCTCTCCCGAGGTGTCTGTCTCTTAAAGCTTGATCCAGCAGAAGGATGGAAGCTGCCATTTATTTAGGCACATTAAAGCTCTCACACCCAGACCACAGAGGTGTTGTTAGATAAGAGCCCCAGGTCATTTGTGCGCTTCCCCCCCCTGAAAGTATCTTTAAATGCAGAAGGTCGGCTTTTGTTTTCTCACCTGCCACACAGATACAGTATATATGTGTGCATGCATGCATAAATGAATACACACACCCTCACACCACGGCATCCATCCACCTGCCTATCTGCCTTTGTTAAAAGCGTTTGAAAGAAGGATGAAATTACTCACCTTTGACTCTGACACCATTTTAGTGTCTTCACACTGTTGCACATTATATATTTACTTTATTTAGCTCTTTTTACTAGAAGGGCTGCCTTTCCACTCTCTAGCATGCATTTTTTATTGTTTTGCTCCACAGAGGTGTTAGCTTTTTTGGAATAAAGTAATGTGTGCTGTGCCCTCTGTGTTATTGAGTCCATGCACATGAAAGCCAGTGTATGTGTGTGTGTGTGTGTGTGTGTGTGTGTGAGAAAGATAGACAAAGTTTTGAAACTGCTGTGTTCAAGGACAGTGACGAGAGAAAAAGATGTGTTATCAATACAGTAAAGGACTGGATTCAAATAGAAAGTAGTAAAATGATCTACTTTTCCCTCTCTTAATGACTTTAACGACCTTAAATGAAAAGATTGGACTATGAACATCACTATGAATTCATCACAAGTTATGGGATGACAATGAATGATGAATGAATGAATGAACTTTGGCGCCAGTACTGACACATAATCACCTCCAAACTGTCCATCTTTAATTATTGCTGAAGGAAGATGTGAAAACATTAGCTTCTTTTCTATCAAAACTGATGGCTTCTTGTTTCCTAAAGAATTCAACCAACTTTCATCACGGCCACATTAACAATCCACCTCCAGGCTGTTTAATGCATTGAGGAATTGTCCTCACTATAACCTCATATCTAGGACATTACCGAATAAAAAATAAAGCCAAGCAGAAGACTTGGTCTCTGCTTGCTTCTGCTCCAAGCAGAAGACAAAACATATGTTTGCAAACTAATGAGGTGGATCTTATATTATAGTGTTAGCAAATGAATGGGCACACAACCACATCACTTAGTTTGCTTTGTATCAAAATGTGCTATATTGGGATATACAGTACTGTGCAAAAGTCTTAGGCCACCATTATATTTGATGTTTCTAGCAATGCTATAATGACTATATATAATTATTTCTCTGTCTCTTTATTAGAATGCAACCAAAACCAAAAAATACAGGAAATGTGTATGAAGTATTCAATAAACAGAAACAAGTATGACTTCCCCTTACACTTGAGAAATAGCAGGAACCTGGCTCTCTTAAACCTAAATGATATGCAACTCTAATTAATATCATTGCTAACATCTGTATTGGTCCTGGGGTTAATGTTAGTCAAAATAACTGCTGTGAAAAAGGTTACAATTACACCAGGTTTGTGTAAGACATGCTTGAGCATTACATACACATGTTGTTTAACTCTTTGGAAGCTTGCTGGTATGTATAAGACCAACCTTCAGAAGAAGAAGAAGAAAACTGAAAGATGTGCTCAGTGGCAAAAGAGGTCACACTAAATACTGACTTTTGCCTGGAAAAGCCATTTTCTCTTTTTCTTTTTGTCTTTTTTTATATTTTGTGTACATATTTGCAGTATTTTCCATTTGTATCTTAATAAAAAGACAGAAAAATAAATATGAATGGTCATTAAAACTTTGCTAAAACAACAAAGCTAGTGGTACTGTGTATTCAGCACTGTGTATGTAAGATATGAGATTTTTGTCATATAGCCCAGCCCTTGTGAACAGACTACCTCAGGTTCCAGGAAAAGGGATCTGAAACACGTTTGTCCACCCAGACCTGGTCACAGAGAGTACCTTGTATGTTCAGCAACCTCCGTCTGGTTATTTCATGACAGCTTTAGCTGGAAGGAGAGATCAGATGATTTCATGGTAGCATTTTCTTTAGTAATATTATAGTGAAAAAGGAATGAGATCGGCATTCATTAATTTTATTCATTTTTATGCACTTTATTTATAATTGTGTATACTCTGAGTCACATTCGGAAAAGTCCTGCTACAAGAACATAAAAGTAAAAAAAAAATGGCTCGAATTTGACCCTAAGCAGTATGTAAGAGTTAAAAAGTTACATTTTTTAGGTTTATGTAACCTTCTCAACCATGCAGATACAATATTTGAGCAATCTGTCAAAGTTTTGCACTTCTCCTCCGACCACAGATGGCACTAGAACAGAAACAAACCTGTCCTCTTTTTGACACGAAGCCCTTCTTTACTGCTCTGCTCAGTGAGTCTGGAGGGTTAGTGCCAAAAATGTGCTGTATTAATCAGCCGGCTGGACCCTCGCGAGATTATAACCCTAACCCTTAACGTTACCCTTAAATCTATCCCTAACCTCGCGAGAGTTCGTCCCTCCTTCTGATCCAAACCTAGCATATAGCATAATAGAGAGAAGGAGGGGAGGAACTTTGACCCAGCTCGAGTTAGCAGCTGTTTTTCTGTCATATTTTCTTATTGTATGTGTGTTGTCTCATATGCAGAAGGATGTGGTTTATTTATTTACTCAGCTGGTTGTCGTTGGTGATCCAGATATCCTTCGTCACTCTTGCAATAGGTGAGTTAATGCTGCGGCTAACATCTGCTTCGCTAGCTTTCCACTGCAGGAAGTTACAGATAAAATGATATTTTGTTATATATCTAAAATCATAACCTTATATATTTATAGTCTGCATGTATAACATAGTGTTACTATTACGCTGTTCATTTCTACGTGTCCTTAAATCATGAGAAACACTTAAAACTCAATGTGACGTCTGCTAGCAGCTAACTTTAGCTCTGGTTTATTATCGATCAGCAGATATAATGTAATCAACCTGCAGATAAGTGGGTTTTAGAAGCAGCTGCAGTCGTCATATAACAAGTTAATGTGATCTAACTTATATTACATCTCACTAACTAGTTGCATTTTTCGTTTGTGTACATTAAAGTCAGAGTTCCCACGGTCATAAAATCCCTGGAAAAGTTAGGGAATGACCCAATCTGATATCCAAGATAACTATATAAGACAGGCTGCATGAACTTGGACCCACCCACCCCACACTATTTTTTTACCATGTCAAAAATAGATTAATTTAATATGAATATACTAATCATCAATTTATATATTTAGCTTTTTAATATCTTCTCATTTCTGATCTGGGGCCAAACGCTTCCTCTGGATGTAATTATAAAATGCACCCATCATTTAGTGAGATCAAAGTGTCAAAACACCTGTTAAAAGGCTCCAGAATACAAGAAATGAGATCTGCTCTGTTAAATTGTTGAATAAAAATGTCTTGGACGTATGGTCGTGACCATGAAAGGCCAACTTTCTTGAAAAGCCCCCCACAAATCTCGCTCCAAGGTTTTTTGAAAAGTTGACAGCTCTGGGTTTGATGTTCAACAAAAGCCTCAACAAAGCTCTCCAAATGAAACACTTGGACCTGACCATCCAGATTTGGGAGGGGGGGCAAGTAAAAACCCGATACTGTGCCCTATAGTTGATATGTGGGCTTACCTTTGTTAAACTACTTAAATTAGGTCATGGAAATGGGTTAAAATATTATGCAATAGTTATGGAAAAGTTTTGAAAATTCACTGGTAAAAATGTGTGGGAACCCTGATTAAAGCTTTAGATAGTAACTTGAAACACTGTATATAACATGTTTAGCAAACACACTGGTTAAAAGTGTGTGTGTGTGTGTGTGTGTGTGTGTGTGTGTGTGTGTGTGTGTGTGTTCGTCCACGTTGTCAGATTTGCTACCTGGCCACGTAACACCTGCTGCAGGTGTGGCTGCTGTCAAAATGTGCTTATCTCATTTTGTCATCTCACTCAACTTGTTTAACCTTTTATTGACTGTATTAGAAAAGGCAGCAGGAGAAAGTTTTCTTCTTTAAATCCCAATGAAGGAATATTATCCCAAACGGGAACCGATATTTTGACTTGTCTTTGCAGGAAAATAACAGGTGTATTTAATAACATTATCAGTGTCTCTATTGTGTCCCATTTGTACTTCAACATTGAACTCCGGTATTACCAGGATACAGGAGGTGGCTCACCTTAATGAAAGCATTAATCATGAGTTAAAGACACTTGTGCTGTTCTTTCTTTGCTTCTTGTGGAAAAAGCCCATTATTGTGTACTTCCGTGTATTTTAAAACATATATTTATGAATTTATTTTGTAATTCAGTGCAGACAGATTTGTTAAGTGACTCAAAATCACAAACATCACTCATAACATACTTGGCTGACTCCTCTGTGGGCAGAGATGCATGTCACTAGAAACTGAATTTGAATTTGAATTGCTCACTTTGAATAAATGCATTTACCGGATTTGTGTCATTTAACTTGAACAATTTAGTTAAAAATCTGAATCTGAACAGCGTAATTTAAAATTGAATTTATTAGTTTGGAACTGAATTTAATAAACTGAATTTTTCTGCTCTGAAACTGTATTTGAACATTTTAACTCTGTGTGTACTTTCACATTCGGTTCTTATAATTCAAACTCAGTTCTCACAGTTCGGTTTCAGTTCACTGAGACCCACTAAAGTCGTTGAGGAAGAGAAATCAAGTGCAGATTCATAGATTCGTACACAGTCACCGCCCACTTCATTAACCCTTAAATACTGTTCATATTCTACATCCTAGCAGTAAGAATAGCTTCATAAAAAGTGTCTAAACCACATTTTGAACCACAGATCTGTTTAGAAACTACTAGAGGAAAAAAGCTGAAAATATATAAACTTCATAAGTGTAGACTTTAAAGCAGAGCTGTTGTATTAGATTGCCCAGGCGTTGATGATAAAGTGGACAGTGAGTGTTACATTATTATATGTTTTATATAAGGCTGCTCAATTAATGGAAATTTGATCGTGATTACAATTTAGGGGCCAAACGATCTCAAAACTAATAAAATCGGGGGAAACTATTTTTAATAATAATGAGATAGCGCTCAATAACAAATGTTTTATTTTGAAAAGCTTAGACTGGAAGCCACCGCAGAAGCTGAAACACACGAAATGTTTTTAACTGTAAATAAAAGTGCAGAGTTTCCAGACGATGCTGAGTTTACTGACTAATTATTAAAAACAAGGATGTGATGTGTGAACTATCGTCATGGTAACTCGCTCAGCTCTAATATCTCTGCACATTTTCTGCTGTGTGTTGCGTTAAGCAGCAGATAAAAGGCGGCTGCAGGGAGAGAAAATTAAGCCGAATGCAGCATGTTTCTAAAAATCGTTTTAGTAATCGTGATTTCAATGTTGACCCAAATAATCGTGATTATGGTTTTTACCATAATCGAGCAGCCCTAGTTTTATACAAACCTTTGGTCATGTTTTGACGTGCTTAAAACTTGATGGCGTTGAGTATCGTGTCCAGAGAAATGAGGGGAACTTTCACGTCATTTAAAAAGTGAACTAAATCCATTTATGATTGGATAGCATTAACACGTGGCAACAGATCAGCTGCAAAAAAAGCAAATTTTCTGTGGTTATCAAACACTTGTGACAAAGATATGTACTGCAGGCATGATATGTTACAGTTGAACTATATTTATTGTACGAAATGACTCAAACACTAAACTTCACTGGGAATTTAATCATTATAAATGACTATAAATAGTAAAACATGCAACCAAAAATAAATGTACGCATTAAACTTGAATTAAGAAAATGTATAAATGCTGTTTATATGACTTAAAGAATATTGGACGACATATATGCCGATATCTGTGATTGGCTCTACCGTATCTAGCTCCCATTGGTCGTATCATACGTGAGGAATATTAATGTAAATCTGAACTCGATTGCTCTTTTTTTAACAACTCTAAGTGCATCTCAGTAAATCTAAATTGATTTTACGAGAACTGAATTAGCGGCTTTCTAAAGCTAATATTATTGGATAGCTGTAGCCTGTTGATGAATCATTGAGGTTCGTTAGCAAACCTCACCAGGCAGCGCTTTAATTTCAATAAACGACACAAGTTCTTTTTTTTTCTTTCTTTCTTTTTTTAAATTATTCATTATGACAAGATGTACAGTGCCAAGAGAGGGAACCAAAGTTCAGAGTAAGTGTGTGTGTGTGTGTGTGTGTGTGTGTGTGTGTGTGTGTGTGTGTGTGTGTGTGTGCCTGGTGGCTGACATCAGGGGTTGTTAGTGCAAGCAGTCTAAAGTGGGGAGTTCAAAAGTGCGAGGCAGTCTACTCTCATTATTCTTCTGTCTGTTTTTCTTTCCTATTCTCTTTTGGAAAGTTGCATACTGCTCTTGCATAATGAAGCAGCGACTCTTCCCACGAGCCTCTGCTGCTCCGTTAGTCGTCATCTGACATAACGTACATGTTTTGAATAATTTGACCCTCCCTTTTTATTTATTAAGTCAAGTCAAATCACGTTTTATTTTAAATGGCAGCAGATCACAACAGAAGTTATTTCAGGGCTTCAGCTGCATTTAATCTTCCTTCCACAAGCGTTCCAGTCTTGTCTTTGCTGCTTGTTACTTCTATTTAATTTGCTCCGTAGAACTGATCTTATCTAAGCCGTGATTTGTCTTAATGTCCAACAATGAGACGTGCTTGTTCTGGTTGGTTTGCTCATCTTCTTCTATCTTTAATCTTCCCTCTCTAGCTGCTGGCCTGTACTACTTGGCAGAACTAATAGAAGAATACACAGTAGCCACCAGTCGAATAATAAAGTACATGATAATGGTAAGACACTTTCTATTACTCCCTTAACTCTTTTTTAAGCATATGCTGTTGAAATGATGAAGCTCTAACTTTTTGTGTGTTTGTGTCCAGTTCTCGACAGGCGTGTTGGCCGGTCTTTATGTTTTTGAAGGCTTCCCAATGTTGATGGTGGCGGTCGGCCTTTTCACTAACCTGGTCTACTTTGGCCTCCTGCAGACGTTCCCCTACATACTGCTGAGCTCCCCTAACTTCATCCTCTCCTGCGGTATGCGTCATAAAAAAATCTTAACTATCCCTTAAACCCTTACATGTATACTTTTTTTTTTTTTTTTTTACATTTGAAAGCTATAAAAACACCTTTATAGACATTTCTTTTACCCAGACTTTCCTAATGTGACCTACAGTATACAAACATGGAAATAAAAAGCATCATTTTTGTGCAGCTGATACACATTTTTGATATATGCAAATGTAAAATAAGCATTCAAACCATGGACTGGATAAAAGAAATGGACGTAACATCCGTGACATCACCCATTGGTTTGTGGACTGCTGCTCGGAAGCCAATAGTTTCAAATCTAGGCAGCGCCATCTGGAAAATTTCAGGTGCATGCTGGGAAAAATAAAAACACGGATTCTACTTATATGGGCATGAGGCGGAGTCATGGGCGGAGCGGGGAGGTTGCTATGGTTGCGAGGGCTGGATCTCGAGGACATTGGTCAATCAACCTGTCAATCAGGACGTAGTCACGCCCTAATGCATACCCTGCTTTATCGTCACATATAAAATCAGGGAGGCCAAAATGTCCCAAATGAACATCATACTGCATTGAAGAAGGCTTTAAACTAGCGATTGAGACCATAAACACATTTTGAAAACGTTTACTGAGATTAGAAATCAAGTGAGAAGTTGGTGATTTCTCCATTGACTTGTATAGAGACGGAAGTCCTTTTGACACCAAAACGGTCGCCCCCTGGTGGCCTTTTGATAGAATGCAGCTCTAAGTTACTTCCGCATTGGCTTAATTTCAGAGGACCAGAACTCCCCGCTTGATTCAAACATGTTGCTGTATTCATCAGATTGTATAAAATGTTCTCATGGACCATGAAAAAGTGATTGAATGTCTGTTTTCCATAAGATGAATCAAATTTATGAATGTGAATTGGTGTAGAGACTAATTATGAGTCAGAATATGGACAGTATGTGAGTGTTAAAAACATCACTTAAATGTAAGAGGTTAAAAATATGTAAAGGATGGATGCACTCTGGTATTCAAATCATCTAAAAAGTTCCTTTTTCAGTAAGTGTAGAGTCATTATCTTGTCCTGCTTTACTTTTTCCTACATAATTTCTTTTTCTTTTGTCTTCATTCTTCTGCAGTGTTGGTGGTGGTGAACCATTACATGGCCTTCCAGTACTTTGCACAAGAATATTATCCATTCTCAGAGGTAATATCATTTTAGATAGATCGATTTTTGAATGAAATGTAATTTTTTTTTCTCCACTTCTTGTCTAATCGATGTCTGTTTTTTTTGTTTGTTTCTAAACTGACCTCAGGTATTGGCGTACTTCACCATCTGCCTGTGGGTGATCCCCTTCGCCTTTTTTGTGTCACTGTCAGCGGGGGAAAATGTTCTTCCATCCACCATGCAACAAGGAGGTGAGCTTTCACACAGCTTGATGCTGTTTTTGGTACAGTAGCACTTCATTGAAGCATACTGATGCGTTAACACCTCTGAATGGCCCTGGTGTAGTAAGATATCTGCCCCCGACAGCGGGTGTTGCACAATCATATCTTTTAACCTTTTTAGTTTTTGTTGTGTTAAAACATTGAAAGTTTTTTACTATTTTAAAATATGTTTATTATATAACACGTGTTAAGCCAGCTCCTTGAGGAAGTTAAGACATTTAAGGAAGGTGTAAGGGGGGAGTAACATTTGCAAAGCCCACTTTATAATGTCAAAAGTGTACTGTAACCACTTTTACAGGACCATATCAGGTTTAGTCCACCTGCTGAGAATAGCCCGGCTAGCTCAGTCGGTAGAGCATGAGACTCTTAATCTCAGGGTCGTGGGTTCGAGCCCCACGTTGGGCGCAGTACTGTTTTAGTAAAGTTAATCTTGACAACACATCCAATCATTTATAACTACTGATGGTAACTTGATAAGGGCATATTGTGAGTTTTTGTGTCTATTTTCTGCCTTCTGGTTTTCAGTGCTGTATTAAAACCCACTAACCCTCTTTTTTTTCTCTTTTAGATGATGTGGTGTCTAATTACTTCACCAAGGGCAAGAGGGGGAAGAGGTCCGGGATCCTCCTCATATTTTCTTTCCTCAAGGAGGCAGTGCTGCCCAGCCGACAGAAAATGTACTGAGGAGCTGGACTTGGGGGGGGTGCAGCCTCGGAGGGGCTCGGGGGTGTTTGTGTGAGTGTGTGTACACTAGAAGATGAAGGGGAAGCTTGGAAGGACTGGAAATCTTTTTTTTTTTTTTTTTGGATTGAACTAAAAGTGAAAGTAGATGAAGCGGCGGGAGAGAGAGCACACGAAGAGGACGGACCAATGAGCAGAACGGAGCTTCCTGCCGGACGAGCCGACGAGTTTACACATGGGCCATGTTCGTCTGTCGTTGTCTTTCTGTTAGTTTGTACTGACTGCCAACAACATCTACTAGAGACCTTTTGCTGAGGGGGTCTTGCCTGTAGCGCAACGCTTTCTTATCGTAACGTTGGACTCCTCCATTTTTTTTAAATGTTGGTATTAAAGTATCTACGTGCAGCGTCTGAAATTAACAACCACCAAACAACTGTAAAATTGGACTTTTTGGTAAGTCGATCATTATCAAATTATTTTTGACACTGTCTGAAAGCTAAAAGACATCTACATCCGTCTCCTCAGAAGACAAACAGCAGGTTGGAGATAAGACAGACACATTAAAGGTCCTTTTTTTTTTTCAGTCGAATCTTGAAGTCCAAATTTGGATTTTTGGTGTTAAGCGACCCTCGGAAGTGTTTAAGTGGCAAACCAGCTGCAGGAAGTGCCACAGGTCGCCACAGAAGTGCTTATTAGGATTATTTAAAATAAGGAAGGTCAGTGTGTATAGATAAGTTATCAGCTGACGTCTGTTCTCAATTACAAGGTGCGACATGGTATAAATACTCTATGTCCTGTCTATTAAAAAAAGGCGGTGTGGGGGGGGGGGGGGGGGTAATAAAGGCACTTGAGAAGGATTTCATACTCTTACAAATTAAAACACCCACAAATCAAGGTGACCGCCAACAAATGAGCTTTGTGAGTTTTCATCTACACCTTCAATTAATCGAACCTGCCCATCTTTTTTAGACT
Organism: Scomber colias; assembly: GCA_021039105.1. NCBI lineage: Eukaryota > Metazoa > Chordata > Actinopteri > Scombriformes > Scombridae > Scomber > Scomber colias. The sequence continues at coordinate 953,971 of JAJDFG010000069.1, forward strand.
GTTTTTAAGAATCCACAGTAATAATAATAACAATAATAAAGAACTGTTTTTTGTACATTGATTGGTGCGTTAAACCTGACATTGGAGTCAAATGAAAACACTTATGAAGATCGAAAGCTGTGCAATGAGTCTTTGTAAGCTTACGAGGGGTGTCGGGAGGGACAAAAGCTGCTGAAGTGGTTTGATCAAAGTACTATTAAAGAAGCCGTTATGTGGGATCTGAAATTCTTTTTACTAATTATTGAGTGTGATTTTTTTATCGTAGGCTGGTATGCACACAACTCAAAGGTACAATAAAAGAGATTTTGTTAAAATTAAATGCTTTCTTTTCACAGGTTGGTGTTCAAAAGAACTGAGGCAAAACAACTTTGATAGTCACATTTTTTAATTAAATCTGATTAATTTGTCTATTCACTGTTAGTTTTTTATTTTCAGTAAGAAAAAAAAAAGGATCTGAACTCTACTCCAGGTGTATGTGTGTGTGTGTGTGTGTGTCAGACTGTCATGTTATCCACGTCCCATGTGGCTCAGTCACAGTGGGTGCAGCAGGTTGAGGCTAGTGTGCACTTTGACCCCCACTGAGGTGTGAAGTGCTTCATGAAGTAAAAGGGAAAAGACAAAACCGCGACCCTGCACACACACACATGCTCACACACCTTTGGCCGAGAGACCACAGCTCACAGTTATGGCACGTGCACGCTCCCGCTGTTGACAAGCCCTCACCTGGATCCCGAGTCAGTTCCCTGGGGTGGATCAGTGAAAGTGCAGAGATGCATCTGTGACAGGTGACCCAGTTCACTGAGGTTTTCTCACCTTTCTCTCACCCCTCTCTCTTCAACCTGACTTCAGAGGTGCAGCATCTGGAGTGTGTGGCATTTTTAATTTAGTCAGTTTGCCTTTAGGCCTGCTACTACTTGTGATGTCATCACTAGACTTATATCAGTAATTTATACATTCATACCTAAGTTTTTCCCAACAATACTATTGTTTAATTATATTATTTCTATGTAAATCTCTCCTCATTTAATTGATAATGAGGATATTTTAAATGTAAGAACAATTTCATGTTGTTTCCACCTTCATTTTAATTTTAATTTTTAAAAAAGTAGAATGCACTTCTTCAGGTCTTGTTGAAGCTCCTGGGTGCTCAGTAGTGTCCAGGCTCCAGCACCTCAGCCAGGTGCATGGCCACCTCTGTCCAGGGAGACGTGCTCTTCCCCTGGGGGCATCCTCTGTGCTGAATCTCCAGAATATCCTGAGATTCAAAGTGCCGAGGGGAGGCGATCCTGGCAGGGAAGGCTCTGGGGAACAACACCCTCTCAAGGGCATCCAGAGGCAGGTCGGGAGTGAAGCGAGGCATGCTGTCCCACTCGGTGGTGTACAGAGGCTGCCTGCTGCTGCTGTCCTTCCACACTGTGACACGACCTCGGAGGTCCGGCTCTCTTGTGGGTTTCTCTAGCTGGAGGCCGGTGTAGATGGTCCATGGCCTGAAGGCTGAGGCCAGAGGTGGTTTGGTGGAGGTGCTGTTGTCTTCCTGAGGGTGTCCTGACTGGAGCTTACACAGACCCTTGGCATGTTTCAGATTTGAGCTGTCCTGATCTGATGAGAGGCACTGGGTGTGGTACTGACTCACCAAGGCTCTCGGGGAGAAATCCTTTAGCAGGGGCAAGTGTTTTTTGTTTGCCCACTCTGCCATTTTCTCATCTATAAGTGGCTGAAGTCAGAAATGGAGAGGGGGAAAGAGGGCTACTATTAGAATGTGTTTGCATGTGGATAATGTATAAATTTGTTTTTTATTCATTACAGATGTTTAAATGTCATTATCGCACAACAAGACCCAAAAATACTGTCTGACGTTGCACAGATATGTTGTTGATGTTGAGTAGTAACATTTCTTTCAGCTATGTGTTTGTCTACAGCACAATAGGGAGATTTTTTTTGATAAGCGTATGTTTACTCACCTTTTTATTGAATGTGTTTAGTTTGCACATATCCACAAGGTCACCATACAGAGACTGAACAAGCTTCCTCTCCTCCATTTCCTTCGCCTTATTTGCCTGCCACATGCAGTTTTTCAGATACCTGCACAAACAAATGCATAAAAGCTGTTAATTTTTTTACTTCTTACTACCAACACATTTTAATTGAACTCTTATTTTCGTATGAATTCGTCCTGAAGCTCTTTACCTCGCTACTTTCCTGTGGCACCAGATTCGGGCCAAGTCCAGAGGTGTATGCCCCACACAGTCCTGAGCCAAAACGTCTGCCCCGGCCTGTACGAGGATCTCTGTGGAGTCCAAGAGGCCCTCAGAGGCAGCCAGGTGCAGAGGGGTCTGCCCTGCGTCTGTGGTGCTGGTAAAAAAAATCCCATTATCTTCAGTTTCGCCATCACTGATGCTGTTCTGATCATTATATCCATTACTTGCAGCAGCTACAAACTCATTTTAATCGTAATTTTATGTTTGCACTCTGTTATTTACACTTTCTTTCCTAAGCTTTCCTTTAAAAAACAAAGTGAGCAACAGCTGAGAGCCACTACATCCAGCTGAGAAAATTTTAATGAACTTCTAAAATAGAAAATTAAGTTGACTGAAAACTGAAAACCTGCAGAGAGGAATAAATAACAGAGTAAGGCCCCTACATGTTGACGTCGGCCCCATGCTCCAGCAGGTATCGGAGACAGGTGGAGGTGTTGGGTGAGCTCCGGGAGGACAGGACCACGTGAATAGGACGGCGACCCTGGGAGCCCCTACTGTTGACGGAGCACAGATGGGACACAACCAGCTGCCGAATAGTTGGCAGCTGACCGTACAGGCAGGCCACGTGGAGCGGTGATAGACCCTTTAAGTACTGTTGGTAAAAATATGTGATATTAATGTTATTGAAGGGAAATACGCAACCCCTTATTCATTTAACAGGCCTTTTCAAAAGAGGACATTTTGACATGTAAGACAGAGAAAAGCACAGGTGTATAAAATAAATGATTATTTTATCCAATCACCTGCTTTGATTTCATGGTCTCGGTTTTGTCCACAATCATGACTTACCGGGACACTTGAACAGAGTGGAGACATTGTTCATGTCATTTATAACATCTGTGCTTTTAGTGCTGAGACAAGTCAAAATGTGTGCAGTGAAAAAGGCCTATTGCATATTTTATGTATACCTTTTGTTGCATTTTTTATTAAGTATGACTTCTTATTTAACCCCAATCAACATATTTTGAGTGTAGACTTTTGTTTACATTTAACGATGCATTTTATATTGTTGTATTTGTACTTTAATGCTCTTCAGACATGATTTAAAACATAAAAATATTCTGCTTTGAATAATAATTAAAGCACAAACATTTGAGAGATGGAAGGAAGTTGAAACATTTTTTTAAAATATATTTTGTAAATAAATCATGACTGAGCTTATTTGGCGCACACATGGGTTTAAATTGTGTCACAGTCCCAATTAAGCTCATGTCAGATTTTGGCTTTTCTCATAAAATATCTTTCTTTTATGTTCCAAAATCTACATAAACTAATGAATACATTTTCAAATGAGAGATAACTCTTGTTTTATAAGAAATGATCTCCCTTATAAATCATGTCAGTATCCATGAAAAACACCCACATTTAGATTTTGGTGGGCTTAATGTGTACACTTACCCAAACAGATGAAAACATTTGTTAGAAAATTAGAAAAGTAATAAAAAAGTAGGGTGAATTAGGGTAATGTGGGACACTTAGAGTTATTCACCATATTTACATATGAATCCAATACATTATATCAACACCTAATATAATGAAATCCTGATTCTGAACTTTCTGCCTGTATGTTTGTTTGTTTTTTGCTTTCTCATCAGAAAGGTTAAAAAAACTAGTAGCCTGTATTTTCCCATGTGTAATGTTACACAATATGACTTACACAGTTTGCATACACTAGTTAGCTTTAACATAACTGAAAAGAAAAAGTGATAAATGCACTGGAGCCTAGTCCCACATTACCCTAATCCATCCTAATCAAATGCAATAAGTTACATTACTGTGATTAAGTAATTTAAATAGTTACATTACATATTACATTTTCAAATAGGGTAACTTATCTGTAACATATTACATTTCCACAGTAACCTTCCCAACCCTGTAAATATCAGCCTGATGTTAAACTTTACCCTTCTGCCCGACTCCGGAGTGTCCAAAGTCACAGGGGACACAGCTGGAAACGTGTGTCCATGTGGGGGAGCTGTGTGAGTAACTTTCCTGCAAAATACAGCCATATCTCCTCCAAACAGTTGTTGTAAAAGGGTTCAGCTCCTAACTTGGCCTACAACAAACTTAAGCTTGTCATTTGTTGCGATAGAAAAAAACACCAGAAACAAATGCTGTATTATAGCTACATTTTAGCCACAACATCTGTAAATGAGTTTTTGGCGAGTGAAACATTACCATGACCATTAAAATATTACATTATAGCACTCATAAACCGGAGCTGTGTTAACTAATGCATACAAGTTTATATATATTTATGGATACGCTTAAAATATTAATATTTACCAGTTTTTACATTTCCCCCGTCTCCGTTTTCCGGGTTTGTTGACGGGTTCCATGGTTGCCATGGAAATTAGGTAACTAGGTAACCAGGTAACCAGCACTGGTTGCCAACTCAGTCACAAGCAACCGAAAAAGTGATAATATAATAATTTAAAGTTTATATAATCACTTATAACAGAGCCACACAGTAAATTAATTCAATATTGACATATTTTTAGGATGGTATAACATTATATAACAACATATTCATCTACCTAATATTTTCAGCTCATTAAGCCCACCAAAATCTAAATTCAGGTGTTTTTCATGGATACTGACACTGACATGATTTATAAGGGAGATTGATTTCTTATAAAGCAAGATTTATCTCTCATTTGAAAATTAAAAACAGCAATAGCCTATATGTGTTCAGTAACATGTTAAATATTAAAACATGAAGAAAAAACCCTCCTCCTCCTTTCCGAAAATCTCAAAGACCTGACTTCAGATGTAATCCCCATTGTAATCATCAACATTTTCATGAGAAACTTTAATTTAATTAGGCTACGTATATTTTCTCAGATAAGTTACATTTATCTTTTAATTAAATTAGGTAATGTTGTTAAATGTAACTAGTTACTCCACAACACTGTGTATGTATATAGTAGCCTCTTTGTATAGTGCTATAGTTTCTAACATCATAATTTTGATAATAATTTTTGCAAGGGCAAATTTGTTTGAGCAGCTGTATTGTATCACTACAGTGTCATGATAGAGCACTTCCAAACTTTCTATTTGGTGTCCACTTTTGTATATTATTTTAATGTATGCTCACTGAAAACTGGATTCAGATTTAGACTCTTTAAAGACTAGAACTGTTTTCTTATTTTTTAGATACACTGATTTACAAAAGTTGAACAGAGGAAAGTTGGAAAAGCTGAAAAACTGAAGGAACCATCAGCTGATAGAGTATTCTTATGCAGCAGCTACACTACACACGTTTCTTATAAACAGCCTTCATTAGCATGTCACTGCGAGCCACTCTTGCATCTCTTGAATGAACCTGAAAATAAAATCCCAATTCCTACAGCATACTCTCTAACACATGTTTATGTCTGAGTCAATGTTATAGTTTGTGACAGATACAGGCAGATGAGTGGCTGCAGGCATGGCAGAAATGGATACTTCTCCCCTCCCATGAGTCCGCAGCTCTCTCCTCATCCATCCCCGGTGCGCTCGTATTGATGGTGCATTAGGATTGGCTGCTCACACTTGGCCTGAGTAAAGCAGATCAATCCTGCCAATGCTGTGGGACCCTCACAGTGTTTGTCCCCCCCATGCACCCGAGACTTGCAGCCACGCGTGAAGCCGATATGAATTGGTACAGTTATATTCTCCATGTCTCTGTGGAGCGGTGGGGTCGATGGACTGATCGGGGCAGCGGGCCTCTCTGATCACAGCTATTGACCACTTGACCTCTGACTGAACTGATGATGGACCGCACCACACAGGGCATGTGCACTGTGGAAAACAGCATGTGTCATGGCTAAGAGGCTGCAAGTGTTTGTACTTTTGAGTCAAAGTGAGGGGATAAAACATTTCAGTGTCACTTAAATCTCCTTAAGATGTTTATTTTTGCTTTTCTTGTACACCTGATCTATTTTATGCAACCTTGTGATTCCAAGAGGATGCTAATCAGTGCCAAACATCCCTGATCCAAATCCAAATTAAATAAATGTAGTACTCATATTCTCTTTATTATGTATACATTTGATATAGGTTAAACATTTGCATATTTACACTTTTTTTCCTCCACTTTTCTAAAACTTTCCCCTGAAAATACCTCAAACTAAAGCAAAGACATGAAATGGGACAAAATTACAGTAATAAAAAAACACTGAAAAAATCCCCCACAAAAACATAATCATCACCAAAATTCTCATCACTGTCACAGTTACTGAACTTTTTTGCCCCCAATATCTGTAACTTGACATCAACAAATCTCATCAATCACAAGCTTTTTCAATGACACACTTTATGCAGGTGGATGGAGTTTGTTGTCATGGAGATGATAATCTGCAGGCGTAGACTCTGGAATAAGTAAGAAAGTGGACCTTGACTTAATACTCTTCTTTGTCAAATCACTATTTTGACATACTGTAGAATGAACATTGACATTTGATTTATTTTAATGGAGGTTTTTTTCTAGGACTTCAGCAGCTGAATAAGACAAGTTAGTAAATTAGGATAGGCCAACATCAAATTACTCATTGATAACTTACAGTCTTTGCTATTATAACCATATTTACCTCAGTTGCCTCAGATATAAAACTCTGCTGTATGTAACTGTACATTCTGTCCTTTAATGTGTGACATGCCCTTTCATCTTCTCTCTGCCCCTGACTGTCAGAGCGATCAGGGTCCAGTGGAGGGTCAAGGACAGGCCATGGACCCCTGGCTTCCTGCTCCAAGCTTCAAAGCCCCCAGAGCTTTCGCCTTTATCACAGCACAGCCACGCTGCTACTGTGGTGACACATGCATGCGTGTGTGTGTGTGCACAGAAAGAGTGTGTGAACCTTGTGTGTATGTGCACAATAATGTGTGTTCTTGTGAGTGTGTACGGGTTAATAGTAGGAGAGTAGCACAGTTCTGCTGCAGCCTTAGTGGCTTCCTTTGACCTCGGTCACATGTCATGAAGGTTGTACAGAGCCGTTGGTGTAGAGCTCTTTCATGTTTGACTTTCAGCTCAAGTCCCTGGACAGCGACTCCTGACATGACCTCTTTCCTTCTGACAGTTGAGTGTGCGTGTTTGATTGCACTGTCAAGTTCAGCCTGCGTATGAGCACATACTCCCTTAAAAGCTCCAAAATCTTAAAAGCTTTCTGCCCTCTGACAGTGTGCGGCTCAATCTGCACAAAATGTAGATGAAAGCAGCAGTTTTTGTGACAGATGAGACTCTTAGTTCAAAGATGTACCCTCTAAATTTCTCTTTGCTACTCTGAAATGCACAGCACATTCAAAGATACAAGTGTGTGTGTGTGCACATGCAGAGGGTATGCACGCATGCATTAGCTACAGCACATCCAGTTGGTGCAGAGCAGACGGACCGATCAGCGCTGTCTAAACCGGCTCAGGGCGAGGATGAAAATGAGATCATGTCCTAGCAGCCTCATGGCAGGCTCTGCCATTGGTCCTTTACATCATTCAATCACATTTCATCTGCTTTTATTGGTGGTGCAATACGAGCTTCTGCGTGGCTAGTGACAACTGACCAATTGGCTCTCAGTGCACATGGGACTGCAGAGAGTCATGAGTCCAATGTGGGTTTGAAAAATGCTCTGATCCAGTGAAGCATGATCAAAATATAATGAGCTAATTCTGAAATCCAGTTTTCCTGTTTTTTTATTTCCTAATAATATTTTCCTAGTTAATAATTTTCATGACACATCTGTCATTTTAGAAAAAAAACTGGAGGATAAAAAGTTTTAAAGGAAATATGGAGTGTTTGATTTGTCATAATTGAGGATGGTGAGATCTTCAAGAGGAGAAAAGAACAGAAGAAGATAATGAGAAAAGAATAAAGTAAAACTGAAAAAAGAGAGGGAGAAAACAGAGAGAAAGAGAAGATGAGGAGTAGATACCAGAGTGAACACACACCCCCAGTATGCCTTTATATTTGATGAGCCACCTTACAAGGACCCCGTGCCCCTGGGGCTCTTGAACTCTGCTTCTGTAAGTGCGCTGATGCCCTCACTTTTCTCTCTTTCCCTCCTCCTTCACTCCTCTTATCCTCCTTTCCCCTCCTTCTTCTTCTGGACCTCCTCCCCATCTTTTTGACTTTTACTCTATCCCTTAGCTCCTCCCTCTCTTTCTCCCTTTTTTCTTCCCTCTCTCTCTCTCTCTCTCTCTCTCTCTCTGCCTCATGCTCAGCCAGGCGGCAGCGCGCTAATGCACCATGGCACATTCTGCAGCTCCAAGTCACAATGCAACCAGGCTTTGCGCAGTGACCGCACGGCGACCTCCCTCAGCATCGCTGCACACAGGCGCTGTGCTGTACCAGGGCCTGTTTAGGGCAAGGATGGAGGCAATGGGTTGTGTGGATGGGGGGAGTGGTAGAGGATGAAGGAAGAGAGGAAGATGCAGAGTTCTGATACAGACAGGTATGATCAGATCAAATGACAGTAGAGAAAGGTTGGGATCACCATCTAAAAGACATTTTTGTCCCACATATGCGTAATCAAAGCGTCAAACCAGGGGAGTTACATGATTATGAGTGCAGTTGTAGCACATGGAGCATGCAACATGAGGAACGCCTATGTGACTTGATTATATTCCAAGTCATGTGTGTCAATTCTTATACGGCAGAGTAAATATTTTGCACCTTTCAATGACCAAACAGCTGAGCTACTGGACAATTCGATTCTTTCAGCCGTTACTAAACGTGTTCCTCCACAAATATGAGGTTATCTTGATTGTTTAAGTTGCTGTTTTTTCCTTTGGCTGGTCATGCTCTTTCACCCCTGAGGGGCCCTGTCATCACGCCGTCACATCCTGCGCTTTTCTCCACATCCCTCAGACACGTTCTTCTCAGTCCTCACAGCTCAGCAGAAACAACCAGGGGGAAGGAGAGAGATAAAAAGAGCTGAGATTGTGAGAAAAAGAGAGGGGAGACCTTAAAGGTCAATGCTGCAGAGGTGGAGGGGAAAGGAAGGCAAGGGAAGAAGAAGCCCTGCACAAAGAAGATGAAGAAAAGGGTCCAAGAAGAAGACTTTATGTGTGAATCAGTTGTATCAAACTAGCTCATGGCAGACCTGTCCTGTTTTATTTACTTCTGTATGCTGATTATTCTCAAGAAGACAGCACGTCTCTCCTCCATCAAACCTGAGGGGTATTCTGTCCATCTGTTGGTTGTCAAATCTTCTAAGGCAGCCTGCCATAGGCTGTGCTCCTGATGACATCAAACTCCACTCTGCTGTGATTCACCCACTAATCTTCAACAGCACTCTTGGTAAAAAACAGATGCTTTGGATTAAACATAGTGGAGTTGCTCTGATGACAAGAGAAAGACAGTTTAGTGTTGGTGAGGTGCTTTGCAGCTGTGAATGTTATGTAAAGAATCAGCAACAATAGGTCACTACTTCAACTGGACATCCTCCACATAACCTGCTGTATTTGCAAACCAAGTTGAGCTGATCCTCCCACCAGCTGCAGAGTTGCTTCCATAAGCAATCTGATTTATAGAGACATAAAAAATTTAAGAATCTTAGCTGCAAAATAGCAGCAGCAGCATTAATATCTGTTTTGCCCAGCATGTATGTCCTTGAACATGGACATTTCAGAAATGCACATTTCAGCAAAAACCTACTCAAATGGTTATTTGCAGACGACGTCTATAAACAGTTTAGAAGTTGTATAAGTTTGTTGTTAAAGTTGTAACAAAATGAATGATTATCAAATACAAATGGTTTATAAAGCATTCATTGTGAAATGCTCTCCAACTGGCATGTAAAAAATAGTGAAGTCATTAAAAGCCATCATATCTGTAGTTTAATTTATTTATTCATCTGCAAAAGTTAGTCATTTGAAATTATAAATGTTATTTATACATGTTATTAATAAGCATATTTTGGAGGGTCTACCTGATGAGCTTAACCACTTAACACACGCCCCTGTTTTTTATGCTGTTAGCCTAAACGACATGCCCAAGTTGTGAGCAGCACAGATCCCACATAGTTTGAGACTCAGAGATGTGTCTGGTATCATTGGAAAGGAAACACTCTCAGGATTCTTGTAAAAGTGTCTGTGTGATTCTGTGACTTACTGACAAAGAGTGGCAGAGGTTACAATGATGGGGTTGTTTACTCGCCCATAGGTTTGCCTTTACAATGACATGTGTACAGACATTCAGGGACCTCTCAGCAGGATATAGACACACTGAGGCCACAGCCACAGGTCTTGGCTTCATGCAGTCCAAATTTGGAGTCAAAAGACCAAAAGATGAATTTTTCAGAGTTATTTTTCAACAGGTATGTCCATGCGTTTTCCTTAGGTCCTTTTTGGAGACTCCAAATGGACACTTGGTTACCAAAGCTGTATAACTACAATCAAACACCTATAACTTCACAACCCCTTTGCCTACAATCAAAATATTGGTCTCTAATGAAAGCTGACGCCATATTATTATTATTAATATTATTATTATTATTATTATTACATATAACCATATTTTTTTGTTTGGTCATATCTATCTATCTATCTATCTATCTATCTATCTATCTATCTATCTATCTATCTGTTTATTTTGGTATAAGTCATATGTTAAGTCGAAGAAGAACCAACCGTGTACCAAAATGCCGTGTGCGTAATGATATATGGTTCAACTCTTTTACGCACAGGGCGCACGCCGGTTACGCTTGGAGTTTGTTTATGGACAGCCAAACCTGATAGCTTAGTGTCATACACCGTTGGAAACCTCTGACTATTGGCTAAAAGGTTATCAACTTCATTTCACCGAATATTTCCATAGGCTAGAACAGCTGTCAATCAAAGCCATGTCGTCATTGTTGTCGGTCACATGTCCTCATTGGCTTTGGAGACATGTACTGCCTAATCCTAAACACCGATTGGCTTGTGTGTGGTGTCGTCAGAAGCAGAAGAGGCTCACGGTCGTAAACATCTAGTCACGTGTACTCTGAGATGGACGCGCAGGTCAGGAAATGACGTAAACGGACCGTATGGTTTGTTATTTGTGTTATTACGTTACGTGTTGGACTAAATACATGGACATATTGAGGAAAGTATTTCGGTTTTATGGAAACGGATTTCATATTTCACAAGAATGGATACTTGGCGAACTGTACAGAAAGTCCTGTGTCATAAGATGATCGTTGTGGATAAAGGGAAGACGTTGAAGGTATGTAGAGATTATAGCTGTTTTTACTTTAGCTGAGTGGCTAGCCGAGCTAATCGCTAATACTATTACGGCTGTGAGCAACCATATAAGTCGTGAGTGGTCTTGAATGAATCAGGAGAATCTAAGCTTTCCAACAATGTACGGCATGAATATATATGTTTAAGGGTTGGTGTTTAAAACATTCAGAAGAACGTGTCGCTACCTCCTAACATCCGTCCCGTCCCGTAGACGGAACAGCGTGCGTTAAGAGGTTAATAAAGGGCCCCATTAGAAAGTGGTAAAAAAAAAAGTATAGTATAATTACAGATGTAGACTCATACTAAACAAAACGGGCTGGAAATTGTTTAAAGATGGAATAAAAAAATTAGATGTGAGATGATGAGGTCACAGCTCTAATTTACAGCCTTATTATACTTATTGAGTACTTAAGGACAACATCATCAAACAGTAGCAGACTGTGATTAGATGGCTGACTAGTGTGATGTACTGCTTTGAGCTTAAATGTATATTTATCAATCGTTTTTCATTGCCAGTGTGTGAACTGGTCGATAAGCAACTTTAAAAAATGAGACATTCCCTGACTTTTTCCTAATTTCCCTGCCTATAACTGCTTTGCGCTGCTGCTCGCTCACGCCGTTGGAGTGTCAGCTCATGTGTGACTGCAGCTCACTTAACAGTCACTGGTGTCATTGATGAGAAGGACTTACTGACTCTTACATATAGCCTGTGAGAACTGCAGCATTCCCTTAAGTCCAAGTCTTATGAATAAACTGACGACAAAGTTTCGTCCTCTCCCGCATGAACCTTACAAACTTTGCCTTGACGTCAGAGTTGAATGGTTCAGCTGCTGTGTGAACTCACACTTTGGTTGTGTGTAAAGCTGCAAAGATCAACCGCTCAGCAACACCATTAACAAGGTCAAATTTACATGTGCTTTATCCAGTCCTTTTCTATCTGGAGACTGCACATGAACATAAAGCTTTGAGAGATGAACAGAAACACAAGCAGCATGACACGCTATAGCTGTGTATGCAGTGCGTACTGTGTGTGCCAACACTGCATGTGCGTGCTGTCACATGGCTTTATATGTGGTCTAAGCGTTGCATGTGTGTGTGATTGCTTTCCCTTCACGGTGACCTCTTCTTATATGGCAGCCTCTGCTCTTCTATCCAGGTCACAGAGCATTGCCTCGTCCCGGTTCAACAGCAGGGCAACGTTCCACAAAACCCATTGTTCTTGTGACACGCATCCCGATTATACGTAAAATGTGCTGTTGGTAGAGATAACATGACGCAAAAATGCAAATGCAATTGGGACAGCGATACCACAACAGCTTCGGGACAGTCAGCCACTTTATAATGTGCACACACACTACTTAGACAAACATGATATGACAGGAAATGAAAGACACACAAACAGTTCTACGCACAGTGTAAATTGTGTTTTTTGCCCGAGGTTTTTTATCTATTCAATTAAAGTGCTTGTATTTTGCTCATTTCATGAAGCCGATGCGCTGGAATTAGGCCAACGTAAACACAATAAAGGGAGGGGAGGCTGGAGGGAGGTTTGTCTTTCAAATTGATGGATGGAAAGACAACTGATCTGATAATCTCATCCTAAAAAACTAACAGGCGTTCTGACAGTTACTTTTCTCTCTCCAGACACACAGCAGCTACAATCACCTAATTACTGCCTTAAATAATTCATCAGTGTGGCAGCTACATGCAGAAACAGTGAAATCCATTTGGCCCGACAAGACTAAAAGGATATGACCTCATACTCTGTGTATGACACGCTGATAGTTATATTATTGATGCTGGATATCCTGAGTGTTTCATGAAGCTGAATTTAACGTGGAATAGATCTAAACTTTACTTCCAAAGAGTTAATATTTTTGTAATTCACCCATAAGTCAATTATTTTCTCTTTAAATATAAGTTTGTCATTAATAACCAGGAGTTTTCAAGGATAAGATGAGTACAAAAATGCTCCACTATATTAAAAGTAATGCAAATGTCTTCATTTGTCTATGGTGTAAAATCCTAATTTGGTAAATAATATATGTAAAATACTGGAAAGATACTTAATATAATACCCTGAAGTAAAGCAAAACCATTCAAAATATTCCTGATGTCAGGTGAAAGCTTCATATTGTCAAAACCAAAGACTTTTCAGCATGATAGAAAATAGGTTTGTTTTCCAGCTTGACAGCGAGCGGTTTTGACATTATCAAGTTGACTCTGAAAAGGGTTCATGAGTTCAAGAGATTGGAGAACAATTTCTCTTTCAGCAGATGTAAAAATCACCAGCGTTGAAAATGCTGTTACGGTTACGGTTTTGGGCTGCACAACAACAAGGACACAAAGTTCACACAAAGTTCTTCCATTTACAAAGAAGACTCCTCTTAATAAAGTCACCCATTGACTGTAAAGCATCAGTTTAACCATGCTTATTATTAATCTTCTGTGCTAATAAACAGTCAGCGCTCACCTGAAGACGATCCGCTGCAGTTCAGGCGTATTTATGATTCATTCATTAGTTCAGGCAGTGTTGTCTTGTCCCTCTACTGGGTGATTTGCATCAGCTGTTTCTAATGTGGGTCACGATTCTTAAGCTTATTCACAGCTACGCAGTCAGTAACGTTCAATCATAGTCATGTCGGTGTACAGTGTGGACATTATAACCTCTTTTGTCATCACTCACTTTTACTCTCTGCTGATTGTGTTAATGCTCACGCAGTTTGCTGCTGCAGCAACATCCACCACCCCGACCTATTCTGTACTGTATGTGGAATATTGTTGATTTAATGCATATATTCATGTATATAAGAGGATTAGCTATCAGCAGAATCTTTGTACTGGTGTTATGATTTTTAGCCATGTTTCTGAGCATCAGGTGGATGTAAATCCTACACTCACTTTCCTTCTGGCTCGGTTTTTGTCTCAACCAACACCTGACAGAAATATCTGGCTTTATAGTTGATAAATGCTCCACTATGTTGTCTGTTTGGTCCTGGGCAGGCAATGTGGGTCCAGATACAGAGGGTTCATCAGACCTATTTTGCTGTAATGCTGTGAGCGATGAGAGTAATGGCAAACTGTAAAGCAAATCACTGAGCCGAAAGACGCTAAAATGTTTCATAGCACTGAGGGGACTGAAGAGCTGGGTGACTATTATCTGTGGGTTCATCACTATGAGCGACACCATTCAGATTATATGTATTGGACTCATTATTGATATAAACATATTGATCAGTGCAGCTGTAAGTAAAAGTAAGATGACTGATTCAGTCGTGAAAAAGAAGGATAACACTTCAGATGCAGTAACAAGAACAGTGTTATTTGTTATTTCCGCTCTCATACATACTGTAAGTGTGTGATCATGTGTGTCTGGCAGCTATGTGTGTGTGTGTGTGTGTGTGTGTGTGATCCTCACCTCCCCTGGCATCACCTGCAGTGCTGACACTGAGGTCTGCCACCCTTACTGTCCAGCTCCTCTTTCTGGGGGTCCCCACTGTCTCACAGCGTCCTGGGTGGTGATGGGTCTTCAGTAGGGCACAGGGCGGCGGATTCTGATCCCGTCTGGCATGTTTGGGCTCTCTCTGCATTTTCAGCCAAGTCTGCATGCAGACACCTACTGTGCTGTGTGTATTACGCTCTTATAGTTTGTGTAAGTGTTTGTATCCGTGACAACACCAGACGTGCTCTTCACACATCCACACAGTTCCATGTGTTTCCCTGTTCTCGCTCTTGTATATACATTGACATCAGTTGCAACATGTGGTCTTAGGCCATATGGCTCTAATGCTCTGTCAGATGAAATGTTAATCATTGGCTGTGAGTGTGAACGTGTGTGTATCATATTATACCGTATGGCCAACCTTATATGATCTTATTTAATCTAATCTGAGAATGTGTAGATGCGATGTATGTGTGCCTTCATGCGCTTACATCTGTCAAGTGTTGATATTCACTTGCATGGACCTTTACGTGCTTTGGTTATGTGTTCATTTGCCTTCAGGGAGGAAGAAATGACCCATAAAGCCAGGCCGTGAGCATGCTCAGTGTTGCCTCTCTGAGTCGGGTGAGGGTATCTCCAGATGCTTGACCTGGGGTCGCCTTCGCAATTGTGATTGAAGTGTGAAAAGAAGTCTGGGCATGAGAAACCAGGGTTAAATCACACCCCGGACCGAGTCTGGCTCCTCTGGTTCTCAGGTGCCGTGTCCTCTCACCTCGGATAATGCTAATGTGCAGAGAAAAGAGGAGATTTGAAAGGATCCTGAGAGGTTAACTAGGCTACTTTTCATAAAAGCAAAGGACAAAGGAAGGGTGTTAAAGGCTAATATTGTTCGCTCTCTCCTCTATCATCTCAAACACCAGCGGGTCAGAGTTTTGAAAGTAATGTAAAATTCCCCTGGAGACATACAGAGACACAGTGCAGGCTGTATATCTCTAGGAAACATCTCCACACATGTAGATATGATACATACAAAAATTGAGTTTGACATGAGTGAACTGAGGGTGATTGTGACATAAGGTCAAATGGGGCAGTATAACCATACAGGGTTTATTCTCTCGCCTGCTAAAGTGAAAATAAAAACTTTTTTTTTTATAATCAAAATTGCATGCCCTCGTTGATGTGACATCACATAGGTGGGCAGGTCAAGTATCGAACAGGAAGTTGACCCTGCAATGCATGAGGTGAGGAAAGTTACACAACCGCTAGCTAGTTTTTAGATCAGAGAACCGTTGTGTTTGCTCTGAATGCTCTAGATCAATGGTCACCAACCCTGCTGCCCTGCATGTTTTAGGTATTGGCCCACTCTAACACACCTGCTTCTAATTATTAACTTGTTATCAAGCTTGTTGTTGAAGCTTGTCAAGGGCTTGATAACAAGTTAATCATTAGATTCAGGTGAGTTAATTTCATTTAATGGAAACTTGTCAGTAAAGAACAAAAATCGTCTGTTCAAAATTGTGAAAGAAGCCGGTAAGATAATTGGCATGCAGCAGCTCTCTCTCTCAGAGATCTTTGACAGGTTTGTTTTAAAGAAAGCACGGTCAATCGTGTCCAGCTCTGATCACAGGAATTCATTCCTCTGCCGTCTGGACGGAGATTTAGGCTACCTCGAGCATGAACAAATAGGTACAAATTTTTCTTTGTCCCACGTGCAATCAATCCAGTTAACTTGTACAACTTTTCTACTTTTATTCCGGTTGTGATTGCTCTTATCAAGTTTAGTTGTGCTGTTTGCTGAGATGATGTTTGTTATGTCGCAGTTTATTTATTTATTTATGGTTGTTGTGTTAGTTGTTTTTTGTACTGACACTGCAAACCAAATTTCCCCTTGAGGGACAATAACTAGTAGCTCTCCAGGGGCAGGGTTGGTGACCACTGCTCTAGATTAATAGCTCTCAACCCCTTCATGTGGGCAGAGCCCTAATCAACCATAATAATGTACTAACTGGATTTTGCTGTGTGGAGCAAAAAAAAACACCAACTTTAGCTTAATACACCAACCATCCCTAACTAATCCTGTTTTTTCTAAGGCTGAGAAGAATGGCACCAGTGAGACAGGAAGAGAGATAAAGGAAGACAGCAAAAGAGAGAAGAGAAACAGCAAGGAAAAAATACAAGAAGTGGAGTGAGGACAGGATGAAGTAAGTCATTGAAGAGTACAGGTAGATAGTGGAAGCAAGGAATACATCCAAGTTAGGGTTCTTGGCCTGGAACGTGCCAAAATCAACTTTGTAGAGGCGGGTTAAGAGAGTTGTAAGCACATTGCAGCCTTTCATTCCTCAAGAAGATGAGTCCCAGCTAGCAGAGCTACTCAAGGATCAAGAGAAGGTTTACTATGAAAAAAAACAGAGGTACAAACGCTTGCCGCCCCACTCGCAGAAGCGGATGGACTAAAAGCCCCTTGTCCCTAAAAAATCAGGTCACTACTGGTCTCAGTTAAGGAAGGAGTGAGAGGGAGTGGGTTATTGTGACAGGAAACTTTATTTATATGAATATTTATGTGGATGGATGGACAACTTTATTCAAAATGACGATCAGGAAAAGGAACGTGCAATTATTTCAAAGTCTGAATTAAACTGTGCAATAAATATGCCTCCACCAACCTAAACCAATGAAAAGATGTGCTGTCCGAATCATCCAGATGTCACAAATAGGAAAAAGGTTTTGCGTCAGTTTCCACAAAAGCCACGCCTTCCTGGAATATGAAATAATCTCCTCAGATAGATAGGTAATATCTTCAGTATTACAGAAATGTATCATGTGTTGGGCTTTAAAAAAAAAAAAGTATGACAAGAAAGGTTAAAGAAGGCAGAAATTCAAAAACTGTCCTAATCACACTTAATTCACCATCAAGTGTTGATATTCAGACATGTGGGGCGTCATGTGCTTTGGTTATGTGTTCGAGCGCCCTCAGGGAGTTAGATATGACCCAAAAAGCCCAGGCTGTGAGCATGCTCAGTGTTGCCTCTCCGAGTCAGTTTAGGATATCTCCAGATGCTTGACCTGCTGGCTTTTCATAAAAGATTTTTCACAAAAAAAATGGAGTTTGGCAAAGTGTATGACAACATGGAAGCTGACACCGACATGCACATATGCACAAGCAGTACGTAGGAAATGTTGAAAAAACAGACTGCGAAGATCCTAAGGGTGTATGAAAAGGACTTGTTATAATAAAGCTGATGTGAAAGCTGCAATGATGACATTTAATTTACCCAAAAAAGTGACTCAATGGTATTTGTATGTAGCCACTGAACATGCTAAAAATCTCACCAGCAGTATTTCTTCACAACTATAGGAACACTGTTAACACCCACAAGACTGCCATCAGAGTTTTAACTTTTCATTTGTATATTCTGTCATGCATTGTGTCTTTTATTTACAAGGAGGAAATATTATATATAATATAATAATACATGTTTATGTTTATATACACATACACACAAGTCCTATTCAGACAGATCCCACTCTGGCTGAGGGTAACTATAAGGTCATGTTGGTTGTTTTGGTGAACTGTTGGATGTAACACAACCTTATCTGTACTTAAACAAACAAACCATTATTTTTAAAGTTGAACGCACACATTTGTTTTTGCCTTTGAGGCAAGAGAAGGCAACCCCTCAGATGAGCTATACATAGTTCCCTTTCCACAAAACAGACCATTCTGTTATGTAGCATGTTATTTATTATTACCTCTAAAAATGACTACGGTAAAACTAGAGGGGAAAAGGTCATTCTTTGCTTGACCTAATGCATAGACATATTTGACTGAGGAACAATGTGTCACAAGTAGACGTAGACTGAGATTAAATGGCTTTAGAAATACTTTAATTATTTTTGTTATTAGCCATAATAACACTGTAACTTATATAAACAATTGGTTCCTTACAGCTAGCTATGTAAGCTAGCAAGCGCTATGTAGTAGCAGTGAAGCAAACTGTTGCAAATTGCAGTTTTAATTAACCACGGTGTGAAGTTACAGTATTGTACAGTGCGGACTCTAAACTAAATTAAATTACTTAGAGCTTCAGATTAACCTTATGTGAAGTGATTTTAGCATCAGTGGTTTTAACTTTAACCACAATTAATTAATATTAGGGTTAGCTTGTTGGCCTTTGATTTAATTAAAGCTAGCTAAATTATTGTTCTGCAGCACTGAAATGCATCCTATAAAACAGGATGTACATAAAGAGAGTTAAATAGTGTCAGTTAACACATTTGCTACATGTTTGTGAGCTTCCTTAACATTAGCTAAATCATCAATGGTGCTCGCTATCTAACCAGCTAACATCATCCCTCAGTTTTCACTTACAAATGATGGTTCTACCTATAGTTTGATCATTGAAATGGATAATTACTGGTACTGCTTCATTTGGTGTTAACATTGTGATTTGAATTGATGCTATCTGAAGTGCTAAAGTTATTATTATTGTTAATTGGGAATATAGTACAATGAGAAAAGTGGACACAATTAGTGTTTTGAATGCAGCTGCAGCTATAGATGGAGATGCAGATGTTAGTGCCTTCCATCCTCATCGTCTTCTTCGTCATCTAACTGCTGCCATGTTTCCTCCACCCCCTAACAGCTGCCGAAGAGCTGCATGCTTTTATATCACTGCAATGGTGCTCTCAGGCAGTGAGAGGAAATGACATCTCACCTCACCCACACAGCCAACAACACCGGCTTTTGAAAACCTCCCTGGTCCTTCCCTCAGCTGTGTCCTGTCCAATATTACACCGCCAGCCAAAGAGCCGTGCTCTCTGCTCTGACCTAATGGGCTGTGAGGCAGCGGAGGGAGGAGGAGGGGGGGGGGGGTCTGACTGTGTCTCACCTCGATATATCTTTTCCGTCCTGTCCATGCCTATCTTTTCCTTTTCGTTAAATCCTTCTATTTCATTCTCTAAAAACAACAGAGATGAAAATACACACACATATGCGCTCACTGCAGAGGTAAATGTTTGCAGCTCAGATATCCAGCTGTTTGCACACTCCAAGCGCTCAATATCAGGCCAGGGTAAGCCTCGGGGAGATGGACAGAGAGCTGAGGAGTGCAGTGAGACAGATAAAGATAAAAGAAAGAAATCCAAGGTTTGAAATGAAAAAGGGGGAAAAGAGTGGAGTGGAATTATAGACAGTAATTATATATATATATTTTTTTTAAAGTGCTTCATCTGTAAGGATGTTAGGTGCTTGATGTTACAATCATACAGGCCCACATCAAGGAAACATGGCCTGAACTTCAATTTTACACTATAAAGAGTTTTTTTTTTTGCATCTCATGACTTGTCTTAAACCTGTGCCAACTCTTTGACTTTTGGTCTCGATGGGATCCTGGCAGTACACTTCTCTGCCGCTTTGATCATCATTGTGATAAGCTGTAAGACACGGTTACACCATGGGTTACACCAGTGGATTTTTTAATGTATTTTCTGCCCTATCATGCTAAAATGTGATTGAAAAAATGATGGGGTTTGGCAGTGATTAAATGGATGCTTTGAGAAGATGTAACTCCCTGGTCATTGATACTGCATATTAAAAATAAGTGATTATTGACCATAATGATATCAACTACGACTAATTTCCACCAGTCAAGATGGTCTTTTGCAGCTCTGCCATGTCGTCCATCAGATTCATTAAAGGCCACCATTGTCATCTGACCTAAACCAGTCTGGTCTGGTCTGGAGCTCGATGATGGACAGTCAGTCAGTCAGAAGCAGAAACTTTGGTGCGACAGCTGTACATCACTGTCATGTATTTGAGGAGTTGACCGAACAACCAGAATCAATAAACTGGTGCACAGGAGCAGTGATCCTGAAAGAAGCCCTTTAGTGGCCTTAAAATCAAACTGCTTTCATGGAAGACAGCCTCTCTCCTCTGTGCTTTCAGCTGGCAAGGCACACTGGCAAAGATAACATCATTAGACCACTCAGCTCAGCCGAAGACATCATGAAAGAGATCTCATGATGGATGATAGTGGGACTGAAAGCTCAGACCTGGGGATGTTTGCCTGCAGGACACAAAACAGCAGCACTTCAGGAGCAGGTCCAACTCTGTGGTCAGAGTTCGAGGACGATGCCCGGCCAAAGGTGCCCTCTCACATTGCCCCATTTTGTTAGAGATCTGCAGGCTAAAATGACCTGACAGGGCTTGATGCATTTGCTGCCTGGCACATAAGCGATCTGAAAACACAGAGCTATTTTTGCTGATGTTAATTTGCTCCGTGTTAGGGCGCCGGTTCACAGCTCGGTCAGCCTTCCCTGATACTATATTCCCGTTTGTTTCAGTAAAGGTTCTCCCGTCACATCGCATTTAGGTCGAGATGCCTGTGAACTGTGAATGCACTGCGCGCTGGGACTCAGCCACGCTGGGGCTTCTGGGTCCTGGAGTCCGTTGGTTTCAGTGAAGGTTTCCCCCATGTTGAGGGAGTTGTTAAATAATTTCTAAATGTTCCTGGATGATGAGGATTATGATTCAAGAGTAACATTAATACAGGTAATGTTTTTTTTAATCCTTTAATTTTTATTATTTTTATTTGTGCAGGAATGAAGGGAAATTTAAAGCAATCCTCTTTGAAATTAGACTTGAGTAAATAGCTTCTAAAAGACTTAAATTTTTTAGCTATAAATAAAATATTAACAAATCTAGCAGGCAGTGAAATATATGAATTTAACAAATTTTATCATGTCTTTAAGACCTGTAAAAATAATTAAATTTTAAGTATTTATTTTACTTAAGTTGTTGAGTTAGAAATACAATTGTTACAATCCTACCAAAAATGTATAAATACTATCTATTTTTTTAAATTGTATTTTTTTTAAAGTATGAATTATTATATATTTCTAGAAGTAAAAAAGTACCTGATCTGTGCAGTTGTATCCAACAAGCAGCAGCAGCAGACTGAGTGTGTGTCCTCTAAAGAAAAGACAGCAGTGTCTCCTGTCTTTATAGCCATCCCTCCTCAGCAGGCAAGCTGATCCCTTCATTCATTCTTGTTATCTCTGATTTCATGAATAATTCATCACTCAGTCAGAACCACAATCCAGCACACTAATTGGTGCCTCATTTTTTTTTGTATCATCATCATCATCATTATTATTATTCCCATCTCTGCTGCATGTGATTAAACATGAAATTAAATTAATGTGATGGTGACAAAAATATTTTTCTAATAGCCTCGCATTAACCCTCTTGCTAATTTGAAAACAGATTTAGGGAAATTAATTTCAAATTTAAACATAGTTTGTGAAGAAAAGGGAGGGGGAGCAACTCCAAACAGCTAATTTAAGTATTAATTTGTATAATCCTTTGTGTAAAGCTTAATTTATTTGCCAGTGGAAATGCTAATATTTCCTTTTTCAAATTAGTGAAGAGGAAAAAGTGCCTCAACAGAGTTTAGAATAAAACATTAATATAAGTAAATATTGAGAACAAATAATCAGTATCATGACATTATGTTTACTCTTCTGTTTAAAAAATAAAAGTAAACTATAATAAACTACTTCTCTACAATAGTCACATCAGACACATAGCAGTGTTGTTCCTTAATTAAATCTATTATACTTTTTAAAAGTTCATGTTAATTGGTTATTTTTAATTAAATTGGCATTCCAGTGGTGTATTCATCAATGTGTGTGTGTGTGTGTGTGTGTGTGTGTGTGTATGTGTGAGAGTGTGTGTGTATGTGTGTGTATGTGTGTGCTCCTTTAAAACAGCCAGGAGCTGAGTGTGTGCCTTACAGTGAGGCGGTTAAACGGAGGTTATCACGTGCTGAGGCAGTATACAAACATAATTAGGTCACATTAAGTTCATGACTGAGTAAATATCTTTCCTAAATGTGTTTTTTGTGGCCCTTCTTTTCAATTTCCCAGATGTGATCAGCTTGTATGTTTGTAAGGTTCGAATCGAGGTCAAGGTTGTTGCAATAAAAAATACACAACGCACAGAAGTTACATTTAAAATTGATGTAACATCTACACTTACTACTTCATGCTAAAGGCCCACCGGTTTGCTACTTCTTCTTTCTGCATGCACAGGTACACTATACACGGAGGCAATACAACAGCTGCACCATTCACTTATGATGCATCAACTATGCTAAGTCATGTTTCTGTTTTTCAGTCATGTTGGTGCTTGTTTTTGAAACATGAATAAATAAATAAATGGTCTTTTATGGTTCCTGCATCATATAAATCCAATTTATAAGTTATTAAATGTCAAGCAGACCTCAGAACTTATCATTTTTTCAGTGTATGACAATGTCACCTAGAAGGTCCACCTACACTTTTGCAGCTTTCAAACCTAGCAAATGAGCGTATTGACTGGACCGGGACTGAAAATTCACTCCCTATCCCTCAATACTTTACTCAGTAGCGTCAATTGAGATTTTGGTCACTTACTACTCATCATTTTTATGTTATAATTATCAGCTGTAGAGTTGCATGACTGTAATTCTATTATAGAGTACTATAGAGAGTATTATTTAAGTATTATATAAGTATTTTATTCTAATTTTGAGCATCCTAGATAGAATCCCAGAATTGTCATGCTTCTAGTGTATTTAATTATATTTTAGAGTATTCTAGGGAGAGAGAAGTTCAACATTTAAGTATTTAATTCTAGTTTACATAATTCTAGAACAGAATTATTCAAATTTCTAGAGAATTATTTTTATTTTAAAGTAATCTAGACAGAATTCTAGAATAGAATTGTTCAATCTCAAGATTGTTCTAAAATAGAATTGCCTAATTCTAGAGCATATTCTAGAACAGAAATGGTAGAGTATTCTGGTATTTTAGAGTATCCTACAACACAGAGTGACTGATGTAAAACATGTGTATAACTAGCCTGAATGTTGGACCTGTTGGTCTGTGATGGCAGTGCAGTGTCACAGAAGCCACCTCTGGACACCTCCTTCCCTCAGGAACAGGTGAATAAGATGTGTTCCGATGTGCTGGAAAAACAGTTGTAATAGTCCAGGTGTATGAGAGGATTGAGGACTGAGACCTGCAGTGTTACTGAAAAGCGGACATCACTGCGCTCCAGTTTGCGTCAAAACATATTAAAATGCACCTGGAGCATTAAAAAAAAGCTTCTCTTTCTCCTTCTTCTTCCATCTGTCAGGCAGCAGAAGCAGAAGCAGCAGCAGGCAGTTGCCATGGCAACAGAAGCAGATGTTGAGGGGTTTCTCCTGTGTGATGGGATGTGAACTATTGACCTCTGCCTTAAAAAAAAGAGAAATGGCAGTAATGGATATGGATTTATGAGTGTATGTGCTGGAGCTATCTTGCCTCTAACGCAGCTTGGCACACCATATGCTACTGTATGCATTTTTTATGACTTACTTGCAGGGGTTGGACGGTTTCGTTCGCTCATGGGCTCTGGGGCTTTGCAGCAGTACACACACCTCGTGAACGTGATGACATACAGGAATCTTTTATAAGCAATGGGTTCAACTAAGACAAATGTCGCTCTAGACAGGGATTACTCATATAAGTATACTGAGTAAAAAAATGTACACTGTTGTTCGGGCTTAGATATGAATAAAAGGGCCTAACCTGCTACATGTGACTCATACACACAGCTGAACCGACTGTGGACCTAATTTGACAGACTACGATGCATATATGCATTAATGGCTGCGGGCACGACTTGAGTCACAGCAATGCTACAATAACCGCAACGGCCTACTTCTGTATGCTTTCCACAGGCTACAACATGCAGGCTGCAGGGTTTGACGTTTTACATAGACAGACACACACTTGACGGGATGTTCCTACATGACTGCCTCATATTATTTAGTATCGCTTCATTGTTGGTTCAATCATTCATACAAGTTATCTTATATTGTTAAAAAAGAGTTGAACTGGCCTCCGACTGCACTAGCCAAAAAGTTATTTTGTCAATAAAGCTCACGTAATTAGTGGTACAAATTTCAAATGATCTGAATTAAACTGTGGAGTGAAGTTAGTCAATAAAATCTCTGGCCATTTTCTAATCTGGCGCCCATATCCGCAGTAATCAGTAGTAATCGTCAGGAAAACATAATTTGTTGGTGCTTTCCAAAACCGTTATTAATCATTGTTACAAAATAATGAATATATCTTGAATATCATACTTGAGGCTATAAAGTAGAATCTCATGACTCAAATAGAGTGGAAAGGCTTCCTTTTTTATTGTCTGAGTCATTCTCTGAGAGGAAAAACTTAGTTTGTTACTGTGAAAGGCAACTTGAGGACAGTCTCGGTTGGAGGTTGGAGCGGTGAGTGTATACTTGTTGTCGAGTCGTGTGCACAGCAGTGAGTCCCATCACAGCCGGCCTGTTCTGTAAGCCTCCACACTCGTTCTGTCTGTGTGTGTGTCAGGTTTGCCAAAATGCACATAGAGACAAAAACTGATCATCTCTATTTTGGGCGTGGCTTCTGAGCCAATTATGTCCTCCCTCCCTGTCACCCCGCCTCTAGGCATCTTACGCCCCACTTGTTTTCCCTCCTCCCACATTCTGACGTCATCTTCATAACCTTGAATGTCCATTTGTACTGATCATGGTGTGTCTTTCGTTCTTTGTGTCATCAGACTGAAGCCTTTTTGACCCATCTGCCAACTTTGACTCCTTAACTGTTCCTGCATCCACATAGTTTAAAGAAGCAGAAAATACAGGAAAGGTCACAAAGGTCAGTTACATTTTAATTTTTTTGCTGCTCACAGTGTTGATACGACCATTACATGATTGCTTCTTTAATCTGGAGGTCATCCCACTAGTCAAATATGAAGTTTTTTAACAGCACCCCAGATCTAAATGGGAGGCTTTCTCAGAGGGGAAAAAGGAATTGAAAAAGCTGGCATTGATTTGAAAATGTTTAATATCTTAAAAGTGAACAAAATTGTATTATTTAAAAAGTAGAAAATGGCTTATAATAGGTATCACTTTACAAAGTCTAACACAATCTGTTCTGTTTTTTCAGAAATAAGTAGACTGAAGAACTTCATTTGATATTTCATGAAGTAATTTGGCGCGATAAGGTCATTGTAGAGCACAGAAACACTTATGTATTTACACAGTATGAATCATTTTTAATCTTAAATCATCAGTCTCTAAGAGTTTGTGTAGGTCAACTCTAGTCAGGGTTTTATTTGTAGAATACCAAGTCAGTCACACATTGTGAAATAACATATAGAGGATGGAAAAAGTAATAGAAACACCAACAATATATGAATGATAAGCAGCTAATACGGACTATAGGTCACTGTACTGCCTTAAGTTTCAATCCTACTTGGAATGTCTTAATGCAAGTCATGAACTGTGTGTTGTCGTTGGACGTCAGACCTTCAAGAAGAAAAGGCTTCTGGTCTTTGAGGAATAAAGAAAATCTACATCTCCTCAGCTTTAAATGAAAGGGGGAGGAGGGGAGGGGGCTCTGGTGACTGAAGAGGCTGTTTAACTTCATCATGATGTTCATGAAGCAGACGTGAAAATGGATGAAGCAAAGTGGCATCATGACCTGTAAAATAGCTTCAACTGTGTGACGACCACACAGAGAAATGATCTGACCTGAAGGCAGCCTGCAGATGTAACCTGGTCTCAAAGTGGATGAAATAAGAACTTATCAGATCATGTTTCTTTATACTTTTACTTCCAAGCAAAGGTTGTTTTTCAGGTTATGTGTCCTTGTGGCGTTGGATTCAAGTTGTATCCAAATGCTGAAATAACATGTGATTTTGATACTGAGCCACAGTGCAGCGCCATGGTAAATCTTTTTCACAGTGTCTGTCTGTCAGTTTCAAAATGTGACTTTTTAAACACGCAGTTAGTTCGAAACTGGGCATGCACTGCAGCAAGTCTCAATCTAATTAAGTAATTTTTGTCCGGAAAGTTCTGCTTTCAATACAGATCATTTTTTCTTTTCTTAAAGTTATACATTAAAAGAAACATAATCCAAAAGAAGAAACAAGATGAATGAGTGCAAATCTAGCAACAACAACAAAACATTACAGTACAATTGATTAAAAGAAAATAGGTTGAATGTATTTCACATTGGGGTTTTCTGTAGGATTAATTCTGCTTATCTTGTGTTGTGAATGTGCAGTATTTACACACCATATAGAGTCTGTATCTAGATATGTGTATAGTGTGTATAATGATTCAGTTTAGGATAATAAGACCTAAAATAAGCAACAAATGCTTGGTAAGATGGAGTTTTGTAGTTTCTTTGTCATTTCTTATTGTTAGTGTTTATTTATTTCTTTGCTCACACACACTATAAAAATGTAAAAAACAGTTCATGTCTAACTCTTAGGTCCTCTCATGTAGAGTTTCTGTGTTTTTTGCTTCTTCTTGTACAGTATTATTTCTCCAGACAGCATTCAGCCTGCAAACATTGTCTTTTTCAGACATCTGCATACACACATCCAGCACACACTTGACCTAAGCAGAAATAAAGTAGTCCTTCCAAGATTGACTTCATTATACATACGCAATTAATCTTTAATCTCGTCCTCACCTCCATCCAGAACTGTGACTCCCGCTCTCTGCCGGCCTATCAAACTTTCATGACGGTAATTGAGATAAAACCAAAGTGGAATGACTGCTCCTTCCGTATAATCCCGGAGGAAAGGTAAAAGAAAACGTTTTTCAAGGTGTTGCGAGGTGCCAGACGGCTCTCTGAATTAGCTTTTGCGCTTAAATGTGGGAGCCCGACCATCCACTGAATGGTATCGAGTGTAAGTGTTTTCCAATAGAATATTCTACATGTGCCTGAGGGAGCGGTATGTGTGTGTGTGTGTGTGTGTCTATGTGTGGCTATTATTGTGAGAACCAATTTTAGTTTTATACCTGAGATGTGAAGACATTTTTGGAAAGCGAGGACATTTGGGCTGGTCCTTACTTTCTGACACATTATCAAAGGGCTGTTTGAGGGTGAAGGTTAGAATTGGGTTTAAATTCAGTTTAGGGTTAGGGTCATTTAGTTGTGATGGTTAATGTTAGGGTTAGGATGTGTGTGTGCGTGTGTGTGTGTGTGTGTGTGTGTGTGTGTGTGTGTGTGTGTGATGTTAGTGTCTGTTTCCTGATGTTTGGGTTTAGGTCTATTCGGCCTGAACTTGTGACTTTTGTACTTTTGACTTTTGTACCAACACATATGTGGATATTGTCCTTTTTTTCAGGAGAGATTAAGAAAGTCAAGAGTTCAGTTGAGATAAACAATGTCTCCTTTTTATAGCAGCAGTTAGGAGTTTACGTATGTGTGTGTGTGTGCGTGTGTAATACGTTTGTACAGCCATGTAATTTCCTACTGGTCTGTAATACATTTTTTCCCCTCAGTCTTATATAATATATCTCAGCTAAGGTGAACAGGTCATCCAAGGATCTGAGGATCTGCAGGATTAGGCTCCCTGAGTGTGTGTCTGTGCACGTGCGTGTGTGTGTGTGTGCGTGTGTGTGAGAGAAGAAAAAATACACGTACAAAACATCATGCCATGATGTGAATACACAAAAATAAACACTGCCCAAGGGTGTACATTCATGCATGTGTACATCTCTGCAGTGCATCCGCGTGCATTAAATAATGAGCAAAGCACTGCTTGGAGTTCATACTGCACAGACAGGACACTGTGCTCACCGCTAGAGAGCGCTCATCCTCTGTGAACTTTTGACCCCCGCTGCTGGGCATTCAGACAATATCACATCTGTTATTACGTGATCTCGCTTTGATTAATTAGGCGAACACGATGGTACACACTGACTCTATGACCCTCCCAAATGAGGACAGACCAAGACGGACGATTAAAGAGGCAAAGCTCACAGAAAATTGATGCAAATCGACAAACTATGAAACAGAGGAGAAAGAGAGAAGAGAGAGAGAGAGGAGAGGAATGTGGGTGGAGAAGGGAGAGAGCTGATACATGTTGTCATAGATAGTTCAACACTCAAAGACATGCTGCTCTGACTGTGTGGATTAAAATACACAGCTGATCACTGTCTCTCGCGTGACCCCAAATCTGTGCATCTGTCCTGCCTTCTGCCACATCAATCTATTCCTCGTTTTTAGCTCTCTCTTGCTCACGTTCTTCCCTGCCAGGCTAAAGTCACGGCTTCAATTCCCCCTTTTTTCCCTCTTAGATGTACTCTCTTCCTCCTCCTCCTCAGGCTCTTTTTCCCTGCCGTTCTTCAGCCCTAAGGCATCTGCCACCATGAGCTGATCAGATGCTCACTTAGGACCAGAACTGTTCAACATCATCCCCTCTCCGTGCATCCTGACCTTCCGCTGAACTTGCCTCACAGTGTGAACGAGGCCACTGAGGCAGAGAAGCGAAATATCAAAGATGGGGTGAAAAAGCTGCAGGTTCAACTTTCTCACATCCTCTTGCCTTTCAGTTTGGATCCTGGAGGGACTGCAGTACTTTTGAACTTCCTTTGCACCATTGTGCAAACAGTTTTCCAAATCATTTCCCCATAACTATAGAAAATCAAATGTTTTCAAGAATGATCAAGACTCATGACAGTGTTCCTCTTTGCATCAATTGTCCAGATTGTGTTTATTCAGCTTATCTGAGAACAAGAGAAACCCAAAATATTTGTAGGACATCACAGACGGGAGGTTTTGCCTTTTGCACATAGTAAAAAATACAATATTTTATTCATGCTGCAAGATACACAGCATGTTGCTGTCATTGTCAAAGCCCTCCTCAGATATCTCACTGAATAAATAAAATCCATATATATATATTTCTTTTACAGTGAGCGGAAGTAAACCAATCATATCTGCTTGATGTCTTATGCCATGTCTTGTGTGTGTGACTTGATAAAACAGTGAATTACAGCCCTGAAAAGGGACTCACTGTGGAGGAATCATAACTCATTCAGCCATAAAAGGGAAGCTAAACACATAAAAGATCAAATAGAGTATACCTGCTGTACATACATAGTTAAATGTGGTGTATGAAATTGGTTTAGATGCAGGTTGAGTTAAAATTTTGCAACTGTAAATGTTTAAAATTGGTGTTTTCACTATTACAGCATCTTTTTTCACAATTATAGTACCAGCATTTGGAAAAACATGACCTCAAAATATGTTAAAATATTGTTCATCATCTGCGTGTCAAATCAAATTACAGAAATTAAAAAGTACCTCAGCTTCAGTCCAGTCTGTAGTTTTTATATTTTTTCTGGTCTTAATGTTTTAGTGGAGTATAGATTTCACTCATTTAGGTTCTTTACTGTGTGCCACGCTGGATATGAATACTGTGAGTTTGATTTGCAACACGCTCTGACAGCTGCTAGCACAGGATTCGATCAACCAATCCTCTCTGCCGCCGCCAGCTTCTCGGCCAATAGGACTTCACGGCGCCCTCAGGGGGTGTGTCTCATTAGCTAGATTCCAGGACCTGGCTCTGGCCCACTAGATGCACTCAGCCGGAAAGGATGCAGTCCAGAGGGGGATTCATCATCTGCGGCATCGTCTCCTCTTCCTCTCTCTGTGTCTCCCCTCCCTCCTCAGAAGAGGAAAGGGCAGGGAGAGGTGAGAAAGAAGGACACACAGAGAAGCACGAAACTGACAGAGCTTAGATTTTTTCTTTTTTTGAGTTGTTGAAAAACTGTTTATTAGTACTGTGATTTCCTTAATTCATAGTTTAAGATCAGCTTAATTTAAAGTGTTTGTTGTTTTTGTGAACCTACAACTATTCTTGGTGCAATTAAATTATTGTTTTTAAAGGGTAAAATAGTTTTTTTAATAAAAAATACAGACTAAACAGCATTGATGTATTTTTGTAGTGAAACCAGTAAATCAGAATAAACAACTGGCTCATTAACAGTCAAAGCTTGTTTTTCTTTCTTTTTAAAGATTTAAATGTCCGTTCTCACGGACATCTGGCCACCTCTTTACCCTGGCACGAACATTTCGTGCTTTTGTGGTACAAAATGTGCTCCAACTATTTTAGTTACAGACTCCAGAGGGCCCGTGCAGGGCCATGGGTTTATGTAACTGGTCAGCTATCCGATTCTGAAAGGCTACTGTTACCTAAATGTACCCCTTGGGAAGTGGCTGAGGCAGACCTGTAACTCCTAATGGTACATCAGGTTGGATATAAATCCTCACCCTTGAGGGGCCAGCGTCGACCTTTGTAGCCACCATCATGCAAATGTCTTCCTGTCCGCAGGCCAACTCGGCATTTTCCAGCTACTCCCTGATCACATCTCCAGAAAAAGGAGTGAACAAACTTTATACCTCAAAGTATTTTGGGAAGGTGGAATAAAACACATCAAAGGAATCACAAATGACAGGTAGCTTATAAGAAAGTTGTATGAATAGAGGAATTTACATAATTCAAGGTGAATCAACAGAGGAGGGTTGTCTCTTCTCAATATAAAAAAAATAAGTTAAAATCAAGCTATCACAGTGACGGAAATGAACATTTAGAGAAAGACATGCTTTGATTAAAAGTTATTAAAAAAGACAGCTTACATGAATGAATCAACCTCTAACACAGCAAACAAAATAATTATGTTTTTGAGAATAAAATCCTTTATAATTACTGACTTTTGAGGTTTTTGATTTTTCTATTTTTCTTTTTACTTACAATGGATGTTTTCTTTATAATGAAACCCATACTTTTTTCCACCTCCACCCAAAAGCACAATCAGAACATGATTTATCATAAACTACCACCAGACTGCCGTGCTAATTACGGCGAGTCAAAAATAAACCTGGAGTATTAAAGCCACTTGAATATTAATGGAGGTGTTAAAGCGGAATCACATTTATTTCCTTCCTAGGTCAAGTACTGAAAAGACAAAACATTGTTGGAAAGACCATTATTCAAATGAGAGTGCACAGACCTTAATAGAAATCAGCCGAACCATTAACTTCTGTTTTACCACCGCCTAGTAATTTTGTTTCCAACATTTGTAGACATGATTGACTGTGCCGTTCCTGTCTATTGTAGTGCATGTAAATGTGGCCCCATCTATATTTCCCAAAAAGCCTCGTTCAGGACCTTAAAAGGCTCCAAATAAAGATAAATCAGGGTTACCATGTTGCCTTAATCTGAACTAATGCCAGCTAAAACCAAAATGAGTGCCCAAGAGTGGTTTCATCAGTCACTGTTTTCACCATTCAGAGAGACAAAGCTGATATGTAGCAAGGATTCACCTCTGAACTAACAGATATAGTGGTGATTTTTTGACTCCTGAAGAGACGTTTTATGGCCTTGAATGGAGAGAAGAAAGCGTGTGATAGCTGTTGGTGTCATAGTTCGCTTACAAAACACATTTCACATGCTCATCCTTTTCAAACACTCACGCTTAAACCCTTCTGACTTGGCCGTTACTCAACTTTTACATCATCACTTTGACCAGTTGAGGTCAAGGAATGTGTTTTTGTGAGAGAGATTTTAAAAAACATCAACGCACTTCAATGAAGCTATAAAATGCCCATGTTGAATGAAAATATTAAAACCTAGGCTACAGTATTATGACTGATGTCTAATGCATCTTTTGAAAGGAAGAGTTTGACACTTTGAGAGATTTTCTTTCTTGCTGAGAGTTAGATGAGAAGATACTACTTTTATGTCAATAATGTAAAAAACTAAGCTAAATGCAAAGCTAGAGCCATGGTTAGCTTAGCTTAGCACAAAGACTGGAAACAGGGGGAAAACGGCTCGTCTGGCTGTGTCCAAATGTAAGAAATCAGCCCTCCAGCACATCTCAAGATCACAGATTAACACATCATATCTTGTTTGTTTAATTCTACGCAAAAAAACGGAGTCTAAAAATGACACGTGGCTTTACGGGGGTTTGCTAAGCTGTGCTAACCGGCTGCTGGCTTCAGATTTACCATATGTACAAACATAAGAGTGACTAGTATCTATCTGTTTGTGTTTAATCATGTTTGGTATGCAATCTGTGTTTTTGATGATGGACCAAAACTTTTTGTCTTGCACGGTTGATGAGATTAAGACTCAAAAAATAGCCTTGAAACACTTCAAAATGAAACCACAGAAAATCATCATGCACTAGGCTATGTAATCAGTCGCAGCTTATGATCAATAAATCATGTGTTGTTTTGCTATAAATGAGATATGTGATGATAAATCCAAGGTTTTAAAAATGAAAAGGGGTGTTTCTTATGACACATTATGGCCGTGTTTGTGTCGGATACCTGATATCTTTAAAACATTAAGCTAAAATATATGAAAATTATGTCTGCATCAACTGCAATTTAACAACTTTTTTTTCTTCTTAATTTCTCCCCTTTGAAACCAGTCCCACCCTGCAGAGATGATCAAAGAAGCAGGGATCCATCTTGACACAACACCCTCTCATCTCGCCTCTAAAGGCGGCTCACAATGAATGGACAGATTAAAAAACATTGCTGCCATGTTTGATACAGACCAGCACTCACACTCCATAATTATTAGCCTGATGATTGCACACGAGTGTTTTTGGATGTTGCATCTGGCTCCGAGGATGATGGAAGTTGTTGTATGTATCCACTCACATTTTCCTGGCTGTCAAAAATTGCATTCTGAGAAAGCCGTACTCCTCTCATCAAGACTCATAATTTACTTGTCAAAGCAGGAGTCCTCTCAGCGTGCGGGAGGCTCCCTGCCGTTATAATTGCGAGAAGGTTTGGTTCTCCTGAAATGCCTCCAGTCAAGACGGAGCACGGGCCTGCTAGTCAGTCTTTGTGTAGTCTTCCTTTTAAAAGTAGCCATTTACACAGAAAATTGTAAAACATGGTTAAAGAAAGAAAAAAAAACATTTTACTAGCTTCACTATACTTTCAGCATCAACTCCCTGTCATCAGTGACTTTCAACACTGATTACTTTGGTGCTCGGAGGGTAATCTCTACGCTGACACAAGGTCCCCATCTTGTGGAGAGAGTGTGAAAGTCAGTCTTTCATGAGTGGTGACAGTGCAGGTCAGCCGAGGTTCATCTGAAAAATCATTCTGGATTTGCAGCTCTTACAAGAATTTAATTTGATTTCTTGGCAATGACGAGGTAATGACGTTTACTTTAATCGCTCAGTAAGCTGTGCGTCACATTAAGTGGAGTATTGTATTTAAATACCACGTTGATGTTGAGTATTTAGTGTATTTTTTACTCCACTATATTTATTTGAGTTTAAGATTTCACACTACATAAAAAAGCGGGGTTTGTGACATCACATCTAGTCTGAAGTCAATCATAGTCCAGTATGCAATCTGATAATGACCTTCACAGTGAAGTAGCTGAACTTTAGAAATTAACAATAATTGCATATCCATAGATTATGTTGTTGCAATTTTTAGGATTTTAATTCGATAATTGAACTTATTGTGTGGAAAAAAACACTAATTATTATTCAAAGCAGAATATTTTTATTTGTCAGAAGAAGAACTTTAACTGTTTTGGAGGTCAAACTCTTCAGCATTGCACCAATAAAAAACAACAATTAGTGAAAAATTAATTAATTAATCATCTCATGACCCCATGATTGTGAATAACTGATTGTAATACAGTATAGTATATTTACATTGTGGGATTATTACTTTTGCTTTAAATAAAGGACATTTACAAGTAATTCTTCCAACACTTGTAAAATTTATTTAAAAATGTTCACGATTAAAAACATTATCTTACATGATAAATTCACACAGTTTTTACAGTTCTCCACCAAAAACTAAAACTACTCTCTGCTGTTTTAAGCCACTATATCCTCCATCTTCTCAAATAATCCCTCAATCTGAGAGTTGCTTTTCTTACTTGTCAGCACGTGATACCCGCCTCCACATTTCTCCACAAGTTCACTCAGCTCTCCGTTCCTCAGGATGTGCTGCTCTGCGCTCACCGCTAAAGTTTCCCCCCATGTGAAAAGCACCAGTGTGCGCTGCCATATCTCTTCCCCCAGCAAACTCATGTGCTCCTCCACAGCTCTCCTGTATTTCTTTGTGCAGTTCAAGAAGGCCGGCACGAGCAGGAGGACGACGTGAGGTCCTGGGCGACACCAGGAGGTACACTCGAGAATGCTTTGTCTCTGCGCTGTGTTGGTTGGATCTGGTCCGTCTCGCCACCTCAAACCGAGCGGTTCTGCAACAGCGAGGCGCCGTCCAGCTATATGACCTCTCCAAGGCCTGTTTGTAGCACCGTTAAGTTCGGACGCCTCTCCGCCCAGGATGGCGACTCCAGCTGGGGAGCGAGATGACCAGTTCTCCCCTAACACCACCACCCTGATATCAGTCCCAGGAGTGTTGTTTAAGCCTCTGTGACCCTGACTTGAAGATAACACCTTGAAATCTCTCGTGACCTTTGCACTCTTCACTTCCTTTTCCGTCTCTTTTAGTGTTTCAAGGTGACAGTTATCACTTTCTGAGGCTGATGTCGCCGCTCTTGTCTTCTGATCCTCCCGATCCTTTTCATCTTTATCTGACTCTCTTCCTTTTCCCTTTCCCTTCCTCTCCTGTTCATCCACCACTCCAAGCTCCTCGTACATTAAACGCAACTCTTCCTCATCTGAGCTCTCAGCTGCTAGCTCGAAAGGATCAGTCTCATCGACCTCTTGTTGTCC
Organism: Scomber colias; assembly: GCA_021039105.1. Taxonomy (NCBI): domain Eukaryota; kingdom Metazoa; phylum Chordata; class Actinopteri; order Scombriformes; family Scombridae; genus Scomber; species Scomber colias. Next base: position 989,463 of record JAJDFG010000069.1, read on the forward strand.
GATCTCTACCTCTCTATCCGACTGGCTTTGCCCTCCTCTGCACATCTCTGCCTCCTTTTCTTCGAGACTCTGCTGCCACTTTCTCAGTTTGTTAAACGCCATCTTTAAATTTGCCTCTTTTTTGTGAAGTTCTTCCTTAAGCAACGCCATGTCTCGCCTCATGTTATCTAACTCCTGCGTCGTAGAGCTCACGTGCTCGTTTTGCATCTGCAGCTCTGACTTCCAGTTGATCAGCTCCTGTGCTTCATTTCTCAAGTAATACTCTCTATCTTTTAGCTCTTTCCCCTGATCCTTCAGCCCTTTAACTTTCTTTTGAAGATCTTGACCGTGACAGTTTAGTTCTTCCTTTTTGCCCTCCAGAGCTTGGAGCAAGCTTTCTAGCTCCTTTTCCATTTTCTGGATTTTCTCTGCTCTGATGTTAACATCTTTCTCATGTCTGTCCCTTTCTTCAAGCTTTTTCTGTTTTATCTCTAAGCTTGTTTCCAGTTTTTGAAGTTCTTGTTCTTTACTTTCAAGCTTACCCTGTTTTTCAAGAAGCGTTTCCTCTTGCGCTTCGAGTTCATGCCCTCTTTCGCCCAACGCTTCATCGCGTCTACTCAGCTCCTGTTCCCTTTCCGCTACCTCTCTTTCCCTTTCCAACAATCTCTCCTCAGCTTCCTCATCTTTGAGTCTGACCTCGCTTTCTTTCTCCATCAGCTGTTTCTGGAATTGCTCTCTCATCTCATTCATCTGCCTCTGAGACTCGCCTTCTCTCTCCTTCATCCCATCTATCTCTACTTTTAATTTCTCATTTGCCTCTTTTAAAGCACCGACCTCCTGATTTCTCTCTTTTAGAACACCTTGGATTTCAGATTCTGTGCTTTTCACCTCGAGATGTTTTCTAGCCTCTTCTTCACTCTCCTTCTTCAACTCCTTGCACTTTATTTTCAGATTGTCCGCCTCTTTTCTCATCTTCTCATTTTGTTCCTGCAGCTCCTCGACTCTCTTTCGGCTTTCCTCATATTTCTCTGTGACATCTGAAATGCTTTTCCCACTTTCCTCCTCCAGACGACTCATGGCGTCATCCTTTTCCTTTACAACTGACTTCATGCTTTCTATCTCCTTTTCATATTCCTGAATCATGCTGTTCATCTCCTTCTCCATCTTTTTCGTGAGCTGCTTCAGCTCTGACTTTGTTTGCTCGATCGTGAGCCTCAAATGGACGAGCTCTTTCTCACTTTCTTTGTCTTTTTGCCTCAGGCGATCGAGCTCTTCGTCCTTCTCTGTGTGACGTCGCTGTGTCTCGATGAGGCTGTAGCTTTGGTTTTTATTGCTTTCTTTCAGCTGTTCAATTTCTTTCATGTATTTTGCACTCATCATCTTAGCCTCGTCAATCTCAGTTTCTCTCTGTGCGAGAAGAGATTGTGCTTGCGTTATTTCTTTAGTTTTCTTCTCAATGATTTCAATCAGTTTGTTCATCTCTTTTTCTCCTTTCTCATCCTTCCTCCTCTGCTCTTCCCTCCATCTCGTCTCCCTGGCGTCAACCTGCTGTTTAATACTTTCAATCTCAGTTTCCTTTTCTTTTACTTTTCTCTCTGTGTCATTTAAAAACTGCAATTTCATCTCCTCCATCTCTTTTTCTCTGTCTTGCAGTCTTTGCTCTGCTTCTTTCTTCTGATTCAGAATAATTTCCCCTCTCTCTTCGTCTTTTCTTTGCAGGATTTCATCAACGTCCTTTATGTGCTGCTGTAACTTTTCTATTGCTCGCTCCTTTTCTTGCAGTTTCTGCTCCATCTGCTTCTTGTGATTGGAGTTTTCTCTTTCTCTCTCTTCTTCGGTCTGTCGCAGTTTTTTCTCAAGTTCTTTTAAATTATCTTGTATCACTTCTACTTCCTGCTCTTTTTCTCTCCATCTTTGCTCCATTTCTTTCTTGTAATTTAAATGATCGATTTCTGCCTCGTCTTTTTCTTGCAGTTTTTGCATCATTTGTTTGATATTCAGTTTCCTCTCCTCCATCTCTTTTTCCTTCTCTTCCAGTCTTTGCTCCATTTCTTTTTTGTTCCTTAAAAGATCAGTTTCTCTCTCTTCCTTCTGTTGCAGCTTTTCCCTCACTTCTTTGACATGCGATTTTATCCCCTCAATCTCTTTTTCTTTTTCTTCCAACCTTTGCTCCATCTCTTTTTTGCAAACCATAACAAGCCTTTCCTTTTCCTTTTCACTTTCTTGCATCTTTTCTTCAATTTCATTAACATGCTGACGTTTTAACTCTTCCATCTGTCGGTCTCTCTCCTGCATTCCTTTCAAAATGTGTTTTTCATGATTTTGAATCATCATTTCTTTCTCTTTTTCATTTTCTAGCACCTTTCCTGCTATTTCGGCAGCATACTTTTGTTCTAACTCTGCTATCTCTGTTTGTCTTTGCTGCAGTTGTTTCTCCACTTCTTTCTCAAACTCTTCTTTCAGCTTGTTAACCTCTCTTTGTCTTTCTTGCTCTATTTCTTTTATCTTATCACCATGCTGTTGTTGGACTTCCTCCTTTTCTTTCACTTTTGTAAGGATTTCCTCTTGGTGTTCAATTCTCTTTGCCTCCATCAGTGTTTCTACTTCATTCATTTTTCTTGCCATTTCTTCCTGATGCTGTAATTTCAAGGCTTCTATCTCTTTTTCTTTCTCTTGCATCTTTTGCGTCATGTCTTTCTTGTGATTTAGATTAATCATGTCTTTCTCTTTTTTGTTTTCTATCATTTGTCCCTCTATTTGGGCTGCATGCTTTTGTTCTAACGCTGCTATCTCTCTCTTTTTGGCTTCCACTTGTTCCTCCTTTTCTTTTGCAAACTGCTCTTTCAGCTCAGTAATCTCTCTTTGCTGTTTTTGCTGTATGTCTCTTATTTCATTGGCATGCTGTTGTTTGATATTTTCTATATCATTTGTCTTTTCTTTCAGCATCTGATCAGTTTCTTCCTGGTGTTGAACTTTTGTTTTCTTCATCGCTTTTTCCATGTCGCTGATTTTTCCGACCATCTCATCCTGATGCTGCAGCTGTATATCATGTATCTGTGTCTCTTTATCTTGCATTTTCTTCTCCATCTCTTTCTGATGTTGTGATTTCATCTCTTCAACTTTCATCTCCATGTCTTTTTCATAATGTTTCATGCCTTCAAGAGTTATCTGCTTTTCCTCTGAGGCCTTTATTCTCAATTTTTCCTGCTCTTGGTCTTTTTCAAGGAGTTTTAGTTCCATTTCCTTCTTTAATGCTTTTTCCATCTCAGCCATCTCTTGGTTTTTATCTTGCTCTTTTCTCTCAATAATATTGTCATGCTGTCTTTTACATTCTTCCATTTCTGCTTTTAATGAATTCACTTTTTCCATCCACTCTGTTTTCTCTTTCTCGTGAACCGCGATATTTTCCTTCAACATATCCATGTCTCTCACCCACTCTTGTTGCTTCACTCTGATGGCGTCCTCCTTTAGTTTTCTCTCATGTTCATTTTCAACACTGGCACGTTCAAGGTCAAGCAGCTTCTGTTGTTGCTCGTCAATTCTTTCGTTCAGCTCCTCGATCTCTCTCTCTCTTAACTCCAGGTCGAGCGTCAGCTTGTTCTTCTCTTGTTCCTTCTGGTTTAGTGTTACACGGTTTCTCTCCTTTTCAATGTTCAGATCTTGAAGTTCTCTTTCTTTATCCTCTGTCAGCCATCGCATCCTCTCCTCTAGCTCGCCGATATCATTCTTCCTTTCACCAACCCTCCTGTCCTCATCATCCTCCTCTTCCCTTTGAATATCTGCCTTCCCGGGTGATTTCACCTTCTTCTTCCTATCAAAAAACCACCGGATGCTTTTCATCTCCCTGTCTCGCATGTTCTTCAGCTCTGCCTCCTGACGAAGCATTTTATCTGTGATTTCCTTCAAGCGCACATTGAACTTCTCGTTCCTTTGCCGGCTCAGATCCCTCACTTCCAGAACCATACCGGAGAAAGCCTCACACCTGTTCATAGCCGCCATCTTTTCCACTTTTTCCAGGAGCTCTGTCACCTTAGCAGAGCCTCCTCTTCCTCCCGCATCGATGCTGCTGATGACGTGGTACCTCCCCCTGCACTTCTCCAGCAGCAACTGCAGGTCCCTGCCTCCACTCTGGATGTGCTGCTCAATATTCACCCCCTCTCGAAGCTGATCCCCGTGTGTGAACAGCAACATTGTGTGTCTCCATACACCCTCACCCAGAAGCTCCAGATGTTCCCTCACATGTCCTGCCGTAACCAGTACATCCACCCTCAGAGTCAGCAGAAGAGCGTGGGGTCCAGGAGGACACAAGGTAACACTACCGACAATCTCCCTCTTTACCCTCTCCGGTGTTGCCCCTGCTACGCCCGCCTCCCAGCCCGGAGAGTCCACCACTGTCACAAGCCGCATGGACACCTCTGCTTGATGACGAATGCACTCTTCAGTTGCCACCCCTGCCTGGAAGAAGCAAGTCTTCCCCAGGATGATGTTTCCAGCAGAGCTCTTTCCTGTCTCACGCTCACCCAGAAGAACCAGTCTGACCTCAGGTAGACGGCGAGGAGCCTTGGAGAACGACTGGTGGGCGTCTAGTTCAGACGCCCCATCGTCTGGAAGATACAAACACAGAATTTTAAAAAATCTGTGCTAATAGAAAGTTCAAACAAAGGAAGTTCACATTAAAGCTACATTCATCGATTTTTGGGCACATTATGAAGTTGTTTTGGAAAAAGTCTTGCAAACTATCATCTACCTACAGACCCAACACACTAGAAGCAACATCATTGATCATTTTGAGTCATTTTTTTGTCCACCTGATGAATTTAAGGTCAATAATAACTCTCATTTAAGTTTTGCCTCAAAGTGATACATTATTTAATGTAAATATTAGAGCTTTTAGTTGAATCATTAATTAGTTGATCAACGGAAACTTTATTGGCAATGTGATGGTTACAGGTGCTCAAATTTGTCAATTTGCGGATTATCTTTTTGTCACATTATAAAGCAAATATTAATAAATAATGTATTACCTTTCTTGGGGTAAACATGTTAGCAAACATAGATGGAGCAACAATACAAATATCCCAATAATATCGTATTACTCTCCGTTTAGCTCTGTTTGTAGTCTCCACCAACTCCTGAGGGGAATATCAGGGCCTTTAGCAGCTAAATGCTTCATTATTTTCACCAGCTAGTTGCTAACTAGCTGTCTGCAGTAGAATGTGCTTTACTGAAAACAATGAAGTTGTGGATCATAAAAACCAAAACAATGAAAATACATTAAACAGCTTCCTGGAGCTGAAGAGAACGGCACAATAGGTTTGTCACTATGAGCAACCTGTTTCACGTTATACATTGCATGCACTGTGAATATAAAACTACTGATTAATGCATCTTTAACTATTCATTTACATTTTCCACTCATTCAGCAGGTTTGCTATTCTTGAAGTTTTATTAATTAAACATCCTGACAAACTCACTCATGAGAGCAGCTTTGATGGTTCCTCTCTGTATCTGCTCCTCCATCTGTCTTTGTTTCTTCCTCCTCTCCCTTGCTCTCCTCTTCCCGTCCGCCTCCAGACCCGACAGAACCGTATTATCCATCTCTAAATGGCTGCTCCCCTCCTTCGCCACCATCATCTCCTCCAGCTTCCTTATCAGCTCTTGAACCTGTGTCCTATCTCCTTTGCTACGGTTGTTCACAACATGGTATCTGTTCCCACACTTCTGGAGGAGTCTCTGGAGTGCTGGTCCGCATGTCAGGATCCGCTGCTCCATGGACGTTAGGCCCAGTTCGTCTCCCCTGGTGAACAGCAGCATGGTGTGCTCCCAAGCTCTTTTTCCCAGTAGCTGTAGCTGCTCCTCTATCTCAGTGATGTAGGCCTCTGTCACTGCAGCACAGGCCCTCACCACCAGCAGCACAGCGTGGGGTCCAGGAGGACACAGCGACACGCTCCGTAAAGTTTCCCTCCTCACCCAGTTGGGAGTGCTGTTGAGTGGGTAGTACCATTCCCACCCCGGGGTGTCCACAACTGTGACTTTTCTTCCTGTAACATCAGCTCGTCTCTTCACACATTCCTCTGTAGGCTTCCCACTCTCAAACCCTCCAACTTCCCATCCTAAGATGGTGTTGCCCGCCGCGCTCTTCCCTGCTCCTTTCCTGCCCAGGAGGACCAGTCTAATCTCTGAGAGAGCAAGAGGGACGCTGCAGGAGGCGGGAGGGTGCTGTGAGTTCATGGCGGCCTGCAGACTCTCATCTGTGAAGAAAGGGAGAAGTACTTCCTCAGTGCACCGTACCGGGTAGGCTGAATGGCACAAAACACAGAAGTGTGACAGTAATCAGTCATCAAGTTACTACTTTAGACTTAAAACTGTAAAGGAAACCTTGTTTTTCATTGTTTTACCTAAAGAACTGCAATTCAGTGGTTTAAATTTACTTGAAACTATTAATTTATCATAAAACATCTTAAGCGTCATATACATTAAAGTGAATCTGCAAAAAGAAAATACTTATTTTATCCATCTCACCTTACACTCACATCAAGATGCCTTCATACAAGTTAATTTGAAATGTATACTACTTATAACTTATTTATCTACGTCTGTAAACAAAGCATTTACAGTAAGAGCACTACATTAAACTCACCGCCGTTTGCAAGAGTGACTGGACTGTTCTTTTCATCTATCGTCTCCATCAGCGCTCTGTCCACTTGAACTTCCTCTTCCTGTTTTTGGTTCCTCTTACAGGGCCGGTTTCTTCAGCGTCATTGCGAAAGAGAACAGTCAAACACCGGTAGTTAATTGATCCAAAATGAGAGTTTAGAGGCCATCATCGCAACACAAAGCGAACACAGAAAGTGGAAGGGCTGCCGTGTCACATGATGTACCTGTGGTTTCCTTACGTGCTCACACTCAAGTTGACAGGAAGTTAAGAGATAGCAAGTTAAGCTTTTATGACACATCATGAACATGCACATGCTTGCAAAAGAAGACATGCATGTTGTGCACCGTCACAAGGATTCACTCATTTATTCACATGTTGCACAGACACAGAACATGTGTGTGCTTGCTGAGTCTCATGCAGGCTCACAACAGGCCTCTTTGTGACGTGAGCTGCAGAGCGTCTTACTGGCAGATGCTATCCTGTGGTTAACATGTCTATTTCCTTCACTCATAAGCGAGGTGGTACACAGCTAACTTGGCCTTGTGGTAACAAGTTCCTGTTGAAAATGACATTGTTTTAGCTGTTTGAGGGACAGTGTGAGGGATTAGAAAAGCAGATAAAAGAGTTCCAGAGTTTTAGAGTTTATGGGGACATCATGTTCCTCAATTTAATCACTGTCACATTTTAAAATAAATATCCAATAATAACTGTTCTGTGATGACCACTTCCTTATATTTGGATTACACAAACATGGCATTTTTTAAATTCATTCTTGACCTTTTATACTGCTGTCCACAAATGAATCACCTTGTAGTGCACTTAGTAACTTCTGAAGCTTTGGGTCATATCACACAATCATCATCATGAGCTTTTCCAGCTCAAAAAAGAACTTTGTTTCTCATCCTATGTGGATGTTAAAGTTTATCAGGATTAAAGTGCTCAGAAAAAACAATTACATGACAAGTGGCACACTCAAGCTGCAGATGAGGATCATGTGACATGATTGAAAGCTCTAGAAAGGCTACTAAAACGAGTTTGTGTTGAGATTATTTCTCAGTTTCTCAAATAATACAGGAAAAGATTTACGTAAAAATATGTAGGGGGGTATTTTTATGCCTTGTGGGGAAAAGCTAAATCGAGATGGTTGCAAATAGGAACAGAACAGCTATTGATTTATCTCGGGGGGCTTTTCATCATAATCTGAAATAGAGATTTATTTATTTGGTAAGAGTTGCTGTATTGTGTGAGCAGCCAGTGTGCTCTCATCATGTATGTGGTCAGAGTTGCCAGCTGTCACCACACCTTGGCTGGGTGGCCTCCCTGGCTGCATACATGGTACAACATGTTCTCATGTCTGCTCAGTACCATGAAAACACACACACACACACACACACACACACACACACACACACACACACACACACACACACACACACACACACACACACACACACACACACACACACACATTATATTACGCCCTTTATGATTCACCCTTTCCTTCAGCACCAGTCAGGGTTAATAAAAACAAACCCTGTTTATGGAAACGACTGAATCAGCCGTATTGATTTGACGCCATTAACCCGAGCAGAGTTGTTTTGAAGTCTGTTAAGTGTTCTGTGAATATTACCATGATGGATGCCTTTTCACATGTGTGCTGCTTTTTGTAAATGTCAAACAAATTACTTTTTATTGGACTCCCAACAGCAAGCAGCAGTAGCATTTCCACCTCCAAATATGAGGCAGCATCTAAAAGACTCCATATCATGAATAAATAAACAGGCCCCACCAAAAAAAAAAAAAAAAGTGTACAATCAACGCTGAAGCTCACAATCGTTCTATTTAATGTAATATGTGGAAATTTGCATCAGTGTTTTCTGATTAGTTTGCCCCTGAAATAAACCCAATCAAGAAAATAAGTGCTAGTGGTGAAAATGAGAATCAGAGGAAACAGACAGGACATTAATTCCTGCAATCCTCGTCTGCAGAGATGTTTACGGGAGGATTTTATACCGTCGATCCACATCTTTCTCTCTCTCTCTCTCTTTTTTTTTAAAGAGGGAAATGAAACTGTATTTTGTTTTCATGTTTTGGGTGGTAGTGATGGAAATGCTCTCTCTGTGGCACAAAGATGATTGATTAAATGAATTAAGGGAAGTCTTGGACACAAGAAATGTGGTGACTCCTTTGGCTCTTCAGCAGAAGGTCTCTTTGTGTTATTTATGGTGTTGTCCGTTGCTTTGTATTACTCATCAGCACCAAATGTGAGCCAGCTCTGGCCCAAATCCAGTATGGCTGCCAGATTTGGTCGTAAATTACGGTGGTGGACCTGTTTTTCAGGGCCATTTTGGTTTGGCTCAGGTCCTCTTTGAGCCACGTCTAAATTATACCAGAGTATTCAGGCCAATTCTGGTCATTCATCACAAGTCCAGAAACCTACCTGGAAAGGGTTGGTAGTTGCGATATTATCCATGTTACTCCTAGCAATGAGAAGTACCTGTAATTAACAAGGGCTTCACTAAAGTGGCTACCAATAAAGTGTTGATCTAAGTTAACAACTTGCTATTTATGAAGAACAAAGGACAAGAAGAGGTCAGAACAGATACCCATGAAGCCAAACACCCACTGATGGAGTCCTGGAAGTATCCCACCTGTGGAAATGATTACACACACAGAAACCAACACTCAAAAATAAAAATGCACCATGCTGGTAAATGTGCCACCATCAAAAGTGAGTGGACTCCCGGCAGAACAACCGCACACCACCTGTTGACCGGAGGCCACCGCGAACTGCAGAACGAGAAGCAAGGGGGACAAAATTAACACCGCATGCTATCTAAAATCACCTCTAAAATTAATGCAAAGATAAATAATACTGAAATAATCATCAGTCAGCCCGCTGCCTGTAAACAAAGAGAGCACTATTGGGTGCAAAGCAAACAGGAATTATTTGCGATATGATGTTAAAACTGTTTCCAGCTTCTCAACCTCCAGTAAAAGACACACTTACAGTAATCAGGTGTTTAAAAAAAGAAGTAATAAAAGTATAACACTTGGCTTCCTCCTGCCTGAGTCACTGTATCCCCTATCATTAGACTATTAGGAGCAGTTGTAGTCGTAGTAGTCAGGGGCATTTTCACACCAAACAAAGTTGTACCAATGTTTATGATCAAACCGCCTCTCTATCAGTTACTATCAAGGTCTATAATTGATTAATATATTACATTTAATAGAAATATTGAATAAGAAAATGTTATTGAAAAGGCTTTAAACTCAGGGGTAACATTAGCTGGACTAAATCCACAGCTCTCCATCTGCGTAAAAGTCTATTTGAACATTTATTTGAAGCACATTTGACTATTTATCCAAAAATGAGTAAAATCAAGTCAGTTTGGGGGTTTTAGTCCCAAATTTCCTCTATTTGTTATGAGGAAGGCAGATACTGTGCACCCAGACACAAGGAGGGATTTTTTTCTTATTAAAAAAGTCGCACTCTGGAGGATATCCACTTTATTTGACTCACTCAGACAGCTGAAGCATCATATCTTATCTTATGTGCTCAAAACTAAGAGTGTGGATTTTGCCCCCAAATCGTCAAAGTGCATTATGAAGGGATTTCTTAATGGTCAGCATGAACAGGAAGAGTGATTACAGCAACAAAAAAAAAGTTTCAATGTTTATTTGGGTGCCTGACTGTTGTTTTAGGACCGATATTAAAAAAAGGTGAATCTACCCTTTAAAGCATGTCCCATCTGACAGCTGCAGAAGCACAAACATCAGAATGAGGATCAATCCAGTTGTGGGTTGTACAGAGATGGTAGATTCCACATCCTGCTCCTAGGTAGGGCTGACCAGTTACCACCCACAACAGCACCATACCCCCTCATGGGTAGCTCTTCCTTGCCCCTGAAGGGTATATAAGCAGAAGCAGAAGACTCCCAGTCGAAGCAGCAGCAGACCGACTCCAACCAAAAGCAGCTTCTCACTCCAGCTTCAACTGAGGTGCGTCCACTCTGCATTTAAAGGTACTTTAGTTTTTTTACTGCACAAAAATTCCTTCGTAATGTGGTAACTTTGTTTATACCTTCCAGATGTGAAGATGCAAATTAATAGTAACTTATCAGATGCACATTAGTATGTATTTGATTTTTATGCATTTTTCTCTCATCTGAAAAGTAGCTGCCTCATATTATACAGTAAGTGATGCCACACATCATAATATATTATATCTTTATATCATAAAATGCCAGCTCTGGTCTGTTTAGTGAGTGGTGGTTTGTATTGGGGAAAGTTGGGTGTTGGCAAAGGGTTTTATGGTGAGCATAAAAAAAAAGACTCAGTTCTGCTATTACTGTAAACCTGCCTGGTGGTTTCTCCTGTGTCAGCATTTGCCAACGTTGTGTTAGAAATGTGTGTGTGTGTGTGTGTGTGTGTGGGATGGCATAGTGTTAAAATAATCAAGCCAAGATTTGTTGCATGTTCATGTTGCCTACAAGCTGTTTTCTGCAAGCTGTAACTCACATGTATGCAGTAGTGGAAAGTATTGAATACTTAAGTATAATTTTGACTTTTAAATGTTATGATCATTCAAATTTTAATTTTACAGCTACAATTATAATTACAGTTATTTCACTGAATTAAAGGTTTAACAGGACCTGTTTTATGCTGACTCGATTTAGAAACCTAAATTCCTCTGCTGCCTTAAAAATCAGATTCATTGGCTCAACCAGAAATAACAACTTCAAGAAGCTCTTTCTAGTTGTATTTTCTCAGTTGGAAGAGTCAGTTTTTCATTTGACACGCCGGCTGTAGTCGGAGCCTCTTATACCAAAGTCAGGACAAAGTGAACATTTGAGGATGAGCTCTAGGCGTTCCTGAGACTGAACTGAATACAGTATGAACCTCCATCATGGTCCGCATTGTTTTCATTACTATGAAAAAAATGCATAAAAGTAGATAAATTATATATTTAAGGCACATAGTTTTCCTCAAGCTATAAAAAAGAGGCTCTACAGAGTTTTTAACAGAAACTATGCATGCTGGGAAATCTGATACTACTGTATGCTGATCATGTTTCTTTATCTAACAAGTCGAGTATTTCTCATGTTTAAAAGTTTTGAAATAGTCTTAAAATACAACTTGGAAATTTTAAATGTAATTAACATATTTAAATGAATGACAAAATATTCCACTAAATTCCTGTAAGATTTTCTTTTTACGACATAGTTAAAATATAGCTCAACCTTTTCAATCTATGATACAGTATGATATGCTATAATGTAACACTGTGGATAATGAGTAGTTCTTGACATGTTTGGATTTTCACTTACTTTTACTACAACGTAAGACACTTTAATCAAGTATTATACATTGTTATATTGCTATAGAAGTGCAGCGTTGCTTAACATGAGGCTGTAGATGATTTGTAGAATACTGAAAACAACTATATTCTTATGATTTGTTATGTGCTATTGTCTGTCTGCCTCCTGTCAGCAGAGAGTAACCACGTCTATCTGTGTGTCTGGTACTTAAGGTGGAAACAGAGCTTTCACTGTGCTAAACGATGACTCATTACACCCCAAACTTGTCCCCTCGACCAGCACACACCCACATTATGCAACGCTGACTCCCAGGCAGGTGTCTGCGCTGCAACGCTGACACACTGTTTGCATCTTGTGAAAACAACTGCTTTGTATTTAATGGTTAAAGTCAGTCTTACCACATAGTTACATAATCCTCATGGCGGTCACTTCCTGACCTGCAGTGGCAGCAGGACTGGATTTTTAGGTAGACCCCTGTGGGCTGACAGGTTGATGTAATTTAAAGTCTGCTTCGTGTTCATGGGTTTAATGAGTCACACTGAGCACACTGAGGGTCTTTGTTTACATCGATTTGATGTGTTCAAACCAACGTCTAAGTTTGAACATGTGAGTTAGTTTAGTGGTCGGTCTGTTTTTGGGGGGGTGGGATTTCGTTGTCACCTTAATAGACTCTTAAGAGTATTTTTAATTACTTTGGTTAACCTTGAATGTAAATAACTTATTATTATTTCTACTGCTTTACCTCCCAATATTACTATTATGTAATGCAAAAGTACCATTATCATAACCACACCTTTCGAAACCATGTTTAATTATCATTACATTATCACTACTGCTGCAACTGTAACTGGTCTTTTCATTATTGATCATTTTTTAAATCAAGTTCATCCTTAAACAGAAAATAAATACCCATTAGATCTCCACAGAGCCCAAGATAATGTCTTCAAATGGCTTCGATATTTAATTTACTATCTTTTTTTTTTTTTTGATTATCAAATTTGTTGCGTCTTGAGTCATATCATCATAAAGTCATATCAAGGAGTATCTATATCAGCAACAGCTTTATTAATGACATCTGTGTCACAGCCTAATTACTCCTGGTTATAGAATGATGTGATGGTATGTTTCATGTTGGAGAAGTACCAAACAATACCTTTCAAGCATTGACTCAGTTATTTTGCCAGTTATACATAACTACTCTAAGAGTTTATGTTCTTCTCTCTGCAACCACAAAAACACACAATATTTGTACAGTGAAAATAAATCCCCAAACACCAAAAGTGTCTCTTGTTGCAAACGTCTTACAGGAAGAGGAGTGACTGCACACTGCCCTCCACCCAACCCACAAACAGACAAGGAAACCACGTGTGACACAAAAGTATTTGAAGCTGCTGTTGTATTCAAGGCATGTAGGAAATGTCAGCATTTCATGAGCTTTAGTGCTTTGATGTGCTCTGCCTCAACAGCTATTTCATATTGAAAATCTGTATTGAATAAAAGGGGCAAGGACACATGCTGTCACTTGCACACACACACACACACACACACACACACACACACACACACACACACACACACACACACACACACCACACACACACACACTCACTTTTTGGGTATTTACATAGACTTATAATCATTTCCTGAGACTTACCCTAACTATAATCACAACTTGCCCAAACTTAAACTTAATTGCTGACCCCAAAATCAGTGTCTTACCAGCCTGAAAGTAGACTTTGACACACACACACACACACATGCACTAAGGTGTGTTTCCACTTTTTCCACACATGTAGAGCAGATGGGTTTTAATACAGCTCATCCACCATGCAAGCATGATTGGAATTCAGACTTTTGAAACTGCACAGATGAAATACAAAGAAATAAACTAGTGTCTTTAAACATGACTTTACAATCCAAGAGGTTATCCCTACTCTACCTTTGATAAAAAATGCACCTGCTGAATTCATTTTGAAAGCACAAAATGTATCTTTTATATTGAAAACTGCAATAAAAGAAAATGTGTTATTCATCCTCTCTCCTCTTCCAGCCCTGAGAGGAATCATCCAGCCTGAGATATCACCACCATGTCTGATCAAAATACCAACCCGACCCCTTCTCCTGCCCCCCCTGTTCCCACTGGACGCCCTCCAAAGGTGTCTGGCCGTGGTCGTGCCGCAGGTCCCAGCTCCAACTCCAACTCTGACTCAGCGGAAATACCTGAGTTTGAGCCATTTGGCGTGGTGGGTCCGAGAGGTCTTCCACCTCTGACTGGTGAGGGAGGAGTATTGTGGTGTTTGTGCATGTGTGTAATATTGCATCAATGGCCAGAAAAAAGTCCTTATGTAAATACATGTGCTTTCCAATATGTAACTGGGTCAGAGTAGCATGTGGAAAGCAGCATAACTTTAAACAAGAATATCTTATTTTTACAAAGATGGGAAGGAGTAAAAAAGTAGTTTGTCTACAGAAGGCTTCAAGAATCTGGGCGTTGGAAAGGTCATCCATGTGTATTTGCATGTGAGAGACAAGAAAAGAAGAGGAGGAAGAGGAAAGAAATGAGAGGAAAACAAAGGAAGAAGATAAATGTCACAGTGTATCTTGGTTGGAAACAGATAAAGTCCCGTTCCCGACAGCAACACGGTTTCCAGTAGGTTTTGCACATGATTGACAGATGAATGACGCCCAGACGGGATAAACTCTGTTCACTTCCTGCAGCGTGTCGCTACACTGCAGTCTGCATTATTGTCAAAGTGCTGCACACAATGAGATATCGAGATGTGACAGGAATTTATGAATGACTGTGAACAGCAGAGATAGATGAGGGTATAGGCATCAAATTGACAGGAAACAACTGTGACTGTGAGTGATTGAAGGGGTTTCCTATTACACACCACTAAGTAATCATGCAAGTCTACAATAATGACACTTTAATCCCAAACTAAATTTAGTTTAGAGTTCAACTGCTTTTGATTTCTGATATGAAGTCTGCAAGTTTTTCCTCCCTGTGTCTGTCTCTCTCTCAAATTCAGAGTACTTGGACATCTGGGATGTGGACATGATGAGGAGGCCAGATGAGATCAACAAGAAGCGTCACCACACTGTGCATTACAACTCTGAGAATCTCATCGTCCGCAGAGGACAAGAGTTCGAGGTCAAGATCACCTTCAACCGTGCCTACAAACCTACTGACAAAATTGCTGTGGAATTTGTCATTGGTGAGCTGAGCACACTGAAGTGTCAATGGGGATATTTTACATCTTGCAGAAATATAGATTGTGTAACATTAAAGTAGCATTTAGTATCTTCACATCTAGTCAGAGAGGACAGCTTTCTCTCCTAATGTCACTAAGAAGAGATTTCGTAGCTTGTGTCATTCTTTATATTTGATTTGTGAATCTATTTTTATGGATCATTTATACACAGAGTAACAGATTTACCAGTGAAGCCTATTTTCAATATATCTTGTCGCTTCTCATTTAATTGCCTAGGGTCAAACCCTCAGTACAGCAAGGGCACCTACATCCCTGTCTTCCCCACCAAAGAGCGCCCGACCATCTGGGAGGGCCGCATCAGCAACACCTCTGACAACGTGGTCACCATGGCCATCACTCCCGCCGCCAACTGCATTGTGGGGAAGTATCACATGTACATTGCTGTGTCAACACCGTACGGCATCCGTAGGACCAGACGGGATGCAAGTCGGGACCTCTACATCCTCTTCAACCCCTGGGTGGCCGGTTAGTTGAGCTTTCTTTTTGCTATTTTCATGTTATAATTTCAGTTTAGCGTTCATAAACATCCACATTGCATTTCCACAGATGATGCCGTGTTTCTGGATGATGAGGAGGAGAGGGAGGAGTGCGTGCTGTCTGAGATGGGGATCATCTACCATGGCGCCTTCGATGATGTCTCTGAGAGAGACTGGAACTATGGACAGGTGGTAGAACTGATAGGACTTCAGGACTGACTTAAATTGAATTGTTTTTTTTAATGTTTCTATTTTTTTTTCTAGTTTAACTATGGAGTCCTGGATGCCTGTCTGTACATCCTGGACAAGTCTGAGATGCCCATCACCAACAGAGGAGATCCCATCAAAGTGACCAGGAAGGCCTCTGCCATGGTGAGAAAATCCTCTTTATGTATATCCTAATTTACTGATATACAGACCATAAGATGAAAATTTGTATTTTTAATAAAGAAAACACTTATCATTTATATCATTTATCAGATCATTATGTCTGAGCCTTGGTTTAGACTGTAAAAACAACAACAAATATCTAAAATCTGCTCTGTTTCATACGCAGCTGAACTCGCGCGATGACGAAGGTGTGCTGGTGGGGAGCTGGAGCGGCGACTACACCTACGGAGTGGCACCCACTTCCTGGACAGGAAGCACAGACATCCTCCTAACCTTTGCCAGCAGCAAGTTGCCCGTCTGCTACGCTCAGTGCTGGGTCTACGCAGCTGTCTTCAACACCTGTGAGATCTTGACTGGATCCAAATGGCTAATGTTTTGTAGAATTTTTCCTTTTTGAGCGACTCTTTAACATCAAAAAGAGAGAGAATATAGGAAAGATGAGAGAGAGAGACCATGAACTTAAAATATTCTATTCTCTATTCTTGTCATATCACTGCTTGATCCTTGTGTTTGTTTCCTAGTCCTGCGCTGTCTCGGTATACCGGCCCGAGTCGTCACCAACTTCTACTCTGCCCATGACAACGATGGAAACCTGAAGACTGACATCATCCTGGATGAGAATGGCAGGATTGATCGCAACCGCACCAGAGACTCTATCTGGTACCACATCTCCCATTTAGCTTACAATTAAACAAAGATCCTGTTTTTGACTTGGTGAAACTTAGGGATGATACTGTTGATCCCGTGGACTGTCCAACACTTTGATTTGATCTCAAAAATCAGTGATCACATAACCATGATATTAGGAATCAATATTTACCCTAATACTGCATTTAGTACCCATATTTTTTAAAGTTCTTACAACAAAGTTTATATAACAACAACAAAGGATTTATGTGACACAGATTTCTATAATTATATTTATAATTATGTTTGTCAACGCCAGGAACTATCACTGCTGGAATGAGTGCTACATGACCAGACCAGACCTCCCAACTGGCTTTGGAGGCTGGCAGGTTGTGGATGCAACACCACAGGAGACCAGTGATGGTAAACAATAAATGGATTTAAAATTGCAGGTTATGAGTAATTAATAGCTTTATAATTGCTTATGCAATCATATACAGAGATATCCCAGGTGCAAAAGAAACAATAGTCAATAAAACTATTTTCTCTGACAGTTGAACATCATTATTTAATCTCTTCTTCCTTTATATATAAAGGCATGTACAGATGTGGACCCGCATCAGTCCAGGCCATCAAACATGGACAGATATGCTACCCATTCGATGCTGCCTTTGTGTTTGCTGAGGTGAGTGTCTGCGACGTTTCACCATCATCTTCTTTAAAAAGTTTCTAATTTGGTCCGCCATGTTTTAGAAAATGGGTTTATGTATTTCTCAGTGAGGGTTCCTCTACAGGCTGATTTCTTTTGTGTTCCTGCCTGCAGGTTAACAGCGATGTGGTGTTTTATTCCCGGAGTAATGATGGGACCATGGAACCAGTCAAAGTGAACCAGACTCATGTGGGCCGCATGATTTTGACAAAAGCTCCAGGAGCGCTGACCCGCCGCGACATCACCGATCAGTACAAGTTCCCTGAAGGTCAGTAACTATATCTGACATTTTGGGAAAATATATGACAAACCTGCAGTGTAATATAGGGGGGAATATAAAGGGAAGGTTTTCTCTTCTGCAGTACAGCTTGTGATTCAGACAAGAGTTAGTTGCCAAGAGTTAGTTGAAAAGATTGATACCTTTCCAAAATAAAAGTGCGATATTGATTTTCTCATCTCACCCCAGGCAAGAAAACAAATATGTGGATCTCCAAAAATGTCAAACTATTCCCTTGTGAAGAATAGTTTCAAATGGAATCAAACATCATGACTAAAATGTTAAAAGAGTGTTAATTTTAAACAAAAGCTCTCAGTTTAAAATGCATAAAGCTATAATGTTACTTCATCTATGCACTGACATGAGCAAATTCAAATTATGGAAGTAGATAACCTGACAAACAGAAACACTGGCAGAAATACGTAAAGGCCTCATGTTTATTTTACCTTGCATAGCAGCTGGTTTTACAAGATCACAAGATCATGTGAATCCAGTAAGATGGTGACAGACGGATGGTTCATCTAAACACCTGCCAAATACCTTTTGAAAGCGCCGGCCTTTTTCCAAGCAGTTTCCATGGATTTCTCAAATGCCTCTATTTAAAAAAACATCTGACGGATGAGGTTGATGTAGATTATCTTACTTCAGCAGTTGGGGAAAAAAACTTTAAAATTAATGGGGTGATTGTGTCTGAGTATTGGCACTAAAGACCTAATGTTGCCAGAATTGACAAAGTTTTGGCTTTTTGTCTGGCAGCATTATGGCTTGTTTTGAGCCACAGTTGGCACCCAGAATAGGACTAGCATACTTGGACCAATTTTGGCACATAAATCTGGCATTCAGCAACCAGGATTTGGGAAGCTTTGCTAGAGGGGGACTGAATAGCTTCTTTTAAAGCAAAACAACCTCAAAAGCAAAGAAAAAGACTGAGAAGAAATAGACTGACTGTGAGCAAATAACCTGGAATAAAGTAAAACTAAAACCTGTCAGACAAAAACAAACAGGAACAAACATTTATACTAGCGTTTAATTCTAGAAAAGGTGTAAACATGTTGATATTTTGCAATCATCCAACCCAGGCAGCAATGAGGAGCGGACTGTCCTGGTAAAAGCTGAGGAGTACGGGTGTAAACGGGAGAAGTCCAGCCTTCCTGTGGCTGACGTGGACCTGATCCTGCCAACCTTGGAGGTCTCTGTGGGTAACGACTTTGAGCTGAACGTGGAGTTTAAAAACCAAAGTGATGAGCGTCGCACTGTGGACACCTACATTAGTGGGACCATAGTGTATTACACCGGAGTCACCAGCTCCGAGTTCCTGTTCAGAAACCCCACTGTGACAGTTGGCCCCAGAAAAAGTGAGTAAGGGGTTGATTCTTTATTCATTTCTTTATGTCATCACTCAAAATATTCAAATTAATAGAAGAAAACAAAGTTAACTGTAGACACCTACCTTAAAATGGGATTATACACTCTTTTATCACTTGGTTTGGGTTGGATCGACGGTTAAACCAATGAAAAAAAGGTCAATACTGATGGAGCAGTGATGTTTGTTTGTGTTCTTCAGGCGTGAAGGAGACGGTGGTGGTCGAGTCAAAGAACTACATGAAGAAGCTGGTGGAACAGTCAAACCTCAACTTCATCGTTACAGGGAAGGTCAAGGAGACCGGCCAGATTGTCACCGCTATGAAAGTCGTCACGCTGCACAATCCCAAACTCACCGTTGAGGTCTGAAATTATGCTTGAATCTATTCTGGCTATATGTGAGACTTTCTACACAATGAATGGTTGTCATCAGTTTTTTGAGGGCCAGGTTGAATTTGTTATTTACTCTATGTCCTGTGTTTACTTCAGGTGTCTGGCCCGCACAAAGTCAATGAAGAGATGATGGCGACTGTGGAGTTTACAAACCCGTTCACCTTCAGCCTGGAGGGTGTCTTCATTCGCATAGAGGGACCGGGAGTCATGTTGCCCAAGTTCAAATATTACAGGTGAGCTTCACAGAGAAAGAGATATATGTGACTGTCTTTTACATGTGTAATATGATATATAAGTGTTTCAATTAGATGTTCAATTTCAGTTCAACCAGCAGGCTACATTACATCATCAGGGGATTTCTAAATGTAAAGTGCAAATATGCTCGAACAGTGGCAAGAAAGGTCACTAACAAAACTATGAGCCTTAGATATTGTCAAGGACATGTCTTCTGGAAATGATGCTCTGCCCCCATTTGCCTCTGAGGTGAACTGCATGTCAAAGCCTCAATATGAAGGGTTGCCCTAAAGACTTTGGATTGGTTCTGTTATTGCTTCTAAGTGTATTAGTACCCTTAATATAAAGTATTAGCACATCTTTATGCAAGATTTGTGATTATCTTTTAACATCAAAATAGCCCAGTCCTTGTATCTAACTCAAACACTGTTGGTTTCAGTCTGATCACAGGAGGATCCTCTCTGACCTGGACCGAGTATTTTACCCCGCAGAGGGCCGGGACCACCAGGCTGATCGCCACGCTTGACTGTCCTACTCTCAGGCAGGTCTACGGCCAAGTGTCCATCACCATCGAACCCTGAGGATCGCTGCTGGACTGCTGACGCCCAGCATCATTAAATTCAGTTACACTTCAGCCAAAATATAGGCCTTGCTAACATAGTTATGTAACTGTAGGCTCACAACTATTTAACAGGTATATCTTCAACATTTATGATAACGATTGTGGTGGGTTTCCAATGCCAGAACTGGTGAGTCACATAGACTTACTGTTTGAGATCTTCTTTCATACGCTTTAATGTGCTCATTTGAAGTTAATACAACCATAATTACATGTGGCAGAGTACATGTCAGGCAACTGGTGCACATTAATCAATAAAACAATCATACAAGGAAGTTCAAAGTTTACCTATTTGATCAGATAACAATTATCATGTGTGGAGGTTCAGAGCCCCTAAGTTACCCTTCACACTTTTGTTAATACAACACATTGAATTTTGTGAACATAAGAGCTTTTCTATCATTACTACACATCAGTAAGAAATGTTAGCTGTAAAAGAGATCCAACCCAGAGAGATCTCTTACATCTTAAAGATACAGCCATTCAGAAAATTTTGGTATCATGTCAAACACCAGGAAGCTACAGTACATCAGTTTTTACGATTACTAATCTTTAAAAATCTTAAAAATCTGCGGAGGAGACAGATCCCTGACATGTTATTGGGTTACCTGATATATTTACATCCAATTTTAACAGTTCTTTTAACTCAGTTTATATCAAATCCTGCCAAAAACATGGGCGTCTTTAGTTGCTAAATGTCCAATTGTCTTTATCGGCTGGTCAATAATTTTGTCTGTCTGACTATTTGGTGCTGCAGAGGTAGCGTACAGTGAAATTATCAGTGCTGGGTTTCCTGAAAATGGCTTCCTGTAGCAGCTGGAAACAGTGATGATAGGAGCAGTGAGACTGAATCACAAAGTAAATGTGCCATAAAAACAAAAAAATTAGTTAAAAGAGGCAAAAAAGCTTCAGTGCTGCACAGTTGGGTGTGTGTAAGAGTGACTCGTTCCACATTACATATAGTCAATGGATTAAATAAAATTTCAAGTAAAGTGCTCTTTCCACCTTTTTACATTCATTTATACAATCTGTTTCTTTCCATGTTTGTCTCTGTGTAACACCTAATGCAAATATCAACCAAATAAAGGATTGACAGCAGCATACATTGGTGAGAATATGTTGCCTTTGAGTGTGCATGTGAGTCAATGGTGGTAGTATTGTGATGATAGTGACACCATCAATAATTTAGCTGGTGTTATTATTATTTAGGTTGGTATTAAAGTCATGGCAAACTCTGACATAATTGATTACTGAAGAAAATGAGTCCTGTATCAAAAGCCAGAAACAGTACATCTCATAATCTGAATTCAAAGGTCAAAGTAATCTGAACTGCAACAGTAATAAAACTTCCTTCAATAAACTGAAGATTTAATTGTATATTTTGGATTTTGTACTTACTCATTTCCTCCTACACTCATTTCAAATTTATATTTCCAGTTGATAGGTGGAGCAAAACTGAATAATGAAACAATAAGAAACAGCTGGTGAGACATGAGGGCACGTTGGGGGCTGATTGGGTGGGGCAAAGTTAATTACACTGATGAAGGGCTGGTGTTTAGCACAGGAACATAGAACAGACACACCGCAAACAGAAAAACAAACAAAAACAAAAAAACACAGAAACCTCAATATATAAATGCACAAACTGTCCCAGAACAAACTTGATAAAATAAGTGCGCAGTGAGCACACACCAAAATAAACTTGACAACAACATGAATAATCAGTCTGTCAAGCAGAGGATTGCACATTAATGCGGCATGAAACAACACAAATCAAACTAAAAGACAACTGCAGGCCTAAATAATATAACTAGTATTTCAATTCACTTGAGCACTTTGTTCCAACAAGAGTCAATGTAGAAAGCAACAGTTTTTCAAGTGTAACCTCTCTTAACTGTCTTTCTTCCCACTCAGTCTTAAAAAGGCAGTAAACCCTGAGGTTTAATCTGGAAGACTGGTAGAGGCACATTAAACCAGACTGGGACAGAATCATGACAATAATCATTGTTACATATAACTATAACTATAAACATACCTTAAAATATTATTTATAACTCAAAAGCTTATCGCTCACCTATTTTTCATTATGTGAAAATGTGCATTAAGAAAAACGCATCACGTTTCCCTCACAGTCACTTGAAAGTGATGAGGTAGTCTGGGTAAGCTTGGTTATCATGGAACACGACATACATGTTGGGATTGTCCATTTTATCCACCACACTGTCATAGCGTTCATGGGGCTGCTGGTTGCTGAGAGATGGAGGAACTTTCATGTTCCTTCGACCCTGTGTGTAGATGCCAGTCAGGACTCGGGCCACAAACATTAACTGGGTACCATCAATAGCTGGCTTGGAGTAGGTGGGATGGGCTGAGTAGCTGGCGTGTACAGCAAAGTAGGTTCCCTGACCAAATCTAGTGGCTGAGAAAAAGAGGAAACACGTACATTAACAACATGAAATCTGCCACAGTCTGCAGATCACTGTTGTACTACTTTGTGGCAAGTATAGTAAAAACTATGAATGGTCCAAATGATCATTACCATTTTGCCCAGCAAAGCTCCTGTTGAACCCAGTTTTCATGATGGAGTCACAGTTGTCCTGGGTCGTCCCGTGATACAGAAGCTTTTCACCTGCTCCAGAGGCCTGTCCGTTCTTTTCAGAAATGTGCTTCTTCTGCACTTCATAGGTGCGTCGCAGATGAACATTTTGTAAACGTTCAATCTACCAATAATAAAAACAAGAAAACCTGTAAGTAACCTGTTGAGGCTGCCTTGAAGTAATGAATATTCATGAATATCTAAATTACATTCAAAACATGAGTTTATGCAATTATATCATATGTAGATATAAAATTGAGTAAAAATATTTATGAAAATAGCATTTATGTCAATATATGAAGAAAGAAAGTGGTTTAACGTAAAACTGTAAAAAGAATAAAATGGTTTCTATCAGGTCAGTGAAAAACTGTCAAGGAAGGAAGCTGTTAAATGCAAAAAAAAAAAAAAATACAGATTTGAAATGTGACACAATCCACAATAGTTGCTGATCCAAGCCTTTTTTTCGTTCTTCATGTCATTTAGTGCCTGTATTTGTATGAATTTTTCTCAATTTTTGCATTTGATGACTCTCTTCCTTTAATCAGAGTATTTCACAGAAATAGACATTGGCCTTTAAAGTTTGTGTAATCCATGTTTACAGATAGTCAAGTGTCTTGTCCTGGTGAAAGCTGCTTACCTTCATTACAGTCTTGGTGACAGTTTGTTTAAATGCGTCATTTACAGTTCGATACTCAGCAGAGGAAGGCTGCAGTGCAACCACCATCAGGTTATTTTCCATGTTGTCCCAGTACAAAGGGAGAGTGAAGTCTAGAAACAATTAGTTGACAAATTTAAAGGTGTCAGATTTTCATTGGGATTGTGGTTTGCCCCCAAAACCAAGTGTATGAAGGTAACATGGTTCATGTGAAATCTGGACTTTTTTAAGATTACTGGATAATGTCAAGAATGATCACATGAGATGATCTATATTAAGTGTCACAATGAGAACTCACAAAAAGTAAATGAAGCTCAACTATACAACAGTAGATGGATGTTATCAACTGATGAGGGATTTTACACATATAACAGTAAAAATATAACATAAATAAATAAATCTTTAAATGGATTTTTCAATAACCATCTTCTCACCTTGCAGATTCTCAAGTCGTTTCAGCTTCGCCGCCTGTCCACTTAATGGTCTTGTGGCCTCCATCCACTCTCGATCTACGGTCCATTGGATGCCCTGTGCATCCACTATCCCTCCTGCTATATCGTTGACTTCAAGGTCATGATTGGCTGTTTTGGGGAGTCTCTCCCAGTTGCCATTATGTCCCAGGATGCACCAGGCCACACGGCCATACAAATCCTCCTCCTCTCTAACTCTCACCTCTCTCCTGAGGTAATCGTGCTGAAAGGCTTTAATCATACGTGTCACTTGGACGACTCCATCTTTCAACCCGCTCACCGTCAAGTCACCCTGGTTCATCAGCATGTACAGACCCAGGGTCTCCACCAGCTGCGTCATTTCATTCATGTTGTCTTGGGTGATGCCTTCCAGGTCTGCCTTTTTGAAGGTTTGTGTGGAGCACTGAGTCTCATGCAGCTCCTTCAGCCATATCATGGCATCATCAACATCCATTCTGGAAAGACCCAAAAACTGGAAGATAGACTGCTGACTTGTAGAAATGGTAGACAGTGGAGGTTGTTGTTGTGGTGATTGAGAAAACTGAAGTACTGGTGCTGCAAAATCAGTCAACCAATGACAATCAGTGAAAATTACTAATAAAATGAGAGAAGTCTGATTCTAACAACCATGAAAGCAGAAGGCTTTTCCCATTACCTCGGTTGATTACAGCAGTGGCAAACATCTGCATTGCTTCCTCTTTAAATGCCAGGAAAACATTGATCTTGATCAGGACAAGGCGAATCTTGGTGAGACTGTAAAGAGTGGACGACGTGGCAGCTATGACCCCTCGGAGGATGGCACCTGCCACAACACCTGGGTCCAACCCACCAACACCTGAACAGTTTGAATTTTATGTTTATAAACAATAATTTATAGAATTAAAATTGTCAATGTCTTGAACTACAAACCTGACAATTATATTATTGGATGTCCAAAATAAAATATATACCAGCATCAATGGCAGGAATGGTCACAGACTCAAATCCAATGGATTGACAATGATCAATGATGCGACACACAAGTTGTTCAATAGCATCTCCCCGGTTCACTTGTGCTGCATACAACACAACAAACACTTCATGAGTCCAAAGATTTGTCTTTGTACATATAGTACACTCAAAATATGTGATCACTGTGGTGTTACTTTGAATTAGTTTATATATTATTTTAAACTGTGCTTTATTTTTGCTAATTGTAATAAGAAAAACTAGTAGTATTGTGACAGAAGACCAACATAATTAAAGGTTGAATATGGAGAATGAGCAGAACACCGCCATCTAGTGTCTCGAGATTGTAGTCGCAACAACCAAAAATAATTCCAGCAGTCGGGTTGCCAGGTTCGTTGCCGAGTGTGTCAGTCGATCAGCCTGTGCCATGTCAAGTGATGAATCATACAGGGCAACGACTAATTTCGACCAATTAATTTTACAACAGTATTTAACGTTAGCCAGTCTTCAAGTGGAAGTCTTTCTTTGAGTGGTGTGTAATCGATCAGCTAGCTAGCTCTCAACTCAAATGATTCCTCGTTTCTGTAGCCTGATCAGCGTGAGCAGACCAGCAGCTTCCACAGCAGTGACAGTGAGGCTGAAGGCAGATGGAGAGATGGAGAGACTGAGCTTTGCACAAAGATAGTAGACAGGCAGTGGTGCGGTGATAATGAATATAGAGATCGGTAAACTGATAAATATACTGGCAAAATATAGTATGGTCATATAGCGGAATTAACGTTGCCAACGTTAGTTGTAACGGTTACATTGCAACGGCAGTGGGAATAGCAGTTAAACCTGTTAAACTCCAAGGCCCCCCCCCCCAATTGGGGGACCCTGCAACTCTCCACAGCAAAAGGCATAACACGCTGCCCTAATTATATCATTTTTACACACACACCAAACGCAACTCAAACACCAAGCATATTAATGATCAAATATCCACTCTCCACATTTCCATTGCTACCGCTCTGATACTTCATGGTACACAAACAAATAGCATCTCATATGAAAGCTAAGACCCTGGCGAGTTCAACAGTACCACTATTATTGCGCTACGACAAAAAACTCACTGAACCAGCAGCCAAAGAATACAAAGGTAAACAACCACTTATTTACAGCGACTAACAGATATTCTGTCTCACCTTCGAAGTTTTGTGATGAAAAGTTGTACTTGAGAGCAAAAAACGCTGGTTTTAGTAAGTCCAACACGGCTCTGCTTGTTTACAACTCCATTTCACCCAGTGCCAGCCTACAGTAGCTGCGCCGGAACAACAGGCAACCCTGGCAACCCGCAATTCTGACGTAAACAGAACGTGACAGAAAATCATTGTCAAACCCGTCAGAAAATTTTAAAAATATTAATTCAGACTAATTTTGTTTTTTATGGAAAAGCAATACTTTCATTCTGTACCTCTCAAAATGCCCCGTGGGTGTATTATTTAAAAAAAATATATATATAGCTTTTAATAAATATTCTACATATTCAACCTTTAATTTCCACATCTCATAATTTGCAACAGGGCAACAGGCTCTTGTTACTTTCAAATTTCATTCAATAACAGTCAATCAAAACCACAAATGTGAACCTTATTGTAGTCCTGATGTTGTGGAATCATTAAATTCATTAGGATGCATCACTTGGGAACTGTGGATATCTGTGCCCTCAATCCAGTAGCTGGTGAGATATTTTACTAATTACTTACTTACTAAAATTAGGGAATTAAGGAATTGTCTTCTGGGCACCTACCACTAAAGTTAGAGAAGTCGGTCATGTTTACCACAGGATATGTAATATCACTGGTGATGTCATCGAACACCAGCTGTAATTCAACCCCACCTCCCACTGCTATTGTGATCTCATCAAGGTCACCGGTGAGGGACCTGAAGATTGCTGAAACAAATAGAAGAACAACATGTTTTATATTTTATATGTAATATGATAATTAAGAATATTGCCACCACTGCTAATAGGTAAATGTGTGAAAACATGTTTAAATGGTTTTAAACAGTATTTGTCACTGGGTTTGTAATTAAAGGCAAATCCAAATAGTCTGAGTTGTCTTCTCGTTTACCTTGGCCTCCCTGATTCATGATTAAGCTGAGCTGCCAATAGACATCATGGTAGCACTGTAAATTTAAAAAAGCCAGTATTAAACTCATGCATCCTTGCATCTCACAAATTATTCACAACATTAGTCCAAGTGTTGATATTCACCTCAGAGTCAGGATAATCAGGTTTAATGACGATGTGGATGGTGGTGAGTGACCCAGAGGATGCAGATAAACCAAACTGACGAATGTTCTCAGTCAGCGCTTGGATGGCTTTTATCAGCGGGTATTTCAAAACAACTCCAGGTCCGATAACTGGAAAAGCCACTGAGCTCAAGCCCTGTTGTACACAGAGGTCCAAACACCTCCTCAGCCCATTACCAAGAGCCTACGAAACAAAAAACAGACATTGCCTTGTTTAAAAAAACTCATTGCTGAAAGTCACTGCTCAATTGCAGATGGCTGGCTAAGATGTGTGCAGTAAGCTAGATTTTCAGATGAAGCTCCTTTTGATTGAAGCCCACTGAAAAGGACACAGAGCTCTTGAGAAAATGATTGATTTTAGAAAGCTTGTCGTTCTGGAAAATCCCCTCTAGTCATATAAAGTTCCTTGTGTGTTCAATACTAGCCCATACATCGACTTGTCCCTTGGCCTTCTAAGTAGTGCTGGGAAGGTTTCAGTGTTATTTTGTCTTCGATTACTCATGTCTGCCCCTTAAAATATATCAAACCATTTTTCAGTAGAGCTTCAGTGTGCTGTGAGCACTTTGTTTGCAATGTTTTTTTATACCCTGTACCTCTAGCTAGCTGACGACAGCTGTTGTCCAACATGTACAGATATAGTTAAGGGGTTGAAATGTCAAGTATGTCAATGAAAAGTACAGAAAAAATATAGACGTGTATATACGCATTATATGTTGTTTTGTTGACTTCTTTACATTTATGCAGGTGTCTAAGTAGTGCTGGGAAGTTTTCAGTGTTATTTTGTCTTTGATTACTCATGTCTGTGCCTTAAAATATATCAAACCATTTTTCAGTAGAGCTTCAGTGTGCTCTTCTTTTTTCTACCCTGTACCCTACCTTCTACCAAGATGATGACAGCTGTTGTCCAACATGTGCAGATATAGTTAAGAGGTTGAAATTTCAAATAAGGAATGAGTAAAATATAGAAAAAATATAGACCTGTATATGCGCATTATATGTTTGTTGTTTTGTTGACTTCGTCACTTTTTTTGGAGCAAATTACACAGCTCTCCATGGGCTATGCTGTTTTTAAGAAAGTTGGGCTACATTATATGAATAATAATAATGTATCATGTTGTATAACTGCAATTAGAACAGAGCTACTTGCTGGATTTGAGGTAAAACGGTTAAATTATATTTTGTTAAAGCTTAAATTATGAACATATATTCCAATCAAGCAAAGTTATGGACCTGAATCATATGTTCATCATAAACCCGCCTCTGCTATAAATGGTATAAATACATTCAGCGCACACTACTACTATTACAGTCTACAGTTAGCCAGTTCGGGAGCAGAGAAAGAGGCTGACTTTTACACAACTTTGAAGCCTAATTTCATATATTTAGCGATTTTTTAATCATTCAAATTTGGCAGGGTGGTTAACAACACACTTTTCTGTGGTGTGTCAAACTCAGAATACATATTTATTCTTACTTTACACAGACTTTAACTTAGAAGTCAAAGATCCTTAGCAGCACAGCTGGGAGCAGGAATCCTTTTCTTGAACCTTGAAGTTGGCAGATTTAAAAATATTCAAGAGTTTGACATTTTATGTGAATTATGTGAACACAGAGAAGTTAAAAATGATTCACATCTCTTCTGTATTGTCCTTTTTATAATTAAGTTAAGAACACAAATTTAATGAAATGTCTGTTCAAGGTCCAGAAAAGTTTTGCTGCTCTAATGATGACATCTTGAAATGGTGGTTTAATTTCAATGTTTATAAGTTGGCTACTTTTGTCTCTAAAGCTTGGAAAAAACATTAACCTTGAATGTAAACACCCATTTTTTGGTTTCTCCTTCCCTCCTGAATCCTGCAGGTAATTCACTTTACCTGCACACTCTGCCCTCTGACTCCATCCCATGGCAAACACTCAATGAAAAAGATCTTGGAGCAGCTCAGAGACGGGGGCCCATCAACCTGCAGAACATCTCCAGGGCGGAGGGTGCAATTTGCTGCTTTTGCATCAAACTTTGACTTGATTGCGTTCCCTGCTTTATTTAACAGACATTCGCCAATTTTAGTAGCAGTTAGCTTCTTGTTGAGCATGGGGACCACCAACACATTCACCTGTGGAGATAATCAAAATGACAAAGAAAATAACAGTGTGAGGGGTGCACTGCTGGTTTATTGATTAAAACCGAGTAATAAGTAAAAGTAGTCTAACCTGCTCATCCTCCAAATTACCGAACTTGATCTCAATATTTGTTTTGTTGATCGCCATAATTCCAACATTGCTGGGTCCTGGGTTACTGATGCTTTGTGATCTAGTATTCACATTTCTGGGCTGCACACCTTGTTGTGCCATAATAAGAACCTGACAGGAGTTCTCCACCAGCTCCTTGCTGACTTTTCCTTCTCTCTGGAAGTAGTGCTGAGCCCCTGGTCCATCTAGAACTAGTGTGTCTGATGTCAGACTGGCTAGAGTTGATATTAGGGTCCACTTGGCCTCCTGGACTCGACAACGGGGACCAGACATAAGCGCACAAGGATACGGGATATGCGAGGCTTTTAATGTCACCCCAGTTGGTTTCATCCCAATCAGTCCCAAGATTTTATCAAAATTGTCAACCATTTCAGGGTTGGGTAAGTTCAGCACCTCTTGTGTACTGACGTGGTTCATTTGGTAGTCTTGCAGAGCCTCTCTCAGCTTATTCACATTTTCACTGTAGCCCACCAGCTGTACTTTGGTCATTGCAGCTCCACCCATAGCTGGGATGAAGCTAACATCCACTCTGAGTTCTCGAAGGTTTGCCTCATTTTTGGCTTTGATCAGGATGTCCTTCACTTGGTCTAGATCTGGAGGTACAGCTGAAGCACCCTGCAGCTCCACATTGACTTCACTCAGGTCTCTCAGCACTGCTGTCTCAGCCTCATCCAGAGCATCGGAAGACAAACTAGATAGTACCAGGTCTGACCCAACCTCTAAAGCAACAGGGTTTCTGAGGCTGTGCTGGAAGCGAGTCCGGTACTTCGAGATGACACTGCTGGATGACATAAAGGTCATCAAAACTGTAGAGAGCTTAACTCGCTTTTTGAGTGTGGTGGGTACGGAGAGGGAACTAATGCGGGATGAGACTGAGATGAGCGTGGGAAGTATCTCTTCTTCCAGTCCTGGGTGGAAAGCCCATGATTTCTGAAGTCAAACAAAAGAAGGAAAGTAAGAAAGGGTTTGGGAGGGAGGGATGTTAGACCTGAGATCAAGGTGTAACTTTAGTACTGCTTGTGCGTAAGTAATGGAGATATGAGGTATGCTCTTTGTTCCCAAACTTAGTTTCATTAACAAAGAGCACACCAAAAGTAGTTATGAGTTTAAAGATGTATTGCAACAATAGAAAGGGAATGAGGGATGGAAGGGTGGAGGAAGGATGAATGAAGAATTAAGGGATGGGGTTGTAGGGTAAAGGATGAAGTAATGAGGTTGGAATCAGGGTCCCAGGTGAAGGTGTGGGATGCTGTACCGGTCTCATGGTGGATACAAAAAGGGATCCAGTGCGGGGTAAGGGTCTAGATAGGGTAGGTGTCTCTTCTTCCAGTCCTGGATGGAGAGCCAATGATTTCTGAAATCAAACAAAAGAGAGAACTTTAGAAAGGGTTTGGGAGGAAGGGATGAGGTGTGGTCTTTGTTCCCAAACTTAGTTATTAAACTTAATTTCACTGACGAAGACCATGCCAAAGTTAGTTATTAGTTTCAAAATGTATTGCAACAATAGAAGGGGGTTGAGGGATGGCGGCATGAAGGGTAAGAGGACGTAAGAGGAAGTAAAGGATGAAGTAATGAGGTTGGAAATAGGGTGCTGTACCGGTCTGGTGGTAGGTACAAAGAGGGAACCAGTGCGGGGTGAGACTCTGGGTGGGGGAGGTGTCCCTTCTTCTGGTTCTGCATACAGAGCCCATGATTTCTGAAGTCAAACAAAAGAGATAACCTTAGAAACATTTTAGGAGAGAGGGATGTGAGAATTGAGACAAAGGGGACAGGAGGAGCAGATGAGGTGTTACTTTAGTACTGCTTGTGCTTAAGTAAGGGAGGTATGAGGTGTGGTCTTTGTTCCTGGCCTTAGTTAGGGTTATTAGTTTAAAGATTTATTGCAACAATAGAGGTGAGATGAGGGTAAAAGAATTGAGGATGATTGATGGAGGGATGAATGGTAAACGAAGTGGGATGAAGGGATGGGAGTGTAGGGTAAAGGATGAAGTAATGAGGTCGCAATCAGGGTGCCAAGGTGGATTAGTGGTGTTGTGGGATGATGTACTGGTCTTGTGGTGGGTGTGGAGAGGCAACTCCTGCGGGGTTTGACTCTCGGTGGAGAACGTGTCTCTTCTTCTGGGCTGGGATGGAGAGCCTGCGGTTCCTGAAGTCAAACAAAAGAGAGAACATTAGAAAGGGTTTGAAAGGGAGGGATGTGAGAACTGAGAGGAAGGGGAGAGGCACGGATAAGGTTTGACTTAAGTACTGCTTGTGCTGAAGTAAGGGAGGTATAAGGTGTGGTCTTTGTGCCCAAACATAGTTATTAAACTTTATTTCACTGACAAAGACCACGCCAAGGGTAGTCATCATGAGTTTAAAGATTTATTAGAAGGGGGATGGGGGTCAAAGGATTGGGGAGGAGGATGAGGGGATGAAGGGATGCGGGTGCAGGGTAAAGGCTGAATTAATGATGTTGCAATCAGGATCCCAAGTGGATGGCTGGAAGCATGGGATGCTGTACCAGTCTTGTGGTGGATACAAAGAGGGAACCAGTGCGGGGTGAGACTCTGGGTGGGGGAGGTGTCTCTTTTTCCGGTTCTGGATACCAAGCCCATGATTTCTGAAGTCAAACAAAAGAGATAACCTTAGAAACATTTTAGGAGGGAGATGAAGGTGACAGAAGCAGATAAGGTGTGACTTTAATACTGCTTGTGTTTAAGTAAGAGAGATATGAGGCAACATATGGCAACTTAATTTCACCAACAAAGACCGTGCCAAAGGTAGTTATGAGTTTAAAGATTCATTGCAACAATAGAAAAGGGGGATAAGGGATGAGGGTCAAAGAATTGGGGATGATGGATGGTGAGATGAAGGGTAAATGGAGGGGGATGAGGGGATGAAGGGATGAGTGTGTAGGGTAAAGGATGAAGTAATGAGGTTGGAATCAGGGTGCCAGATGGATGAGTGGTGTCGTGGGATGATGTACTGGTCTTGTGGTGGGTGCAGAACGGCAGCTAGTGCGGGGTTTGACTCTGGGTGGGAGAGGTATCTCCTCCTCTGGTCCTGGATGGAGAGCCCATGGTTCCTGAAATCAAACAAAAGAGGGAACATTATAAAGGGTTTGGGAGGGAGGGATGTGACAACTGAGAGGAAGGGGTGAGGAGCGCATAAGATGTGACTTAAGTACTGTTTGTGCTGAAGTAACATATGTATAAGGCGCAGTCTTTGTTCTTAATACTTAATTATTACAATTAATTTCATTAAAAAAGACCATGCCAAAGGTAGTTATGAGTTTAAAGATTTATTGCAACAATTGATGGGGAATGAGGTCAAAGTATTGCGGATGAGGGATGCAGGGATGAAGGGTAAAGGGAGGGGGGTGAGGGGATGAAGGGATGGGGTGTAGGGTAAAAGATGATGCAATGAGGTAGGATTCAGGGTGCCAGGTGGATTAGTGGTGGCATGGGATGCTGTACTGGTCTTGTGATGGATACAAAGAGGGAACCAGTGCTGCATGAGACTCTGGATCGGGGAGATGTCCCTTTTTCTGGTTCTGGATAGAGACCCCCAAAATATCTTCCAGATGACAGGAACAGGTGGACATTTTTATGTTGTATGTATGAGAGGTATACAGATGAAGATCAGCAGCCAAGGATATTTATTATGTGGTTTGGTATTCCTTGCTTTGAAGCTCTGATGTCAGAATGAATGGCCAGAGTTTGGTTCTGGGGGTATTTCAGATTTTAGCAGTATTTGGTGCAAGTCGCAGTGGGCCCAAAATCATATAGCCACTTTACCTTTCTCCGTAATGAACAGAGGGAGAAAGCATGACTAGCTTGTCTTAAGTGTAAGTTAGTGTGAATGGGGTTGTATGGACTCAGAAATGAATCTGAATGGAAAAGAAAGATGGGTTGAGGATGGCTTTGGTTGGTTTTGAGTGTGTGGTCAGATATGTCAGATATGGTGGTGTGCTCTGATGGATTGTAGCTGGAAGAGACACCAGAGCAGTGCAGGAAACTGAACGATGTTAGTAAAAACATTCCAAAACAGGATAAGTAATCTGTGCAGAGGTATGATGTGTGGTCTTTGTTCCCGAGCTTAGTTATAAAACTTCAATTATGTTCTATAAATCATAAAAAAGGTCATAAAAACTGATAAGACTCTGCTAGGAAGTCCCTGCGAAATGATTTGACAAGACCATTTGGCTTTTACAATAACACACAAACTTTGGCCTATGTTACCTAAGGTCAATAGTTCCCTGTTACCCACCTGTGAGTGACTACTCAGTGGCTGATCAAAGAGTTTAGGGGTCTGAGGTGAATTGGTTCGGTTCATGGTCAGATCCCCAGAACGAGGGGAGAAAGTGTAAAACTTCCTCCGTAAAACCCTTTCTTGATCTGTAAAACACAACAAAGTCCCAACTAAAGTTTATATCTAAGCACAAACTGCAAAGTATTCTACACATAACTCAACACAGTTTTCATGCCTTACCTTCTTTTTCCTTGTCTTCAACTTTTTCAGTAATTCCACAATCACCGCCACCAGAATCTTGTCTTTTCCCAAAGTGTCTCCTGATCTTCTTTTCTCCGTTTTCCAGCCCTAAAGCTTCAAAGAATAATATATTTTTGCGTACGTCCATTTTACCTGAACATATGGCAAGTTTGCCACTTTTCTGTATGTCACCCTGGCTCCTGAGTGAACAGTGTGGCCCGAAGTGCCTTTATTTTGTACTTGTTTCCTCTTCAACTCCTCTACGCTGCTTGCAAATGGTAACACCCAAAACTAGAAATAGCCTAGTTAATGTTTAGCTTTTAGTGATTAATGTTTTATCATGCAGAACTCACTATCAGTGTTATTATGATGTGGTGGTGATGATAACATTGATAATATCATGTTTATATGATGTTGATTGTAGGATAATCAATTTATGAATAATAATTTTAATCATTTGATGTGTTGTAAAATCCCATTATTGAAAAATAAAAACAAACCTAAACCAAATACATACCTTCACACAGTAAGTTCTTGTGTAAACTGTACTGATGCAAAGCCAACAATAAAGCAGTCTGATGATGTGATTTACAAAGTTTAAGGGTTACAGTCACATGAACATAGACATAATTATCTCAGCATAAATTGTGCATTTAGTTGCAAGCTTACGGAAGTGATTACAGATGGTGACATACAAATGAGAGCATGAAGTAAACTCAGGAGAGTTGTAAAAGTTGACAAGCTGTCAAAGGTTTATTTGCTGAAATGTGTTAAACCTCAGTGAAGACAAGAAATCACATGGCCACTTCTGCCATCCAGCGGCACTTAGGGTAGGGAAACAGACTTTTAACAACACAACAAAACCGTTTTAGTCTGCAGAGCAACCAAAGTTACTGTCTGACATATTCTTTTATACACTTAAATGTGCTCATTTATTCAACCATAATTACACATGCCAGAGTAGATGGCGGAGATCTGGTGCACATTGATCGATAAAGCAATCATACAAGGAAGTTCAAGTTCACCTAAGTGATCAAATCATTTTGTATCATGTCAACCACCAAGAAGTTGCTGTAAAGTTGGGTGTGTGTGTGAGCGATCCCTTTTCACATTACATATAGTCAATGGAATCAATGATGCATTCAGTATAAGAAAAATATCAATACAACTTTAAAGGAATAGTTTTATTTTACTTTGTACATTTACACATACATTTCAAGTAAGGCCCTATTTCAAACTTTGTACCCCTTCACTTTCCCCACATTTTATGTTACAGCCTTATTCCAAAATGGATTAAATTCCTTTTTTTCCCTCATCAATCTCCACTTAATACCCCATAATGACAAATATTCTGCGAATGTATTAAAAATAAAAAACTGAACAAAGTGCATCCTTGCATCTCACAAATTAGTCACAACATTCATCCAAGTGTTGATATTCACCTCAGAGCCAGGATAATCAGGTTTAATGATGATGCGGATGGTGGTGAGTGACCCAGAGGATGCAGATGATTGTTTCCTTCTCTCTGTCTGTCAGCTCCTTAGCCTCAAAGAATAATGAATATATATAATTTTCCATTTTACCTGAACTTATGAAAATGTTATTAAGTATTTTTCTTATTAAAGGTACTTCTCTGTGTGCCCCCTGCCTCTTGAGTAAGCAGTATATTCTGCAGTGCCTTTGTTTAGTTTCACTTTCGTCTGTAAAGGTCTCCCTGTCATGACTGCTTGCAAATGGTAACAGCCAAAACTATAAATAGGTGATGTTAAACTTTATGTGGGACATTACCATGTGTGGTCTTGTTGTGTCGTGTTACTATGATTAAATCGTTATGATAACATTGATGATTATGTATTTCCATGATGCTGATTATAGTATAATCAGTCCACCAATAATTATGATGAAACCATTGAGGTTTCAGACATTTCATCCATTTGATGTGTTGTAATTTCCCACAATTGAAAAAGAAAAACAAAGAAAAAGAAATACCTTTACACATTACGTTCTGGTGTAAACTTGATATTTTGCAGCATTTTCACTTTGACCCACCAGATGTCCTACTGAGACTAAAAACTGTACTAGTGCAAAGCCAAAAATAAAGCAGCTGCACATGAGAGAGCCTAAAGTAAACTCAGGAGAGTTGTAAAAGTTGACGAGCTGTCAGCACTTGGCTGAAATTAGTTAAAGGTCATTGAAAAGGAGAAACCACAGGGCCAATTCTACTGTCAAGAGGCACCTTGGTTCATTTTGGCTGACCAAAGGTTCAATACATAATCAATGATGATAGCGTTACAACTGTGTATTTAACAAGTATAGTTTCAGCATTAATAATGGTAATGGTGAGTCATACGATTACTAAATATTAGTTTCTAAAATTTAATTTTGCCCATGCAAGTTTAAAAAGAGGCTATTGCAAACATTTTGTACCAGTCCTTTGATTTTTATTTGATTGTTGTATCAAATACAGATAAGACAGTTAAAGATCAACTATGTGTTTTGTAATCAATAGTGTTTTTGTTTCTTTCCATCATGACAGGGAAAAAAAGGATACTGATTTTCCTCTCAGCCACTAGGGGGATTGTGTTGGTGTTTGATTGACAGCAGCAGGCAGGCAGAGAGAGAGAGAGAGAGAGAAAGTAAGCAGGCTTGTGGTGTAGATTACTGGCAATGAATAGTGTGCTCTGAGCAGTGGTACTTTTTGCCACATTAAGACTAATGCCATCTGTGCATGAGAAAAAGCAGTTATTCCATTTTGTGCATTGACATGCAGGGATATCACAGCAGAGAGTTGTGGCAAAACAATGCAGGAAATCCAGAATATAGTTGAATGTGGCTCAATTCAGTTACACTTCAGCCAAAATATAGGCCTTGCTAAAATAGTTATGTAACTGTAGGCTGTAGTAAATGTGCCATAAAAACAAAACAATGAGCTAAAAAAGTTTCAGAGCTGCAGAGTTGTGTGAGCAACCCCTCTCACGGTACATATCAATGGAGTCAATGATGAATGCATTCAATATAAGAAAAATATTGACGCAAATTTAAAGGAATACCTTTATTTTACTTTGTAATTTACAAACAAGTGACAAGTAAAGTGCTCTTTCCACCTTTTTATATTCATGTATACAATCTGTTTCTTTCCATGTTTGTCTCTGTGTAACACCTAATGCAAATATCAACCAAATAAAGGGTTGACTGCAGCATACATTAGTGAGAATATGTTGCCTTTAAGTGTGCATTTGAGTCAGTGGTGATAGTATCCACTTTATGAATAACAATGTGTGATGATAGTGACATCATCAATAATTCAGCTGGTGTTATTATTATTGAGATTGGTATTGAAGTCATGGCTAAATCTAACATAATTCACCCCCGAAGACAATGAATCATGTATCAAAAGCCAGAAACAGTAGATCTCATAATCTTAAAAAGTACCAAAGTAATCTCAACTGCAACAGTAATAAAACCTAATTTCTAGAGGAACTTCTCTGTAGGTATCCAGGCAACTTAAGTTAAATTTGTGAAAATTCAATAACTAAACGTTTACTTGTATGTTTATGTATTTTGGATGTTGTACTTGTACATTTCCTCCTGTTCTCATTTCAAATTTAATTTTGATCTCCCCACGATATACTTAACAGGTGGAAGAAAACTGGACCAGGAACTGATGAAACAAAAATAAACGGCTGGTGAGACAAGTGGGCAGGTTGGGAGCTGATTAGGCTGGGCAGTGCTACTCAGACTGATAAAGGGCTGGAGTTTGGCACAGGAACACAGACGGGAAAGACTACAAACAGAAACCAAAACCCCCAGAAAATACAATATATATATATATATGCACAAAATGTCCCAGAACAAACTTGATAAAATAAGTGCGCAGTGAGCACACACCAAAATAAACTTGACAACAACATGAATAATCAGTCTGTCAAGCAGAGGATTGCACATTAATGTGGCATGAAACAACACAAATCAAACTAAAAGACAACTGCAGGCCTAAATAACACAACTATGTAACATGTTTCAATTCACTTGAGCACCTTGTTCTAACAAGAGTCAATGTAGAAAGCAACAGTTTTTCCAAGTGCAGCCTCTCTTAACTGTCCTTCTTCCCACTCAGTCAAGTCTTAAAAAGGCAGTAAACCCTGAGCGTTAATCTGGTGGACTGGTGGAGGCACATAAAACCAGACTGGGACAGAACCATGACAATACAGTAATCATTGTTACATATAACTATAACTATAAACATACCTTAAAACATTATTTATAACTCAAAAGCTTATCTCTATTTTTTCATTATGTGAAAATGTGCATTAAGAAAAACGCATCACATTTCCCTCACAGTCACTTGAAAGTGATGAGGTAGTCTGGGTAAGCTTGGTTATCATGGAACACGACATACATGTTGGGATTGTCCATTTTATCCACCACACTGTCATAGCGCTCATGGGGCTGCTGGTCGTTGAGAGGCGGAGGAACTTTCATGTCGCTTTGACCCTGTGTGTAGATGCCAGTCAGGACTCGGGCCACAAACATTAACTGGGTACCATCAGTAGCTGGCTTGGAGTAGGTTGGATGGGCTGAGTAGCTGGCGTGTACAGCAAAGTAGGTTCCCAGACCAAATCTAGTGGCTGAGAAAAAGAGGAAACACGTACATTAACAAGAAGGAATGAAATTTGCCACAGTCTGCAGTCACATTTTGTGGCAAGAACGCTTATACCTATGAATGGTCCAAATGATCATTACCATTTTGCCCAGCAAAGCGCCTGTTGAACCCAGTTTTCATGATGGAGTGACAGTTGTCCTGGGTCGTCCCGTGATACAGAAGCTTTTCACCTGCTCCAGAGGCCTGTCCGTTCTTTTCAGAAATGTGCTTCTTCTGCACTTCATAGGCGCGTCGCAGGTGAGCATTCTGCAAACGTTCAATCTACCAATAATAAAAACAAGAAAACCTGTAAGTAACCTGTTGAGACTGCCTTGAAGTAATGTAATGGAAATATCTAAATTATATTCAAAACTTGTTTCTGACCTATTTTAATTATACCATATGTAGATACAAAATGGATACCCATTAATCTAGGTGTATTACAGATCTAGGTGACTGAAAATGTCTTTGAAAATAGTATTAATATACCTTCATTACAGTCTTGGTGACAGTTCGTTTAAAGGCCTCCTTTACAGTTTGATACTCAGTAGAGGAAGGCTGCAGTGCAACCACCATCAGGTTATTATCTTTCGCCATGTTGTCCCAGTACAAAGGGAGAGTGAAGTCTGGAAACAATTAGTTGACAAGTTTAAAGGTGTCAGAATTTCATTGAGAAAAACAAACCAAAGTGTAAAGGTGACATGGTTCATGTGAAATCTGGACTTTGTATTTTCAGATTACTAGATAATGTCAAGAAAGGCAAGAAATAAGCCTTTTCTTTAATGCTGTTTTAAGTTGGTCTATAAAATGTCAAATCAAAGAGTAAATGAAGCTCAACTGGATATTATCAACTGATTTTTATACATATAT
Organism: Scomber colias; assembly: GCA_021039105.1. NCBI lineage: Eukaryota > Metazoa > Chordata > Actinopteri > Scombriformes > Scombridae > Scomber > Scomber colias. The sequence continues at coordinate 1,028,979 of JAJDFG010000069.1, forward strand.
CAGTACAAATATAACATAAATAAATAAATATTTAAATGTTTTAGAGAGAGTATTTCTCAATAACCATCTTCTCACCTTGCAGATTCTCAAGTCGTTTCAGCTTCACCGCCTGTCCACTTAATGATCTTGTGGCTTCCATCCTCTGTCGATCCACGGTCCATTGGATGCCCTGTGCATCCACTATCCCTCTTGCTATATCATTGACTTCAAGGTCATGATTGGCTGTTTTGGGGAGTCTCTCCCAGTTGCCATTATGTCCCAGGATGCACCAGGCCACACGGCCATACAAATCCTCCTCCTCTCTAACTCTTACCTCTCTCCTGAGGCAGTCGTGCTGAAAGGCATTAATCATCTGTGTCACTTGGACGACTCCATCTTTCAAGCCGCTCACCGTCAAGTCACCCTGGTTCATCTGCATGTACAGACCCAGGGTCTCCACCAGCTGCGTCAGATCATTCATGTCTTCTTGGGTGATGCCTTCCAGCTCTGCCTTTTTGAGGGTTTGTTTGGAGCACTGAGCTTCATACAGATCCTTTAGCTTTATCATGGCATCATCAACTTCCTTTCTGGAAAGACCCAGGAACTGGAAGATAGACTGCTGACTTGTAGAAATGGTACGGACGATGCTTAGGTCTGCGTTCATTGACAGTGGAGGCTGTTGTGGTGATTGAGAAAACTGAAGTACTGGCGCTGCAAGATGCATCAAAAAATGACGATCAGTGAAAATTCCCAACAAAATGAGAGAAATCTTCTAACAACCATGAAAGCAGAAGGCTTTTCCCATTACCTCGGTTGATTACAGCAGTGGCAAACATCTGCATTGCTTCCTCTTTAAATGCCAGGAAAACATTGATCTTGATCAGGACAAGGCGAATCTTGGCGAGACTGTTAAGAGTGGACGATGAGGCAGCTTTGACCCCTCGGAGGATGGCACCTGCCACGACACCTGGGTCCAACCCACCAACACCTGAACAGTGAATTTTATGTCAGAATTAAAACTGTCAATGTCTTGAACCACACACATGACAATTATATTATTTGATGTCATGAAATAAAATATATACCAGCACAGATGGCGGGAATGGCCACAGACTCAAATCCAAAGGTTCCACAGTGATCAATGATGCTACACACAAGTTGTTCAATAACACCTGCATCCCTTTCTCCACACACATGTAAAATGGCATCACAGGGGAATGATCCAGACTGGGATACAAAAACGCCTCCCCGGTTCACTTTTGCTGCACACAACACAACAAACACATCATGAGTCCAAAGATTTTAGTGTGTGTTGCTAAAAGATGTCTAGCTGCTCCTCATTTCTCACCTGCTTTCAGTTCTGCCTCCACATCTGGTCCAGCTACAGTTAAGATGTCTTTGCACACACCATCTGTAGAATAAAGATGATATCTGTAATAGAAGAAAAGTCTACAGCTATGCTAGCAGCTCTGTGATGCTGTATTTTTAGTGCTTTGGGCTGAAAACTAGTATGACACAACACTGATGTTGCTTTAAGCACATGTAGTGTTTATCATATAAGTTTAGCATGTTAGCATGCAAACAGCTGCTAATTAGTGCTATATATTACAACATCTTGACTTTGTACTGAATTTCTTTAAGACTTTTACAAGGTAGCACAAAGTCAAGAGGCTGTGACATGTAGCAAAAAGCTACAGAAGCTCTGTAAACGGTGTTCGTGCCAAACTACTGTGCCCATACTCTTCGTGGTGAAGGTGTGGTGTCTTTTCAATAGTTTTAGACAACAGAGCTCTGCTGCACAGAGGACTGAGATATATCAAGCTCCAGATACACATACAATACATGCAAGTTGGATCAGTTCATTGTTGGTATGGCTCTGCGCATAAGATATGTTGACAAAAAGAAAAATATAGAAAATCACCTTCATCCTTTAAGGTATGACCAAACTGATTACAGTTTATACTGTGGCGTCCATCAATGTCTAGCAAATTTCATTCAATAATAGCCTATAACCTTAGATATTTTACAACAAAAGTGAAACATTTTAATTCATTGGTGGCACTGGCTCTACTGTTGTATAGTCTAACCTATAACAATGCATTTTCTTGAACTGGTCATATAAAAAACCTAAAATATTGATCTGAAAAGTAAACAATTTTAAAGTTATCAAAGTTACATGAGTGTGGTGGAGTAAAAAGTATACTATTTCCACCTGAAATGTAGTGGAGTAGAAGTATAAAGTAATGTAACATGGAAATATTCAAGTAAAGTACAATTACCTGAGATTTTTACAGTACTTGAGTGGATGCAGTTTGTTACATTTCACCACTGAGTGTAACTTACTAAAAGTAACTTGCAAATGTAGTTACATCATGGTCCTCCTGCTAAAGCAGCTTTCACCTACCATCACTGAAATTAGTGAAGTCGGTCGTGTTCACCACAGCATTTGTAGTCTCATTGGTGATGTCACCAAACACCAGCTGTAGTTTAACCCCACCTCCCACTGTTATTGTGATCTCATCAAGGTCAGTGGTGAGAGACCTGAAGATTGCTGAGAGAAAGAAACAAACAACATGTTTCATATTTGTCTTATATTTATGATAGAAATGTTGCTTATTTGTCTCTGTATTTGTAATTAATAATTAATCAAAGAAGTCTGAGCTTGCTTCTAGTTTACCTTGACCTCCCTGGTTCATGATTAAGCTGAGCTGCTGATAGACATCATGGTAGCACTGTAAATTAAAAAAAGCTAGTATTAAACTTTCTCATCTGTAAATCATGCATCCTTTCATCTTACAAACCAGTCACAACATTCATCCAAGTTTTGATATTCACCTCCTCAGAGTCAGGATAATCAGGTTTAATGACGATGCGGATGGTGGCGAGTGACCCAGAGGATGCAGATAATCCAAACTGACGAATGTTCTCAGTCAGCGCTTGGATGGATTCTCGCTGCGGGTATTTCAAAACAACTCCAGGTCCGATAATTGGAAAGGCCACTGAGCTCAAGCCTTGCTGTACACAGAGGTCCAAACACCTCTTCAGCCCATTACCAAGAGCCTACGAAACAAAAAACAGACATTTCCATGTCAATGTCAAATGTCACTTCTGAATTGCACATGGCTAGCTGAGATGTGAGCAGTAAGCTAGTTTTTCAGCTCGTTTTCAGATTAAGCTCATTTTGACTGAAGCCCACTGAAGAGGACACAGTGCTATAAAGTCCAACCTAATCAACCTAGCAGCAGGACCGGTATCTGCTTCTTTGTGTGAGGACCACTGCCAAAGCCCTACAAAATGACCTCCAGCAGGTTACTGGTGTGCCTGTTTCTGACCTAACTGTCAGAAACAGACTCCATGAATGTGGCAAGAGGGCGTCTCCAGACAAAGAGTCTGGAGACGCCCTCATGCCACATGTGGTGAATGTTATGACCAGTTTTACTGTGGGTCATTGATGGTCTGGGGAGGCATATCCTTGGAGAGTTGCACAGACCCTCTAGTCATAGCCAATGGTACCCTGACTGCTGTTAGGTACCAGGATGAATTCCCCAGAGCTTACACTGGTGCAGTGGGCACTGGGTTACTCCTGGTGCAGGATAATGACGACTTAATGTGGCCAGAGTGTGTAGGCAGTTCCTTAATGACAAAGGCATTTATGCCATTGATTGGCCCTCACGTTCCCTTGACCTAAATCCAACTGAGCGCCTATGGGACGTTATGTATCGTGCATCTGATGCCACCAAGTACCACCAGACGCTGTCCAGGAGCTCATTGATGCCCTGAGCATGCCCAAACGTTGTCATTGTCACATGAGGGGCCATACAAGCTACTAAATCACATTATGAGTTGCCATGATGAAATGCAGTTGGGTCAGCCTGTGATTTAATTTTTTTACTTTGATTTTCAGTTAGATTTTTAATCCAGTCATCAATAGGTTGATAATTTTGGTGACCGTTGTCACGTCTTTTTGTTCTCAGCAAATTATACGGTGTACATCAGTCAAGACTTGAATGATTTGTTCATCAAGATCTGATGTGTGATTTAAGTGTTCCCTTAATTATTTTCAGCAGTGTACATATGCTTATATTGAGCCTATTATTAAAAATATAGACCTGTAAATCTACATATGTCTTGCCTGGGTCCAGACCTTTGGATCCACCCATTCCACCAAGTTGGGTTGACTGGAAATGGAGTGTAACCAGTTTACAATTCCTTCTCATATTAAGCAATAATACAGTATGTCCCCTTTAAATAAAAAACAGTGTTTCGATTGTACTGTTATAACGATCGATCACTACCTCTTTGAAACACTAAATTAAACTGAATGTAAAACCCCATTGTTTTCATTCTCCTTCACTACTGAATCCTGCAGGTAATTCACTTTACCTGCACACTCTGCCCTCTGACTCCATCCCATGGCAAACACTCAACGAAGAAGATCTTGGAGCAGCCCAGAGACGGCGGCCCATCAACCTGCAGAACATCTCCAGGGCGGAGGGTGCAATTTGCTGCCACCGACTCAAAGTTTGACTTCATTGCGTTCCCTGCCTTACTCAACAGACATTTGCCAATTTTAGTAGCAGTCAGGTTCTTGTTAAGCATGGGGACCACCAACACAACCACCTGTGGAGATAATCAAAATGACAAAGAAATATAACAGTGTGAGGGGTGCACTGCTGGTTTATTGATTAAAACAGAGTAATAAGAAAAAGTAGTCTAACCTGCTCATCCACCAAACTGCCAAGTTTGATCTCAAGGTTTGTTTTGTTGACCGCTATACTTCCGACACTGCTGAAGCGCTTTCTGCTCATGGAAAGTTGAGGTGTGATGCTGCTGGGTCCTGGGTTACTGATGCTTTGTGATCTAGTATTCACATTTCTGGGCTGCACACCTTGTTGTGCCGTAATAAGAACCTGACATGAGCTCTCTACCAGCTCCTTGCTGACTTTTCCTTCTCTCTGGAAGTAGTGCTGAGCCCCTGGTCCATCTAGAACTAGTGTGTCTGATGTCAGACTGGCTAGGGTTGATATTAGGGTCCAATTGGCCTCCTGGACTCGACAACGGGGACCAGACATAAGCACACAAGGATACGGGATATGCGAGGCTTTTAATGTCACCTCAGTTGGTTTCATCCCAATCAGTCCCAAGATTTTATCAAAATTGTCAACCATTTCAGGGTTGGGTAAGTTCAGCACCTCTTGTGTACTGACCTGGTTCATTTGGTAGTCTTGCAGAACCTCTCTCAGCTTATTCACATTTTCACTGTAGCCCACCAGCTGTACTTTGGTCATTGCAACTCCACCCGCAGCTGGGATGAAGCTAACATCCACTCTGAGTTCTCGAAGGTTTGCCTCATTTTTGGCTTTGATCAGGACTTCCTTCACTTTGTCTAGATCTGGAGGTACAGCTGAAGCACCCTGCAGCTGCACAGAGACCTCAGTCAGTTCTCTCAGCACTGCTGCCTCAGCCTCATCCAGAGCATCGGAGGACAAACTAGACAGTACCAGGTCTGACCCAGCCTCTAAGGCAACAGGGTTTCTGAGGCTGTGCTGGAAGCGAGTCTGGTATTTGGAGATGACACCACTGGATGCCATGAAGGTCATCAAAGCTGTAGAGAGCTTAACTCTCTTTTCCTTTATCTTTTTGATCAGTTCCTCACATTTTGTCACTCCTAACTGCACTTCCTTGTCAGGGCCCTCGAAGATGATCAAATTCACATTACCTCTGAGGATTTTTACTTCTGGGCAATGTGCACAGATTTCTCGACTGAACTCCTCTTCTACCAGTTTGAACTGCTTCTCAACAACTGGGAGTTCCTTACGGGTCGGCAATCTCTTCTCCAGAATCGCTATTTTTTCCCTCACAGCCTGAACTTCTCCCACAACGACAGCATAACCACCCTCTGTGTACACTTTGATATTATCTGTCACAAAGCTGAGTTCCTGCAGTAGGATTTTCCCTAGTTTTGGCTCAACCACATGATAGCAGAGGTAGCTCTCAGTAAGGCTGATGAAGACCTTATCCACCTGTAGCTCCCATGTTTCTGCAGCACTGCCAAAAGCTCCTCCAGGCCCCTTCTCAACATCCCCCCTAACCACTGCCTCCTCTTCATCAAAGTCCAACTCCACCTTGCAGTTAATAGCAGAGAGCTGCTTCTCTAAGACTTTGAATGCTTTGGGGTTGTCTCTCAGATAATACAGGAGGAAAACATCTGTCTTGAAAATCTTCTCGAGGCCTTTTGTGTTCTCTTTTTTGAACGTCTATGGGAGAGAAGCAACAATAAACATTAATTATTTTATAAAAATGTGAGCTTAATGCATTAAATGCATTTTATGTTCTATAAAGATATCATAAAAGAGGGCAAGGCTCCTGTGACTCTCTGACTCTCTTGGGAAGTCCCTCCATACTGGTTTGACAAGATCATTTGATTATGACGCTTGTTTTCACCATACTTATGCTAACATCCACCTAGGTTATCTACTAGGAATGTGACGATACACTCGAGACAAGATGATGCACGATACTGCGTTCATGAGAACGAGACAAGATTTTAACACTATTGTTAAGAAAACTAGAAATAACAACCACAAATACCAAAATTATACACAATCACAAATACCAAAAATGAAGTATGAAGAATACAAGCAATTCTGATATAAATGGAATAAAGAATTGAATTATCACTAATAATAACATATTGCTATAAAAACACAGAAATAAAGGTAAATTGCACAAATCCTATGTCACATAAATAGCCTACACAACATACTTATATATTGTGTTTTAATTTGGTAGTGTGACCATAGACTGAGTGTGACTGATTATTTTTGCATCATTAGGCCACCACAGCTGCGTTACATTCCCTGGCTCCTCCTACCTCAGGCTTTCAGTGCACATACCTGAGGTCAACCTATCCTCGCCTGCCCCCACTTCCTGCCTCTGACTGAGAGACCGTATCAGCAGGTAAGAGCTGCTAGTTCACAAACTTGAACAAGGTTAATGATCCACATGGTGACTTCATGAAAAGGGACGTGACGTGCAAATGAACGATAAAAAACTGGTCGTCTTTTTTTCTTTTGGCATGATGCCTAAATCCACCACTAATGCTGGCTGCAGCCTGCAGGTGAACTCTGCTTTACAAGACAAGACGAGAAACGAGAAATATCGCGAGATTATGTCACACCCTTATTACCTACGGACAGTCGCACTCACCTGTGAGTAACTAGTGGATGGCTGATCAAAGGATTTAGGGGTCTGAGGTGAATTGGTTCGGCTCACAGTCAGCTGTAACTCCCCGGAAGGAAGTGAGACAGTGTGAAACTTCCTCTGCAAAACCCTTTCCTGATCTGTAAACACAACAAAGTCCCAAGAAAAGTCTTCATTACGCTCAAACTGTAAAGTAACTTCTGCACATAACCCAGTCCTTACCGTACCTTCTTTTTCCTTAAAGCAGATTTTAAAGATGTTGTCTCCAACTTTTTCAATCATTCCACAGTCACCACCACCAGAATCTCGTCTTTTCTGAAAGTGTCTCCTGACCTTCTCCTTCTCTCTGTCTGTCAGCTCCTTAGCGTTAAAGAATAATGGATGTTGGTATTCTTCCATTTTACCTGAACTTGTAGAAAAACTTTGAATACATGTGTCACTTCTCTGTACACCACCCTGCCTCCTGAGTGAACAATGTATTCTGAAGTGCCTTTATTTAGTTTCACTTTCACTTGAAAAGGTTTCCTTCTCCCTCTGTCATGACTTCTTGCCAATGGACACACCCAAAACAGTAGTTTAGCTTTAAGTGGAAATTCCCACGGTTGGTCTTATTGTGCAGGAATAGCAATCAGTGTTACTCTGATGTAATGATGAGGGTAACATGATGATAATGTTGATGTCTTTACATGATGTTGATTATAGTATAATCAGTCCACCTATAATCATAATGAAACCAATGAGGTTTTGGACATTTCATATATGTAATGTGTTGTGATTTCCCACCATTAAAATATATAAACAAACCTAACCCAAAGAAATACCCTTAATAAACATTAAGTTCTGGTGTAAACTTGACATCTTGCAGCATTACCACATCAATCCACTAGATGTCCTACTAAGACTAAAAACTGAACTGATGCAAAGCCAACAATAAAGCAGCGTTTTAGAGAGACTGAGAATTACATCCACATAAACATAGACATAATTATTTCAGCATGAATTGCATTTAGTTGCAAGGTTATGGAAGTGATTACAGATCGTGTATTACGAGTGAGAGGTTAAAGTAAACACTGGAGAGTTGTAAAAGTTAACGAGCTGTCAGTGCTCTATCTATTTTCTCAAGTAATTTAAAGCTCTGTGAAATGGGCCGATGCTGCTATCATTTTGAATAGTAGACTTTGTTTTGCATTAGATTTCCTGGCCACTGTTTTTTTTTTTTTTTTTTTTTTTATACTTAATTTTTTATTGAATGTTTAACATATAATACACAACTACAGAAAAAGCACAGACACACCTTAAAAAAACACACACCCACAGATTAGTCCAATAAAGATAGCAAATAGGTCAAAGGATCACATTTGTATTATCTTTTCAGTGATAGAGACAGTGTCAATTTAAGGAGGTAAGTATTCCAGTTCGTGCCATTTCTTTCTTTTCCAATGTATCAGTTCATGCTAGACCAGTTTGTGTCCCCACAACAAGTCCTCCCATGTGCACCCCTATCCGCATATATATGCCTGGTTATCTTCACACTCCCTCCAGCAGTGTCCAAACCTCAGCTGGCCTTTCTGAAGTTTAGTTGTTGGTGTGATGAAGAATCTAATAATATTTTTCCATGTAAATTCCCTCCAATGATCTGAATTTGAAGTCAGTTGGGTTTTACAGATATTCAGCCAATCATCTTCTGAGATGGTTACCTTAGCTTCACTGTTTTTTTTATATTTTATTAAAATATCTTTGAAAGCTGACATTAGATCATAGCATATACATTCCCACACATCCACAATCACTCGTTGTCAAGTTGAGGAGCCAATGCATCCACATTAATCGTCAATTTCCTCCAGTAGTTGGAAAATTTGGTCATACGTAGGTTCAGAGCAAAAGTCAGCTTTTCCATTAAAATTTCTCTAACAGTTCCAATCCAGTCCCTTCTTGTTGGAGGTTCTTTAGATAGCCATCTTCTCGTAATGACTTTTTTACTTGCTGCCAACATTATTTTGATCACATACTTCACTATCACTAGAGTTAATTGTCAGTGAGATATTCCCCAGATATATTGTACAGAAATCATGCTTGATCTCAAACCCCATTATTGCCTTAAGCTGTTCCACTACTCCCAACCAGTAGGGACGGATAACAGAGCAGTCCCAGCAGATCTGCCTGGTTATCTTCACACTCCCTCCAGCAGTGTCCAAACCTCGGCTGGCCTTTCTGAAGTTTAATTGTTGGTGTGATGAAGAATTTAATCATATTTTTCCATGTAAATTCCCTCCAATGATCTGAATTTGAAGTCAGTTGGGTTTTACAGATATTCAGTCAATCCTCTAATGAGATGGTTACCTTAGCTTCACTGTTTTTTTTATATTTTATTAAAATATCTTTGAAAGCTGACATTAGATCATAGCATGCTTGCTAACAGGATTTATTTTCAATAGTGTCATTCCAATTTCTTTGTTTTATCTCATTTTCAATAAGTACTAAATCTTTCTTTAGAAATAAAAGATATATTGGAGTTAGTGAGATTTGATTCCTATACCATGATCTAGTTTCTAGCAGCTAGAGTGAGATTATGATCTGAGAAACCAGTAATCAAGTTGTATGTTTTAGTTATCATATCTGGTTTATTTGTAAAAAATTAGATCTAGTAGGGTTTGGGAAGATTTTGTTATTCTTGTGGATTTATTTATCATTTGTTTTGCCAATATCCTTGAGCTTTTTCTTGTGTGCTTTGTCAAGCCAGTTCAAGTTGAAGTCACCCATAAGTATAACTTCTTTACCTTCATGTTGTTTAAGAATTTCTGATAAATTGTTAAAGAAACCATTTGTAGCAGTAGGAGGCCGATAAACTGAAAAAAACAACACATGACATGTCAGGGAATAATGTAATCGTGACCCCTCCACATGTTGTGGTTGCGGAGACTCTGCAGATCCGGGGTTTAGATGAGCGTCTCCACGTGGCTGCTTACACCTGGCAGATACTCATCCAGAAAGTTGGAGTATAAGATGGACTGACTCCATGAATCAAGTGGTACAACGAGGTTTCCCAGTGAGGTGACCGTTCACAAGCAGCAGACCGGGTTGGATGGATGGATAGATGGATAGATAGATAGATAGATAGATAGATAGATAGATAGATAGATAGATATAATATTTCCTCTGCAGAAAGTCCAGTGAACACGTCCCAGTTCTCAGAGAAAGTCATCTGCTGCACAAAAATAAAACATTTACATTTTTTGAAGGCAACAATACCTATTTCTTTTTTTACTCATCAAAAAAAGTGAAAACTGCTGCAGGTTACAGAATACTTTGACCATGACATCAAACAGCATTTCGGGCCAATGACTAAACTGCTGAAGCAATTACCACTTATTTTTGAAACTATTGCTCAAATGAAGGAATCTTTGTGATTAGACCTAAAACAACATATACAGAGGAAATTATGTTCCTTTGTTGTGGATTGGACCAAAAACTCATTACCATTTTGGCTTCTATCAAACCCAGTTTTAATGATAGAGCTGCAGTTGTTCGAGCCATGTCGTCTTTTCACCTTCTCCCTGCTGCTGTCCATTTTCATCAAAAATGTGCTTCTGTTGGAATTCATTGGTGTGTCTCAGATAACAACCAGATTGCAACCAAGATTTACACTTTATTTACAGCATCCTACAATCCTGCAAGATAGAAAATATAAGGAATATCTGCTCTCATAAAAGTATAATACTGATGGAGCAATTATAAATATGTAAACATATATGAAGCAGAGATGACTCATAAATGGCCAATTTATGAATACTGGATGCATTACAGTTTTGTGACAGTTTCATTCACTGCCTGTTTGATCCCAGCACAAGGGAAGAGTGAAGTCAACAAGTTAATAAATAGAAAAATGTCACATATATGGAGGAAATGTGTTTTGTACACATTCTGTAGGATGAAGATTATTGCAAAATGTAATTGCAACGTTATTTACATTAAAATTACAAAGTCTTCCTGCCCAACGTGTTCACAACAGCATCTGTTCACTCATTCGTTACACGTCACCTGACACCAGCTGTATTTAACTCCTCAGATTTTTATTGTGACATAGTGGTCAGTGGTGAGAGACCTGAAGAATGCTGTGAGGATGAACGCCACGGCACCATCTGGGTTTTGAGGAAGAACGGAAATGAGCTGTAGTTTTGCTCAGCACAGACTGATGACATTTTTCACTGTAAATTCCATGAGGTAGTGCAGCAACATTTACCTTTTATTCTGACTCATGTATCACTGTTTTTAAGATGTTATCTGAGAGTCCAAGCTGTGTATATGCACAAGAAGTGATCTTAAGCACTGTGTCATCATCATCATTGAAGAGGGCCTCACATGTTTTAAAATGTGATGATAAACAGTACTAGTCTAGCCGAAGTTACTGGAACTAAAACTTGACCCTCACAATTAAAAAGTCAAACAAACAGACTACAGAGGATGTTTCCAAAATATGTCTTCACTGTTTTTGGCACAGTCAAAAAAGTTTTAGAAATAATTATTGTTAATATCATTCTCAGTATCACTACTGCTATACTGGATTTAAGAATGTTGATATTAGGGTGTGCATTTATTGTAGATGATACACAGACGGAAACGTTTACAAAGAATATAATCCTTCAATAACACATTGCCTTAAAAATGATCTATTTGGAGGATGCACTTAATCACAACCTAAGTTTAATAACATTCAAGACTGGAAAACATAAAAACCTTGGTCAGTACTGCATTTCAAGGAGTAATGCACTACAAGACAAAGCCACATATAGATAAGGGAACAACGAGTGATATTTTTAACCCTCATTGTACAGTTACACACTATTCAAATCATTTGTTTGATTGAGTCATTTTCTTTGAAACTCTCTTTGACAATTTCAACAGCATTCTTGTCCCAAGAATTCAACATTCAAGAGATTTTAGTGTCTGTCCTGAAGTAACAGAAATTCAAAGACAAAGGTAGCAAGTAGAAACAGTAAAAACATCAAGTAAAACATAATAGTGCTGACACAAATGAGCTAGAAAACAAAAGCATGTGCAATCAGAATAATGTTAAAGATGCTATACTCATACAGTATGTAGAATACACATCTGACTTGAAAAGACACTGCTGAAAAGGGCACTTCAAAGTTTCCTTATTTTTCAAATGAACTTGCAGATGAACAAAGTAATCTTTAAGTGTACATGGCTCTGAAACTTGTGTCTTGAAAGAGCCACTGTAGATGCAAGGCAATGGACAAGACCTGCTATAATGTCCGTGGCTAGCTGAGAAAAATGTGCAGAACTTACATGTCCACTTCATATGATGGCCTATGGAATTCTCTCCCTTCCTGTGAAAAAAGGAGACGTAGTTTAGTTGACATTCATGCATAGCCTACAGTCACTGACATGAAAGCCAACTGGCTCTGGCTGCAGCCTTCAGAGTGTTTACTGGAGGCTACAGCCAGACCCTTCTCAAAATCACTACAACTCCTAGTGGCCTACAGGATAAATCATATTGAGTTTTGTCAAACACGTTTTTTAGTTGTAAGTAATCTGAACTCACATTTAGAGACTAGCTAATTATTTCAAGTAACTTCAACTCATAACTAAGTTTCTACAACTTATACAGTAATACCTAGTTCACATGACTTATTGAAGTAGCCTAAGTAACTCAAGTAATCTCAACTCACCTCTAATTGGAACTAGCTAATTATTTCAAGTAATTTTCAACTCATAACCAAGTTTCCTAGCAGTCAGGAGGACTGGGGAGTACACATGACTAATTGAAGCAAGTAAATAACAGTGTTTCCCCTATGTACACTCAGCAGCGGCGCAACTATGTTGATCACTTGCTCGATTTCATTAGAAGTTGCTAGCAGCCTAGGCTTCATTACACAACCTGCCCCTCCCTTCATAAGCTACTGGAGTAGGGGGAGGACAAAAGCAGACAACCAGACTCTCCCGGGTGTTCCACGAGTCTCCCACATATTGATAGCGGCTGCTTGACGCCCACAAATGAGACACAATCTCCCGGAATCTGGAGCGAGCAAGCAACAACGCGCACTAGAGAGTGGCTGCGCGCGTGCACAAAAAACGACCGGTTTTCAATCGCTTTTGCGCGTCATATGAATGATATAATGTCACTGTGTGGATCATTAACCTTGTTACAGTGTGCTCCCTGGTTATATAGCTATCAGCTTCTACCTGCTCAGATCTCACAGTCAGCAGCAGGAGAGGAGGAGAGCAACAGGGCAATGCAGCGCACATAGTTAGTATGGAAGCCTAATGATGGAAAAAGTAAAACAGGTTACTACAAAAATAAACCATTATTATTATTATTTATCTTTTATTTACAGAAAATACCTATTTTTGTGTAGCATACATGTGTATGTTATTTTGTTAAAGCTATCAGACATTAACATTTACAGTAGTTGTTTTGTTACTTTATTTATTATTATTTTATTATTATTTATTATTCATTATTACTTTAACAACTCAGGGACATCCAAGCAGTAACATGTTCGAGCACTTTTTTTGCTTTGTCAATTTGAAATAATGTTTTGTTTTTGAATGAAGGGGTGGAAATTTAAAAAATATTTTTTTATCCGATTCATCAATTCATCAAAATAATCAACTGATTAATCGTTTAACAAAATAATCATTAGTTACAGCCCTATTATTTTTCATATTTTTCTTCTGGGGTAGCATACCCCCGGACCCGCCTAGTGTTGCTAGGTTACCGACACAGAGCACCGCTGCTACAAACATTTCTAGGGGAAACACTGTAAATAATTATTAGTGAGGCTAAACAATTATTACTTTTCTTAGCTCAAATAAACTAATATTTTATTGCATCAACAAGTAGACTCAAGTATCCCCTACTCAGCTTTAAGTGTCTTTTCAAATAAAACCGACATACCACTGAATGAACTGAATAGCCACTAGAGCCAATAGAGTGAGCCTCTGGGCTCGTTCCTCTCAGCAGAGAGTTTACGCTTCTTGTGACAGACGCCAGATAGATAACAAACAGCACAAAAGTTGACAGCATCAGAAGCTTTGACCCATATGTCTAACAACATCAAGTTCTTGTACTCCGATGAAATGTATATTTTCCCGCCTGCATCGACTGAATTCATTTGCCAGCTAACATTAGCAAGACCTAGCAAATCGTTAGCAACATCGCTGCGCACAACAGCTGAGACAGCGTTAACAGCACAGGTCATTTTTCCTCATTCTTTGGTTTTCTCGGGACCTTTAATTCCAACACTTACACACTTAATTATAATATGTGTTTCTGTTGATCTATTTCTGGGAGCGGGACCTCAGTCTGAGAGCTCGTAAAGTTTTTCTTCTTAGTCTTTGGTGCCATTTTCATGAATGGAGGTTCTCTACAACCTGCTGGTCACCGGACGTTATATGGTATTTTGGGGGTGTCATTAATGTTGATTTACCATTCTTTGGAACATGTATTCATTTAGAACAGGTGGGATTCATCGTGTTTACGAATGTCATTTACGACTCTTTCTTGGTGATAAGTGTTTGATGAATCCGACGTCGCACACTCGAAAATTTTACCTCACAAAAAAAGTATGACAGATGTTTTTACATCTGGCCCAATGAGTGTGTATAGTATGAGTAAATAACGTGTTGCAAAACATCAGCTACCATCAAGCAGTGAATCAGCAGTCAACTCCAGTAGTGCAGTATCTTGAGTGAATGTCCCTTGGCTGACATCCATGTCTGTATTGCAACATGATTACCCTGCCGTCACGGACTATTCACTCACTCACTTTCTCACACACACATACAAAGCACTGACAACTGTTCAACAACACCTGTCTTTTACTCCCTGATTGTTACTTTACACTCAGTTACCACGTCAGTTATCAAGTCCTGTTACAAAACACACAATCTTACAGTGCACCTTCTATCTGTAAAGTTGTGTAAATAATCTGTTCTTTGAAGAAATGTGGAGGGTATGAATTAGAAAAATTGTGAAAGCATGTCATGGTCCACATGCCATGAGACATCAGCAGCACTGTTGATGTAGACGATGCCAAGATAACGATGAAGAGCGACTAATTTAACGGACCGCCATGTGTTATGATTTGTGAGGTGAATGCATCATTACTGTCTCTTTCTAAATATTAAATAAACTGTTAAACATTAAATATTAGTTATTACTATTATGTAATAACTGGTTGACGCAACCAAATTTCAAAATCAGTTCTGAACCCAGCTTTAGTTACGTGTGGAAGTCTTTTTATTGGTTCACCTCGTTTGGTTCAGAGAATTCACACAATAAATACCTTTTAACCGCCAAAATAAACATCTCTGTGTTTTAATATGCACATGTTAAAGTGATAACATTCATGCATTCACCTCATAAATCATTTATCCATTACATTAGTCACTCTTCATCGTTATCTTAGCATCAGCAGCCCTGTTGATGTAGGCGATGCCAAGATAACGATGAAGAGTGACTAAGACCTTCGAAACCGCATACTACATACTACATACTACACACTTCTATACTACATACTACACACTTCTATACTACATACTACATACTTCTATACTACATACTTCTATACTTCTATACTTCTATACTACATACTACACACTTCTATACTACATACTACACACTTCTATACTACATACTACACACTTCTATACTACATACTACATACTTCTATACTACATACTACACACTTCTATACTACATACTACACACTTCTATACTACATACTACATACTTCTATACTTCTATACTTCTATACTACATACTTCTATACTACATACTTCTATACTTCTATACTACATACTACACACTTCTATACTACATACTACATACTTCTATACTACATACTACATACTACATACTTCTATACTACATACCACATACTTCTATACTACATACTACATACTACATACTTCTATACTACATACTACATACTTCTATACCACATTCTACATACTTCTATACTACATACTTTTCTTGATTTGCATCGTTTCTGGCTTTGCATCATTTCCTTATTTGCAGCACGTTTTACGTTTATGCATTTGTTTTTGTTTCTTGCAGCATATTTTTTATTTGCAGCACGATTTTGTTGTTGTATTTGTTTTGACTCATCGTTTCTGTACTTGCAGCTGTTCTCCCCCAAATGAAGTGGTAGGCCCCAGTCAGCCACCATAGAATGGGCTTTTAATTAATTGTGTTGTTGTGTAATAATTTGAGATCTGTCTTGTCTTTTCTGTATTCCTGCTGCAAACCAAGTGCCCTTTTGGGACAAAGAATAAAATGAATCTGAATCTGAATCTTTTAAAGAAAAGAAAAAAGGAAAAAAAGCCAAGGATCATTTCCATCAGTTTCCAAAGGGAAACAGATTGAAGCATTTAGAGTTCCAAGGAACAGAGAGAAAACCATTTGCTCATGGAAAGTTTTCCAAATTTTGAATTCATGTGGTCTTCCAACTAAGTGGCAAATGTTATCTAACTGTGTCAAAATTAAACCCCTGTAAGCACTTAATGATTAAGTAAATGTATTTGGCATCAAAAGAGTGTTAGTATATGTATGTGACCACCCATGAGTAGGTGGTTCCCTTGTGTTATTCTAGTAAAAACCTAGATAATGCATGAGCAATAGTCTTTGGAAATGTGCCAAATATCTTGAAGTATCAATGACGAACACTGAACCTCTAAGGTAAAACGTCTGGAAATGTGAAGAGAGAGCATGAGGAAATCCTTTAAAGGAAGTGAAATCTGAGAGAATTCTGAAGAAAAATGACTGGATTACAAAAGCATGCACTAGCAAGTTGGGAACGCATGGCTTTCTCTTTTTTTGTGAGTTCTTTTAGTTTTTTTTGCTAGTTCTTAGGAAGCCCTTGTCCTTGGCCAGTGTGAGTGTGTATAAATATGAGGGCTCCAAAAATGTGGAACACACACACAGGACAGACAGATACTCCCAACCTGAGAAGAGAGTGAACTGCTGCAAAAACAAGCCTTCCACTGATAATTTACAGGGCTAATTTCCACCATTCAAGACACAAGCATGAATACTGAAGTCCAGTGCATCATCCTCATGATCTGCATTACTGTTTGCACATCAGCAGGTAAGTGTTGCCCTCTTTGCTGGTTCCTTGGGTCGTGGCATGCTTTTTTTAAATGTTGTTTTAGAGCTAAATAATGACTAAAAACATCTAAATCTCTTTCTTTTTCTGGGTTTAACGTATTAATCATGGAAAGGTGAAACTGTGTATCATATGTTATTTACACTGTCCTCTGATTTTTCTTTCTAGTTTTTAGGACCAATTGCAAATGTGTAACAACAATCCAAGCTGTGGATCCCACTCGCATTAGTGGATTCAAGATTCATTTACATCCATTTTGCAGCAAGCAAGAAATCATGTAAGTACTTGTATATTAGATGGGTAAATACACAACAAAACAAACCTAATGTTTAGAAAGTTGTATTACATTTTTTCTTTTACATTTTTCTTTCCCCAACACAGTGTGACACTGAAAGATGGGAGTCAACAGTGTGTCGACCCTACTGGCAAATTTGGCCAAGCACTAGTGAAAACAAATCAAATGTATGTAAGAAGCTTATTTTCATTCAACACAGCATGAACTATGTAATAATTATATGAGAGTAACCTTGACAAATAATCTCCAGATACTGTACTTCATTTACAAGCAGCTGGTACTACAGGAAAAGAAGTGAAATGTCTAAGGTGAAATGAAAAATGTTAAAGGTTGAATACGTGATTTTTCTTCACAGGATGATAAAGCAACGAGCTGTTAAGATGAACACCCGCAGCATAAAAGCAGCCAGCACCACGAGAGCAGCTAGCACCACGAGAGCAGCTAGCACCACAAGAGTAGCCGGGGTAGAACCAACAGTGATATAATGCGGATTGCAGGCATGTTTATGTTCTTTGTCACAACTCCGCCCAAGAGAGCAGCACGCCTGTCTAGTGTGTAGTAGGTGTGGTTTGTGTGTGTTTCTGGAAAGTGAAAACGAGGATGAACAGGACTGAAACACGTCACACACTTCCATTTCATGTATTTTGTAAAAAAAAGTGTGGCTCAGTTTTGCAAATTAGCAGCTGAAACGCACAATACCTGAGCTTTGGCACATTTAAAACACCGTACTGGTAGTCAGGGATGTTCTTACCCTGGAGAGATGGAAAACCCTGCCTTTGGTTTGTGATGTAAATATACTGATGGTGTGTTTGATTCAATGCTGTATTACATACTGGTTTCTCTTGTGTTCCTATTCAATGCATCTTGCAACAAATAATCTTTCAACGATGCTGTTTATGTCTTTGTTCAAGTTGACGGATAATTATGTGAAAGTGTGTAATGTCTACTAGGTGTGCAGTATTTTAAGATGGTAACCAGTGTTTTATGTTTCACATTTTGAAGGTTTTGTATTCATTTTTTCTTTTTTTATGAATGTATTTACTGTTTACTGTGTATATTTCATACTGTATACACCATGTTTCTTGATTTTATCCAGAATCAGCATGATCCTTGCTATTTGATAGTGAATGAAGAGCCCCAAAAACTGCTAATAATAATAATAATAATAATAATAATAATAATAATAATAATAATAATATATGTATAAATAAAAACTTCAAAGTGAAAATTGTTTCTTGCAGTTTTATCCTCTTGGTGGCTGTATTGACATGTTTGATATTTTGTACATACAGTATATTTTCATGGTCTTACAATCAGTCATCTTTATTTATGTGACTATGCTGTATTAGAGTGCACACAAGAATAAATGCCACAAGAGCTGTATTGATTAGTCCATTAATTGATTAGTTGCCAACTATTACATTTGTTATACAGTAGGAGACCACTGCTGACACTAAGTCATAAAAAAGCCAAAATCCTTCTGGGAGAACGTACTGTGGAGAGATTAGTCCAAAATAGAGCTTTTTGGTGAAGTACATCATGGTAGTGTGTACAGAAACCTAAATAAGGCCTTCAAAGAAAAGAACGCCATCCTTTTGATCAAACATGGGTTCACAGATGCTTTGGGGTGACTTTGCTGCTTCTGGCACCAGATGCCTTGACTGTGAGAAAGGTATCATCAACCAATCAATCAATCAATCTTTATCACAACAAAAGTCATTTAAAGGCACTTTACACATAGAGCAGGTCTAGGCCGCACTCTTTTATTTAATTTAAAGAGACCCAACATTCCCACATGAGCAAGCACTAGGTGATAGAAAGGAGAGGAAAGAGAAGAACATTGAGAATCTATTCTCATTCTCATTGAAAATAGTAGGTACAGGACATGAATCTGTCATCCCGACGTTTACAACCCCAGTGTACGAGAGACGAGAGAGCACAGAGAACTTCAGGGGGGAAAAGTTTAAGTTAGTGAATGCATTAAAACTGAAACAGAAATAGACTACTCTTCCTGCTTATTTTTTGGGTTTTGACTCATGACATATTCATTGTAAAAACCCATTAAAAGTCCCCTCAAGGTTGTTTTTCACACTGAAACAATGACACTCAAATTTGCATAACCATATCAGCGAGGGACACTTACATTGAACAAAGTAAAAAAATAAATAAAACTGAAGAAATTGTATTTTGGAGCCAAGGAAGAACAATTCAAAGTCAGCACTTGGCTTCAATGTATAATGTTAAAAACCACAAACCAAGCCAGAACTCTTGTTTGTGTTTGTTATGGACTCAGATCTGAATTTCAGCAGCCACACTGATACAGTTACAAAGTCAGCCTACTGTGACCCCAAGAATATATCAAGAATTAAAGGATTTGGAAAACCTTGTATATGTATTTATCTTTAGTATATTTGAGTGCTGTAACAGGCCTCCCTAAAAAGTCAGACAGCTATAGCTAATTCAGAACGCTGCTGCTCGAGTCCTCGATAAGACCAAGAAAATGGATCGTATCACCCCAGTTCTCAAATCCACACACTGACTTCCTGTCTGACAAAGAATCAACTTTACAAAGCACTGAATATTAATACATTTCTGATCTGCTGTTGCCTTAGGAACCATCCAGACCTCCCAGGTGGTCTAAGACTGCTTTCTGTCCTCAGAGTCAAAACTAAACATGGATGAGCAGTTTGTAATCGTGCTCCACATATCTGGAACAAACTCCCAGAAAACTGCAGGTCTGTTGCAACTCTAGGCTCTTTTGCAACTAAAATCCAAATTTTAGGGTTAACCTACACTGTAACTTGTTATTCTCCTGTTTTATGTTTTATTCTATTTAAGTGTAATTATATATATTTGATATTGCCATGTGTTGCTTTTATATCTTGATGTATTTTATGTTTTATGGAAAGCACTTTTAGTACAAATTAGTCATATGGTTTTGAGGCTTTGCACGATGACCCGTAGTTATGACCTGAATGTCTGACACATGCTTTCAGTCATAAGGGAACAACATTTCAACATTTCAAATCAAGTCAGACAGACAGCACTGTCATTTTAAAAAAAGGGAAAAAAAGTTTCAGTTTTAATCTTTGAATATTTCAGTGGATACAGGTTGATCTTGATCCAAATTACTGTTGTCTGATAGATGTTAGATATTAAGTCAAATTATGGAGTTTCTACCACCAGCCAAATATTGCTTTAAGAGAAAACTAAACTGAGACTTTCAACTATGTTCAGTCTCAAGAATAATTAATTGATAGAAACAATGTACATATATATGTATGGAAGGGATGTATGGGTTTTAATACTGCGGTTAATCTGCTTGCACAATAGTTTTCTTGTAGTTAACAAGCTTTAAAACCTTTCAAACCTTTTTAAAATGTTCATTCATGTATGCAATTTGTCTCTGCAAAGGAAATAAGTATTCAGAAATTGTTTAAATTGCAATACATATTCAAGAAACACCACCTCAGCAACCAAACTACTAAATTAAAGCAGTATCTGTCTGCTGGAATCACACAACTTCAAACCTCCACAAACAGATAAACATCACACAGACATCTGACATATTATGGCCTTATGAAGTTACCTGCAGACGAGACAGACAGGTTACAAAATTAAAAGAAAACGTCTGAGTTGAGATCTGAATGCTTGACCCTTACGGTGAGGGGACCTGCTGCTCTGTTGTGCTGTGGGTTTGAGTCCCTTGTCCCCTTTAGAGGGAAGGGTCACTGCAGATCAATAATCTCCTTTATCCTATGATAAACATTTCTATCCTGATGGGAGTGAGCCCCTATCCAAAGGGTCACTGAATGGTTGTATGAGTATGAAAATGATGTGAATCATATGTCATGGACTTCACAGATCTCAAACCTGCTGAACATCGATTGGACCGACGTGTTTGTCAGCGCTCTCCAACACCATCATCAAAACACCAAATGAGGGAATATGTCTTTTGGAAGATCCCTGTTCAGAGACTTGAACAACCCCCCGAACTTAACACCATCAACAACAACCATCATGGGATCATAAGCACTATAGCCAAAGGTAAAACTGTGCTTGTTTACTGATCTATATTTGATGACCTGGTTCAGCAGGGGAAACAGAGTTCGAGACCCCTGCAGAGCCATGACAAGCAGAAGAGAAATGAACCTGCAGACTGAAGGGCCACACAGACATGCTCAGTCTGTATGACTCATGTCTATGACTGCTGACAGTGATCATGCCGCCTCCTAACCTCAACGGGGCCTCTGGCCTGTCCCTGACTGCTCCGTCGCATGACTACCTTCTGCTGCACACGTGAAAGCACCAAAGTGAAACCAACATACACACACATACACAGGTCTGGGAGGTTTTTTTCCTCAAATCCCCTGCAGCTGATTTCAGGGGTAGCACATGACCACTGTATACATAAATACTGCAGTACAGATGTGAAAACAGTTGAGTTTGCTTAACAAGCAGCTGTCTACACAAGATGAAGGCCTGCATCCTACTCATGATTGGGACCCTGATTGTCCTCATTGACGGTAAGAGCACAGACACTTAACTGCTGAGAGGTTGTGAATTCATTTGTAAAGTGATAGCTTCAGGTGGTTAGACTGAAGGCTTGACATACTGTAATGGGGTTTTTTACAGTTAATATATGATATGATAAGTTTCTGGTAGGTACTGTAGACTTTTTGGGCTGTTATTCAACATCTCTGAAAGTCTCTCAAAGCTTTTCCTGCTGAGTTCAATAGAAAACATCTGGAAATAGTCCCTTTGAACTTAACATTAAATAAACAACTAGCTGTAGATTAATCATCGCTATTCTAAAATGCTCCCTTAAGTAAAATTAATACTTGAGTGATTGCTGATCGCTTTCCAGATTATGTTACTATAAATGAGTATGTTTTTTTCCCCAGCTTTCATTAAGTAATTTGTTTCTATTCCTCTTTCTAAAATATGTAGATCAAATAGTGGAGAATTAAATTAAATCTAATTTAAATTTAATTAAAAATTTAATTAAAACAGGCTTTTGTTCCATCACATGAACATCATGTCTTTTGCCTTTTGTTGTTGTCAAAGCTGTATGGCAATTCTGTCACAAGCACAGATTCATATGAAGGTCTGTGTTGCATTACTATAAGTCTTCAAAATGTGAAATAAATGGAAACCGGTACGCTGCTTGTGTAGGCTAATGTGTCTAATCGGTTAATAAAATCTAAACATTGCAAAAGTGCTTGAGAGAGTCCTGCTAGATAGACTACAGGAAATATAACCACCTCTGATGAGCAGGTCGGATTTAAAAATAAACATGGCACTGACGACTTTGCTCTCTGAATTAATCTTTGAATTTCAATACTACTTTCTGATAATTCATTTGACTGTTTTACTCCCTGAAGTTGAAACATTACTGCAACTCAGCCAATAACAAACTCTTTAGTCTTAAGTAACAACAGCCTCCCTGACTGCTTCTTCACAGTGACTTATAAGTTTTTGGCTCGTAATGAACCAGAACATGACTGAAAGAAAAGAGAGGAAGTGCACACCACAAGTTTGGCGGGTGGTGGTGATGAAAGCTCACTGTCAGCACTTTATTTTTTTACTGAGAAAGTTGGGTTGCTAGCATTTCATTCAGTGATTAATGTAACAATCGATGTGTTTAGAATACACTGTGTACTGTAATAATAACCACTTATAACTAACCCTTCTTCTTTGGGCAAATATATCACAAAAATATCACAAGCTTTAAAAACACTGAAGTTGAAAGCATTTACACAAGCAGATAAATCTGCAATCACAACAAGCTGTGAGCTCATCTTTATTTTTATGAGCGATTTCTAAAAGTCTACAAGTGGTTTGTTTGTCTGTTCAAAAATCTGGATTCTGACTGAGTGTCCGTTGATGTCAGGTATGCCGCCAATCAGCAGGGACTACAACACACACTGTCGGTGCCTGCAGGTGGAGTCGAGGATCATCCCTCCCGACAGCCTGAGGAGCATCAAGCTTTTCCCTGAAGGGCCCCACTGCCCAGACACTGAGGTCATGTAAGTGTCCTCATACCAAGCTCAAATCTTCATTATCAGTTTTCTTGATTAATTGTTTTTTTTAATAGTCATAAAATGTCAGTGAACTGTGAAAAATGGCCATCACAATAATTTCCCATAGGTGATATCAAATTGTTTTGTCCAACTAGAAAAAACCTTGAAATACTGATTTTATAGACATTACATTGTTGGGGAGTAACTATAGTTACATGTAACAGCATTACGTAAATCAATTACACAATAAGTGTAATTGTGATCCGTTACTGAGAAAAAATGTGTAATTAAATAACAATTACTTATGAAAATGTTGATGATTACAAAAAGGGTTAAATTTGAATATTTTCTGTAAAAAGCTTAGGCTATATGTTGATTAGGCCACTTAGTAAAGCCATTTGATGCCATTCTGAGAGCATGTATATTGCTGTTTTTAATTCTTTGAAAACAATACTTTTTTATATTTTGTATATTTATCATGACTGAGCTAATTTGGAGCACACATGGACTTAAATGGAGCCACAGTACTAATTACATTTTTCATAAAATATCTTTATTTTATATTCTAAAATCTACATGAACTAATGAAAACACTTTCAAATGAGAGATAAATGTTGTTTTATAAGAAATGATCTCCCTTATAAATCATGTCAGTATCCATGAAAAACAGCTGGACTTAGATGTTGGTGCTTCATGGTCACACTTACCCTAACAGATGAAAATATAGGTTAGGAAATTAGAAAGTGATCATAAAGTAATCAAATGTAATAAGTTACATTGCTTTCATTAAGGAATTGACATAGTTTCACTACTTAATACATTTTAAATGAAGTATAAAGTAACATGTTACATTTCCAAAGTAACCTTAACAACCCTGTTACATACTCTAAACAACGGATTAACTGATCCAATCAATGAACTGAACTATCGTTGAGGATCAGACTTCAGTATTTCATAGTACGTAGACCCCCTCCTCTCAGTTTTGGGGCTTTTTACTTTGCTCAGTTATTGTGAAACATTAGGTTTCAGTAACAATAAACCGACAGCCAACAGACCAGACACAAGGAAGCAGTCTGTTCAAATGTTTTGTGCCAAGAGAAACATGCCTGTCAGCCAAGAGTGATCTATGAATGTGTGTAAAGTGGTACCGTCATCTGCTCAGTATAACATACACACAAACATAGTAAAGAATAGACTTCCATTACTGGTTTTGTCCATCTTTATCACACATGTCAGATGACTTGCAGTCTCCTTTGGCCCACACAGATGAAACAATTGAGGACTGTAAACAATATTTTTTCTTCCCCTCCACTATATAAATAAGACTTGTCTTTGCTAAGTTCAGCAGAATAACACAGGCAGACTCACAGCTGTATTGCGTAAGAGTTTGTCATTTATCATCAGTACTGCTAATGGGAAATTGGCAGCTTTAAAAACCCGAGTAGTACATATTTTCCAAGTGATTTTCATTATAATTAAAATGATGCATTTTTTTTAAATACATACATAGAGTTTGGACAACTCAACAATAAGTGCCATGTCGTCACCATATGGTTCAGTTAAATGAAGCGGACATGCTACATCTGTTTTCTCCAGTGACATGCTTATAAATGTCATAATCATTGGCTCAAAAACATGGAAAGGATCCCTACAGAAGTATTTCCATGTATGTTTAAAAAACAGTCAAAAAAACCCATGAGTCAACAAATAGTGTTTACTGTTTTCTCCTTCCCACTCCAGGGGGAAAACTGGTGCTCGTAGTTGTTCTTTAAAAATAAATGTGTGTCTGTGCATGAGTGTGTAAGTGTGTTTATGTGCAGATACAAATAGAGTCTAGCAGGTCTGCATTTACAGCATTATATCTCAATCTCTCTCTCTCTCTCTCTCTCTCTCTCTCTCTCTCTCTCTCTCTCTCTCTCTCTCTCTCTCTCTCTCTCTCTCTCTCTCTCTCTCTCACACACACACTCACACACAACCTTCAAAGTTCAGCACATTTGAAGTGTTATATATTATATTTTATTGAGTTCTACAACCTGTGTGTGCACGTGCATGTGTGAGCAGATGCATGAGTGAAAGTGGATGTGTGTGTGTGTGTGTGTGTGTGTGAGAGAGAGAGAGAGAGAGAGAGAGAGAGAGAGACACAGAGAGAGAGAGAGATTTAGACATAATGCTATAAATGCAGACCTGCAAGACAATACACATTCTCCACTTGTATCTGCATATACACACATTTACACACACACACACACACACACACACACATTATTTTTCCAACACACACACACACTCACCACACCCTGATACACATTCCAACACATCCAGATCATTTTAGATGCACTCACATTTTTCACTGGTCTGCTGTGTTTCATTATACAGGACGAACAGGACTGAGGAACACTGCATTGTATTCTGCCATCGAGCTTACAATGACATCATCTAAAAATCTACAATTTAGCTGCAGTCATAAGCTGAGCAGCACAATATTTTTATATTAAAATTTGTCTTAATAACTTATCACATTTGATCTTCACCTGTCACCTTCAATTAATGTTAATGACAGCTGGGATGTAGCTATGGTGACAACATGGCGCCTGCATCACGTGACAGCCCCTGAACCAATCATGGCACAGAACGGATGAAATCAAGTTGTCCAAACTCTGTCTTTTAACGGTTCTGGTTTTAGGGCTATTATAGAGTTATACATGACGAAACCATGACTGAGTTTAGTAGGTTGATTCAGCAGATTCCTATTTTTTTTTTTTTTTTTTTTTTTTTTTTTTTTTTTAGCTGTTATGCTGCACACAGCTGGAACAAACTACCAGCAGAATTGAAATCAGCCCCAACAGTGAACACTTTTAAATCCAGGTTAAAAACATTTCTCTTCTCCTGTGCTTATGATTTAGCTCTTTTAAAGCACTTTACATTTTAATCTTTCATTTGCACTCTTTGTCCTTTTAATGATTTTAAAGCTAATTTATTATTTTATGCTGCAATCATTTTATTTATGTCTTTCTATTTTTCTGTACTTTGTTTTTATTATGGGGGGGGTGGGGGGGGGGGGGTTAATTGTATGTTTTAAGTTTCTCAAATTGCATGTTTTTCTGTTTTATGTAAAGCACATTGAGTTGCCATTGTGTATGAAATGCGCTATATAAATAAAACTGCCTTGCCCTTGCCTTGCCTTTTACTCACTAATGGAAAAGTGCTCTCTCATCAAACTATGCATCTGGAGCTGACGCCCTGATGAGGGGGGCTGCAGTACAGACCATTCAGGTCTCCATGGTCTAACATGGTGCAGAACTGAATTGCTGCTATTTACAGACACTATAGGATTAATAACTAAATGCTAAATGTTTGATTTCTAGTAAAATGATGCCCTGACATGCTCTAATTGTGTTGCATATTTTCAGAGCTGGACTGTCGAATGGGGAGAAAGTGTGCTTGAATCCTCGCTCCTCCTGGGTGAAGAAACTAGTCCACTTCGTTTTGGAGAGACAATTACATCAGCAAGGAGGAGCATTTCCCAAGAATCAAGGATAAAGAGAAGTTCCAAATTTAAATTGAGTGTTGCAAAATGAGAAGTAAAAGCAGTAGGTCCTTCGTGCAACACTGAGTCATGCTGTTTTAAAATTTGTTATAAATTACTAAACACATTATTGAATCCAGTTTTTAGATCTTAAATAACAAAAGACCAAATCTGTTCTGGTTTCCGTTATATGTTTCAGCTTTTTTTGTATTTTCTTTTCAAAATGTTAATATTTTATACACATTTACAAAATCACACACAGTCAGATGTGCTTGAAAGTGATTAAAACTAAAAAAAAAAATGTTTTGTTTGTTTGTTATTTTTGAGCATAAGATATTTATAAAAAAGTGAAGTTTGACTTTGTATGTTTGTATTTCAGTTCTCTGTCTAGGAAGATTGATTGCATAATCATCTGAATGCTGATACTGTATCGCTACGTGTAGTAGAACTCACTGCTTCCTGTGCGGTCTGTACAGGTTATATGATTCTTATCGCTAGGTGTAGTCTGGAGATTGCAGATTACAAACACTGCAAACATGAATTTACACCTTGCCACAATCTGAACAGAAGCTCCTTTGGTTTTCATTAAGCTGCTGTAAAATCAGACCAGACCTCAATAAACTTCAGTATATTCAAAACTCTGCTGCCCGACTCCTCACTCGAACCCATTTTAATGACCACATCACCTCCGTCCTCCAGATCCTCCACTGCCCCCCCCACCCCCATCCCTCACCCCATCCCTCACCCCATCCAATATAAACTGCTCCTCACCTTCAGATCCCTCCACATCGCCCCCTCTCACCTCACTGATCTGCTCCACCTGTACTCTACTTCCTCAGACACTAACCTCCTCTCCACCCCTCTTTAAGGACCAAGCACCAGACCTGAGGGTACAGAGCCCGATGACACAATGAATATCTTTATGTTTTGGGCTGTTTGTCGGGAAAATATGACATTTGAGGACGTCACATTTGACTCAAAATTATAATTTTACATTGCATTTGAATTTTTTACTATTTTCTGGCATTTGAGAACATATCACATCACACATAATGAAAATGACAAATCAAAGTATTTCACAGCTTTGCTCTCTCATTATTAAAGCATTGGTAAAGTTAACCAAACTCCTGAGAATTTGCCCTGGGAAGATATTTCCTGACGTGTCTCATGAGTGCAATAACATTTACAACCTGGCAGACAGTCAGCACCTTCTGTAACTTGAGTAACAATGGTGGCCTCCGTCCAGGGAGCAGATGGACATGACCTTATTCAGAGCACATTACTCCAGTCCTAAAGTCTTTACACTGGCTCCCAGTTCTGCTACTGGTCTACAAATCACTGAATGGTTTAGGTCCAGAATACATAAATGCCATGTTAGTAGAACATAAACCCAATAGAGCTCTGAGATCTACTGACTCAGGTCAGATAGTTGAGCCCAGAGTTCAGACTAAACATGGTGAAGCAGCTTTTACACAACTGGAACAAACTACCAGCAGAACTGAAATCATTTTTAAATCCAGGTTAAAAACATTTCTCTTCTCCTGTGCTTATGATTGAGCTCTTTAAAGCACTTCACATTTTAATCTTTCATTTGCACTCTATGTCCTTTTAATGATTTTAAAGCAAATCATTATTTTATACTGCAACCTTATATTTAATGATCTATTCTAATATTGTATTTTTCTTTCTATTTTTCTGTACTTTGTGTTTTTTTTTAATTATTATTAATGAGGGGGGTTTGTTTTTAATTGCATGTTTTAATGTTTCCATGCTTTCACTATAATTGGGTTTTATTTTTATTTTTCTAATTGCATGTTTTTCTGTTTTATGTAAAGCACATTGAGTTGCCATTGGGTATGAAAAGCGCTATATAAATAAAGCTGCCTTGCTTTGCCTTATTGTTAAATTTCTCCCTGTTAGATATTAGAAATAATAAAACATGATCGATGTTTTTAAAATCCCCTCCTTTCAACGGTGAGATCATTCAAGAATTATATCCAAGACTGATAATGAACCTAACCCTTTCCACAGAATCTGGGTTGGGTAGAGATAATCCCTCACATCATCCTCCAACATCCTCACACTCCCACGCACCAAACTGCCCCCCTTGGGAGGCCGGTCCTTTAGCGTCACCGCTCCCAAGCTCTGGAATGTTTTCCCACAATCCCCCTGTGATTGCCCATCCATCTCCACTTTCAAGTCCAAGTGACAAACCTCTCTATTAATCAAACTTTCTTGGGTAAACATGAAGGAAGAAAAATAATTTGATATCAATTATTTTAGCATATCTGCAATCTAAAAATGCAACAAAGCTGACTTTAAGCCTCTTTACCGTAAAACATGTGAGATAAAACAGAAGACTTAACAACAAACTGTCACACAAACATATGCTGCCTCTCTCAAATAATTTAATTACAATAAAGCTAAAATGAGACAAAAGGAACAAGAGACTCTATACGTTTGTTTTCATACCAGGAGAAGTTCTGAAATTCTTCTGTAAGACGCCTGAATGCAACATTTATAATTCAGACTTGATATTTCGGACACGCTGGTCTGAAGATGGTAACTGATTATGTGTCATCATTAAACACAAAAATTAAGACGGATTTATATCAAACGTTTATGTGCAAAAACTAGATATAAAGTGTTATAAAGTGAATATGAGGCACGAGT
The DNA here is from genome assembly GCA_021039105.1 of Scomber colias. Taxonomy (NCBI): domain Eukaryota; kingdom Metazoa; phylum Chordata; class Actinopteri; order Scombriformes; family Scombridae; genus Scomber; species Scomber colias. Next base: position 1,058,808 of record JAJDFG010000069.1, read on the forward strand.
TCCCATTATTAAAGATAACTGAAAATTCATAACTGTTTTGTGTGCTATCAAAACTTCAATTATCTTTTAATATCAAGAAAAAGTCTGAAATGATTCCTGAGAAAGTATTAAAAAAAAGTCACAGTTATTCTCCTCTTTTGATTAAATTCCTCAAGTCAGATCATTTGGCATAATCCGAATGAAAGGAAGATGATGGAACATGAATCCTTGTGCTAAGTCTGTGTTGAAGGCGGTAGGGAGTCGTCTGGCGCAACAACGTAACCCTTCCCCAGAGGGAACCATGCCTGGAAGGTTTCTGCCCAGCTGCCGGTGTCACACAAAGTCAACAAGATGTCAAACACTGCAAACAGAGACAAGCTTTATTAATAACAAACACAACAATGACGGGACTTTCAATTGTCAGATGAAGTTAGTTTACCTTGATTCACTGCCAGGATCTTGGAGTGGAAATTCTTGGCATTGTTTTTCTTCATCATGTACTCGTCTATGGGCAGCCTCGCCGTGCGAACGCCGAGCTCTCTCGCCCGCGAGAAGCTCAACTTCTGCAGGAGAGAAACGACTTTAACTATTTAATAGCTATCTCATGTTTCACGCGTCACACATGCATTGATATGATCTGTTTGTCCAATTATATTTCATCTTAATACCTTCTGGATGCTTTCATCCACGAGACCCCCGAGGACGTACACTTTGTCAGCATCCACTGTTTCCAAGGCTGGAATAAAACAACATGAATAAACACCAACAATGAGAATAATATACTGAATCCAGATGTGTGAATGTAAATATATAGCATTAAATTGATTTTTTTTGTCTTGATATACCATTTTTTTTTCTTATTTTCAGTTTTGTATTGAGGTTTTCTGTTAGAATGGCTTTAACTATGTGTTTTATTGTATGCAGTCTATTTTTTTTTTTTTTTTAAGTATATTTTTTGGGGCTTTTTGCCTTTAATGTACAGGTTTAGTAGAGAGAGACAGGAAACTGGAGGCAAAGAGGGAGGAATGACATGCAGGATAGGCAGTGAGGACTGTAGCCTCTACACATGGGGTGGGTGCTCTACCCACTGAGCTAAACACCGCCACTTGTATGCAGTCTATTTTAAAAACTGTATTTAGTGCTATACAGTAAAAATGAAGCACTAACTAGTAGTACAGGTAGCAACATTAATAGTTGAACTACGCTCAGTCATGGACAAATGTACTTGGTCAGATAGCTTCCTCTGCTGGCTGAAAGATGCATTTCTCTCATCAACTAAAACATTTCTGTACATGATCAACTTTATCTGCAACATCAAGCACCTGTAAGCTACAATACTTCATTCACAAGTGTCATCTATTCAAATCTTTTAACCTTCTTCAGCATCTGGCGTGAGGTAGACGACGGTTTCTGGAGGAAACAAGTCCAGGCAGCTTTCCTCTGTTATGTCCATCTGAGGAGAACAGACACGGGAAGAGAAAAAGAAAGAAATGAAACTATTCCTGGTCCAAATTACAGACGAGGATATACTGTGAATTAGAGGAGAGAGAAAGAAGTATTGAGGCAATTTGACCTTGTTTATTCAGTTTTAGGTTTTCTTAATAAAGCTAAATAGCTCTCAGATAATGTTATCAGATCACACTTCTGTATCTTTACTACTTTTTTATTACTGAACAGAAATGTATGATAGCTGAAGAAAGGGTTAGGGTGTACCGTGTAATTGAGGAAGCCTTCATTCATTCGTATGCACTCTCTGTACAGACGGCCGTCCTCCTCCAGGTCCGTCAGGAACAGGTGGAACGGTCGCGTCGCCTTCTTGTTTGACCCGTACAGCCGTCGTAACTGACCGGCCAGTCGGCTGATCTCCTGAATCAGGCAAACATACACCGTTGAGAGTTAGGTGAGTAAATACAGACACGCAAAACCTCTTAACCTTCCTGTCGTCCTCCCGGGTCAAATTGACCCCGTCTGTTTTAATTGTTCCTTCTTTCCTTCCTTTCTTCCTTCGTTCTGTCCTTTCCTTCCTTCCTTCCTTCCTTCCATCCTTCCTTCCTTCTTTCCTCCCTCCTTCCTACCTTCCTTCCTTCCTTCTTTCCTCCATCCTTTCCTTCTATCCTTCTTTCCTCCCTCCCTCCTACCTTCCTTCCTTTCTTCCTTCCTTCTTTCCTCCGTCCTTCCTTCCTTCCTTCCTTCCTTCCTTCTTTCCTCCATCCTTCCTACCTTCCTTCTTTCTTCCCTCCCTCCTACCTTCCTTCCTTCCTTCTTTCCTCCCCCCTACCTTCCTTCCGTCTTTCCTCCCTCCCTCCTTCTCTCTTTCTTTCCTCCCCCCCTACCTTCCTTCCTTCCTTCTTTCTTTCCTCCCTCCTACCTTCCTTCCTTCCTTTCCTTCCTTCTTCCTCCCTTCCTTCCTCCCTGCCTCCTTTCCTTCCTTCTTCCTCCCTTCCTTCCTCCCTGCCTCCTTTCCTTCCTTCCTTCTTCCTCCCTTCCTTCCTTCTTCGTTCCTTGACTCGAGGACAACAGGAGGGTTAAATAACCTGTTTTGACAAATGTCTCTGACAAGTAATTAAAACGCCGACTGTTCCTTTATCTGAAAATGTTTTGTAGCTTCAGAGTCTTAAAACAGGCTGTTTGAGAGTTGATAACAATGATTCGAGTCTCATCAGACATCTACCTTGTCAGACATGCAGTCCGTCATACTCAGGTCAACGCAGAGTTTGAGCCCCGTGGACTGAGCCTCGGCTAAACGCTCTTTGGTGATCGCCTTCAGGACCCGTTTGCTAAGCTGAGGATTGTCCGCACTTGCACCTGTTGGACAAAATAACACGCGGCAAAGACAGATATTCTAGTTATAGAAACTGAAATGTTACTTAATTACTTTTAAAGTTCAATCTCTCTAACAAACACAAAATAATCATCTTGGCTCCATCTTTACCTGACTCGTGCTCACGGTTGAGCTTCCTCCTCTGCTTCTCTTCTTTCCTTTTGCTCTTCTTCGCAGCCAGCTGTCTCTCCCAGTGTCGCTGCTTCCTCAACACGTTCTTCTGTTCATTAGAAAGGGGAAAACTCAGACCCTCTCTAAAAAAATAAAAAACATCTCTAAAAGTGCAACAATGCTGCTTATAAGCCTCTTTACTGTAAAACATGTAAGATGATGATGATGAAGACAGAAGCCTTAACTGGGTATCGTATAAAAAATTACTATATCGGTACCAATGCAAATACCCTTAAAGTGATACTGATACCTATGTGGAGTATTTCATTTGATACACATCATGCAAATAGAAGCATTAAATTGCATAAAATGCCATCACTCCTTCATATCTAAATGATTTGATTTAGACTCCATTTGTGCTTTAGAGTCAATAAAAACATGACGACCAGATAAAAACAAGACACATGTGCAACTAAAAAAGATGACAAAGTAGGCTATTTAAAAAAAGGAAGAAAAAAAAGATGCAGCTTTAATAGTTTAATTATTAATACTGTCACATTAAATTGAAGAATGCTTGTGTTGATTGGCTGTGAGTAAATCCATACAAATAGTCACATGTTCTAGCTATATACAGCATATTCTATCTGCTCTTGATGAACCCCTTCTCCTGATGAGCTCTGGGTGCAAAAATGATGGATTGCAGGTATTGTTTGTCGGAAGATGTTTTGATACTACTTGGTATCCATTTATTTTGTGGATACCTTAAAGCTATAGAGTACCGATTCCCAGCCCAACGTGGTTGCAGATCAGATCAAGTCAGAAGAACATTTAGGTTATCTGATGATCACATAACTAATTGTTTTGGATGTTTTTATCTTTTATCCCCTGCTGTTTTCTTGATTTTTATAATACGACGGAAACAACATTTATTCCTGTCATGTTATAATAAATTGACTTGAAAGGACCTTAACAGACCTTAGATGATATTAGATATTTGTATGTAAAGTGGGACTCTTGTGATTAGTTCAGCAACTTAATCAATTCAATAGATAAACTGATGACAAACTTACTGAACACAGTGCATCTCCTCTTCCAGGTCTGTCTTCCACCACATCAGTCTCTACGTCTATGTGAAGCAGATCCATCATCTCTGAAACTTCACTCAGCCCCACTTCACACATATCTGAGGAGGCAGTATGTGTCATTTCACTCTGCTGCTCCTCTGAATTCAAATACATCACCTAAAAAAACAAAAACACATTATTATCTTCTGTAAACGTCCAGACATGTCACTAGCTTTTTGTGGCAAACAGTAAAATATTTAATGTTGTTTATGTGCTAAAACCAGCCCCAAGACCAGGAATAGTAGATAGTAAATGGAAAAAATGGCCAAAAATACATCTTTATACAGCTATCGTGACACTTAATATATTCGACATTATAGAAGTGTTCTGAAATCCACTAAATGACTCACTAAAAGGATAATTTTAAAGGCAAGAAGAGAGAAAACCTTCAAGGAGCAAGGAGCAACACGCAAGAGCTGTAAGAAGTGTCGCTTCCAGGTTCCCACGTGTGAGCGGCGCATGTTAGTGACGACAGAGTAAACACAGTGAGAAGAGGGAGCCCTCAAAAAAAGATGTAATGAGAGGAAAAAGAGGAATAAAAGGAGTGTGTCAGCAATAAATGGAGTGTTTGATATGTTGTATTATTCGTGTGATGTTTAAAATACTTAGAAAAACATGCTTGGATGATCAGCGGGGTGGTATTCAATAAATCACCACCAGGGGGCGCTGTAACGCCAGCATGATTTATGAATGGGACATAAGGGTAGTGTTTATTTATTTGTTTTTATTAAAGGAAATATGACAAATTTAACATGAAAGTAAATGATCTCATATTCGACATTGAAGTTTGCATGCTTCAGTTTGTGTTGAAATGGTATTTTGTCTATAATACCATCAAAACAATCCCCTTAAAACTTAAAATAATAATAATATAATAATCGGCAAATGTTTAGGTACCAAAAAATATTTTATCCAAACATAAATTGTATAATCTTGCTAAGTGATACCTCGCTTTTAGACAGACTTAATTAAATCTACTTCCACATTGAAAGCAGTGTTATATCAATGAAATGCTTCTTAAAACAAACATTTTTCTAAACTTAAATAATTAAATGTTTCTTTGGAAAGTGTCAGTGAAATCAGACTGTGCTGTGTTTCTCCACCATTAGTCTGAGAGCCCTGCTTTATAACCAGATAAACCAAATTCATAGTTTTCATTGTAACAGTCACGTCTCAGTTGTGAATGTCAGCACCGTGACTGAGAAACGCATGCTCGTCATAGTGGTAGCAGGGGAAGTGCAGTAGTAAAGTTAAGACTATACTTTCAGGGATCATTTCTATAGTTTCTGACTTGAGAAATGTGTTTCTAAACAGTTTGGTCTCGCCATCCACGATGATGAGTTGGTGATACTCTCTCCTGAGCGCGAAGCGGGCAGAAAGACTTGATTATATCACACGCCTTCTGCTTTTGATGACCGTTCACTGTCTCCTCGGGGACGATGAGGGAGAGAGTATGATCAGAGTGGTAGTGCAAACTTGTTGAATATTAACAATTTAAAAATAATCATTTGACTGCAGCAGTGTTACCTAAAACTACTATTAGAAATGAAAAAATAATTTAGTAAACTGAAATCAATATAAAAACTACAATTTAAAAAAAACGAAAACTAATTAAAAACTATAAAGAACAATGTAAAACTAACTGAAACTAAACTGAATTGCAGATAACTTCAGCTTCATTTTCGTTGTCGTTTCGTTTTCTCCCGTATATATAAATGTATAGTGTTGAGGACTGATGGGAACATTTGTGGAAGTCAACTAAAAAGGAAAAATCCCACAAATTTGAAAGTTCATCTTCGTGGTTAAAGAATGAAATAAAAAAGGACTTGATGATAAACCATATTTGGTGTCACACATTCTTTCATGGATTCTTTCAAGTCTTTCTCTTAACACCTGAAAAACTAAAACTAAATAAAAACTAGTCAATTCCTCAAAATAAAAACTAAACTAAAACTCCTAAATCACTTGTTGAACTAACTAAAACTAAACTGAAATGAAAAAGCAAACTGAAAAACTAAATAAAAATAAAAACTAAAGAAAATTTCAAAACTATAATAACCTTGGACTGCAGTAGTGACTCATAATGCTTTTTATCCTAATATAATTAAATGATTCTTTGAAAAAGTGTCAGTGAATTCAAGGCAAGGCAGTTTTATTAATATAGCACATTTCATACACAATGGCGTCTCAATGTGCTTTAGACTGTGCTGTTTCTCCATCATTAGTCTGAGTGTCCTACTTTATAACCAGCTACTAATAAACATTAGGAGTAATAAATATAGTTATGATGGCTTACTATTAATGTCCATTAATGATTTCTGCAATGCCTCCAACATTTAATGATAAAGAGGTTATTTTTCCACCCTGAATCCAACATAATCCACTCAAGTTAAATCAATGTAACATCCTATACTTTTAATGTTACCTTTAAATCGTTTTAATTAAATAATTTCTCCTAATTGCATGTTTACCGCAAGTAATAATAACTTCTCCACATAAAAAAGAACTGTTGTAGCTTTTTACTACACTATACTGCTGTATGTTGTTAGGTAAGGAGCTACAGGTGTGGTGTTAGAAGAAATGATATTGGGTTTTTTTTTTACTTTTAATTTATCATATTATTTTACTGTTTCACCGCTGTGCATTTTATTATTATCGTTTTATTACTTTATTCATCATGTGTTATTTACTTCTGTGCCTCTGTCTTCATCTCTTTATGTACTCTGTGCTCCGTGTTGCCTTATTTTTAAACTTACTTTGGTTGGTTTTATTTCTTCTGTAAAGCACTTTGTAGCATTGTTAAGAAAAGTACTATATAAATAAAGTGTAGTATTATTATTACCAGTAATATCAAATGAGCAATAATAAAAGTTTAATTGTTACACAAGCAACCCAAGTATTTTACAGTGACGTGATAAACTCGTAAAACATGTTTTAGGGTAGTTGTTTTTTTGTGAAATACCATAATTAAAATGTTTTAAAGATTATATAAGTATGCTCAGTTTGAAGTGAGTTATTTGTTCCTACATAGGAACTAAAGTGAGGTGTCGTTTTTAGTCGGGGGGCAAAAATCAGTGCACGCTAGGACTAATGCTAGCCAGTTATTTTATTTATTTTAATTATCTTATCTTTTACTTTATGTCATTACTTGTAGTTCAGCTCTTTAAAACAATGTGAGATTAGTTTTCAGCCCGTGTTAACATCATCATGGTTGTTTAAAGTCTTGGCTCTAAAATCAACACTTATAGTTCAGCTGTTGTTAGCGGCAACACAGCAGCCAATGAGAAGACGCGGAGCAGGGAACGTGCCACCAAAGAGCATTGTGGGTAATCTTTTAAAGACTTTTTTTTATATTATTTAACTCTTTATAAATATTTACAACACGAATATATATGTTTATTTTATAATATGAATTCATAGTTTACTTATTATACGTTTTCATTAAAACAGTCTTATTTATCGTTTGTTAATGTCAGCACCGTGACTGAGAAGCGCATGCTCGTCATAGTGGTAGCAGGGGAAGTGCAGCAGTAAAGTTAAGACTATACTTTCAGGGATCATTTCTATAGTTTCTAACTTGAGAAATGTGTTTCTAAACAGTTTGGTCTCGCCATCCACGATGATGAGTTGGTGATACTCTCTCCTGAGCGCGAAGCGGGCAGAAAGACTTGATTATATCACATGCTTTCTGCTTTTGATGACCGTTCACTGTCTCCTCGGGGACGATGAGGGAGAGAGTATGATCAGAGTGGTAGTGCAAATATGTTCAATATTAATTCTGAGAGTCTTTAAAGTAGTGTTTTGGTCCAGCGTCTGTCCTCGCTCTCCCTCTCTTCATGCTATCTCCTTCCTGTCTTCTCTTCCTTTCATCCCCCTTTACTTACTTCCAGCCATCCTTCTCTCTTTCATTCCTTCCATGTTTCCTTCCTTCCAGCCATCCTTTCCTTCCTTCCTTCCTTCCTTCATTCCACCTTTCCTGCACTCCCTCCTTTCTGCCTTCCTTCCTCCCTCCCTTCCTTCCTTCCTTCCCTTTTTCATTCCTTCCTTGCATCTTTCCTTCCTCCTTTCCTTGCTTTCCTCCTTCCTTCCTCCCTTCCTTCCTTCCAGCCATCCTTCTCTTTCATTCTTCCCTCTTTCCTTCCTTCCCTCCTTCCTTGCTCCTTTCCTTCCTTCCCTCCTTCCTTGCTCCTTTCCTTCCTGCCCTCCTTTCTTCCATCCTTCCTTCCCTTATTCCTTCCTTCCTGTATGTGTGGCCCTTGAGTGAAGACATATACATTTACATGTTTGTAATATACAACAGTTAGTTTCTCCTCAGACAAGAGCATAGATTAATAGTTTGTGTAGTATGATCAGAGTGGTTCTGATTACATGTGAAATATATGTTTAGTATTTGCTGTAATCAGTGGCGTACCGTCACAGACACAAACTAGGCCCAACATTAGTGATTTTAAGAAGTCATGTCAACAATTAGTGAAGTTTTTTAAGCACAATTGAGGTGTTAAAACTCAGTATTGGTGAATCAAATGCCACTTCATTTTTTAATGTCATTAATTTATAATTACTTTGTGCAGATTATGATTCTACTTCATATGAGAGGCTTATAAAATGTTTTTATCATATAAACTTCCCAAAGTGCCCAAAATGAGCTGAACTTCCAGCATTTAAAACGTTGCTTACACGTTAATTAAATCAGTAATTAATCAAATTGAAATTAAAATGAACTTTTATTGTCAGTATTCTCCATTAATATATAACATAACTTCCTCAGTGCTTAAATATAAATCATGTAATTCACAGGTTTAAAGTATCCAGCAGGGTGTGCTCATGTTGCAGTTTATATGTGATGTTAATAAGAGTTCATGTCAGTAATTAGTGAAGGTTTTAAGTACAGTTGAGGTGTTAAACTCAACTTTTTTTTACATTAAATGCAAATTATGATTTTACCTTATACAATGGGCTTATAAAATAGGCGTTTTAATCAAATAAACTACCTAAAGTGCCAAAAAATGAGATGAACTTCCATCATTAAAATGTTGCTTACATGTTTCAGTAATAACTCAAATTCAAATGAGTTTTATTTGCAGTATTCTCCATTATTTTATAACATAACTTCCTAAAGGTGTAATTTATTTTGCATTTTGAACTTTAAGTATCAGAAGTACTCCCTCTTTTAATACTTAAAGTCCATTTGGCTGGAGACACTTCTGTACTTTTACTTAAAAATGTTTATACAGTCGTTTTTTGTCGCTGTTTTTAAACCTTGAATGGAGTATTTTTATAATCTGTTATTATGTAATGTTTCCATTTTGAGTGTATTTTCTTAAGAGGGGTGTGTTCACGTTGTATATAATCACTCATTTCCACTAAAATTAGAAGTTATTTCACCACTTTATGTCAAGTATCCTGGCTCACTCTTACTAAACATTTTGTGGTCATATTCAAAAAATGGAAAGTAATAATCTACTTTTGACGTAGTGATACTAATTTGGTCTTTTGTGTGTGTGTGTGTGGTTTTATACTTTTTTATTCTGCTACATTTCTGGGAATTTGCCCATAAACTTTTATATGTGAGCTGGATTGACTTGTCAGCTTGTGTAATAAGATTTGAGATGCTTTTTTTTTTCCAGGAGGGAAATTATATTGTTACAGGAAGATAAACCACAACATGTAAGATTTATTGTCTGGTTTTTATTAGAATATAGAAAAGTTTCTGCATTACCAGCAATATTTGGGGATTTTTTTTTCAGATGTTTATCACACTAAAGCTGCATTATTTTCCCAGGCTTGCTGTTTTTCATATGCTTTCTTTTCTCTTTTCTTTCTTTTTCTTTTTTGTGTGTGTGTGTGTTGTTGGTGGTGAACCAGAGTAGGCGGGTTTTTTCTCCACCTGCCAAGAAGACTGACAAATTCCGCTCTGCTGCTGGCCTGTAGAAACACTCAAGGAAGAAAAAAAAAAAGGAGAGGGGGGAGAAAAAAAAGGAAAAAGCAGCAATGACTTTTCTTTTTCTTCTGTCTGTGAGAAGCTTTTAGAGAGTGGAGCCCCTTGTGTCAGTCAGTGATTGACGTGAGAAACTTGTGGAGGAGGATCCCTTTATGTCCCCTGGTGCTGGAGACGCAGTTTGCAACCTGCATGGCTCCTGCTCAGACTCTTTATTTCAACTATAAGGATTAACAGGTTTTTCTTTTTTTCTTTTTGGAGGAATAAATGATTTGTATAAATATATCCTGCAGCACTCGTCCCGGCGGAAACATGAAACACAAATGATGTTTAACATTTCTATAGATGGAGGCTCATTCTCTAACAATTTGGAGGATTTCGACTCCATTCGCAGTGTTCTCCTTTACAGGTCAGTATAAAGATATTAATAAACCTTTAAGTAGATCTTGTTTTAACACGTTGTTGGGTTGCTGAATACCGGAGGGGATTTAAACAACTCGTGCAAGTTTGCAGGGAGGGTGATGAAAAGGGGAGGGAAAGTACGGCAGCTGTGAATATAAACTTCATTAAAGTCCGAAAAGCGATTAAAAAAAAAAAAATTGCATATTAAACCTCCAGCATTTATTTAGCTATTTAATCGCTGTGGCAGTCATAAATTAGTGTAAAGCGATTTAAAGATACGTTTTGTAGTAGGCTATATTTTACAACCATATGTATTAATTAAAGTTTTTTTTTTAAATGTGTTCCACAATGTATATTTTATAAAGGGTTAAACTAAGATAAGATATTCCTTTATTAGTCCCACAATGGGGACATTTGCATTGTTACAGCAGCAAAGTGAAATGTAAGAGCAGCAATTTTAAAAAATGGTAAAGAGCAATAAATAATAAGTAGGTTGCACAAATAATAAGAACAATAATAGTAAAACAATGTAATAAAGATAATCGTTTTGTTTTGTTACAGCCATTTGTATTAATTAAAGTGGTTTTATATGCTTTACAGTGTATATTTTATAAAGGGTTAAACTAGATTTAAGTTTCCATCTGCCTCGAAAAAGCTTCTGCGTTGTCAAGGGCAACAGCAGCGTGGTCCGGGGCAACCGCGGCGTCCACCAATGAGAGCCGTCCTCTGCTGATCACGTGACTCCCACCAGCGCGCTCGTCATTTTTTAACAACATGGCGTGAGAGTATCACGGCTCGTTTTGGTTTTTACCCCTAAAAAGTGAAGCTTTTAAAGACGCGTTTAGCTAAATAAGTAAAGTTAGAGTCAAATGGCTGTCGCTAAAGCCCGCCATGGTAGTGATAGAGCTCTTTCTGGCGGTCAGACGGAGGAAGATGGTGCCGAGCATGACAACATTAGTGACTGTGAATCCACATCATCGAGTTTCAGCTGCTCCGACTACTCAGAGTAAGAACATACAATTACTCCAAAGAACAAACAAACAAACAAACAAACAAACAAACGTGTGGACTCCTCCTAAGCTCCAGACCTCTCTTAAATCTGCTACAGACCGTATAAGATGGTTTTCAACAAGCTAGTCCACAAAGAAGTGAGGAGGAGATGATGTAACTTGATAATATGTTATTTTGGTGTTACATTGCAATATATATCAAAGTAGCATGTGAGATATGACTGCTGCTGACTTGTAATCAACATACTTGACTTTTAAATGGCATATTTTATGAAAGATGGGAGTGTCACCTCCCCCCTTGTGGTTGTCACAAATTTGAAGGTATACCTAAATAATTGTATGCTTCTTGGCATCCTCTGTATATATATGGAGCGGGCTAAAGCAGGGTTTCAAAGACTACAAACACTTGATTAGGCTTTGTACATATAATATATTTCAGTTGAGCTGTTTCTGTTTTTACATTACTGTATGTACACAAGCAATCACTGAAGTAACTTACAAGGAAAAAACTATTTTCACGCAATACCTGAATGTTAAAACTATACTGAGGATGGGGGATATTTAATAGGAAATAACTCATTTGTGACACATGATGGCAGGCAAGTAGAGGCATTATTCTGTGTTTCACTCAGAAAAAACAGACAAATATGTAGAAAAAAAGTGACTTAAACTTCACTGAAGCTTTTAAGACAAAGAAAAGACAACACATAAGTGCTATCACAATATAATGATAATCACAGTCTACAATAATATGTAGTCATTATCATCCCCTGTCTTTACTACTGTACTCTTTCCTCTCAGTTTCATACCACACTGTGTTTGATATGAGCTTTCTTTCACTGCTCTTCCTCTCAGTGACTTGGAGCCTGAATGGCTGGACGACATCCAGAAGAATGGCGAGCTCTTCTACCTGGAGCTGAGTGAGGGTGAAGAGGAGGCCGCGTTGGCGCAGGCCGCTGCCAATCAAGGTGTGTCCACCAACCACGTCCGCTTTAGCGAGAAGGAGGCGGAGATCATCACCGAGCAAAACAAGAAGCAACGATGCGGCTCTCGGACGAAAGGTGAGCCCACGCTCAAGAGGCTAGCGAGGATCCTGAGGAAGAAACATTGGTCCTCTCAGCGCAGAGGAGGAGGGAAGGACGGGTCGACATTATCGTCACCTCCAGCGTCCATCCTTAAGAACCAGCCAGGCCAGAGGCAGGGCGTGACCGTTCAGCTGCAGCAGCTGAAGGAAGTGTGCGTCTACCTCAACCCTAAACGTCTGGGAGGTTCGTCTACACCACTTTCTAACAGCGGAGGCCTGTTGGAGGCTCTGCTGGGGGTGGTGCATCGTCCCTCCTGGATCACAAGACAGGGAGACCCTGCAGGACTCACACAGGAAGAAAGACTGACTGTGCATGGATTGATTCCCAACAGCCCGGCCATCAAATGTGGCCAGATCTTCATTGGTGAGACAGTAGTTCAAAATGTTAACTGTTAACGAACTGTAGCCTCACTTTAATTTATAGATAGCTTTAAAAAGGAATATTAAGGTAGCCCACTAATACTACATTAGTCACCCTGTACATACATGGCCCTTCTTTATAAGGTCATACAGTAGATAGATACATCCTGAACTCAGCAGTTATGTCTGAGTTGCAAGCTTGGTCCTATATTAAGAGACAGGAGCAAAATCAGGGCAAGATATATCTCCTCTAATGTTCAGAAAAGATCATCTAGGTTATCGTCACCTGTTAACAAGTTCCTGATGAGGTGAGAGCATGTAAACATACTCTGGTAGAGTAGAGGTTGTATCTCAGAAGCTCAACATTAAGGGGAAAAGTTTACTTGGATAAAAATAGAAGATTTTGTGACAAACGTTTTGTTTTTTGTCCATTCTTCTCAAACCCCAACCTATTGCCCTATTACATTATCGTCATAGTAACACACAACGTACACATATATGTTATGGGTATATAGGTCTAAAACTTAAATAATATTACATAAATGTATTCTGTAGTAAAATTTACTTTGCCAAGCTGTGTGTTGAATCCATAGTAACAACAGTTTAAGTGCAGCTGAACATCCATCATATTATTATTATCATAGTTTATTTTTCAGCTCTGTGTCATAAAACCACAAAGTTCTTGTTTAAACTGCGTGTACGATGTTTAATAACTACTTCACACGGCCAACTCCGAAACTAAAGCTATTCCCAGTGAAACTCTCTGCACAGTTGGAGTGGAGTGAGTGACAACATAAATGCAGGTCTGCTCCTGTGTAGCAACGGTAATCTGTCAGTTTGAAAGCGAGACATCTCCGTAGTGATTTTCTCTCTATCTTGGCTAATCGTTGGGCAGTTTTTTACTCGTAGACACAGGAATGCCAGCGCTGAGCTTCGCCACAAATGACTACCCACATGAGTTACTGTTTAGAGAAGCTTTTTATGCCGCACAGGGACATGCTTAAACAATTAGAGCGGTTAAATACCTGAAATAGCTCCGTTACTGAGATGGTGTGCCTCCCTGCACACGAGCAGGTGAAGCCGTTTACCGGACAACAAAACCACCCTGTTATCTATACACAACGCACAAAAACACAGCTAGTCATATTTTTTACAGACTGTACATTCTTGATGATTGTAACCACTGCTGCACAGATTTAATGTCATTTATACCATCAAATAAATCAATAATTAGTTAAGTGAGTATTGAATGACTGCTCGAACCTTGGATAACATAAATATTGCTTGATGGCAGTTTATACAGATGTTTTAGAAGATATCTCATAATACTATATCTCAGTACCTCGAGTGCAGTCTCTGAGGCCGTAAGCTGGTTCAAACTCTAGCAGCATTATTTGTTAGCATTATTAGCATTAGCATTAGTTGTTTTTGATATTAACTCTTTGACCTGCTGATAATCGCTCCTTTTTACTGCGTTTTATGTTCAGGTGATGTGCTTGTAGCCGTGGACGACGTGGACGTGACCTCGGAGAACATCGAGAGAGTTTTGTCCTGCATCCCGGGACCAACGCAGGTTTGTTTGTGTAAATCTACTGAAGATGATATAATGGCTACTGGCTGTCATGGCAACAATGCCATATTTTAAAGGGGATGTATCGTGTTAATGTACAGGTCTCTATTTATATTCTAGGGCTCTACTGAAACATCTCTGCATGATTTACCATCAAAACCTCCTTATTATTCATCTTATACTGGCTCTTTATGCGGCCCCTCAGTTCAGCCTCTGTCTGAATCACGCCGTTTTAGCTCCTGTCTCTTTAAGGCGCTCTCTCTCAATGATAAGATAAGACAAGATATTCCTTTATTAGTCCCACAGTGGTGAAATTTACATTATTGTTGCAGCAAGTGGATAGCAAAAATAGAAGAGCATCAATAAAAAGAGTAAAGGACATTAAATAATAAGTAAGTACACAAACACTAGTAATAAAAAATATTGTTAAAAATAGATAGTAGAATTATGTATACTGAACAGTTAAACTGAGGTAGTAATATATCCAAACTACTACTGGCCAGCTTCAGCTTTTTTACTCAAAATGGAAACTTTTCAAATACATCTGTTCGTTTTCGAGCCAAAATCTGGTCTGAAATATGTGAATGGGGAACATGACCAACATGTGGAGCAACCTTAGCAACGAAGACTAAAAGAGCAAACGGCTGTTTGTGGGTATGTACGAACAATCTGATGTCATCACGAGCAGGTAGTAGAGGTAACATCGCAAACAGAGCGTCCAGAGCATCCTGAAGTCCTCACTTTTGACTTGTAGGGAGCATTTTTACATACATTTACGTAGACGTGTGACATCATAACAGTATGAAAATAACAAGTCACAAAAATCATGTTATGCTCCATTTAAAACAAGCTATGAGACGTCTCCACCGATGCCAATACTGGCTGCTTCTCTGTATGTGTTTTGTGTATCCTGTTTTCATTTTGGATTAGCCTCCCAAATCCATAAGGCAACATTTAAGTCTTTAAAATCTAAGCTTGTCACGAACAGCGAACTTGAACAGTAAACATAGACATTAAGTTACTTGGAAACCCATTTGTACTCCTAAGCTGCGAAAAAGCGTATAAAAAGTACGAACCAGGACTGTTCGACATTAGAAAACCTTCAATTACAGAGAAATGATCCTTTTGATCGTTTGCTAAAAAATCCATAGTCTGCGCCGCTATCGTGCATTTTTTACCAAACAGCCGACCATCAAACAGTAGCAATTTGCAAATGACAGACTGCGTGCGGGGTTGATGGCGAACACAGCGGATAGACCGGGCTTTTCAGCGCCACAGGAAACTCACAGTTTTGTTGTGGGGCGGAAAGCTCAGCTGATTAGAAGACGCAGTCGAGACTCGGAAACAAAATTACATTGTAGGGAAAAGAGCTGGGGAGAATTTTTTGGAAAAAACACGGTACCTCATGCGACCACGATGACTCTCAGAAAAAACTTGAAATAGAGTTGTACTGCAGACAGATTGATTGTTTAGTGCGCTGGAGGACGTTTTCTGTGTGCCAGCTCTCTCAGATGGAACGTAGACAGTACTTATTATGTTTGGAGGTCCAAATATTAGTATTAAAGTCAGCCACCATGCCCTTTGCTAACCCTTATAGCTGAACACGCTACAGTTTCTGCTTTTCTCTCTCTCTGTGTGTGTGTGTGTGTGTGTGTGTGTGTGTGTGTGTGTGTTTAAGTGACTGACATCAACAGACTGGTATTCCAGTGAGAGCAGAGTCCAGTCTAACCACATCCTTATTATTTAAGATGAGAGAAAGTGCTACAGTTAGTCCACTCAGCCTCTTTTTTTTTCACAGTGATTTCTCAAATTTAAGGGGTTTCGCCTCTTAGAAACTTTTCTCCCATTGTTCGAAGTCTGAGCTCGACCCTCTAGCTCAGTCAGGAAAGCTCGAAGAAGGCTTAAAAATTAAAGATATAACCACTTTTTAAATCCCACTTCTGTGTCCAGGACTGAGTGACCGAGTCAGGATTGAAAGGAACATCGCATGGTCGGTGGTTTCGCCACTACCAGACTCTTCCTTTAATAATACCCCTTAAAATTGGCTAAAATGGCTGAGAGCCCAGATGTAGGCGCCTGCTGGAGAGGAGGGTGGCCTGTGGTTAGTGCTGACAGGCCTTGGAGCGTTCTGGGAGTGATCGTTGGATTAGAAAAGTACAGTTTCAACATTTGTGACCGGGGGAATATGATATTTCTTTTTCTTAAACACATTGAGTAGGCACCGTATGGTCTGGGAGGAAAAAACACAAGGCAACCCACCTTTTTTTTTTTTTTTGGAAAGTAACACAGACAAACACTTCTTTTATTTCTATGAACATAACTAAATAGTTTTCTTAGTTGTGTGACACAAACACACGCTGGGTTTATTTAGGGAGTGGTGTAGTATTTCATATTCTGCGTTTCAGTCAGACACCAAAGTGTAGTCGGGGCGTGTCGGGTAAAGATGTAGCGGTTAAAACTTATAACTGGGTCTGCGAGGTCCCTGGTGGTTTGAGGTCAAATCCCAGCAGAGACTCCACCGTGCTGGCACGCTTTCAACAGACATCTCAGTACAAGAAAACATCTCAGACCATCTGTAGGATAGAGGATAGAGGATATTTCCTTTGCGTCAAATGTACACAATGTTAATACTCACAAGTTTCCGTATTGTGGGATAATAAAGGATTATCTTGTCTTATTTTATCTTGACGTTAAAGTGTTTAACAGCGATCTGAACTATCTTCTGGTTGTATTCTAATTAATGGACTGAGATATAATTATATATGGTCATTATTGCATTGCTAAAACAACAAATCTAATGCACAGTACTGTATAATGGACCTTTTACGGGTTTGGTGTATCGATAAAATACTTGCTTATATCAGAGGAGAAGAGAAAAGGTTTCGTAAAACACGTTTAGAGTCATGATATATGATTCAATCGAGCCTCTTATGACAGGAAACAGATAAGTTTCACAGTTGTTGGCGACCGTACGCACCAGAGGTTAGCGTCTTTGCTAAAGGGTCACTCAAGACTAAAGACTCCCTCACAGAGTTTTCTGTTGGATCCAGCTGCCCTTTCTCACATCTGGACTCTTTCTGTTCTGATTTACTTGTATTAACATCAGTTTAGCTCCGTAGACCGGGCCTCTGTAGCGCTGACAGGTTTCAGCCGCGAGTCAACACGACATGTGAAAAGATATGCCAACATAGCGTGTCTGAGATACAGCGTAAGGAAACATGAAGCCTTGCTATGTTTGAAAACTCTTTAAATAGAACTGTGTTTTTAGCTTTGTATTGAATTAAATGTAGTTAGTAGCTCATAATAACTACATAACATCATAATAATCTTTACTATATGGAAGTAAACGTCTGGAGAAAGTTGAATCCTAACCACCAGACTGTAGTTTTCATGATTTCTGACGTATAATATCTTAATCTGTGAAGTCTTTCCTAAAGCACAGCCTCTACTGGATATAATCTGATGTATCCTGACTGTAAAAGACTTTAAATATAGGTTCGATAGACTGCACCAGCACCACAGAGTCCTTCTGTGCATCTTGACTGCATGTGTTTCCGTGTGTGTGCGCGTGCTTGTCGGATTTTCACGCAGCTCCGTTTCTGTTTCCACTGTAACTTTCTATGAATGGCAGCGCGAAATCGAACGCAGGGGGACGGACGGAAAGTACAAAAACTGCATGAACGAGAGAAGATAGGCCGTCTGTTGTCTTGCCACTGTTTCTTTTTTGCAGCAATCTGGTTTTAATTTAGTCAAACATACTCAGACAAGCACACACAAACAGACACACACACACACACACACACAGATCCCTGCTATTTGTTATACTGCGGTCAGGTCTGGATATCTGCGTCACTTTCTCTCTGACAATCGCCATCCTGCTTTTCACTTCTCTGCCTTTTTCCTGAATGAACCTTTAATGATGGAAGTTTTCCTCCCTTTTTGGAAGCACGGCACACAAGCTCACCTCTTTTTTTTTCTTCCTAAAACAGATGCACGAGCACTGTTAAAGTTCTCTGCCAGCTATAATCATGTTGAGCTGCAGTAACTCCCTAATTTTTTAAAAATGAAGGGGAAACTCAGAGGCAGACCGGTCGGCAGGCTGATGACGATCATATTTTAGTAGAATAACAGATCTCTTTCCATTTCATCCTGTTTAAATTAACTCTCTTTACACAAGTTATCCAATTATCTCTGCAACCTTGTTCCATTAATGGAATGTTAAATCCATCTCTCCACCTTTTTCCATCTCCTGTCGTCTCCTCCAGGTGATGCTGACCTTTCAGACGGCGGCTCCGGTGGATGCAGGGACTGCTGGTGAGACTTTATCTGTACGTAAGACGAAGGCGTCTCCACCGGTGAGCCAGCTGGTTCGTCTGCTGTGGGGGGAAGACACGGCCGAACTCCAGATGTCCATCGGTCACATCCCGCATATCGTCATGTATCTGTCACTGAAGCTGGACTCAGCATCGCCACAAGAGGAGGTACATTTCTGTAAATGTATGACATGTTCACACTTTAACACATACCACAATGTGAGTAATCAACAATAAAAACTTCAGTCTAAACTTCAGTTTCAATGTTAAAGTTAATGCAAATGAGTTCACCAAAGTATCAAAAAGCAGTGTCTGTTCTGGCCGTAACCTTTAAAAAATGAAACATGCAACAATTAAGTCAGTTAATCAATTAGTCAAATGAGAGGCAATCAATCAGCAACTATTTTGATAATCAAATAGTCATTCTAGTCTTTATTTTTAAGGAAAAGGCCAAATATTTGCTTGGATAAAGATTTAAATGTGAAGATTTCAAACAGTTATCAGTCATTCATGACATTTAACTGCATGTCTTTGGTTTTTAGACTGTTGATCAGACAAAATAAGACCTTTGAAGACATTAACTTAGGCTTTAAGAAGTTGTAACAGGCATTTTCTGAACTGTTTTCTTACATTTTATAGACTAAATGATCAAAAACACTACAACAATAAAAAAAACAATCATTAGTCGTAGCTTTAGTTGTGGTAGTTGTTCAGTGGTGGAAAGGGAGTTTTAAAATACCCTAAATGCAAAACACAAAACAAGGAAGTGTACAGTATGTATAAATATATGAATTTTAAGTGTACTGGATGTTTCTAGTCATACACCTTTTCATTATGCACAGCCGTCTGGATTTCCCTCTCAACGTCCTCCTCCAGAAAAGTGCTGAACAAAGTCTGAGCCTCATCAGTCCGTCCATCATAAAATCTCACTTTATGGTTATCCCAAATTTAGAACAGCTGGAAGGCAGAACACAGTTTCTCCTGTTGTGGATTGTTTTTTTGTTTTTTTTTGTTGGTTGTAAAATGCTGATGGAAAAAAAACAACTATTGATTTGACCAACCAGCGCTGCAAACTCCCACTGGAAAGTACTTCAACCAGAGCGGAGACTTTTATGAGGGGCTTTTTTGCTTCCTCTGGTCTGAACGCTGGTAAAGTTCCTAAAGAGGTTCCTGGTCTCCTGGGAACGCTCCTCCTTCAGGTGGAAACAAGATATTAAAGAGCTACTCACCTTTTATGGCAGAGAACTCAGATCATGTGACCAGAGGCTTCCTGACTGTCCAGAGATCCAGGACTAAGTGTTAGGGGGACAGGGCCTTCATGACTTTCAAGGATCACCTAAAAACATACTTCTACTCCTGAGCTTTTAACTGTGCCTAATAAAAATAAATAGATAAATAAAAACCAGGTCGGGCATTTCACCTGAAGTCTCCACAGGTTTGTGCTGTTCTCACTATCTTACAAAAAGCAGTGAATTCGAGTTCAGATTTCAGATGTCTATGAGTTGTTAACAGCTCCACCAAATAGTGATCTACTCCCTCTAAACTGCTCACATGGTTTCATTTCAATAAATGTTCAAATGATCCAATATTTCAGAAAATTAGAGAAAAGGTCCAAAAACTGAAACCAGATTTGTGTATTTGAACTTTGTTTTTTCTTCTTTCCTCTCCCATTAATCATCATCCACCCCTCACATTTATCTGCTGACCCTTTGGAGGGGCCCCACCCCTAGGTTGGGAACCACTGGAATAAACTAGCTAACTGTGTAGTTGAAACTAGCTCCACCTCCGTTATTCTGATTTCTCTTTATCGTGTCTGTTTGTCCTCTGTGTGAAGCACTTTGGATTGAACTGTGTTGTGTTTAAATTTCTTCATGAATAAAGTTGAAGTTGTGGCTGTCAGGTGTTCAGAGGGTGTTGAGAGGAGACACAGAAATCGTAAATACTCCAAATTAAGTCAATTTAAATAAGAATAAACAGAACATAAAGGTTGTTATTGATGATCACATGTATTTACTTCCCTTTGTAAAGGAAGCAGCCACAACTCTCAGCATTAAAACCTGTAAGGTATCAGATTTAACTCTACTGATCGGAGGCATTTAATCATCATCGAGTGATAAAACATGACCTCAGTCCTGTTGGAAATCCTGAGCCCAGGAGCGTGACGCTCTCTTTGAATTTCTCTGATATGAGTCAGACTCTTCTGGGAGGACTACCGCTCTGGACGGCTTCCAACGCCTGTGGCTGCAAATAACTGAAAACAGAGAGAAACCAAAGTCGAGACACTCTGCTCCCCAACACTAACCCCCATCAAACATTTTTTAACATCTTGAACTTTTATCCTCTCTTTTGAACTTTATTTGCCCTTTTTTGACCGTAGCACAGCCGCCTATAAAGAAAATGGCAGGTTTGTATCGACGTGTTAATCCCAGCATGTTTACTTACTGAGAGACTCATTTGCT
The DNA here is from genome assembly GCA_021039105.1 of Scomber colias. NCBI lineage: Eukaryota > Metazoa > Chordata > Actinopteri > Scombriformes > Scombridae > Scomber > Scomber colias. The sequence continues at coordinate 1,079,979 of JAJDFG010000069.1, forward strand.
GACCGACACCTTCTACACTGTAATCACATTTTCCTCTGCGGACGACTATCGGGCTGGTTTGTGTTTTCTTTACGGTCGTACTGCAGTTCCTTTTTGTGTATCTGCAAGCCAGATTTTTGTTTTTAATGTCAACCAAAAAGGCGAAAGTGGAGAGTAGAGAGTTCGGGGTTTGTCTGGAGCCACACGAGCCAGTCGAGCGGTTTGATTTTTTAAATGACAGTGCCGTGCAAGAAAACCAGCGAAAACTCTTGACTTTGATTTTTTAGTCGGTTGATTGTAGGGTAGCAGAAACCGGAGAGGTTCAGCGGTTGTATTTTTTTGAGTTTTAGCTGTGTGAGGATTTTGGGATCTGAGCGTTTTGTTTTTTTTTGTCGTGTGTGTACAGAGAAGACACAGCTCAAGTGTTTTTTTCACTGTTTATTGGTCTTCAGCAGGCACTCCCAGACTTTTTAGCGGGCTGGTTTTGACCCCGAGGTGAATATCTTCCTCAGGCGGGTTTTGCTTGTGTCTTTTGTTCTGGTTGCCATGGCTACAAAGGCCCGTTCATTCATTCAGGTTTTTTTTTTTTTTATCCCCCTCTCACCCAGCTCTACGTCCTCTGATCCTCTCAGAAGCTCGCCTCTTATCCTTCAAAGTTGCGAGCATGCCGTCAGGAATACTAACATCACAAACAATATGCTGCATTCACCCAGAGTGCCCTCTCTCTCTCTCTCTCTCTCTCTCTCTCTCTCTTTTTCTTTCTTTTCTTCTTTGTGGTTTGTGCTAAGTGTTTTTTTTTCTGTAACATCTGGTCCTGCAGATTTTCAGATTGCAGGAATCAATGTTTTTTTTTTTCATCCAGGGATAAATACCAGAGTAATAATGATATGGTTTTGTTGCAAACTGTTTTCTTTAAAATGCACGGCCAGTTTTCCTCCAAAGAGTTCCTCTGAGCTGTAGTTAGTGAATAATGTACATTGTGACCTTCCTCTTTTTTTTGTTTTGGACAGTAAAACACAAAACCAAACAGACATTGTTGAGGTGAGAGAACAACCAAGCAGCGGTTCATCCATTCATTCCATAATCCAGAGGAGACATATATTTTGGTATTTTGGTGGAGCTAGCCAACAAATCCCACATTTTTATGACTCTTTCTCTGTTGATAGGTTAACCAGAGATCTTTTTTTTCTGCTCGGTATATAATTTTCATGACAGATATTCCAAATTACTGTCTTTGTTTGTGTGTGTGTGTGTGTGCAGGAGGAGATCTTGTACCAGTACCCGATGTGTGAAGCATCCAGCCAGCTGAAAGGAGTGAGGGGGATCTTCCTCACTCTGTGTGACATGCTGGAGAACGTCACAGGAGGGCAGATCATCAGGTAGCTAAGATTTTTGGGTTTGGAGCAAAATGAATGAGCTGGATTTAATAAAGTCTTCCAACCATTCAAAGCGCTTCACATCGCCAACATTCACACACTGATGGCAGAGGCTTCGGTGCAAAGGGGCCAACCAGGCGGAGTTTCTAACACTCATTCACAAAGCGATGGCACAGCATTCAGGAGCCGTTTGGGGTTCAGTATCTTGCCTGAGGACACTAGACATTCGGACTGGAGGAGCCAGGGATCGAATCGCTGGTCTTCTAATTAGTGGACGACCTGCTACAGTCACCCCCTTTTAACAAGTCACAACGCTTGAATGTCACTTTGAAAAGAGGAATAGTGTGATTTTTCAAAATGACGAATGAAGTCATTAGTCGCTGCAGTTAAACTAACAAAAGCGGAGAAGATTGGTCACAGTATTAAAGAGTATAAAGTTAACAGACTGAAGAGCGCAACCAGTGTAATTACCTGCTGGCCAGGAAAAAAATGGCAATGCAACTCTCTGAACGATTTTTGCAGAAGTGCTCCAGGAAGCATTTTTAATCACCATTAAGTTACCGTGAAATAAAATGCAACCCACATTTTTTTATTTTTTTTATTTAACAATTTAACCGGCAGGATGTTTTGCTCCCAACTGCATCTTCATGAGTTTAAACTGTGCACTGGAAATGAAATCTAATTCACTTTCACTTAAAGAGATGCTCCTTTATCTCAGTACAATGATATAATAGCTCATTTTTAGTCGTATTTCATACCAGTGATAGTCTGTACAGGTGTTGCTCAGAAATCAAGACCACATTCCCGGTTTTCCCTTCAATTTTCCGATCTTCAGTTTAGCCCTGAAAGGTAATAATCATTCCGTGAGTAATTTCCACACCTGCTTTTTGCTTATTCTCTTTGTTGTTGGAAAAAAAAAAAGTCTCAGGCCTCTTTCTAATTTTCTATCAAATTGATCCCAGTGGCACAAATAAAGATGGCGTGTAAAGGCAAATTGAAACAGCATCAGCCGTCGTCTTATTTGTATTAGCTTGTAATTAAACATCAAAATAGATGACACATGATGATAAATCCTGTGTCTACTTCTTCTTAAGTAAAAAGAAACCCCACCCTATGTCTTATTTTTCTGTCAAATTGAAGCCAGAGGATGCAGTTTAGAGGCAAATAGAGGCTCTAAAAGTATATAAGAACACGATAAAGGATAATAAAAACCAACGTTACCAAAGATGTAGTTCAAACTGTTTTTGTTGTTGCTCCTCCAAGTTCCCGACGTCTCTGCCAGTTCAGTGTTTGGATGTTTTTAAAATCAACAAAGTTCAGAGTTTAGTTTAGTTTGAGCTGTGAGAAAATGTTGGTTTTCGGTAGACTTTGCTTAACTTTAAGAATTTAACAATTGTGTCGGTTTTTAATGTTTTTCACACACCTTCTCCTCTTTTTCTTCTTCTTCTTTTTCTTTTTCTTCCCCTCCTCTTCAGTTCATCTCTCCTGCTCGGGAAACATCTGGTACATGTGGGCTACTGGAAGGAAAGCAACAACCTGCTGGTCATTGGTCTTCCTGCTGAGAGGTGAAAGGGACGCACCTTCAAACACACACACACACACACACACACACACACACACACACACACACACACACACACACACACACACACACACACACACACACACACATGCTACATACAGGACTACACTGATAGTCTGTGTGTAGATATGAGATGGCAGGTATAACATCTGACAGACAGCAGATATTCAGAGTTTCATTTTTTTTAAATCATGGCACTGGTGTTGTAATAAATTTTCCATGCATGACGTTTCGCCCGACATTTAAGAGCACGATCTGTAAAAATAATTGAAAAAGGGGACCATCCATTTTTATTTTTTTTCTCAGTTTCAGTATGCACATGTGCTTCTTTTTGTCCTTTTTAGCTGGCAGCATAAGTACCTCTTTAAGTAGCTGAGGCTTGTAATAAAATGGGTTCTTGAAATGAGTCATATTAGCCAATTTTTTTTCATTCTTAGCAGCCAATCAGTCATCGTAATGGCCCAGAAATAATCATTCATGCTTAAAAAAAAAAAGGCTCATGCATTGATTTTAAAGGGACACCCACAATTATTTATTAAGTGTTTCCCCTCATGGCTTTTTAAATATTTGATAAGCAGTAGATCTGCTGAAGCTGAAGTTTATCCAACTCTGGGTTTTTGACACTTCCCCCCCGTTTTTCCCCTCCAGGGTTCCTTTGCTGTATCTGCAGACGGTGGTGGGAGACGTAGTGCGGACATTAAAAGTGATGTACGGCTCCTTAGACAGGTTGGTTCGGTTGTAGCTCTCCTGTGGCCCCCGCTGAGAGAGCAGCAGTGATCCCAGGTTGCAATTTTCCCCTTTCTGGATGTCATTTCATTTTTAATGCTTAATCTAAAATATACTGAAATGAAAATAGCGTGCTCCAAAAAAAAGGTGATTCCCAGCTCATTTCACACAAAGTTTTCATTGTCCCTCAAATATCTTTCCATCCCGCTTTCTTCCTAAAATATAAACATTCGTCTTGTTTCATTTATGACTCCAGTGTGCTATAACGACGCTCGTTTGTCATCTTTCGTCGTGTTTGTCCGCAGCGCGTTCTGTAAAGCCGATCACGCTCCCAGGCTGGACCACTTCTTCTGCCTGTTCTTCCAGCAGCTCATCCAGCCGTCTCGCCTCAGGGATGGTTTCTCAGCCCCGCCCCCCGACGTCTCAGGGTCGCTTTTCCTCGATGGACTGCCGGCGGTCCGATGGCTCACGCTGCCTCCAGAAATCAAGGTGGACTTCAGTGTGTGTGTGTGTGTGTGTGTGTGTGTGTGTAGTTGTGTTTTTTAAATCATAAATATAGTTTCTGTTTCTAATTTGAAGTTGAATCATTGCCATATTGATGCAGCTCTGGCGCCCTCTAGTGTTCCCCTGGTAAAAAAAGACATCTTACCATTTAGACCAGGGGTGTCAAACATGCGGCCCATGGGCCAGAACCAGCCCGCTGAGGGGTCCAATCTGGCCCGCTTCCTTTCTTCCTCTCTCCAATCTGTTCTTCCTCTCTTCCTTCCTTCCTTCCTTCAATCTGTCCTTCCTTCCTTCCTTCCTTCTTTCCTTCCTTCTTTCCTTCCTTCAATCTGTCCTTCCTCCCTTTCTTCCTTCAATCTGTCCTTCCTCTCTTCCTCTTCCTTCCTTCCTTCAATCAGTCCTTCCTCTCTTCCATCCTTCCTTCCTTCAATCAGTCCTTCCTCTCTTCCTTCCTTCCTTCCTTCCTTCCTTTTAATGATCCGGCCCACATCAGGTGAAATTTGGCTGTATGTGGCCCTTTAACTAAAATGAGTTTGACAGCCCTGATTTAGACGCCTGATGGATTGAAAGTTAATGATCTCTATGAAGATATCGGATCATTGCAGGAAGAAACCATCTAGATACCAGTACATGTTATATAGATTTAAAAAAAGCTCATATGTGGTTTCTTTTCTCCGCAGGTGGAGGTGGATACTGTTCTCTCTGATTTTGAGTCTTCTGATTTTGGAGAAATGGTGAGACACACTTTTAAAGGATGGATGATTTAAATAATTTTCACAGATCATACTAAACTACTAAAAAAATGATTTCCTGTGTTCAAATAATGTCTCCACTTTGTCTTAACAATATAGCACTACTTATTTCAACTAATAAGCTAAGAAATCTAAATAATAAGTATCTGTGGTTCTTGTGTTGTATCCTCTTGTCCTGCTGCTTATTAGATGGGCAGACGTGCAGTGTAGCAGAGGGGAGGAGAAGGTTAGCCTATTTTTAGAGGCGTCTTCATTGATATGTGTTTGTATTTTTAATGAGGAACAAATCTCTGTAGGTCATTGATGTCCTTTGTACACAAGCTGAGACAAAATGTGAGACTAAGATTATTGATACAGGAATCACTGAGCTCCATTTAGCTATTTAACCCTCCTATTGTCCTCAGGTCAAGGAAGGACAGGAGGGAGGGATGAGGGAGGGAGGAAAGAAGGAAAGGAGTAAGAAGGGAGGAAGGAAGGAAGGAAGGAAGGTCATTATTAAGGAGGAAGGAAGGAAGGAAGGAAGGAAAGGAGTAAGGAGGGAGGAAAAGAGGAAGGAAGTATGGAGAGAAGGAAGGGAGGAAGGAAAGGAGGACACAAGCAAGGAAGGATGGAAGGAAATGAGGAAAGAAGTATGGAAGGAGGAGGGAGCAAAGAGGGAAGGAGGGGAAGAACGAAGGAAAAATGAAAGAAAGAAGGAAGGAAGGAAGGAAGGAACAGTCAAAAAGAGATGGGGTCAATTTGACCCAGGAGGACGACAGGAGGGTTAAATAACGCCTAACCTGCTCTGTGTGAGTGGGCAATTTTAAGAAGTGAAGTGTGACATTTTGAGGATAGTTTTTAAAAATGTGTGAACTAAAAATCTCTTTATGAATTTAGTTACTTGATAACATTATTGAATAAATCTGTCCTGCTGCCTCTAGCTGTCAGACTGTCAACACTTCCCCTTCCTGTTACATCTGGTTCTTCTATTATCTCACCTTCTTTTTGACCTTTGTCTTTGTTTTGTCTCGCAGTCTGAGGACTTTTTCGGCCTGAGGCGTCTTTATGTCATTCTCGGCTCCTGTTTGTTCTATAAGGTTTGTGTCACAGTCAAAGCACACAAGCACAAACACACACACACGCGTCTGTGAGTAGCAGTGATTGTGAACAGAAGACGACCTTTAACACACATTACCCAGACGAGTTTGTTCTCTGACTGAAGGGTTTAGTGACAGATCGCCTGCTAATCCCTGTTTAAATATTAACTACAATGAAAAGAGAGAAGCAGCAGACTGTGTTGTGCCCTGTGTTTTACGAAAAACCCCAAATAAATCTCACATATCTCACAAATAGAAAATTAATGTAATTGCCAAAAATTACTTCCTGTACTAAATTCATTCAGCTCTAAAAAAATGTCTACTGGGCTCCAAACCTCGTTAAACAATCCTCGCTCTGTTTCCTCTCAGTCGTACCTGATCGCCAACCACCTTCCTAAAGAGGACCTGCTGGACGTGTGTCTGTACTGCCAGCACTACTGCCTGCTGCCGCTGGCCTCGGAGCAGCGGGTGGGTCAGCTGGTCATCTGGAGGGAGGTGTTTCCCCAGCAGAGAGCCAACAGCTGCAGCAGTAGCAGCTCGGCGCCGGGCTTCAGTCAGCCACAAGGGCGACACTTCCTCCTCATAGTGGGGCTGGTGAGGAGATGAATCAACACCTCTGAGTTGTTTTTGTCATTGTTGGAAAGTTAGAGTAAATCTTTTTGTTCTTGGAGCAAAGGAATCAGATTGTTAAGTTCTTTTCATTCAGTTTGTTTTGGTCCTCCTCTTGTTTTCCTTTATATCAACACCTGAGAAATTAAACGAAGGAAAGTACGTCATACTCCAATAAAGCTTCAGGCACTTTGGATGCAACATCTGTCCATTAACTTATAAGTCCTAAGTGGCTTGTAATTGGTCAGTTTGAACATAAATAAACCAAAAAACAAGTTTCCCTGTATTATCCTCTCAACTCTCTCGTACCATTAACATTAAAGGACCAGTTCATGATTTTTCAAGCCTGTCTTAAAACAACAGTCAGGTGTCCAAATCAATCATTCCTCCTGTTCATACAGTCCTCCCTCTGTGCTGAAGCTAATATGAAGCTTTAGCTGTCCAATTTAGTCAAATCAAGTAGATATGTTTCAACATTACAGTCTTTTTAGTGCCAAAGTCCCACCACAGCTCTACAGAGAAACACAAAGAGGGAGTTTGATGCTCAGAAAGTTGTAAATTTGGCAGATATACGCTTGATGTGACGAATCAGACTGCTGAAGCCTCATTAAGCTTCACATCTACTTTTAAATGTCATTTATTAGTCAGTATGAACAGGAGGAACAACTACAGCCAGGAAAACCTCTTTCAGTTCACATGGACACCTCACTGTTGTTTTAAAACACACTTGGAAAATAGTGAACTTGTCCTTTAAGCTAAATCCATCCTCAGATCTTCATCTCATCTCCACAATCTGTACATCCCTTTTGTTTAAAGTTTTTAAATATTTCTTCATGGTACTAATGACATATTTCTCTGCTTGTATTTTTTTGCCTCTCCACCTTCAGAGACACTTCATGCAGTGCGTGCTGTTAGAAGCAGGTGGATGTGCGTCACCAGCTTCGGGTTCTCCAGGACCGGATTGTGTTTACGTAGATCAGGTGAACCTCGTTGAATCTACATCAATAAAAAATGAAGCGCTGTGATGAACTCAGGTTGGAGTTTAAGTTTCTTCTTCACGTGTCCTTTAACGTGTGTATTTCTGACCTCAGGTGAAGGCGACCCTGCTGCAGCTGGAGGTGTTGGAGGCGGGTATTGAGGAGCGTCTGAACGCCCCCGCTGCTCCCTGTCTCTCCTGCGCCGACTGGTTCCTCCCGTCCTCCACGGCCCGCGACCGCTTGGACAGCCTGGCCTCGTCCTCCCCCGTCCTCAGCAAGCTAGCCGGGGCCGTCAAAAGCTCCTCGTCGGGGGCCAGGGGCCGCAGCCTGTTCGGGGAGAAGGCGCGCAGGTCCAGCCCTCAGAGGAGTCTGTCGGACAGCGGGAGCGAAGGACAGATGGACGCGGGGTCAGGGTCCAGTTCGTCAGTGGCTCCAGGCCTCAGTCCACATTCCACCCCGGACTCAGCGAGGAAGCTGGGGGGGCGACGGGACTCTCTGGGGTCTGGAGGGTCTGATGGGAGTGGAGGCAGCGGAGGCCTCTTCAAGGTGAAAGAAGTCATGTTTGGTCGTGTTTCTCAAATACTCTGATAATAATAAAAGTCACATTTTATTGAGAATTGATGGAAAATCAGACCCAAAAAAATAAAGGATGAGTTTTTTAGTGCAAATCCAGATTCAGGTGCAGCTCGAGGAATTATTTCTCACTGCAAGATCGAATTATATAGCAGCTTTCATAGAGGTCAATGTAGTTCAAACTGCTTCAGTGATGATTGACAAGCAATTGACAAGTAATAAGAAAGAACAAGTGACAACATAAAGAAAAGGAATTAAAATATATAAATAAAATGTTTAGAAAATTTAGACAAAGTAAAATAAATATTAGAATATAAAGATAAATCAAGAATAAGTAAATGAATAAAAATAAGAGAATAAGTCTTAAAAGCCAGAGTAAAAAACAAAAGACAAAACAAAAGTAAAATGAGATAAAAGAGATAAAGCTGAATGTTTTTACATCAGATGACGTCCAGGATGAAACACCCGAACCCGTTCTACCTGGGCACCCTGAAGAAGACTCTGACGGAGAAGGAGACGGAGGAGATGTACAACACTCTGAAGTGAGTGATCAGAAATAACCTCATCATAGCGACGCATTCATCGTAAAACCATGAACCCTCTTAATGACCTGCAGCTCTGTGTGTGTGTGTGTGTGTGTGTGTGTGTGTGTGTGTGTGTTACAGACTGACCTCAGGAGCCGAGAACACGTTGTTCCACTACGTCCTGATGGAGACCGTGCAGGGGATCTTCATCGCTCCGACGCACAGAGAGGTAGCTCAGCTCAGCGGCTCCATTCACCCGCAGCTCATCCGCAACTTCCACCACTGCTGCCTCTCCATACGAGCCGCGTTTCAGCAGAGTCTGCCAGCCAGGGTGAGACTTAAAACTCGAAACACTTCAGACCGCAGCTCACATCAAAACTACACTTCACACTGATCTTGGTAAATCGAGGCTTTCTAAACAGGAAGTCGTACAGAAGTCAAACTGAGCTGTTGTAGCATTTATCTGATCCCTCATCTTTTAGATCCAATCAGACGGTAACTTTCTTTTGTTTAAGATCCAATCTTTCCAAAAAGGATCAATCAATCAATAATACTTCATTTATAAAACACCTTTCATGCTTAATGTCGTTCAAAGTGCTTCACAGTTGATTGACAAGCTGTTAAAACAAGTGTAGACCGAGGACGACATAAAGAAAAGGAATGAAAAGGATGAGGGGACAAAACCAAAGAACAAATTACAAAGAAAAAAGAAACAAATGAGACCAATACACACAAGACGAATGCTGAATGCAGGACTATTATCATAAGAGCTATTCTCTTAACTTTATAATATAGTTCAGAGAATAGTTTAAGCTACCAAATGCAATCTAAAGAGTAAAATCCCCCTTGTGTGAAGCATTTAAGGTGGAAATTCCCCCAATTTTGAAAAATGCCCTCGAGTGAACGGTGTCAAGTTAAAGTCAGAAACCGGTTTTATTCTAATCTGATACTAAACATAATGTATTTGACAGTGAGGGAGGAAACTGTTGCTCAGATGAAGGATTGTTGCTCCTTCTGTTCAGACGTTACATAAAACCTTTATTACCTCGGGCAGCTTTATGTTCAAAAACCACAAGAGTTTTTATTTTGGCTGCTGCTTTGTGTTTCTTATTTTAGTGGTTTTACTCTCTACTTCTTCTCTGAGGAGCTCAGTTCTTCTGCGTTAACGCTCTTCTCTCCTGCAGGGCCGTCGGACTGCAGACAGGCCTCAGGGTGGCGGTTGGGGTCTCGGCCCGGTGAAGGAACACGGAGTTCTGTTCCAGTGTAAACCTGAGAACTGGACCGACCAGAGGAAACCCGCTCCCACCATGACGTACTGGGTCATTGGGTACGAAAACCCAGTGAAAATCTTTAGTTTTTATGCAGCTAACAATTATTTTCATTATAAATAAACCTCAGGATGATTTTACTGATCAGCCGATTAACAGTTTATACTATAAAATGTTCAATTATTAGTTTCTCAGAGGTCACGTGATGTCTGGAAATTGCTTATTTTATCTGAACAACAATCAAAAATCTTTATATATTTATTTAACTAACATTTATAAAAAGGAAAAACCTCAAATTTCTACATTTAAGAAGCTCAAACCTTCACATTTTTGGCTTGTTTTGCTTTAAAAACAACTCATTCTCCAACGATTGGCTCCACTCACCGTTAAACGTCTCGATTGATTTAGGAGACGGCTGATTGACGGCACAGTTTTAGGAAAAACAGGTCTGATATAAAATCTAGTTTGACACCAGCGGAGAGACCCGCGGCTCCAGAGATGAGGAATGCGAGCCGTTGAGCTCTCTGTTTTATTTCGATCGGAGCGAATCGTCTCCAAGGGAGCGATCACTGTCAGGAAATTGGACGTATAAGCGAAAGTCGAGGATATAACGGTGAAGATTTACGACCATTTTTTAGTGCTGATGCAGAACTGCTGTAATAAAAAACACTCAGTCAGTATGAAGGAGACGCTCCTCTGTGGGTTTAAACACTGGATCCAGACTACAGACCGATAAATGATCACTTCTTCTAATAAAACTATAAACCCTGAATAATTCAATCAAAGGGATTATGAGAGAGCGATGGTGAGCCTTAGCCTACTCTGTAGCTGGTTCTTTGCTACATTCAAGTCTTTTCCTCACTTTTTGTATGTTTTTCTTTTTTTTTTCTATCTTTCAGACGGATGTTGCTTGAGCCCGTCCCTCAGGAGTTCTACGTGTGTTTCCACGACTCGGTGGCGGAGGTTCCCGTGGAGATGGCCTTCAGACTCTCATTTGGTTTGGCTATGTGACGTCACGCACACGCACGCAGACGTTTTACTGAACTCGTGAAGCGTCACAGTTTCATTCTCAGGAAAAAAAACAAAACAGCTCGGACTCTGGAGCAGGTCGAAAGAGTAAAATGATTTGTTTTTTTTTTCCCAGTTTGTGTGGAATCGAGTCTTAAATCGTACAACGTGCCTCCGTTTTCACAGATGGTTTTGTGCAGATAACGGTGGAGCGTGACCACGGCCTCTCAGCGCTGATAAGCAAATCGCAGGCCGAGTGCTGACCTTTGAGTTCAAACACAGTCGCTTTGTTTTTTGTGTTTTTTGTGCCTTGTTGCTCATCAGAACAACTCGTTCCACAGCTAGAAACCGCCTCTGGGTTCTCCGGAGATGTGTGTGTGTGTGTGTGTTTAGGATATATAAGTGTGTGTGTGTGTGTGTGTGTGTGTGTGTGCGTTTATAAAAAAAGCCAATCAGTGAATACCTCAGACTCCTCGGTGTAAACTTCTGATAGGAGAAGCTGTGAAGTTTACGAAGCTGGACCCATTTTAAAAAAACAACAAGAAGGAGCATCTCCATGACGACAGCGATGGAAAACATTTCATCTGTTAATTTAAGTGTGTTTGTACAGTTTTATACGACGACGTCACTTGTTATTAAAAAAAATGAACATTGTGTGAGATAAAAAAAAAAAAAAAGATTCAGTTTCTTTTATTCTTTCAAATCAAAACATGCTCGTTAATGCTCGTCAGTTTTAAAGCATTATTATTTTATTTTTTTACATTATTAACAAAATGAAAAATAATCCGAGCTGTTACCGTCTCAATACTGGTACAAAAATATTCATTTCATGTCTTCAACAAACTCTACAAATTATAAATATTGTGTGTTTGAGACACTTAACGATGTTCATAATTTTCACTGCAGAGAAAAAAAAACATAATTAATGAGACGAAGCTGCAACAAAAACCAAACAGGTGAGTCTCTAAAATCCACCTCACACCTCCGAGTCCTGAAAAGATTCATATTTAAGGTTTAAATCTTAAATGATTCTCCTCACGTCAGTCTACTTTTCATCGTCTTCGTCCACTTTCTACATTTTTCCGGAGCGTCTGTGCCGTCTCCGTTCATGCGACGCTCTGGACCAGCAGCAGGTTCCTCTTGTAGCACTCGAGGCTGCAGAGAGGGACTCCAGTCTTAGAGCAGGAGTACCTCTTCAGGTTCGTGCACCCGCTGACCCCGCAGCTGGCAGGAGCCAGAGGTTGAGGACAGGGAGGCGCTGAGGCCGGAGCGGTGACTCCTGTGGGGAAGGAGATGGAGACCCCCTGGACCGAGTCGCTGTAGCGGATCATGGGACACTGACTCTGCTTGGACTTCTTCTCCTTCATGCTCTTGATCTTGGCCTTGCTGGTTTTTGTCAGTCTCTCTATCGTCTGGTTCTTGCTGTCCTCTGCCTTCTTGGCGGCCTGCAGGCGTCTCTTCCGCGCTCGCTCCTCCCGCTTCTGCATCATCTCCGCTGTCATCTCCTTCTCCTTGTAGCCCATGGGGAGCTCCAGGAGGGGCTGGATCTGCTGCTTATGTAGCAACGCTTTCTGAGGACGGACACAAACACACCAAATTAAACTTTATTGAACCATTTTTGATCAGAAACATTGAATTTAAAGTCGTCTTTCTGCGTCGTCTCCACCTGTCGGGCTGTCAGCAGAGACTCGTCGACCTCCTTCTTCAGCTCTCCGTTGTCGTCCAGCTCTCCTTTCTCCAGAGCGTCCAGCCAGCGCTCCTCTTCGTCCACGGGGCCGCCGATCATGGAGTCCGAGTCCATGTCTGGTAGAGGAGATGTGGCCAGGTTACTGTCTTCATCTGACGCAGAACGGACAGCATATGAGACTCACTCATCGTCCAGCCGGGGCCAGAAAAGTGTCTCGATTACGATACGCAAACTACTAATAAACTATTAATGTGGAGTTAGACTGGAGTCACGCTGCTGTCGACAAATCACACACTAATGATGTGAATTAAATAAATAAATTAAATAATGACTGTTTAAACTTTTCTTCAGCTTTTATCAGATGTCTGAAATCCTTTTAAAAAAAGACCAGAGGATCAGTGTGTTAACAAGTTTAACTCCATAACTATGAATTCAATTAGTATATATTTGTATACTTTACACTTTCACGCGTTGTTGCTATTTTTCTGCCGATCAACTGGTTTTAGTTCATTTCCACGCAGCGATGGTTCACAACTTTTTTAGTTACAATGACGCAAAGTTTATTTCTGAGCCCTCAAGTCAACATCTGAGGGAAAAAAGTGAGTAAAGGACGTTTTGCTTAACAGATTCTCGTGTAAAGCGGCGAAGTTCAAGTCAAGCTTTTATTTTTATGGTAAGAGTCCCTCTATTGACTTTATACTAATATTTAATTAATGATTAATAACTCACTGTAATGTAGTTGTTAGCTGGTGTAAGTGTTCATTAATGTATTTAGAGATGCAACAATTAGTCAATTAATAGGTCAACAGAAAATAAATGGCCAGGTATTAAATTAAGTATATTTGGATTGTTGACTTGCTGGATGGCAAACGTCACCTTCGGCTTTGGGTAACAATGATCATCATTTTTCGCCATTTTCTGACATTTTATGGACAAAAACACAAATAGATCAATGGAGAAAATAATCGACGGGTTAATCAATTACGAAAGCATTCGTTAGTTGAAGCTTTTAACATATTTATCAATAACACAACTCATCCTGTGGACACCAACACACGGAGGCTGGATTAGAAAGAATGAATGAAAATATATTAAAACACAGTTGAAATACTAATATGTCTTTACAGGAGACAGATACTGCACATTGTAAACTGTACCACGTTTAAAATGTAATTATAACTGCTTGTAACTACATTACAGTGTTATAAGCCATTTATTAAACATGTCTGACGCAGTGCTGTACGATGTGTTCTCTCTGAAAATTAAATCACTAGTAATCCTGACATGACGTCCCACTAGATAAAGATATTCATCGTTCGTTCCTCTCAGTTTGAGCTGCTTTCACGGTGATGCAACCTTATGACATCATTAAACCCCGGACATCACACTCTACTTGTAACGTACCCAGCCAGGCCCGATACTGCTCCAGAGGCACAGAGGGCTCCTCGTCATCATCGTCATCATCATCGTCGTCGTCGTCATCGTTGTTATCGATGATCATCAGCGGCGACGGAGGGCGAGCCACCCCGGGGTGCACGGTGAAGGTGGGAACACTGACATACACACACACACACACAGATAGGAAGCAGCTCTCTAACTGACCAACGCGCACAGACACCGCAACTTGATCCTAAAACCTCCTTCGACTCCCCCCGCCTTACCTTTTGGTCCCCAGCGTCTGTCCTCCCAGTTTGATCTTGAGTCGGAGCTGCGGGGGCGGCCGAGGGACCACGACGGGCTCGGGCTCTGGGGCCTCGTTGAAGCTGTGGTGCTTCTTCTTGTGCTTCTTGTGCTTTTTGTGTTTCCGCTTGTGAACGCTGTGGAGAGCAGAGCTGCCCTCACCTGCCGAGGACAAGAAGGAAAAGAGACAGACACGTGAATGTAGTGAAGGTGTTAAATATGTTCACCAATGAATGAATCACCAATAAACTTTTAAAGAAGCCAAACGGAATATTGATCTAATTATTTTACTGCTGATATTTAGATTTTTTTTGTGATCTTTATCAAATGTGGTGCTTAAAATACATAAAATACATGAAAAATGTTCAACAGAATAAAATAATTGAGCTCTTCTAAGAATAAAACAACTTTTGCCTGGTCTAAGACAGAATATCTGTTCATTTTAACATGATTCAGATGATTATTTGATAACTGACAGAAAAATAATCGTGTTTCAGTCACTTTTAAAGTAAACATAGTAAAAAATTAAGATCATTCTCTATTTCCAGCCTCTCAAATGTTGTGATTTGTTGCTTTTCTTTGTGTTTATTATTGTAAACTGAAAATCGTTGGGTTTTGGACTGCTGAACGTGTCATCTTTGGGCTGTGGGAAGCTGAAATGAGGACCCCCTCCCCCCTATTTTGTGTGATTGCATACACAAACCAATGAATCCATTCATTGAAATTATAAATGCCAGATTAATAAATGATGAAAATAATTGTTGCATAAAATGTACTGACTACATTGTGTGGATGGTTTCCCAATTAACCACTATACTACAAAACCAGACATAGAGTAGAAGAGATCTGCATAGTTATAAGTATTTGTGTAATTTAAATTTAAGGCATCAGCTGTACTTTAACTCATTTGCAATTAAGTTTTCACCCAGTTGTCAATTTATTTTATTATATCAAATTTAAAGCAACAGTCCATGAGGGTATAATGTTCTGTTTTAAAAAGATGCTGATTCACAATTATGGCCATTTTGAAGATGTTATTTGTCAGTGGCATTAATATCAATGAGGATAAGAACAGAAACACTTCAATGACAATCATACTCACCGAGAAACCTGGGGTGTATCATTTCTTTCCTTTTCCCCATTGAAACGATAACAGGGATGTAATCACCGGGACAGGACAGGACAGTCTGCAGCTCTACATGGCAGCAGATAAATCCTTCAGATCATCTATAAACTATAACCTGAAACCTCTGAAATGCTGCAAAAAAGAGAAATAGTCACACCTGTCAGCACTGGCACTGAAGGAAGAGGAAAACAGGTGAGTTATGGGACAATATAGTAAGCATTAATACTGGACAATTAGATACACTGCACTTTAATGTCAAATACTCTGTACAATAAGAATATCACCTCTGGTATATTACCACTCAATACCAATATTACTCTTGTAAATGATGTCACGATTACATATTTTACTATTATTGTTTTTATTGTTTTTGTACTTATTATTTCTTGTTCTTTATTCTTTTCTTATTGCTGCTTATATTCTATTTTGCTGTCCACTTTGCTGCTGTAACAATGCAAATTTCCCCATTGTGGGACTAATAAAGGAATATCTTAAAATGTTAGTGAGTAAATTGTATAAGATTAAATTGCACTATGTTAACCTGGAGATCACTCATGTTTGTTAACATGCATTAAAAAGCAAATTGCAGAAAAATACTCAAGTGATTAGACTGAAAAAGACACACAAGAAACAGCCTGCACACCTTAAACATGTTAGACCGTATTTACCTGATTAAAGTGAAGCTGCAGAGTATCGTGCGTAGATAGCACACACGAGCTAACCTAAGCTAACAACACGGATGTTCATTCCGTCGTTTTCCGGTAATTTCTCCTCTCAAAGATACGAATTACTGCTCTCTAGCGGGCGGAAAAATAAACTAAACCAACACGTATGACTTCATATTGGTAAGTATTTAACTATCTACTATTATCTCACAGCTAATATTAACACTTAAACATGAAGAATATCTAAAGTTAACCGGAGTTGTCTTGTATAAACATTACGCTGAATATATAATTGCGCTTGTGTTTACATTTATAACATGGGTACTGTAGTTCAGGTGACTGACACCGCCCACAGACCACCGTTGATCTCCGTACAATCACGGAATACATTACCCAGAAGCCCCCGCGGAGTGATCGAGCAAGCCAGCAGACAGACGCAAGGTCAGTTACACACCTGAACGTGGTCGCTAGACCCGAACGGCTGTTCGTTAACTTTTAAAAAATGCAGGCGTTAAAAGTGTGCAACGGTTCATTTTAGTGTCATTAAGCCAAGTTTTTTTTTACAGTTTAAACCAGATAAATGTCGATATATGTCGTATATTTCTAACATTAAACTGATGTTACAGTACCGAACTGGTGCACAGCATAGACTGTTGCACAGTAGTGGTTTCCGTGGTGTAAGCCCTACTGCAACCGATTATAAGTAGATATAGTAGATACACATATTTAGCGTTTTAATATCTTTTGATTTCTGATCTGGGACCCATCTGGATGTAATTGCAAAATGCACCCATCATTTAGTGAGATCAAAGTGTCAACCACCTGGTTAAAAGGCACCAGCATACAGGAAATGACATCTACCCTAAAACATTTCGTTAAACAATCATGGAAATATTATGGAATGGAAAAGTTTTGAAGATTCATTGGTAAAAATGTGTGGGAACCTTGACACGTCTGTTCAATAAATGACACCGTGAAAAAGCTGACTAAAGCTTTTTTATGAAAGTTAAAGTCTGTGGTATTTATAGTAAAAAAAAAAAAGTCTTAATATTAAACACCCCTTTTTTTTCTTTTTTTAAAAGTGTGAAGCTTAGACTCTCATCAACAGGTGGAGGCAGAATAAAACAAACTAAACCGTGTGGCTCTAATCTGACATATCCGACTTTTATTAATTGTGCAGGAGCCATGAATTATATGCAGCCAGAAAGCCCTCTGCTGTCAGGATGCTGAGTGAGCAAACCTGCAGGTTAAATGTTAAAGGAAGCAAGCATAATATGCAACTAGAGCCTTTAGACTTGACAGTACAAGTTGCTGTCCACACAACCTGGAACAAGGGTTTCCAATTTGGTGTATGAGTGATCACCTCCTCTCAAAGGGTCACAGGATCTATCTGTGAGAAGTCGCATGGTGGTGAGCAGAACAAGAAAAGGGAAACACAAACTTTTACTGTGACACAAGGTTTAATTTTGGAGACTTCAGTGTTGCTCTTTGTTTTTACAGCAGGCTAACACACCGTCTGTTCAATCTAATCGTGTAACGTAAATACAAAAAGCCCCACTGACTGTTTTTTAAGACGCTCATCAACATGTGGAAGCAGAATAAAGCAATCAAAACCACGTGGCTCTAATGTGACATGTCTGACTTTTATTAATTGTGCAGGAATCATGAATTACGCTCGGTTTCTAACGGCTGTCAGCGCAGCCAGGAAGCCCTCGGCTATCAGGATGCTGAGTGAGTATCTCTGCTGCTCATCTGCTTTTCATAACAAGCTGCACCAGATGGTTTCATGTGAATGTGCTCCTGTTTGTTCCTTTTTCTTTTTTTTTATTTTTATGAAGAAGTAACTTTACAGTTCATCAAATTTGTGGTGCCCTTCTCTCCATTACAATGCAATATTGACATTTCCTTAGTATCAGTTGAAATAAAGTTATTAAAAGTAGATAAGTTCCTAAAAATCTTGAGCTCATATTTGCTGATGATAGTTCATGATACACAATCTTCACCTCTCACTCTCCACCCGCATGAAGCCGAGCTGCAGCAGCGGTCTCCTCCGTCCCTCATCTCTCTGGCAGGAGGCGCACCGAACCCCAACACCTTCCCCTTCCAGTCAGCGTCCATCCAGGTGAAGAACGGACAGACGGTCACCTTCGACGAGGCGATGATGAAGAGGGCGCTGCAGTACTCTGCCTCCAATGGGTGAGAGGTCGAGACACAGATCAACGCTTTATAGAAGCAGTCATGTTTTATCTCGCTAACTTCTCTTTAGAGACACAGTAGACAGATCTTATTGTGATTTGACCCCCCCCTGCTTTAAAGAGGTCTCCAGATCCAGAGAGTCAACATGACAAATTACAGTGATGATTTATTGTGTGCAGTGGAAACTTTGCAGGGTTTATAACAAACAGAGCGGCCTGGTTCAGATTTAACTATGTGCCTAACCTTTGAAATATAACAATAAGTAATGAATTAAAAAAGCAACTTGAGACACCACTGAATCATATGAGAGCAGTATGGTATCTCTAGAAGCTGACTAAAGCTGTTGGCAGTTATGAAAGTTAAAGTCTGTGGTATTTATAGTAAAAAAAGTGGGAAAGGCTTAATATTAAACACCTTTTTTTGAAGCTTGTGAGTTGAGATATAATCAGTGACACATCTGCGCAGCGGAGCGTGGAGGTTATCACTCTGCTGCTGCTGTTATCTCTTTATGACCTCCTCTGTAAACACTTCACATACTTCACCGGCTGACTTGTTGACTTTGAGTGTGTAAAGTAATCAGAGATAACAGATAGAGTCTTTTTACAAGGATATTCGCTTAATGAAGTATTTTTATCTTTATCAGCCACTAGCCTACCACTAAATGACATAGAAATGTACTATCTATACATAAAAAATGCTCTCTTCTCTCTGTGTAGCATCCCCGAGCTGCTGACGTGGATGAAGAATCTGCAGAAGAGCCTCCACAACCCGCCGACCGCCGCCTACAGCCCCGAGAACGGCCAGATGGACATGTGTGTGACCACGGGGAGCCAGGAGGGACTCTGCAAGGTACACGACACAAGCAGCTGCCACCGCTGTTTTATTTACCCTCACACGCTGTTTGTTTGAGAGTCAGATGTAGCAGCAAACGATCATTAGTATCATTTATTTTTGGAGGTCTGTTTTCTGAGCATTGTAACATCATTATATATAATTGTATTAATTGGTGACAATAATTTGCATTATAGGCCTAAACCCTTTTAACTCAAGTATTAAGATACAATTAAGACTCTCATCTTCATAAATATAGTAGATTTCTGCTTTTAATGTGTGATTTTTTTCTTTTTATATTGATTTCCACATGTGTCCCATATGTTCACTGTTTGATTTTTAGGTGTTTGAGATGCTGGTGAACCCTGGAGACAACGTTCTGCTGGACGCACCCACATATTCAGGAACACTAGCGGCAGTAAGAGCGCTTTCTTCACATCACACACACTTATTAAAACCTTCTACGACCTTCTAACGTTCCCGCTTTCATCTGCAGCTCCAGCCGCTCGGTTGTAACTTGATCAACGTTCCCAGCGATCAGCACGGCATGATACCTGCGGCCCTGAAGCAGGTTTTGTCTCGATGGAACCCCTCAGATATCCACAAGCCCGACAGCAGAGCTCCAAAGATCCTCTACACCATCCCCAATGGAGGAAACCCCACCGGTGCCTCCATGACGACTCAGAGGAAGAAGGAAGTGTACGAGGTTTGTTTACCTGCACAGAACAAATATATATTTACCTGTTCTTCAGCTCACAGTCAGACGACACACAGCCGACGGTTATGTTTTATGAATCACTATCGCATCTCTGTCAGTCAGATTTATGTAAAGCAGCCAGTAAAGTGTTGACTGGTCTAATTAGAGCTTGTTGTGAAGCTAATTTCCCAACAGATTAAGTCTGTCGTTTGCTATAAACGTCCTGCTGTCTTTTTTTAAATAGCTGGCCAGGCAGTACGACATGCTCATCATCGAGGACGACCCGTACTATTTCCTGCAGTTTGACAAGGTACGACCTGAAATTAAAGGTTTGATGTTTTAAACACATTAAAAGAAGGTTTAGCCGTATTGTTTTGTGGCATTTTCAAGGGTAAAAATACTTAAATGAATTGGTTTGTTGTTACTTAATAATCAGATTTTAGCACTTCTTTTTTAATTAGCATTAATTTCAGACAGTCTACAGTGATTTGTGTTTATGTGTCATTCATTTGACAGCCGTGGGCTCCCACATTTCTCTCCATGGACGTTGACGGGCGAATCATCAGGACAGATTCCTTCTCTAAGATCCTGTCTTCAGGGTGAGCGTCTGAATCTGTGTGTGTGTGTGTGTGTGTTTCTTTAATCCTCGTGCACATGAAGCTCTACTGTTACTGTTTACTCTGCAACAGCAGTGTGTTTTCTGTTTCCCATAACAAGTCAGAACCAGATGTGTTAACAGGGTGTGGATCCCTGTCTGACATGTGGTTAATTTGCTTGTGTAATGTTACTGTGTGTGAACATTGACAGCTTTATTTGCTGTATTCACTGAGCAGCAGGATACGATATTTATTTCTAGTGGGAAAACTGACCCAGACTTTGCTCTTTTGCAGCTTTATAGGAGGTTTTTAAGACTTGTTAAGTCCTTACTGACTATAAAAACACTCATCAATAAACTACAAAATCCTGCACAGATTTTTCCAGATTTAAGATTCAACTTCGAGATCTGACCTGAAAAATCTTTTATGCAACACAACCAATCAGAATTAGTTGCGTAGGATCTTTTATCTGTTACGTCGCATTTTAAGCAACATGAACACAAAAGTTACACAACAGGAATGCTTGGAGTCAGATTAAAGTTACCAGTGTAATAATTACATCTTTAATCACATCGTCTGTGTGTCGTCTTGTTTTCAGGTTGAGGTTAGGTTTCGTGACCGGACCCAAACCACTTGTGGACAGGGTGGTGCTGCACATCCAGGCCTCCACAATGCACACTAGCACCTTCACACAGGTGAGTCCTGTTTTTACATGGCCGCACCCTTCAACCTTTTCACCATCACGCTACCTAATCGACTATTTGCATGGCTGGTTTACTCGCATGCAAGTCTCTTATAAAACTGTCGACTGCGTCTACTTGAAGAAGTTACTATTAAAAAAGCTGAATTGAACTTTTTATTTTCATTCTGTGTGCCATCCTCCATCTAATTGGAGGACTAAAAGTCCAAAAGCTGCAGCAGTAGGCACACAGCAGCTTCTTTTATACTCTCTCTCCATGCAGTGTGTGTGAATGATGAAGCATATTTTTGAGCAGAGTCATCACTTAACGTGTGTACTCCCGTTCCTCAAATACACCAGATTGTGTGTGTGTCCCGTCAGCCATTGTCAAATAAACCCCAAATGAGACAACGTGTTTCAGGATTAGCGGCGGCTACAGAGGAGGTTTTTAATAAGAGGAGATTAATTAGATCTGCCGCCATCCTCTTCTTGATTTAATCCCCACCTCTGCCTTTCTCCATCTAATCTGCACTAAAAATGTTGGAAACTACTCAGAAAGATGTGAAACACACGTTCATTTACTTTCACATGATGACAACCGTGAAACACGGACAGGCCAAATTGAACATGTAAAGGCTCCGTGGTGAAAGAATGAGGGTGTGTGATGCTCTCACTGCACTGCAGGTGGATTATCTCTCTCGGATCATTTTATCGTATTTAAATCTGTGAATTTGAATTTGTGCCAACCTGAGACTCTTTCCTGTCTCCGCTTTCCCTTCAGCTCATGGTCTCTCAGTTGTTGCACAGCTGGGGCCAAGATGGGTTTCTGCAGCACATAGACGGGTATGTCATTTTTTCACCAATGCTGCTGTTCACATCCACATGTATTCTGCAGTACTGGTTTGACTGGTTCAGGAAAGAGTTACGATGTTAAGTAGACAACACTGTTTTCTTTCCTCTGGCAGGGTGATTGAGTTTTACAGGAAGCAACGAGATGCAATGATCAGCTCTGCAGACAAGTGGCTCAAAGGTTTGTGACGACACAGAAAAAAGACTGGAGCTCATAATGGTTCCACATTAGGAGCAAATGGCCCATTTTTAGGCTTAATATTCCCTTTCACCCTTACATACTGTTCATATTCTGACTCATAATTAATCCCTACACCAATTCACATTCATAAATTCCTCATCAGTCATTATAAATGTTGTTCATTTTATGGAAAAAAGACATTCACAATCACTATTTTATTGTCCAGGAGAACATTTTATAGAATAGTACAACAATACAGGTCAAATTTACAGTTATAAAAATGTGTATGAGTTTAAATTTTTCATTACAAAATGATCCATTTTATTTTCATTTTTGTACACTGTGTGTCACATTAGGAAAAACTGTCCAGTTCACCTCAGCACCTAGACAGAGAGGAAATTCTGACTCATCCTATTAGCCAAAATACACTTTTTATTTAAGTGTATATGTCTGTGTGTGTCTGTGTGTGTGTGTGTGTGTGTGTGTGTGTGTGTGTGTGTGCGTGTGTGCGTGTGTGTGTGTTTGCGTGCGTGTGTGTGTGTGTGTGTGTGTGTAGATGTAGCAGAGTGGCACTCTCCGTCAGCAGGCATGTTCCTGTGGATGAAACTGAAGGGCGTAGCCGACACTCAGCAGCTCATTATGGAGAAGGCGCTGGAGAAAGAGGTACAGTATATAAATCCTGTCATCTCAGTTTAACATCCTAAACTCACACATTTATTCTCTTTTGTGATTTAACTGCGTCCACTTCAGGTCATTGTGCTCATAGCAGGTACCCAGAATGCATTTGGGTGCATCATTTGCCAGTTGGTGTCTCTGATGTTTTGCACCAGGGGCGAGGCAGGTTTTTGTGCCTGAATAGAGTGTAGGATGATGCATGTAAAGCGCCCATTGTGTGCACCATGAGTGGGTTTAACAACTGAGTGTTTTTCCTACCACACACACGCAAACACACAAACACACACAGCGTCTGTAAATCCCTGCTGGAAAATAGCTGATGAGCCGTGGTGTAAGGGGTACAATGTGAGTGGGTACAGTCAGGCTTTTTCCAAGATCTCTGCACAGTCGGCTTTTCTCCTCTAAAATATGGATATTTAAAAAACCTCCAAATCGGCAGATTGTGACGTCTGTGCTCACAGGAGAGAAATTAAACAGCTCCTTGGATCTGATCTGATATGAATTCACTTTATCTTTCATCAGCAGAGCAGTATTTTCTGATATTATGGAAAATACGCTAATTCTCTTTCTTGCAGAGAGTTGAATAAGAATAATAACACCACTCTTCTATCTGTTAAATAGAACGGAAACAGAGGGGAAAAGTTAGCCTGGCCCTGTCCTAAGATGAAAACAATTGAGTACCGCCACCTATAAAGCTCACTAATTAACATATTATATCACATTTCTTCAAAGAATATCCATTACATATCTTTGTCACAAGTTTTGTTAAAGTGTGTTTATGAATAGCTTCTGTATATATAAGATTATCAGCTGATATATCGGTATCGGCATCAGCCCCAAAAATCCAGTAATGGTCGACCCTGGTGCTAAGAATGGAATATTATGAACTGTCTGGCTTTACATTAATTCAAGACACACAACATGCAGCTTATTATCATGTAACACAAACACCTGCTGATAAAGACAAAGAGGATTAATTTAAATTTGCTTTCTTAGTATAATCCTGGATGTATAAAAAGATAATTTGTGTAAAAACTAGACAAAAATCAGAGGATAATAATAATAGTCTGTCAGTAACAAGAGTTGTGTGTACGTGTTTAAAGGTGCTGCTGGTTCCTGGAGGCGTGTTCATGATCAACAGTAGTGACCCCTGTCCCTACGTCAGAGCGGCCTTTTCTCTCTCTACACCAGAGCAGATTGATGAGGTAAAAGGACAAACACACACACACACCCACACACACACAGAGACACATACTCAGCCCATTACTGACTCATCATTTCTTTCAACAGGCTTTCAGAAGACTCTCTTTACTTATCAAAGATGCTTTGTGATGTGATTTTTTATTTATTTATTGATGAAGCCTTGATTTAGTGTTACCTCAGACTATATGTGAACTAATATTTACGCTGTAGTCAAGCTATTTAGCTTTATCAAAGCCTTTTAGAGCAAATAATTACGACTTGTAGGAAGAACACTACGTTTTAATGATCAGGTCATTGGCTGTTCTATCAGTTTACTGTACGATGAGGATGTCTGAATGTTTTACATGTACAAAAAAATAAATAACTTTTTTTTCAATCTGTCTTTTGAGTTTTTACATCTACAGTACAGATATTTTTGCTCATGATTTAGACTCATGATTGTAGTTGTAAATTAAACACCACGAATTGAATGAAATACACCAGTCAAGCCAAACTCAGAAATCACGTTGGTTTTTTGAATAAATTTGTGCCATGAAATGAGTCGTGCTTTTACAGGATTATCTTCACCATCTAAACGACTCATTGAGGTCCAGGTTTAATGTGCTGTATTATGCTGAAGTGCTCCGTTGGTTCTGAGGGAAGGTTTTCCAAAACTTCAAGCACTCAAGAACCAAGGCAACCAAGGCACAGAAAATGATTTTGGATCTTTTCTACAGCCTAAAAACAAATAAAATGAAGCTCACAGGTTACCAAAAAAAGGGCAAAATGACCAAGGGTGGCAGATTTTCTTGAAACTTAATAAAATGGGTATGAGGTCAAAAATATGGTTTTAAAACGAATCAAAGTAACACATTACATTTCAATATTTACTGCAAACTTTGAAGTCTTGCTCATGATCCTGGTGCTACAGGCTCCTTTGTTTACTGATGACCTAAAAAATGTCAGAAGTTCAAGTAAAGAAACATTTATTTTCCACCAAGGGTCACTAACAAGCCAGCACCCTCTCTTCATCTTTTCAAAACATATCACGTGACAGTGTTTTCTTTTCCTTTGTACAGACTTTCTCCCTGCTGTGTTAATGTGTAGCACTTTGTCAACAGTGAGCTCTCAGAAATGTTTGTGTGTGTGTACAGCTGAAACACTCACCCGTAAAGGATAACAGGGCCACAGGAGCAGCTTAGAAATCCGGCTTTTGCAAACACTTTTTGACCCGCCTCTTACTGCAGCAGAGGATAATGTATTAATTTCCTCTTTTAAAGGCACCACAATGTTCAAATACTAAAGTACCTAGTATCCTGACCAATGAATTTAAAACTTTGAGTCAATGTAAACTATTAACGGAAATTTACTTGAGCATGTTGAGGTGAAGGATGGAAAAGGGGTACTCAAGCTTGAAAAGGAAAAGCACTTATGCTAAAGAAGGCCCCCTCAGAGGGTGTTCAATTATGGATTCATGAAGGAATAAGTACTATCTCAGTCTACAGTGACTATTGGAGCAGTTAAAACTAGACCAATGCATTATATATTCTAAGCATATGTTTGTATGTAATATTACAACAAGATCAAAGCAAATGCTAGTGGCTCTGTGAGGCTGTATTTACTCTTAGTGGTAATTTGAGCTCAGTGTTCAAATGGGAATGTTGCTGGTGTCAAAAGTATTTGTTCATAAACCAAAGTATTGGACAAATTAAAATTATGACCTGGTGATGGTGCTACATTAAAAGTCAAAGTAGATAGTAGTAATAGAGGTTGATATATTTCAATCACAATTCCAAGAGACAACCTCATGGTGGCGCTAGATAGTCAGGGGATCAACAGTAAGTAGGCTTCTTCCACTGAGGACCATGAATGTACCAAATTTGTTGCCAATTGATGGGGCAACAGGTCTACGCAATCACCAAAGTCATTATGTTGCACCATCATGGGCACCACAATGTCCCAACAAGATTTTACAGCCATCCATTCAATAGTAGTTGAGATCCATCCATTTTCTGCAGCTTATCCGGGGCCGGGTCGCGATGGCATTACGCTGAGTGATGAAGCCCAGACACCACTTACCCCAGCCACACTTATCAGCTCCTGGAGGATACCAGGGCATTCCAAGGCCAAGGGGTCTGCCTTGGGGTCTCCTCCAAGTTAGGTGGCTTGGAACACCTCTAAAGGGATGTGTCCAGGAGACATCCTGACCAGTTGCCCAAACCACCTCAGCTGGCTACTTTCGACTTTACTCCTAACCTCCCCACGGTCTCTAAGACTGAGCCCAGACACTCCTCGCAGGAATCTCATTCTTTCAGTCACTACCCAAAGCTCGTGACCGTGACCAAAGGTGAGGGTTGGAACGTATTCTGATTGGGAAATTGAGAGCTTCCCCTTCAGGCTCAGCTCTTTCTTCACGAGAACGGTGCTGTGCAACACCTGCATCACTGCTGATGTGGCACTGATCCTTCAGTCTCACACGCCATCTTACCCTCACTTGTGAATAAGACCCAGAGATACTTAAAATCCTCCGCTAGTTGAGATATTTCAGTGTAATAGTGGTGGATTGACTGACACTCAATGCCATCTCTAGAATCATGCCACTATCTTAAAAATATATGTAAATTAGTGCAGGAAAAGTATGAAATCTAACACAATGGAAACATTCAAGTATCTGTGCCTCTAAACTGAAATTGCTAGGTAAAATGTTGTACTTTTACTACTAAAGTTGAGATTAGACACAAACCAAGACAGAACCACACACACACAGTCCTTTAAACATCCACAGTTTCTATACACGGATGGAGCATTATTGACTTAATTATTGACTGTTTGCTGAGACCTTGGCACAGAGTGTCGATGGCAGACTTTTACTGTGGCTTCAAGGTCAGTCAGTTATCAACTCTGGCACACAGACAGCCTGTATAGCCAAGATAACCATGACTTATATTTAGAGGTGCTTTTGTTTGCCTTTATTTTCTTCCAGGAGTTGTCCCTTTTGTAATGCACATTTCCTAATTGTTACAAAGGGACGTTTGCTGATTCTTCCTGCCTTTTATGTCCCTTCCCTGGTCCTTTTTTTGTTTTGTCTGCAATCCACAACACTACACTAGACTTGAGTGTCTTTTCATAGTCCAACCTTTCAGCTTTAATTGATGATAAGAGCAGACGGGAAAAGGTTTTGACTACAGTCCATTTACTTGTTGCTATATGCCGTAATAACCATGTCTTAATGCAGTCGTGCACTAAAAGGGTCCACTAACTGCACACAAAATTAAATGCACTTTACCTTTACGTAATTCAGATTTTCAAGCCCATCAGTTTGTCTGGTGCTCGATGGTGAACTGGGAAGCTGCCAAGACTCCCCAGCAGCTCTCTCCTCATGTGATCATAAAGGGCCATCCTGTAGGAAAATTAATTATAAATACAAATGGATTTAAAAGTGAAGGAAAATCAACATAAACTAAGGTGCTCTCCAAGTTTTAAAACTCTATTGCAGGACTGAACATCATTCTTATATAAGATACTACCTCATGTTGTTTCAGTGATGATGGTGGAGACAAACATCAAACGCTTTGGTTTAACATATACCATAGGTTTTCAGTTTGAGATTTCCAGTTGCAGCAGGCAGTTGTTTTTGGAGGAAACGTTTCTGTCCAACACCAAAACAACAGATAGAGAAAGTTCGAGGAATGTGGTGGAGCCTTTTCGAAGCTTAAGAGCCACATATTTCCCTTAGGGCCTGGTGGACACCATGGATAAAGTAGGAGAATTGGATACAGCATTGGTGGCAGAGCCCCATTCATTCCTATGAAAGTTGCTCAGTGGTGCATGAAGTCAAAAATGCCACTTCCTGAAACTTACTATGCACATTATGGGCCCAGTGCAGTCCTGGAACATACTTAGGAAAGACTTTTGCCAGCCAAGACACAGCTAACTTGAATGGGGATAAACCATTTAATCATGTTACTCTTTCAAAATATGATTGGACTAAATGGATCAAATTGTGAAAGTGAAATGAGTGATTTTGCAGGGCATGCTCAAAAAAGTTATCTACTGATTTACAGACATCTATTTCACGATGTAGGTCTGTGGGAAAAAATTGGCCCAATAGCATCACGTGATGTTGCAATTACATGGTTTGGCCACTATGTAAGATTAGCTTCAAAGTGCTGTCCCTGGGTGCATGGTGGGGCCCAAAAAAAGAGCTAAAATGAGAAACACTGAACTTACAATTCTCTAATTTCTTATTACCATAAGTACGACTCAAAGTAAATGCTGATGTCACTTCATATCTAGGCCTACACAATTCAAATTTGCTTTAGTATGCTAAAAAAATTAACTTAACAACTTAAAAGATGATAATATGTCATATCTATCTACCTTATGTAAATTTGCATCAGTCTGATAACAATTATATAAAATGATAATTTGTCAATGTTGGTTGAGCGTACTTGTTCTGCTGCCCCCTAAAGGCCAAAATAAAATGAATTAATGCCCCTTTAAACTTCAGGCAAGGTAACAAATTGTATAACTGGGAAGCCTATGTCTATGTTAATATTTACTTTGAAGGAAATTAATTAATTTGCTCTTACGATTCACTAAAGATCCCTGTTAGGAAACCAGTGGCCTAGTAGACGATGAAAACTCACCATTGCGACTATTTTAGAATGGTTTTAATCTCCTAAATAGCTGTTTTAATTGCTATTTTTCGTTGTTTTTGTCGTCCTACATGACGTAGAGAGGCACTGCAGAAGAGAGACAAGTTGTTGGATATATAACATTAACTAGAGACCACCGGTAGGAGGAGGGATGGAAGCGGCGGAGGAATAGCTAAAAAAAAGCAACCCCGGTGTTTCTCCATTGAACATTCGACAGACGATGATGTGAGTACGAACAGAGAACGGGGTTTTAATCACCATGGAAACTGCGGGGTTTTAATCACCATGGAAACTGCGATATTTTAGTCAACGGTTAGCAGCTAACGACCGTACGTCGAGGAGGTAACGTCGCTGCATTCTCTTGCTGTAAAATGGTTGTTTTTTTCCGCTAAAAAACCGACAATTACCTTCCGTATTATCGCGTAATTAACAATAATTACACATTAAATAATAACTCGTTGTGTGGTAGTGTAGGAGCAACCTTTAAAAAGGAGCTTGTAAAGAGTTTGCGGTGGATTAGCTCACGACGGGTCCCGTGATGAAATTTTAGAAAAAACAACCAAAAGCATTATCCAGTGTATAGTCGGGTCCCACGCCCTTGTTTTATGTTGGCTACCGTGTGTCCGGCGCATTTTGAGCCCAACCAATTATTCTTAAATTAATTCCTGTTACTAATACAACCGGCAGCATTTAAATTATTGACATTATTTTTAAAGGGCAGCTTGGGTTTTTTTGTGTAACGATAGGGTCCAGAAAGTAGACGCAGCCCCCAGCAGAGAGCTCCGTTATGTTGTAGCTTTGTTGTCATTTCAGCCGACGAGCTGGAAGAAAGATACTAAAAACCGGTACAACGTCACGATTTTTACCCTTAAATGTTAGTTTTAGCTACAGATACCTAACTCTGTGTTACTGTCATATGATGTGACTGATTTGTTTTAGCTTAAACACTGTTAGATTTGGCTCGATGCGGTTATTTGTATGTTAGTACAATGGTAGGTTTTAGGGTGGTAGTCCAATACAACTCAAAGGAAATAAGAAGGACCTGTTATTTTCATTTTGTACCGATATATTGATCGTTTTATGAATAAATGAAGATGATTTGCAGACACATTTGTACACAAACAAAAGAGAAACAACTTAAAGCAACCTCAAGATTTGGGGTTTTCCTTAAGTATGAGGCACATTTTCTGCTATTTTCTTATGTATATATGCTAAAAAATGCACTGCTAAACTAAAACTTTAATTTTAGGCCTAGTTATAGAAACATGCTTATCAGCTGGCTCCAGCTGCTTTTATTCTGTCCTGCTCTGGTTAAAACATGCCAATCACTTTCTTGTTTTTTCTTTTAGTGAGATGTTTCTAGCCGCAGAGCTGAATACCAAATTGCCTTCCTCTTCTATCAAGAGATAGCCAGTCTGCAGGATGAAGACCCAGGAGGAATGACTGAGTTTCCTCTCCCTTGGGTGATGCACCGACAGTCAGAGAAAATGCACTGGACCGGTGGATGTGTGTTTCTGGTCCTGGTGTCCCTTATCGCCTCTCATACCGCCAGGGCCTTATCAGTGGACATGGATAGGAACCACACGGAGAATGGCACTGTGACAGACAGCGGATTTGTCCCAGTTGTGTTCACAAAAGTGAGCCAGATAATTGCCCGCGAGGGGAGCTGCGCACTGATTGATTGCAATGTCACCGGAGACCCGCTCCCCAGCATTAAATGGTTCAACTCCCATGGAGACTGTCTGGACACAGAAACCAGTGGTAAGACACACAGTACTGTTACTTTAAACCTGATTTCCTGTTTGTTTGTTTGTTTGTTTTCCTGCAGCGCTACCAGTCATGTCATTATAATTTCATTAGCAGCGAACACAGTGTGTGTGGTTTGAATAAGAAGGAACATTTACCAAGCACCAAAATAAAGTCCAAGTCACCGCCAGGCTTTAATTATCATTTAACATGAAAGCTACAGTCTTAACCCTCACATACTGTTCATATTCTGATGCACAATTAGTATCTACAGCAATTCACATCCATCAGTCATTAATAAATGTTTGATTAATGTTTTAACACTATTTTATGGTCCAGGAGAACATTTTATAGAATATGATGACCACAACATGTTTTAATGCAGATTTTTGAGCTTTTTAAATAATTACAGGTTAAATTTGTACATTTGCACATATAAAAATGTGTATCAGCTGCACAAAAATAAAAAAGATACATTTTATTTACATTTTTGTGTACTGTGGATCTCATTGGGAAAAGTCCAGCTAAAATAAATGTGTATATGGTGTTTTTACAGCTCTTAAATGTAAAAACTGGTGAAATTTGACCCTGAACAGTATGTAAAGGTTAACCAGAGCAAGTTAGTGAGTATACCGACATGCAAACAAGACTTTAAGTAGGAGAGTGTGTAGGAGAAGTGGTTAACCACATTTAGTCATAATATGTAGCTAAAACAGTAGTCACACACATTATTGAACCCTGCACTATAATCTGATTACTGTGAACAAGTAGATTAAACCTACTTTACCTGGTTTTGGTTTAGTGCTCCCACATTTGAATACATATGGAGGAAGGAAAACTTTAGTATTTTTTAACCTGGACCTTTTCCGTGCATGCAGTGTAATCATATGGGGCAATAGCAGCCTGTTAGTTCTAGTACTAGTGTTTTTGCCACTGACAGGCTCAGGTTGTAGTTATAAGTGTCTGATAACATTAAAGAAAGCACCATACAGAGAAATTAAACATTTTTATTAAAGCTGGGCCTGATCCAGTCTGTTAGAAGATGAGATAAGATAAGATAGCCTTTATTGTCATTGTACAGTCACCTATACAACGAAATTGGGAGTGCCACAACTGAAGGTGCATTAGTATAAAACACAAAGACAAGAATAAACAAAACATTAAACAACAGGCCCGACAGATGTCATAAATAAAAGCACAGCCGAGGCATGGCTGTCATGAGTAAAGATAATATATAAAAACTAAAAAGCAGTGAAGATGAGGCAGCGAGTTATTGCACTTGTTGAGGTAGTATTGGACGTAAGTGAAATATTGCACTATTGTACTATTAAGTGTAAAAACAAGCTGTTTAATGTCACAAGAGAGCCATGAGCCACTGCGACTGTGGTTGCCGCCATATTGTATCTAAGCAAGCCTCACTCAAGAAGAAGTCTCGTTAGAGTTGAGCTGTTGTTGAAATCAGTTAAAATATTCAGTCATGACAGGGCTGGAGGGAGGAGTGCCAGGAGGAGTTTGTTGTGTTGGGAGTACTGTAAGTGTAGCTCAGTGTTATCTAAAAGATTTTCAAAGTCCGATTACCACAACAACTCACCTCTCATGAGACAAGTTGTTATCCCCATTAGTCACTTAGACACAAACAGATGAGAAACTAAGATCCAGGTTGAAACATGCTTCAACATGTTTCCTTTTAACTGGGAGACTGTTTTTTTTTTGCACACTGAGTATTTTATTATTATTTATTGCATATACTTTAAGATAAGATATTCCTCTATTAGTCCCACAATGGGGAAATTTACATTATTACAGCAGCAAAGTGGACAGTAAAATAGAAAAAAAGAATAAAGAATAACAAAGAAATAGTAAAAAAAAAAAAAAAAGAATTTAATAAAATTAATTGTGACAATATTTACAAGAATAATATTAGTATTGAGTGGTAATATACCAGAGATTATATATAATTATTGCACAGATTAAAGTGAAAGAATATATAAATATACAAGATGGTTCATCTCAAGGGGCAATGACAAATCCACAGGAAGGTAGATATATTTAGTTTAGCTTGTATTACAGGAACTGAAACAGGAACCTGTTAATATCTGGAGGGGGTTTCAGGTTTTCAGGTTTCAATTTTCAGTTTTGTGGTAGAATTTGTAACACTACTACTTATTATGGAAAAGTCAGTTTCTGTAAAGCCTACAAGAGATGTCATTCAGGTTTTATTTACAGAAGCTCACAGAGACGTGTAACAAATATTTTCTTATAAAACTGACATGTTTGTTTTATATATATAGAGCAACCAAAGTTATCTCCCCCTTGAGTCTCTACAGGACCGAATTCAACGTTACGAGAGCTCATAAATTCATCTTAAATTAGGCCCTAAAACCCCATCTGCTGCGCCTCTGAGGGAGATTTAATCTGGACATGTGATGTTTGACGGCAGCAAGAGGTTACAGCGAAATGTCAAGAAAACAAAAAACAGAGATTAGATGTTGAATAAAATAGTTTATCCCAGAAAAAACAACCCAAAAATGCTCTTAACAAGCAAGAAAAAGGAAGAGAGAAAAGCTGAGAGAGGAACTGAAGACCAGGTGAAGGTGAGTTTTAGGCTGCAGACGTTTTCAAATCAAAGTGAAACATGAGAACCAGACGTTTCTTTTGTTCCTGAGGGGAAATCTGTCTCAATTGTTGCACGTTTTATCTGGCAGCAGTGATTATTTTCTCACTGTGACGGCGCAGCATTCGTCAATTAGATTCAGGGAGTCGTTTAGAAAGTCGTTCTTCATGATGGGATTCTTTACTCAGGACAATTTTCTCTTTTTTTATCTGCGTTTTGAGTTTCTTGCGATTCGTCTGAGGAGGAATGTGGAGCCGGCAGAGATGTTTTTGTGGCTTCGATGCCTCTCCTGAAGCCTGACTTGTTGAAACCTGCTGTCATGAAAGAAGAAAAAGAAGGAGGAGGAGAGGCAGCCCTGTTATTATGACCCACAGCAGAATCAGAGAGCGTCTCCCCCTCCCTCACACAGAAGAAGATAATTAGTGAGCGTTACATTTTCACCTCAGCAGTGATAAACACAGCGACCTGTCCTCTTAAATCTCTTCTGCAGACATATTTTACTTCTGCTTCACTTCTTCTACTCGTATTAGTGGGCAGCACATCAATCGCGTCACATGACTTGGGGGTAAAATTAGAAATAGGGCGGATGGAACGCTGCTTTCCTGAATCCTTCCTGACTCTCCATTCGTCTTCTCCAGAGGTTTCCAGAGAAAAGTTGATCATGTTAGCGGAGTAAAAAAATGAGAAGGGGGGTGGCAGGATACAGGATACAGATTTTTACACCTTCCTGTGATATCCCTCCGTCTGTCCGTCCTCCCACGCAGATGAGTGGTTGAGGAGGATGTGGAGAAGTTGTAGCTGAATTCATTAAAACTCAAAGCTCGTTAGTCTTCCTTGAAAGGCGTCCTTAAGTTCAGGACAAAGCTCGGGCCTAACTGTCAGCAGTTTTCATTAGGAGCTGTCAGGTCGAAGGTTAGTCGCTGTTATCAATGATATCAGTAATGAGCCACCCCCCAAAAATCACATGAGAATCAAGTGAAGTCGAAGTTTATTTATAAAGCACATTTAAAACAACCTCAGTTTACCAAAGTGCCGTACAAGCTTAAAACACAAGATAAAATAAAGCAGTTGTGAGTAAGATGAGCCATAAGAACACAGTTGATGAAAGCAAAATGTAATTACACAGTAAAAGTCAGTATGTCAAGCTCAACTAGGAATAAAAGCCGATGCAAAGAGTTGAGTCTTAAGCAATGAGTTACAACTTTCCAGGGTCTGAGCAGTTCGGATATTATAAGGTAGACTTCCACAGGTCTGGAACAGCCAAATAGGGTGGTGCCAGGCTATTAAGAGCTTTAAAAACAAGTAATAAAATCTCGAAATGGATCCTGAAACTGACAGGAAGCCAGTGTAGCGTGATGGGCGTAATGTGATCATGTCATCTCTTCCCAGTCAGGGGACAGGCTACTGCATTTTGAACCAACTGCAGGCAACGAAGAGACAACTGATCAACACCAAAATAGAGGGAATCACAATAATCCAAACATGAAGTAATGACCATATGAATGACTCTCTCAAATTAATTTAGAGGAAGATGGGCCTTAACCTTCCCCAGAAGTCTTAGCTTAAACATACATTCAATGTTGGATGCAAGTTGTAAAAGACAGCAAGCTTTATGATCTAAAAAAACAAACAAATATTATGTAATCTGACTCTGAGCTTTAGCCATGAGGTGAGAGAATATATAATTATATGTACTTTGGGTTAAATCATGTTCCTGCTTGTTGAACTCACGTCACTCTGACGTAAAATAGTTTGCACCTGATTTGATTCGAGGCACCAACTCCAAAACTCAGAGCGGAGCGTTTGTTTCCAGATGAGACGCGGCCATGACACCTGTTAAAATATTGAAGGCACGACAGAAATAACAAGGTCACAGCTGCTCTACAGTCTCTGAACTCACAAACCCAGATTAAAGTCATGTTTAAACCATCTGTCGTCCTCATATATCAGATATACTGTACACTGCTCACACAGCCAAAGACAGACAGACGACAGATTACTGCAGACTTTCTGTATCTAAACATTAACAACTTTTTGGCTTAAAGGTGCTGTTTTTTTTTTTTATAGATATACTGAATTGTGTATATATGTATGCATACACACCAAAACATTGTGCTCTCTCTCTCGAGTTGTCAGACAACATAAAAAATGCAAAAAGTACAACGTAAGCAGAACCGAGTCAGCAAGTTCCTGTTTGAAAAGCAGCAGAAATCAGCAGCAGATCAGAGTTTCCAGAGAAACAGACGCATTAAGTGGATTTTCAGTTTAAACATCGACCGCAGAGTGACTCACTTACTGGGCAAACAGCTTATTTAATGGTTTGTGTGGTGCAGGTGAATAATCAGCTTCAGTTTTAACAGCACAGATGAACAGAAGCAGCTGTAATAGAAGGAAAACTATAGTCGGGTTACTGTTATAAAGACATTTAAGTCACTAAAGGTAAAGTCGAGGTCGAGAACGTGGTGATGACGTGGTCTGTTACAAAGAGCTGTTTATATTTTTAATAAGGTGTTTTTAATTAATGTCTTAAATTGTACATAACTTGTAAATGTTTCGTTCTTCCTGTTACTTAAAAGCAGAACCAGGGACTGGAGTTGGAAACTACCTTTAGCTCTGAATGCAACACATCAGTGGAAGTGACACTGTTAACTTGAATTGTCTCCATCAAATAAACGGAATAATGTAAATATAATGTGGCGATCGGTCTGATGATCAGACACATTGTAACCAAACGTCCAGGTGAACCAAGCTTGTCGTCATGGTAACATGTCTGCATCTCTCTACAGGTGGGAAGTGGTGGCTGCTGGACAACGGCATCCTTAACATCACCAGCATCGAGTTTGCGGACCGCGGGAAGTACACGTGCATGGCATCCAACGTGCATGGCAGCTCGAACTGCACGGTGACGCTGCGTGTCGTCTTCACCAACGGCGACATGGGCGTGTACTACATGGTGGTCTGCCTGGTGACCTTCACCATCATCATGGCGCTTAACATCACGCGCCTCTGCATGATGAGCAGCCACCTGAAGAAGACGGAGAAAGCCATCAATGAGTTCTTCCGCACCGAGGGCGCAGAGAAGCTCCAGAAGGCCTTCGAGATTGCCAAGCGGATCCCCATCATCACCTCGGCCAAGACGCTGGAGCTCGCCAAGGTCACGCAGTTCAAGACGATGGAGTTCGCGCGGTACATCGAGGAGCTGGCTCGCAGCATCCCACTGCCGCCACTCATCATGAACTGCCGCACATTCATGGAGGAGATCCTGGAGGTGGTCGGCGTGGAGGAGATGAGGCACACCTTCCTCAGACAGGCGCCGGAAGGACACAGCGAGGTGATAGGCAGGGTGCCCTCCATCGGGGCGAGGGACGTCTTCACCATCCTGCAGGAGAGGGAGCGGGAGAGGGAGCGCAGCGAATCCCCGGCCGCCGATTCGGACAACTCCTCCGTTCACGAACAGCCGCAGCAGATCGCCATCCAGGTGTCGGTCCACCCACCGCTCGCCATCGGCATAGAGGCACCGCCGCAGCCTGAGGCCTCCCCTTCTTCCCCTCCTCCGCCTTCCTCTCCATCGCTGACTCCGGTTCACCACGAGGAGCAGCCCGAGGTGGAGGAGGAGAAAGAGGAGGTGGTAGTGGAGGAGGCGGGTAGCGGTAGCGGAGGAGCAGAGCGCTGAACGGGCTTCACCCGAGCCGGTGGCGAATAACGTCGCTCCGTGTCAGGTGATATATGAGAGCCATGTGTGACGACAACAACACACCGAGGAGGGGCGACGGTTATCCTGCTATGCATTTCAACTTGAAGACAACAAATAAGTCATAACAAAAAAAAAAAAACAATCAACATTTAAAATCTTTATCGACTGAAACACGGAGAAGAAAATCATAAAGTTTGTCGACAGCTGAGCGTTTTTTTTTTTTCCTTCATGCTTGAATGTAAACGGGAGGAGTAATCAATCAATACGATACTAATGTAACAAGCAAAGAATTGTAACAGAGAGAGAGATTTTTGACAATTTACAAGAAGAGGAGGAGGAATAAGAAGAGTTTTTAATTTCTCACCGTGTTCAGAGGTGTTTTTTCGACTTTGAACTCCAGAAATATGCCTCAAGCCTCGGTCTTCACGCTGTTTTCCAAAAAACAAACAAAACACCACGAGAGCCGAGCTTCCTTCATCCGCTCAATAAACTCACATCCTGTTACTGTTCGTGTGTCAACTCCGGAAAAAAGAGATCCTCACTCCTCGATCACAGTTTCATGATTGTACCGGCTGCTGTATTTCTACTTAACGAAAAAAAACAAACACTTAAATTCAGCCAGGTGACACTCTGTGTGTGTGTGTGTACGATGTATTTCACACTTGTTAGTTTTTATCAGGTTCATTGAGGAATATTTTTAAGAGTAGTATTATATTATTACCCACAGTGGTGTGATTTTAGTTTTTTGTTTTTTCAGCTAGTTTTAAAAGCACTTTTTAAAAAGAACTGTTTGTCTTGAGGATTAGCTTATTTTCCTCCTGTTGTGCTGTTATAGTTTTTTTTTTCATTCTTTAAATTTCATTTAATTCCTGATTTGATCTCGGCATCGTCTCGCTTTCCCCGCAGAAGCTTTATAAACGGTGATAGTTGCATTTCTGCTGCATGTGAAAGTAAAGTGGATATTTGGAGATTGTTAAACATCATTTCTTTCTCTGGGACATAGAAAAAGGACTTTTTGGTCTTTTTCTCTTTTTCTTTTGCTTCTTGGGTGACGGTCCGGTTGGAAATTAACTGGACGCTGCTCTGCTTTCTCTGGTGCTCCTGTGATGCATCTTCTTTTTGTAGTGGAATTAAAATGGAAAGTGCTGTGTAAAAAAAAAAAATCATTCATTTAATCAATTTCACACATTTAACTGGCTATAAATGTCTGCTATTCCCACATACATCTCTGTCAGCTATCACTTGTAATATCTCCTTAGTATTAATAAATATTTTAAGGAATTTTCAATCTATCTAACATGAAGTTTTATGTATTTTGGTCACTATCTGTCCTCTAAAATGAAAAGTGGGGTAGCCAAAGAACAAATGAGCTAAGTATAAAAGCCAAGATACACTGATAACGGGCTCTTATTTCTCTCTCCAGTGTCCTCATGAGGAGTATTAATAATGTAAGCCAGACTCTTTTCTGTCGTGGCGGTGGTCGCCATAGTTACAGGACCGTCTGTCCTGAGGAGACACAAACGGTGAGGGAGGAAATGTGATTTCCTGACCTCCTGGGGGAGAACGAGCTTATCGGAGGAAGAAAAAAACACCAATGCAGAGCGTAAAATCTGCAAAATGTATGTGGGATGTTTTTGTGGAAGTGTGTCTCAAACAAAAGCAGTCTATGTAAAAAAAAAAAGACATAAATAAAAGATAATCTGAGGTTGACGGCTGTCAGACGCATGAATGATAGATGAGCTGTAACCGGACACACGAAGAGGACACACAGCGCTCTTTCAAGCTTCCGTCCCTGTCCGACTTATAAACTGATGACATTTTTAACCTTCTGAGATCTGAGCTTTTATTTGGTATGCATTTTTAATTTCTCCTACATATTTGTAATGAGTAGGACCTGATACGTTAAAACACTAAGCATCGTCTTTGAACAGGAAGTAGTTTTAAAAAAAGATAATGTCCTCATATGGGGGACAATAGGTTTATTTTAATGTATAACGATGAATTCACCAGTACAAAACAAACATTAATCTCCTTACACTTACACCAACGATAAAGTCCCAATGTCCTCAAATGAGTACTTCCTGATTAGCTGTGTTGTAGCTTGTTGCTATTGCTAAAATTATTCAAATGTGTATCAAACTACCAACATTATTAAGCATAAATAAACTGTTTTCAGCCATAAAATTTGATAAGTTTTGTACCTGGTCTACTTTTGTCTGGGGATCAGCTATTGATTGACTCAGCCAAGATACTGACATTCTGTTTTTACACAGATTAATGTATTGTACTTTTGCGACTCCAAGGTAGCACAAATGTGTAAGAAGGAGGTCAACAGGTCAAAGTTAAGCAGAAAGAAGTATAAGGTCCAGCAAACCCAAAATGTAATGTCCCCATATGAGGACGCAGGGTCAAAGGAGATTAAAGGACTAGTGTAAAAAATGTATGTAGATCTGTTAGGTAGGAATTTAATTTAATATTCATAAGTATGTTTTAATTAGTTTATAATCACCTGAAAATAATAAGAACGAGCCTTTGTATCTACAGAGTGAGCAGGTTTTCTTCCACGGAGACATGGAGGTATAAAGAGAACTGGATCAGAGGCGGACCCTTTCATTCCTATGAAAGCTGCTTAGTGGAACACGAAGCTAAAAAAATATTCTTCTGTTTTTTTCCTCTTCCACATTACTGGGACAGCTACTTACTGGTTTATTTGCACACTTGTAAAATATAAGTCAGAGAGGAAAAAGTAAAACAAAACTAAAAACGTGCGGGGAGGTAGAAACCCATTATGGGCTTATCCTAAAACCTCACCTATAAGATATAAAACATAACAATGCAAAGTAAAATATCAAAAACTACTACTAGCTACTTCTAGTTTAGCCCTCTGGATATCTGAAATCACTCCGTTTACTATACAGTGCTCAGTGTGTTAATATTCACTGTATTTTTCCCTCAAAAAACAAAATTAAGACGATTAGTTAGTGTCTGAAATCTTGGAGGAAAGTCTTTTTGGGGCCAATAGCGTCACGTGAGGTTGTAATTACACAGTTCGGCCACTAAAATTAGCTTCAAAGCAGGGCGCTCTTTCTGGGGGCTTACAGAAAGGCCGCTATGTTTCTACAGTAGCCCAAAATGGACAAATCAAATAATGTCTCTAGAGAGGGAACTCATAAGTGTTCAGCC
Source organism: Scomber colias (assembly GCA_021039105.1). Classification (NCBI taxonomy): domain Eukaryota; kingdom Metazoa; phylum Chordata; class Actinopteri; order Scombriformes; family Scombridae; genus Scomber; species Scomber colias. Next base: position 1,119,872 of record JAJDFG010000069.1, read on the forward strand.
TCCTTCATGCTCGAGAGATCGGGATTAATGGGCAGAGAGGTATTCAGTTGGTTGTAATCTGCAACCTCACCGCTAGATGGTGCTAAATCCTTCACACTAGTCCTGGTTTGTGTCTGCAGAGATCTTCCTGACCCATCTCTTTATCTTAACCCTCTCTTAAGCACTTCCACCCCTCGTAAAACTTGAAAAAGATCCAGTCGTTTTGTCGTGAAAAAACAAATTAGACACAGAGACCGGAACCTGTGCAACTTGAATCTTTTTAATTTAAAACAAAATTTTAATCTTTACATATTTTGTTTTAAATGTACAATCAAACAATCAATGTAATCATACATAAAATTCTTCTTCTTCTTCATAATAATAATAATAATAATGCACAACTCTATCGACACTACCCATAACTTAAAAAAAAACAACAAAAAGAAAAAAAAAAGGAAAAAACATCGAGATCAGTATGAAATACAATGTTAGGCAACACCACTGGTTAACAAAGACGATGTTCTTCTCCCCGTCGACCCACAGCGGGACAGTCACTGCAACGGAAACACAGGATGAACCCAACCTTCCTCTCACTCTCACACACGCACGCGCACACACACATCCATCTGCCACCACTCTACAGGTAAGGTGCTACTGTTTGTCTCTGTTTGCTCCACCGTCTCCCCCGTCACTTCATTTCTTCCCTCCATCATCATCTTCTCCTTCGACAGGTTTATAACACATCGCCTGACGTGCTCTGAAGGTGATAAAATGGGAGCGGCAGGTGTGTTTTTTTCCCCCTGGCTGTGGAATGAAAAGACGGAGCGTGCAAAGCCTAAAAAAAGAAAAAAAAAAAACTTTGCCAGGCACTTGACGAGATTGGACACGCAAGAGCAAAAGTTGCTGGAACCAGAAGCAGATGCAGCCAGATGTTTCTTTTTACATTTATCTCAGTGGTTCTTACTCAGTATTAACATTGGTGTCTGTTCCTTTAGGTACTGTGCAGATGAAAATATCGACCACAAGAAGAGAGTCAAATTCTGGCTTTTACTAAATTTAGTAATTGTAATTTATAAACTACTTTTTGTGTAATTTATCTTTTCGATGTTTGAATTGTAGTGATTTTGTTGGTGCCACCTGGACAGAGGGATGTCTGCCTTCTATAAATCAAGAAGCACAATGGAAATAAGTAATAATGTTATTTGTTGTAGTGTGTGATTTAATGTCATTTTGCTCTTAATGCCAAATAAATTTAATTAAATTCCTTCTATGTCAGTGGTTCCTGACCTGCAGATTGGGGTACTAAAGATATTTTAAGAAGGATTGAAGGGATTAAAATAAACACACATTACCTCCCCCTACTTTCCTCTACTGTATGCTTTTCTCTTGTGAAATGTTTCAGGCCTTTTAGAAATCTTTCTAATTAAGAGTATTTGTAACCAATATACAGTGAGTTTATATTATGAGTTTACATAGTAAATGATCTGCAAAACTCATAAAATGGATAAAATAACCAGATGGAGTTTTTGGCTAACAGTTTACAGATCAAGTTACTTCATTATATTGGCACAAAAATCATAAATAAAACTCCAATATCACCACTAAGCCATCTTGCTCTTTTATTTGCAACAAATTAAAACAGCATGGAGTCCCAAAATAAATCAGAGGGGGGTCACAAGATGATTAATTACTGTTTCCAACTTCTCTCTAATTCTCTTGTTTTTCTTGGCAACATTTTCTCAGGTGTTCTCACCTCTGCAGGACTCTAAAAACACTTCAAATAGTCAGAACCTGTAGATGCTGCCACAAGCCAAAAATTATGAGAACCGTTGCTCCTCAGAGGTCAAAAGATAAAATATGAGTGGTCATGAGATCATTAACAAGACAGAAAATGGGGGTGGGGAGATCAGATCTGTTACATAAAACTCAATTTATTCTGAATTTTCTTGATGTGATTAAAGGCCAAGAGGGGACATGAGACAGAAAAGTAAAGAACCACTGAGTGATCCAATCATATTTTAATCATGCTGGGTCTTCATTTGTAAGTTCATGTGTCATGTGTGGAATAAAGATAAAGTTTAAGCTCTTTAACTTGCTGGTTCCAGCTTCTCCTCCAAGCTGAAGATTTTCTGCTTTTTCTCAGTTTTTTTAATGATTGTAAATTATACATTTTTCTTTGTATTTTTCGGCAGCAAACTGAACTTTATGAATATTTGACTTTTGGACGGTTAGCTGGACAGAACAGGAGATTTAAAGACATCGCCTTTTTAATCATGAAACTCAATCATTAAATCATTAAAATAATAGTGCAGTTTTGAGCCCAACACTTCATCTCTCACCAATCCTGCAGTTTCAATCAAACACAAACAACTGCTGTAAAACACTTTTATCAATCAAAGCGTGATGTTAACGAGGGCGTAAATATGTAAAATCTTTGTTTTTCAGTGTCTGGACTCAGATCAATGCTTCCAAAGACGGATAGAGTGTTAAAATAATATCTGTCGGGGTCTAACGAGAGGAAGGAAGTCTCTCCTCTGATAATAAACTGAGAAAAATATAAAATCCAACAATCAGCAGTTTATTTTTTGGGGTTTATCTTGAAAATATAAGACGTTATTTCCCTCAGACGTGGACAGATTCACACAAAAAAAAAAATAAGTCAAGTTGTAGCATCGTCACCATCTTTCATCTCCTCGGCAATTATTTTAACGGATTCTCTTAAAACAGTGCAGATTTCCAGTTTTATGTTTTTTGTTTCAAGCCATATAAAAAGTTAATTGATTATAGCAAGATCAATAGTCTAAAAGTAGCAAGAGTAATAGTTTGAGAAGAAAAAGGATTTAACTTGTAACAGAGTACACAGAAGAACTCAAGCCTGGACACTTTTTCCTTTTTTTTTTCTTCCTTTCTTTTTTTTTTTACTTCGCCCGCTTTCACGCTGAATGAATGAACGGGACGGGAGTCGATAGGTGTGTGTCCTCCTCTGACAAACACACGCACACGCACACACACACACACACACACACACACACACACACAGCTCAAGCTGGCTCAGAAGTGAAAGCACGCACTCACAAAAAGGTCTTAACTTTTTCACTTTTTTTTCCTTCTGAAAGTGAACATTGTTTGTTCTTGAAATACAGTACCCATCTGTCTCTCTGTCGCACACACACATACATACATACACATACACACACATACACACACACACACTAAAGACCCAACGTGCACTCGGGGGGGGGAGGGGGCGAGGGAGCAGCCATGTGTGCCATGACACGATCTTGAGATGCTGCCATGTGTTCAGGGATGTGGAGCAGGTGGCGGGTTCCTCTCCGTTCCCGTGGTAACCTGGCTGGAATGTAGTAGCGCTAGAGACGCACACGTTCTCACACACACACACACACACTCACATGTATTTCACAGGTAAACAATGCTTAAATCTGGGAGGACGGACAGGTCTGCTGTGTGTGCGGGGAGTTAGGGGGGGGTGAGTTTCTTTTTCCAAAAACAGGAGCCTGGAGGTTTTCAAGGTCCCTCATCGCATCCCTCATCAGCGGTTCATTCTGACCTTTGACCCCAGCCAGGCAAAAACATCCTTCACCACCACCACGACCTCAGCGCTCAGCGGCAACGGGACAAGGGGTGAGGCACATGAAGAGTGCAAATGAGTGTATCTTTACAGGTTGTGTGTGTGTGTGTGTGTGTGTGTGTGTGTGTGTGTGTGTGTGTGTGTGTGTGTGCGGACAAGCCAGAGCATGCATGTCTGTTTCGGGGGGGATGGGTGTGTGCAAGTGCAAAAAGTGTGTGTGTGTGAGTGTGGGTGTGTGTGTAAAAAGTGCATTCCTCATGTGTGTGCCTTTGACCCGTGACCTCCTCGTGTGTCCTCAGCAGCCAGAACGGTAATCAAGTCTTTTTTTTCCCCTCTCATGGCCCGATTTAGTCTTTTGGGGGGGGGCCACAGTCAGTCAGCGAGGTTCAGGGGTCTACAAAGCTGAAAAAACTAAAAAGAAAACAAGGTCCGTGTGTCAGAGATTGGAGCCGTTCAGGAGGCGCACTCCCTCTTCCTCCACCTCTTCCTCCTCCTCCTCGCTGTCGTCTCCCCCTCCCGCCCAGCCGTCCTGGAAGGAGCGGATCAGTTGAACATGATGGACTCGGGATCTTGGTTTGCCATTTGAGCCATGTGACGAAGGATATCTTTTTTTGTGATAATACCAAGAAGTCGCCTGCAGGGGGAGACAAAGGAGAGAAGAGGAGAGGAAAGAAAAAAAGAGGTTATGACAGTGAGGAGGAGGAGGGTCTGCAGCTGGAGTAAAAGGAGAGAAAACAAACGTCATGTTCTTGTTGGCGAGTTTTGTCCGATTTGGCGAGGAAGTCTTCAATCAGAGAGAGAGAGAAGCACGTGGTTTCAATTTGATTCGATTTTTGGCTCGTAAATTAAATCCCCCCGCCAACAAAAACATGAGTCCCTGAGGAAGCAAAAGTCAGCAGGAGGAGGTGGAGGAGGAGGAGGAGGGAGGGAGGGAGTAACCGCAGCAAGGTGGAGTGAAAGCAGGTCAGAAACAGCACCCAACCGCCCCCCCCCCCCCCCCACTCCCCCCGTAAGAAGTAGGGTGTCATTTCAGACGCTGCACCGGTCCAAAATAAGCTGCTAAGAAACAAAGAGCTGGATCCTACAGGAGGGAGGAGGAGGGAGGAGAGGAGGTGGGAGGAGAGGAGGGGGCAGGAGGTGGTGAGCAGGATGCTGTGAGAAGTTAGAACCTCTGAGAGGCGGGAAAAGAGGAGACGTCCCCGTCACAGGAGTCATTACAGAGGAGGGATGTGGATTTTTTTTTTTTAATTTCCAGGTTATGCAAATCAAGCTCCTGCTTTGGTTTTTCAGCTTTTGAGCAAACAGATGTTATATGACACCTAAACAAACAGCTGGAATAACTTATTACTAATATGTATGAATGTATGTGTCATTTGTATCATCATTCACCATGTTTAGTAATATTTCTAACAGTTTTCTCCTTAAAACATATGCTAAGATGATCTAGTGTAAACTTTATTTCTAGAAATCCAATTTTTTAGTCAGATCTGATTTTTCACAGATGAGAAAAAAAACCCAACTTTTTCTTTTTTATCTGTTCTTGAGTTATAGACAAAGGAGAGAAGTTAGATCAGACTTAGAAATTGGAAATAAGGTTCAAATATGTGAAAACTGTATGAACTGTGCTACAAAACCTGCTGCTTTTGGATTAATCAATAACAAATTTCACATCGTTTTCTGACTCGTGACCAAGGCGTCTCCTCTCCTCTACAGACTCGACCAACCGAGTCTGCCTTTAGTGAGCAGCGAGTCGCTAAATATCCAGAAAAAATTGGAGATTATTTCTGCTGATTCAAGAGCAAGCAGCAAGTCGAGCTAACTGTAAAAATTTAAAACAACGGCCAAATGTTGTGCTCTTGAATCCAGGCGTGAATACAGTTTGAGGTCAGGTGACGAGAAGCATCTGAAAAATAAAGAACAGCTGATAGCGGTGAGGGTGAGGAGAAGCTGTTTATCTGCTACAAAGCTGGAAGAGAGCGAGAGCTGGGTCCAAAAAGCTTCAGGTGTGGTTTATTTTAATACTGTCAGGTGGATTCAGGTGCTGTTAATTGATTAAACGTCCGAAATAGAGAATAAACAAAGGTTTGAACCCAGGTCTGGATGAGAGGAGCTGGAGGTTCGGGGATTAGAGCTACAGCTACTGAGCGGTGGGAAACACTGGTGAGACGTCACAAAGATCAGACCCGGGTTCCACCGCTTGGGACACCAGGTACAGATCAGAGTGTATCAGGGTGAAGGGTCAGAGGTCACGAGCAGGAGAGGGAGAGGGGGGGGGGTGAAGACAATGTTTCCTGAAAGCCAGCAGTGTCTAGTCCTGGTTTATGTTTTTATTCTGAGTAATGACCGGAAACTTTAACCAGAAAGGGGAAATTAGTGTTGATTAGAGCACCTTGTTTCTTTTTAAATGTTAACTAGGATTTAACTTAAGACCAGTTTTAACTAAAATAAAGTGTTAGGAGTAGAAACTGTCACAACGAGGAGGAAAAAAAGCCTCATCAGTGGTTTGTAAGGGTCGAGCTGCACCTTAAAAAAACTATCCTTTATTTGTCTTCTTCTTTGGTGTAGAATAAAGGTAAAAAGAACTCGGAGACAACAAAAAATTAATTCAACTTTAAATATTTGTATTATTTGCACTGCACAGCTGTAAAGAAAGTGAATAAATGTCTAAAAGTGCAAATGCTTCAGTCGGTGTTGAGCTTTATGTGCAAAATGAAGCATGCATGCTGAGTCACCTTATATGTGGGTGCATATATGTGGGTCTACAGGTGCATCTAGAGCTTAATTAAACACTTGTGAAGCCACCTGCCTGCAGATCAGGTGATTTTAACACATTAGGATGATATAATTTCACAGCATCAACACATTATCATACACATGCTGTATATATCAGTATATGTCTGTGCAGCCCTCTAGTGTAAATAATAGATTAAAAATAATATTTAAAATCCAGATCTTTCTTTACTGTACTGAAAAAAACCTCCTTATAATCTTGTGAGATTTAATATTTAAGTCTTTGGCTCATTTTCCTTCCAATAAAATCAGCTTCTTCTTGCTCTAAGATTTCCTGTATTTCCCAGAATGACTCAGCAACCGTCAGACAAACAGGATGAATAACTCATTTCAGTCTGAGTTGGCTGACAGAGTGACAGTAACTGTATTTGCCTGCTGAGCATCAAACCAAACTGACAGAGACACTGAAAGGTTTCTGTTGTGATTAATAAACCAAAAGAAATCTAATGACTCATGAAACAAAGAAAGGACTTTTAAAAATGTGCTTAAAATCCTGGTTTGCTTCGACTGCTGAGAGCTCAAAGACATTCAAACTGTGACGATGTGTCTCGAGCAAACAGCCGCTTTTTAAAAAGTTAAAAGGACAACAAGTTAAAACCATCATTTTAGAAAGCTAAAGCATTTTTCTGATATCAAACTGTTGTTATCACACTGGTTATGTTAAAAATCTACCTGACCATCTATTTATCACATGTATTATTGTTCATCAGAAGTTAAATGTTCTACACATGTGGCGTTTGGCTTTTGTTATAATTATAGGATTATAAAAAAGTTGCTTGAACTTTATTTAAAAGCTACTCGAACGCAGACTTGTATGAGCCGAGGCCGAGGTTTTTGAGGCCTTGCAGGTTTCCAGTGGAATAAAAACATGTTCATTCTCCGAGAAGACACGGCTGGCTCAGAGAGAAAAACATTGGCGGGTTAACGAGTGCCATTAGTAAATAATACTTGATCAAGGTCACGTTATCACCACACGCTCACTAGCGAAGTCACTACGACACTACTTGCACCAGTCATCACAACAACGTCACTCCATCACAGCGCTCACTGCTCACTACACAATGAGGGAGAGATGAGGATGAATCATATCACTACAGATTTTATCCCTCCCTTATATTCAAATTTTAAAAAACCCCCTCTAACATATTAAAACAACGGAAGTCCGCTTTCCCAAGGCGGCTAGCTACTCGCCAAGGTGTTGTTATGGCGACGAGTCAGATGTCGTCAATCTGTGGAGACCCAGGGCGAAAACGGTGGGGTCGAGAGGGGAAGGAATTAAAAAACACAAAAAAAGGGGAAAAAACATTTGTTAATGACGGTAGAAAATTGAAGGGGGAGAACTTTTCAAAATAAAATGACTACTGATGTGAGAGGAAGATGGAGACACAGACATTCAACAGGCATCATGGTTACATGACTGCACACACATGCTGAGGGTTTAAATGTACTGTTGTATCCTCTGACGGCTTTACAGACTAAAATAATCTGAATTCTACCAAAATACTAAACACTAGAAATCAGAAAATAATAATGAAATAGCTTGATGGACATTTTATCTGCAGTAGGAGCTAACATGATGCAGCAGTAAGCAGAGCTACAGTAGCTACAGATGAAGAGTGATGAAGATGAGCTTCTCTGAATGTACTGAGGCCTTTTCAGACATGCAACACTGCTGGCTTCATCCATCTGGCATTAACATTACTGTTCTATAATTGTTATATTAAATAGATGTGTTATATGTTTTAAGTAACTTCTTACAGGCTGCATCAGGTACGGATTTGCAGCTTATTTTGTGGGTGATGTTTATTTCTCTTTCTATGGGACGCGAGTGAATTGCTGTGAGGTTGTAAGTTGAAAAGTTTGAATTTTATCTCTGATAATCTCAATAATAATATGCCAAAAACCTGACAGTGATGATGATGGTGCAGTTTGATCTCAAATGTTATCTTATAATTAAGTCATCTACTTTGTTACATGTCTTCCAAATAACATTATATTTAGATTTTATCCTTTCTTCGTTTTATTTGGATTTTATGTTACTTTATTCTACTCTTGTTATATTGTAGTTTGTTGATGATTAATTATTATTAACAAATATTGTAAATGTTTTAATAAAATGAGACTAAAATGACTAAACCACATTTTTATACATGGTACTATATACTGATCCAACTACAAACTGGCTCATTAAACTGATATTTTCTTTGCACATATCATACAATAGTTACGGTAAATGACGAATGATGAATACAGCGATTTTAACGTGGTGAACAAGTGATATTAAATTATTTTTTGTGCTTTAGTTACCTTTATGTTAATGTGACGGTACTAACTGAGACCTCAGCTGTGTTTTAGGAGTTTAGAAAATATTAAAAAGTCCTCCCTCGTGTCAGGACTTTTATAAAATATTAAACTGCCAGCATGTTAACTTAATGAAGCACATGTCTGAAAGGGGCTCTACAGTGATGTGGGTGACAGTTCCCATGAAGGTCCGATATTACAGGACCCACGAAACACACAAAAAAAGCTTGTCTATATACGATGACATCAAAACTGCAACAGCTGCCATTGATGAAGATGGAGATCAGATGTCGTCTATCTACAGATGTTTGTTTTGTTTTTTTTATTCTAAAAATGAACGACTCTATAAAAGGTGAATCCACACCCGACCAACCCACGGACAACAGAGTGCGTACAATAAGTGAGAGAAGAAGAAGAAAAAGGAGGAGGCTTATAATGTTTAGCCGGGAACTGTCAACAGTTTTTCACACCCAGTTTCATGCATCCCTCCTAAGAGGCGGAGCCTAAGAGACAGGTGCCAAAGTGTATGTGGTGGTGGAGGGTGGTGGGGGGGTCACGTGTGTAAAGGGGCGCGGCTAGTCACCAGGGGCTCCGTGTGCTGCTTGAGCTCCTCCAGATGCTCTAATATATTCTTCTTTGTGATGATGCCCAACACAATCCTGAAACACACATCCATTACTCGGAAAACTGCCCAAAATAAACAACAACAGAATAAACAAAAAAAAAACATCAAACAGAAGAGAGACAGAGAGAGAACAAACAGCAGCAGCACAAAACATACATAACAGGGTTTAACTTAAAATATTAAAACAGATTAACAGAAAATTTTAACTCAAAATCACACAACTCAACACAAAACACTGGATAAAAACTTAACTTAAAGCAAATTAACTTAAAATGTGTTACGATGGGTAGTGACTCTACTCTAATGAATATAAACTAATATGACTTTATACAATATTCAGAATTTAAGTAAATAAAGATGTAAATTATAAAATAGTAATGTAAGTAAATATTTAAGGATAATATTGGTAATATCTTATACTATCTTATATTTTTCATAAAGTTAAGAAATCTAAAGAAAAGACCAAAACAAACTGGTTTTGTCTGATTTACCTTATTATCTCAGAGCTCCATCATCACTGTTTAAAAACTATTAAAACTACATTTTACCAGGTGACATGTTTCTTAATCATAAATGGTCATTAGAGACCCACATACACCTTCCTGCTGCTATAAATACTCACTGGCATGCTAAACGTGCATTAATCGTAGCTGAAAATAGTCCCCAATTACTGCACTGTTTAATATTTGAGCAACATGTGATTAAAAAACTACTTTTATTAATTTCTTTTGCCCTTTTTAAAAAAGTGAAACTACATATTTATTACCTGCTTTTAAATATCTCCCTCTTCCATGAGAATAAATTAATCAAAAGATGGAGCACACATTATTAGTTTTGGGTCTTTTCATGAGTTTTTTTGCTAATGATAAGAAAAGAAATGAGATCTTAGTAAAAATAGATATAAATAAAAATGCAAATAAAAACAACGCTGCTGCACAGTTCCTCTCTGGTGATTGTCACAGCAAAACTAAATTAACTGTATATTGAGATTGAGGAGTCTAGTAGCATCGATCTCTCCTGTAACTCCTACATCCCGCCAGCAGGTGTCTCACTGTAAAATCCCAGCCTGTTATATCAAGACTACACAGACTTCCTGAGAACGAGGGCCGAACAGATCATGAGACGTTTATTATCATTAACTATAAGATGAACAACGCTCGTCATTGTTCTAAATTAACTGTTCAAAAATCTCAAAGGGAGCAAAAACTGTTTCACGACACACATCGACTGCTGCTTCTGACTGACTGTATTTCCCCAGCAGGATAACCTGTTATGTAGTTTTTTGGTTAGTTTCAGCAGCTCCGTCTCTTCTACTGAGGAGACTTTCTGTTATTGTTGAGTAGGAGGGTGAGGGAAGTGCAGCACAGCGGTTGGGCCAGGCCATGCAGATTACAGGGTAGATCCAGGGATCAAAAAGGGCTCATGCAACACCGGACAGTGTGTACATGTGTATGTGCAATGTTTGTCGACCCCAGGCAGAACGAAGGATTAATCCTCTGTTCTTTCAGCACATCTTTGATCCCAAGACAAGTTGTCTTTAACTTCCTACTTACCCGTTGTGAGTGACCAAGCACTGACGCAGCCCCAGCTTTCTGAAGATGTCCACCACGATCTCCATGGGGGTGTGGTCGGTGACGGTGAAGGGGCTCATGTCCAGGATGGAGCGCAGCTTGAGGGGACGAGGGCTGTCAGCGGGTAGGGTGGGTGCATGCTGGGTGAAGTAAACCCTGGAGTTTAACATGATGCCCTCCTGCTTACGACGGGCATTTTCTGTCAGGAGAGGAACAGAAAGAGATCAATTTAAGAGACTTAAACTAGTAAAAGTTATGTCAACTCAAAAAGAGCCGTGCACAAATTCTCTCTTTAGACCTGTAACAAACTTCCCCGACCTTTAAGACTCAACTCAGATTTAGTTTTTGCTTTATGTTATTTTGTTTATCAAGATAACACCTTCCAATCCTGCTCAAGGACACTTAAATATGGGAAAATTAAAATAACTTGGGCACCAATTTAGTCCTTTTGTTGATACAATGCACAGTTTTCTTAAATGAAAATGAATCTCGGCTCCAGAAAGGTTAAACACTATTTTAGTGCTGTGTAACTGCTGAAATGTCATTACCTATAGCAATAGTGATGTCCCTGCGCAGAGCGAAGCCCACCAGCCTCTGGGACTCCTTGGACACTATCACAGGGAAACCATTATAACTGGTTTCATTGATGACGCTCTGCAGCTCCTCCACAGTCAGGTCATCCTGCGTCAGCACCGCTAACGGTGGGTCGCTGCGTCGTGGCCTCATCACCTCCCTGGCCAGCGTAGTGTGCGTGAACTCCTCCTTGGCGTCCAGGAAGGGGTATCCGTTAAGACGGATGTGGGCTTCGTAGATTCCCTCACGGCCAAAGGCATCTCCCACCCATTTGCTGGTCATGACGGCAGCCATGAGGGGGACGATGTACTCCAACCCGCCAGTCAGCTCGAAGACTATGACGACCAGGGAGACGGTCATACGGGTCACACCACCTAGAGAGGGAGGAGAGGAGGAAAATAACACATTAGAAGAAGTTAACGCACATGGAGACACAGAAAGACAGATCCTGGCTTTAAGAAACACAAGTTGTATATTTACATGTTGTGCATAAAATAGAGAGAGAGGGGAGGCAAAAGTGAAGACTGAACATTTAGTTGCCTCAAAAATGACACCAGGGGGAGCTACTGAAAAAAAAACATACATCCTGGGTCTCAATGAAAACCAACTTATATATGTCAGTTTTCTTTTAACCAAGTGACAATAACTTCATGGTAGATATTTTCATGTTTCACTTTCTGGAAAATTGGAAGAGTAATAAAAAATATACTGGAACTTTAAATCTTGTAGGTTATACTATATATTTCTGCTAAGGGGTGAATCAATATAGTATGTGCATGTTGTAGAAATTAATATATAGATTTATAGGACCAGCATGTAAGACTATGGGGGATCTATTGGCAAGAATTGAATTGAATAGTCATTCAGTATGTTTACGTTAGCCTAGACTGAGTCTTTATATCTACAGAGGGAGCTGGCTCTCTTCAACAGAGCCCATTATATGTTGCACCGCCATGTTTCTACAGTAGCCCAGAACAGACAAACCAAACACTGGCTCTAGAGAGGACCTTTGGCATGTTTCATGTCCATCATAGGTTTTCCTACATGCTTATGGAGTATTCAGTGTGTTGCAATCTGTAACCTCACCACTAAATGCCACTAAATCCAACACACTGTTCCATAATAATGAATCTTTTATTTATTGTTATTTTTTTAGGTATACCTCCAACATCTTGTAACTGGGAATGGGGAAATATGGATAAAATCTTATATCATCATGAAAGTAGTTTTATATCTCAATATATTGTGATTCAGTAAACCTCTGAAAATTCAATTGAGAAACATTTTATTGTTAAAAATAACTTGATTGGAATGTATTTTTTGTGATATAAATAAAATACATACCTTAAAAATCATCTAATTCAAGCCAAAACCCTACAGAGCAGTCCAGATCACTGATTTGCAACAATTTCCCAAATGCTCCAGATGTTAAAGGGATAGTTGTGTTAACAGTAAAGCAAAAAACATCTACCAATGTCCATTTCTTGTTGACTCACCCAGACATGCTGCAGCCCCCACCATAGCATAGAGCCCTGGAGTGATGCAGTCAGCGCCCACCTCGCACCACTCTTTGAACAGGAACCAGTCATGGTGGTAATAGGCCAGCTGCTCCACAGCGATGCCAACGATTCGCCCTGCGATCGCCCCGATGGCCATGCTGGGGATGAACAAGCCCGACGGTACCTACAGACCCAACACAGACTGGTGTTAGTGGTAGATTAAAGCCAATATGAAGAACAATCTGCCCTGTAACTAGACGATCACCTTCAGTCCAAAGGTGAATATGGTCATGATGATTTTAAAGATGAGCGCCAGGCAGAGCTGCCACATGGCAGCGTAGACACCGGACCCTGCTGGTCGGTTGGGGTTGTCAGTGAAGGCCTTACTGCCGTTCATCTGGCTGCGGTACTGACAGAGCTGTGAGGACTCCAGCGGACCGCAGTCAGTGAACAGCTCCTTAATCAGCTCACTGGTGTTCTGACGTGTGTATGGGTTTGGGAAAGCAACTACAGCTGTGATGGCCGCCACCAGGATCACCTCCAAAACCGGGTACTTTCCTGAAGGAAAAAGGAAAAACAGAACATGTCAGACTAAATAACGCAATAACACTTAGGGGAGTAAAGATGATTGAAACAATCACACTACTATTCTAAAATTTTTAATTTCCACCTCTACAATAGCTTGACAGTGATCTTCCAGACAATCTCATCAACAAAAATGTTGGAACCAAATCAAAATACTTGCCGAAGCGAGTCGACTTGCGCCGTCTGCACCATGCAATGTTGGCTCGGATGAAGAAGGCGCCCCATAGACCCCCGAACACTCCCAGAAGGATGAAAGGTAGGAGCTCAAACAGGTACCACGGCGTGTGGTACTCCACGTAGAACAGCACCAGACGGCTGTTACCAAATGGGTTAATGGAGCGCAGCACGAAGGCCGCCACCAGGGCAGCGAAGAAGGAGCGCCACAGCGTCTTTAGAGGGAAGTAGTAACTCACCTGAAGAGGAAAGAGGAGAAGATAGAAGACTTGCTATAGTTGAAAGGTTGAATCCATTATCCTCCTACTGAAGCACTACATTGGGATTTTGAAATTATTCCTCATCATTTAAAAATGTCTGCAGCAATTAAAATAAAGACACAATGTCAATTCATGTGCTGTACCTCCTCCAAGCTGAAGAGAACTCCTCCGATTGGTGCTCCAAAAGCCACGGACACCCCAGCTGCCGACGCAGCAGAGAGGACCTGAGTGACAAAAACAAACACACCTGAGTTAAAGGTCTCTAAAACACAGTCTATAATCTATCAATGTAATCAAAAAACTACAGAATATGTGTGGTCATATATTTATATTACTGGTAGAGACAAAAACAGATTCAAAACTTGTGTGATGAATCATCTGTATCTTAAAAGGCGAAATGCAACATTTCAGTTTTTCTTTGCTGTAATGTTAAGCGTAACCTCTTCTCTCTCACCTCTCGTTTCTTGGCCTCATTCTTGCTGTATTTGGGGAAGAGGTAGGAGAAGATATTCCCACAGCAGCAGGCCACATGGACCAGGGGGCCCTCCTTCCCCAGGCTGAGGCCAGACGCCACAGCCAGCACCAGAGTGATGGTTTTAATCATCAGTGTCCACTTGCCCAGATAGCCACGGATGATAAACCCACTCAGGATGGTCTTGATCTGAGGGAGAGGAAGAGGAGAAATGCAAAGGTTAAAGGTCTTTTTTTATCCTTCAAATTAAGGCATCCTTTCAGTTTTTATATGCTTAAAAAAACTGTTTCGAGTTTCATTTTCAATCTTTTTGAGAAAATCCACCCAAACTTTGCTTTAGCTGCATCTCTGCCTGATCTTTTCCTTTATTCTGCTATTGTCAACATGCTCAAAGTCACAGACCGCTACATGCTTTCCCTGGCAATGCAGTTCCCATGGCAACAAAGAGATAATTTTTCTTCTAGAAAGCTCAGAGCGCTCACCTCAAAATGCCTTTTTTCCCTTTTTTTTTCACAGCACGGCCAAAAATGCCGCATCTCCCTGCTGCTCTTAAATTAACAATTTTAAGGCACTTGAAGGCATTAAAAGGAAACCCATGAGCATGAAAGCACACTGTGTGCATGTGTGTCCCTGAGAGTGCACATAACCAATTAAACCACTTTCATGGAGAGTTAGAGGCGGATGCAGAGGCTTGAAGACTTTTCCATTTCATTTACTGCTCTAAGCTTCTGACACCCGCAGACAATCGATCGGACGTGAGGAAAGAACCGAGAGATAAAACAGAACATTTGTAGTCTGCAGAAATCCCACACAAGCTCCTTCACTCGGTGTGTAGCCAACTCTGAAACCCAGCGAGAGGAAAGACACTCACAGAGATAGCCTGCTAACTGCAATATGTTGATAAAAAAAAATGCTCTGTGGTAAAAAAACATTTTTGGGTTATGCAATGTTGCTTAAAAACCAACTTGTTTCCCACGAGAACGTCAATTGCATTGAATGACAAGTTTGTGCAAGTTCATTTTCATACGGTACCGTTTCCTAAAGCACCATTTTCCTCACCTCAGGGATCCCAGAGCCGCAGGCGTAGGGTGCAAACACCTTGACCAGACAGACAGCCAGGAAGGCGAAGGACAGAGCCCAGTAGATGTACATGAAGTAGTTCATAATGTACGAGCCCGGACCCTGCAGAGCGGCAAGAAAGAAGGAAGAAGTAAAATAGTGAAACTAACTGGCGACAAAAATCTAATTATACATACAATGTGTGAATGAGTCACGTGTGTTGTGCGTTGTAAGGGTCTTAATTATCTCTAAACTGTCTCCTTCACTGTCCACATCTTTCTCTACTATGACAGAAGTTTCTGTGCCTGTGTTAGTCTACCTCCGCCTGCCCAAGTATTAGCTCAGCCCAGCTCTTCCACTGAGGACACTTGTCCCTCTCAGCAAAGGTGGTCTCATTGGACGTCCAGCAGCACTGCTCGTGGTTGAACCACATGGCGCTCAGACACACGCCCTCCTTCAGGTCGTTCATCCAATCAGCAGCAATGTCAATCAGGCCAGCCAAAGCACCTGGCAGGAGGAAGACGGAGGGAAAGTGGGAAGGAAAAGACGGATGAGGAGGTGAAGGCCGGGTGGAGAGAGGAAGAAGGAGGTAGAAAACAAGAGAAAGGCAGTAGGCAGTTAGCTTGGTGGTTACACTACAAGTGTTATATTTATATGTGCCCGTTATCTTCACACAGGTATTTTTTAATCTAGAGTTTCTTGACTACATCGAAGAGCCAGGTGTTCGAATCCTCTACAGCCATGCTAGCAGAACGGCGTTGCTTTGATAGAAGCCGACAAACAGACATGTTACAGGTCAGATGGGCCTCTAACAGCCTCGTAAACCAACAGCAGTTTGTGAAATAATCACTGTAGATTCATGTGACAGTGACACAAATGTTCTCTCAGCACGACTTTCAAACTAATGTATTTCAAACAGAAGTATATTTTGTGCCTGCAACATTTTACAATTAATTTATTTCTATCTTAAGTTTGGAGGTGGCTGGTTGGGTAGATAGAGAAATACAGACTGCTGTTCACATCCCATTTCCACCACAAATTGGGACATTCATTATGTTGTGGTGTTTATGTTGCCATGACGACAAAGGTTGCATAACTTTGAGGAGGTAATGTGAGCAACTTCATCGTTTAAGTGATCATTTTAACCCAAACCAAGTGTTTTTTGTGCCTAAACATAATCAGACACATTATAGAATATAATATAAAACTATTTTATAACAAATTAATATTATATTCAAAATATTTATTTTTAATACACATATATTACATAATTATTTCTTCAATGGTGATTGTCCCAAAGTCCTGACTGACAGAAAAAACCTGGTGAAGGCACAAAAGATACTTCCAATTGAAATGCAAGACTAAATTTTGCATAAACCCTAATTTGAGCTGAAACATGTCAACAAGTACCCCAGGTTATTTCTTCCCCTATGTATCCCAGATCTAAACTTTACCACAAAAAGCCATTTTATAGAAACTTCACTTTGGTAAAAGGGCCTGTAGATTTTCTGTCCTGTGTTGGTCATACAAACATGAATAATTTATGAGATTTTATGACTTAAGAGGACTGAATTATTTGTGGTGAGGCTCTGTAGGAGAGAGAAAATATGCTTATGAGCAAGTGGGTAAAGCAAAAGACCAAGAGAAAAAGACTGAGTGTGAGCTGCCTTAGGCAAAGCATGTGAGAGTCACCAGCAGAGGAGATAACAGCTCTGTGCTTGTGTGTGCTTGTGTATGCTTGGGTGTGTGTGTGTGTGTGTGTGTGTGTGTGTGTGCTTGTGTTTGTGTGTGTGTGTGTGTTTGTACAGCACGTGTGCATTAGTGTTACCTGAGGCCAAGCCAGTGAGCGTCACCACCAGCCATCCAGACCAGGCATCGTACAGGCTCTTTGTGAACTCCCATGCTGACTCCTTCTTCTTACTGTTTATCTGAACACACACAGAGAGCACACAGGCAACTATTAGCAGAAATATTGAAGCATGAATAACAGGAAATGAAACTAATAAGCTTGAGACTGAAGAGAAAGTGTCATTAGTTGAACTTAAACAGAGGTAGGTCAAAGGTTTATATCTATCCTCCAATGATAAGTATTTCCGTAATCTACTCTGGTGACCTGATTTCCTCTGTTGAGTCAATAAAACAGTTGATTACACCACTTCCTGGAAGGCAGGTGGGACCGTGTTATAAAAGCACAGTTTGAAATCATTCAAATAACATTCAAATTCTCAGAGATATAATTTCCACGAGTTATTCACTGAAACACTTCTAGACAGCAGACTGTGAAACTGTGTCAATATTTGGACTAAAGTGTTGACAGAGAGGTTGTGTAAGTGAGGCAGGAAGGAAACAGTTCAATCATGACTTCTTTACAACTTGATTTTTTACAACAGAAGATCTTCGACA
This sequence comes from Scomber colias, assembly GCA_021039105.1. Classification (NCBI taxonomy): domain Eukaryota; kingdom Metazoa; phylum Chordata; class Actinopteri; order Scombriformes; family Scombridae; genus Scomber; species Scomber colias. The sequence goes on from JAJDFG010000069.1 coordinate 1,137,752, forward strand.
AGAGGTGGCTCAAATAATGACAGCTCAGCGGCATTTTCATTGTATTTTCTGCTGATGAAGATTGAGACAAATAATCTGTTACTGCTGCAGGAAATGTAGAAGACAGCTGAGGGTTTTCTTGCTGACTCAAAAAATGCAAAAAAGGAACAGGAAGTAGACTGAGCCAACATGGATCCTTGTGTGCTCTTTGAGCTCTTGATCCTTGTGAGTATCGGTTGAATTTCAAACAAAATAAATATGAGCATCATTTTCAAAAGCCCTTTAACGTTATATCCATGTTTTAAGAGTTCTTCTTGGGTTGCCGAACAGCATCTACAACCCTTCGTCAGACAATGAGATTGGGGTCAGGACTAGCCAGATGTGCTAAAATATGTAATTAGGCATTTTTTTTTAATCTTCAAACAACCACTTCCTTAACTAGTAACCTGTACAACATCATGAATGACTTTGAGGTGGTGGAGACTGTCTGACAGTGTATCATTATCTCTGTTTGTATTATAAATTGCGTTAAAACAGCAAATACAGTTAAAAGACTCATTGGAGAGAGGACAGGATGAAGCAAGAAGGAGGCTTTTATGGCTTTTTACACCACCTTTGAGTGTGGATTTGTTCTGTATAAACACCACATAGTACTTCGTCTGAAGAATACGGAGATCTTTAAAGGTGCAATACCATATTTTCCCCACTAGATGTTGCACTAGAGCACCAGCATCTCAGACTAAAACAAATGTCTGCAGCGTTTGCTAAATTTGCCAATTTCTTACTTTAAATGTTTTCAGACACATATATTAATGTACTGTTTAGGTGTAATATGAGAAAGCTTGTGACCTGGCTGCCATGTTGGAAATGGACGTAGACGTGGGAGGACAGGAAGGGATGAATGTTTCCGAATCTCACATATTGCACTTTTAAGATTTGAGGTTTCATTTTACCTTCCGGTGTCTCTCTCGGTCCTTGCACTTCTCGCGGACCCAGTCGATGGTGTGGAAGTCATCGTAGGTCCCCACACCAGGGATGGGCTCCTCTAGGAAGTCCAACAGGTGGGTGGTGCTGCTGGGTGCCCCGCCCCCGTTAGACATGACGTAGTTAGACCCTGAAGAAGAGAGAAAACAGAGATGGTTAACATCAGAAATTCTACTCCAATAAAATAAGATATAATAATGTAACGTCCCTTTAAAATATAACAAACATATGAGTTTTGGCCTTTAATTTAAAACTATTTTGCTAGACAAACCAGTGTGAAAATCATGTATGTCTCTACAATATATATCAAAGAGAAACAAGTACCACTGATTATTTTTACATTGTCAAAACAACACAAAAACATTTCAGCCACACATCTGATCCTTATAAATGATCCTGAAAAGTAAAGAGATCTGTCACAGTCCTGCTTGTTGCTGGCTCAACATTAGTGCTACATCTCCTTGATTATCTGGCACACTAGAAACACTGCAGAGCTCACTGCACAGTCACCAGAGATATAATGAGACTGTCGGAAACACAGCCACACCGAGAGAAGCCTGCGAGGCCCGCAGCCCATCAGCAAGTGGAGGTTTATTTGCACCACTGAGACTTTTGGTTGAGTAAATATCACTGAAATACCTGGAAGAAATCTTTTATCCACATTCATACACACAATCACACCTACGCTAGAGCATTCAAGCTTGCAGGTGGATGTGTGTGTCTGCAAATGCTCTCTTATATTTAATTTGAGACATCTCAGCCTTCAACAAGACCATCTCTAGTCCATTCTCTACAAACCAGACTTGTTATACCTAAAAGTAGATGTGTAAATGACACTTGAATTATTTGTTATACCTTCAGTGGCTGCTTTTGCCCTAAACAACACTGGCATTATTAGTCAAACAAGGGAAGTGTGAGGCTGTGACTAACAACGCTTTGAGGTAAATGCTACATGACATACTGACATGCTGATGTTTAACAGCCTTTCTCCACAAGGCCACAAGACCTCTGCATCACCTCATGAGAACCACCGCCAAGGGGGATGCTGAAAGCGGAAGCACAGCAAGCAAGCAGGAATCTGTTAGGCTAAAGGCTAAACGCAGTCGACCACAATCCCATCAATCTTCCAATAACCCATCAATATACCTCGCAAACATCCGCTCTATCGACAATAAACTAGACTACCCAAAACTACCTGACAAACTGATGTGCCCTCATCTTCACCAAGAAGTGGCTGTACGACCACCCTCCAATCGGACAAGTTTGTTTCTTTTTAGGGTAAGGCTGGTGTATGGATGCTAGGAAGGGTCAGTAAACCGCCAAACCACAGCGATACGTTGCTTTTTCACCACGGTAACAAAAACCCCATACTGTCACGATACTATTTGAATACTTCCCTCAATACCCATCATCAAATTCACCGCGACTTTACCACCATAGACGGGTTGTAGCATCACGTCAAATTAAATCAAAGGACCCTTGCACTGTCGGCTCTGAGCAAGTCCGTACAAATGGTCATATTTTCTAACTAGGTATTGTTTAACGGGAGACATTTTTGATACTACTTAGTATTGATTTATTTCAGTCGATACTAATCAGCATATGAATGTTCAGCAAATTTCATGGCAATCCATCCAACAGTTGTTAAAGACATCTCACTAAAATCTACAAATGTCAACCTGTATGGTGATGCTTCAAAGGATGCCAACATTTTTAAAGGTTTCATCCTCTGGAAACAATGAATGTTGGCACGAACTTTCAAGGAAATTCATTCAGTAGCTGCTGAGATCATTTCAACCTGGATCAAAGTGGCGGATCAAGCGACTAACCATTGATGCCATCCCAGTTAAACTACAGTTCGTCTGAATGTGTGATTGTATCCATCTACAGGCTGCAGGACAATGACCTTGTCCAGTCACTTCAAAGAGGACGTAAGATCAGTCACGGCACATTTTCATAATTACAACAACAAAAAAAGAAAAGCAAACATTGTCCAACCGCCCTTCAGATGATCTTCTTGTTAATGCTATAAATACACAAGCACAGTGACTTTGTTTATAACAATGACATGAGATGCTAAATGTCACTGGTTCGGTCTGATGCACAGATCCAATGTGAGGAGAGAGAGAAAAACATCCTCGGTCATATCCGCACACACAGACACACACATGCACACACTTTAACAGGGCGAGGAGAAGCAGCCTGGAGGGTTATTTTCTCCGCCTGTTATCTGGAAAACATCACTGGATTTACTGCTTTTTCTCTTTGCCGGCTGACGTGGTCCCAAAATGAGAAGTTTCCCTCAATAGGAAGTGATTTTTTAACGATACAGCACTCAGACACTGTTGGAATGATTAAGCTTTTTTTTTTTTCATCCTCATAATTCAATAAGTCAGTTTTCAATTTTGAAAAATGAATGGGGGTCATATCCTTAACTTAAAGATGCATCTCTCCACAGTTTATCTGGCACAAAGCCTGTTTGATAAATAAGGAACAGACCTTGCTCTGACATTTGAAACTGTCAAAAACACTGGAGCCCCGAGCCTCCTACTTCTGACACCACAAATATGTGAAGCTTCTTCATCTGGATCACACAAAGGCAGGTCTGTGTGTAAAATAGCAAAAGCTTAAAGCCTCTCTTTAAGTATTCAGAGAAACACAATAAGGAACTTTTTGTGACACATTAGAAGATAAAAGACTAACTTGTTTCTGCCATCTGTTTATATTCAGCAACAGATTCATTTGTACTGACATGGATGTAATTACAGTGTTTGTTAACATCGACAGTGAGGCTAAATTTGGCTCCACCAAATAGCAAACAGAGCTCTCATACCACTGAAGAGACTGAACACAATAAGCATCCAGTCAAGAAACTGGGATACTAAAACAGCTGTTAGCTTAATGCTCAACACTCCATTTTTTAGTCAGATCTGATGAGGTCCTAAACTGCCTCACGTACAGATTTAACTGAAATGTGAGTCAAGTGAGCTCAAGAGTAATGTAATTTGTATGACAGTGAAATCATAAACATGTATGACACGACTGTGCTAACATACACGTTCAGGATTATTTGATGTGGAGGCCAGAAGATGATACAGATGATGAGGATGAGAGGAAGAAGAAGGACGCAACATGTTTATTTTGGTAAAGCTCTAAAGTGTCGATGCTGAATGATAACGCCAGTGATTATGACTTTTTAAAAAAACCACATGACCTCCAATCTCACTGTTCTGGCAACGGTCACATAGATCAGTTTCACATCCGATGTCTAAGACCACAAGTGTAAGTGGCCCAGATTTGATATGAAAAGAAAAACATGGATTTTGGTTTGTTCACACGTCTGAGAAATAAATCAGATCTGATCTTACTATAAAAGGTAGAAAAAGGTCCACTTTCTCAGACAGAGATTAAGACTAGTCCTAGACTGAAGACAATAATCTATGAAAATATCCATTAAGAAACAAGTCTAGTCTTGGACTTTAATCCCTGTCTGGGAAACTGACCCTTAGTGTCAACTTAGAGAATTCTTCGCCTCAACAACATGATTTATGTCCAAAACTTATCATTTAAAGTCATCAGGAGGTGGGAAATTAATAAATTAAACTCTTTTATTGGCAGTTTACTTTCCAAATAAACATTTCTGACCCTTTTACAATCTAAACTGAATTTAAATGGATAAAAAAATGCTGAAAAAATACCAAGAGATAACCGAGAACAAGTAATAAGAAGATAAGATCTTGGAAAGTTTGGTTCCTTATCGTTGTGTTTTTATGGATAATTTGCCTCAAACTAAAAAATGTCATTTAAGCAACATTTTCACGTTTTGAAGTTACTCTTTTCAACAACAGCAATTTAGAGTCTAGAGAATTGTACAGATTGTGATCGACGAGCTTTAGACAATTACTTCTATTTTCTACAGACAGATAAACTGGAAGATAAACTTAAAACATTTAACTGTGTTTCTGTGCATGTGACGTCGATCCGAGGCCACATGAACACTGTTATATGGTTATTTTGTTACAGTTCGTCTCCATTTCTCCAGCTGTTATCATTCAGTCAGTCAGTCACGCCATGAGTCAGACACTTCTCAACTGAACTTTCCAGCATTTTGTGATACGATGCTGTTGGCAGCAGCGAATGTTACCGAGGAGACGAAAGCTCGTTCAACCTTCAGCTTTTATTTCCTGACAGAATCGAATCATTAAGTATAAATTCTGCTATTTTACCAGCTAAATTCAATTCAGTTTCTGCCAAAGATGCGAGTGTAGACAATTGAAAAGAAGTTAATTTTCTAGGTGGTACGATCGGTAATAACATGAAACAAAACTAGATCTACATGTTTTCCTTTTGCAGGTCTCACAAGGTTAAAAGATAAAAGGTGTGAACGCAGAAATGTGGGCAAGACTAATGCCAATTAAATGACACACCATGGTTAATACAAAACCCAGAAAACCTTTGAATAGCTAACATACACATTCCTGGAAACAATACGTATTATCTACAACGTATTTAAGCTCCTGAGTACAACTATAGGTGGGGTTGGGTTATGTTCATAGCTGTTAACCCTCTGTGATCTGCATTAATAACAACAATCCCTCTGATGGCTCTAAACATGGCCATATAACAGATTATAAAACAATTTGGAGTAAAGCTTTTTTGCACATGAGCAGAAAATGTTCCCCTTAGTGCCCACCGAGACCGAAGCAGAGGATAAAGTCTGTTTCCCACAGTATGCATGTTGCAGAGGCTTTAAGAGTGAAGCTGATTAGCTCATATCACACAGCCTTTGATGCTCGGTGCCATTAGGGACACAGAGAGAGGAAAGAGGTCGTAACTCTTTGGCGAGAACTTATAAGAACAAGCAGGGGTAAACATGGCCAAGTGCGGCTTTTTTATCTGACCAGCGATGTCCTGCGATATGTTGCTGATGTTGACTCGGCAGCCGCAGAGGTTCAGGCTTGGCAGGCAGACCGATGCTATCATTCTCCATTTTGGCTCCTGAGTGACGGCTACAGTCTGGACGGTCCAGGGATGTGTGTGTGTGTGTGTGTGTGTGCGCGTAAGAAGGAGGCGGAATGACTCATGAACAGTAGCATCTGATAAAGAGGTCCAGTTTATTTTCCCAATAAGGAAATCTAACCTCTATGATATCATAGATGATAAAAGCTGGATTTGGCACCGCTGCTCAGCCGTGTGGCCAAATTTCTTCCCTGTGGTCATTTGTGGTACTGCAACATAAAATGAAGCCCAACATTTTTCCCTATCGACCACCATTGTAAAAGAGATCTCTGTAAAACAGTTAATTGGACACCTCAAACAGCAAACAAGGTTAATTATGACTCTATTATGTATTTTTGATCCATGGAGGTTTTATTTGTAAAACAGAGAAAAGCGAGCGATGAAGAGTCTGTGGGCGGAGCGGGAACTTGCAGAAAGGGCCAGCGGGGGAAAACACTACTGCTCATATTTGGTCGGTCACATAACACAGAGGCAAATCCAGAAACTTTTTTTGGGGTATGCATCAGCCTAGCAATTCGTATTGAACTGAATGTGCGCCATTTTTGGTTCAGTATCGATCTCTCATAATACAACCATGCTCTAGATCAGTCAAAAGTATCAGTAGAAACGAAAAAAATACTAAATACTTCTTTGGATGTAGTGGATTTCTAACTCCAACTGTTTTTTAGATGGTTATATATTTGATCAATGTTCCTTTAAGAGTCTTCAGTGCTTACATCTGCTTAGTAAACACAAGAGAGTCAAAATTGGGAAGACCTACAGTCCTTTAACTTCCGGCTTAGTTGGAAAAAGGTGGTGATGAATTAAAAGTTAGTGAGGTTTCTCTCCAGAGCGTGATGACTGTGTGTACAGTTGCTGTCAAAGAATTTGATTAGAGTAATAATAATCTTTCTCTAAAGGAAATGAAAACTTTTCTGCAGAGTTTTCTCCACTCACTTCCTGAACAAACAGTTTCTGATGCCCAGAATCAATCACAAAGAGAACTGAAACTGTTCCTGAAAATGCAAAGGCTGATGCTGACGAAGGATACAAATGCACAACTTAAGTAGATTGTTTTTTAATAGGTTATTTAATCCACCCATTGAACGACATGGTGATGGTGATGGCTTGGTCTGTCTTTATGGGTGTGCGTTTGTGGTAAAATTGCTCCAGAAAATTCAAGGAAGATCTATGAATTTAAAACAAAGTAAATAAAAAGACTAGCATCCCCATGTCAGAGAGGTTACTTTCCCACATGGGCCACTGTTGATGATTCATGGTCTGACTCATGAGCAAAGTGGAACAAACTTGATCGAAAGGCAACAAACAACAGTATAAGGAAGCACAAAAAAAGTACTACACAGCCGAGCCGTTACAAAAACACTGACCAACATAACCACACACACACACACACCCACAGACACACACACACACACACACACACACACACACAAACATAGTAGAAAGAATATTTAATACAGTGAGACACAAAGCTTGCAGCCAGGAGGAGCGCTATCATCAAGAAATATATAATGGCACCATAAATCAGAGTGCTTTACAGTAGACATCCTTATATTGCTTCAATAAATTTGCACCTGAGAGACTAAAAGCACCTTAAAAAGTACAAAGAATGAGACTGATGGTGCTGCTGTGCAAAAGTCCGACCTCAGACGTAGGTATAAAAGAAAAAAAGAAAGTGGCTGATTTAGATGATGAAATTTTCCATCGTCTGGTAAGAAACTCCAGTGATGAGATAAATCAGACAAAAGTCCCTCTTGTTGTTGATGCTGCGCTGCACTACACTGCCAACAACCATCGGAGCTGAATCAGTGTGTGGAGCCAGGCGAGGGTGACGCCACGGAAAACAGACACCAGAGGCAAGACTGCATAGGAGCACGTCGCCAGCATCACGCTTCAATGGTCCAGCGGGCACGCCTGTGCTGACACGCAGACAAAAAAAAGACACGCTCACACACACCACACACATAAAAATAATATGGCTTCGGTTTCTTTCCACCTATGACGAGGCAATTCTCATCAGCCTGCATCGAGGGTGGATAACATCACTTCTCTAAATGAGCAGCGTTTCAGAGCTTCCTGTTTGATCATGATCGATAAGAATGAGCATCGGCCTGACTGCTCAGAGGTTTCTGTGTCTAATATTTGGAGAGAATCCAGGTTTTCGAGGTTTCTCTGAGTCATACAACCGCCCCTGTTTTCCTCGTTTATTAGGCCCTGTCTACTACTGTTGACTAAATCAGATCAGAGGTTTAGGAGGCGGTAGGCTGGGACGTTCTGGGTCAGCCGCCATCATATGATCAGCATCATAAAGTGACCCCGACAACCTCCTAATGGGATTGAGGAGCCTCGTTGTAGACCAACGCCAGCCTGATGACCAGTCTCGTGGAGGATTCCCAGTTAAACAAAAGCCCCACTTCAAAAAAACAGAGCTATCCCTTGTTCGCGATATCAGCTATTACCTGAAATGTCAGCATTGACTGTGTTTGCATAGTTGTTGGTCTGAGTTGAGTCTTGGAATTAAATTAGGAAGAAATAGCAGAAATAACAGTGTACAGACAATTAGAGCTGCACCGATTAGTCAGTTAATGGATTAGATGTCAACTATTCAACCTATTAGTCATTTTCAGTCATTTTTCAAAGAAGAAAATGTCCAAATTCCAGCTTCTTAAATGCGAATATTTTCTGATTTCTTTACTCTTCTATGGCAGTAAACTAATTATCTTTTAGTTATGACTGTTGATCTGAACAAAAAAAAGACATTTAAGGTTGTTAGTGATCAACAATTCTCACCCTTTTTGGATGAGTTAATAATGAAAGTAATTGTTAGTTGCACTAGACGACCAGTTTCTCTTGTTATCAAAGCAGGAAATTGGCAAACAAACTCAGCTCTAATACAATTTGTTTGCACCAGAAGATTTATAGATGAAGCCGCTTCTACGTGGAAAAAGTGCTGGATAGAAATGGAAGTGACGGATGTGCGATAAGATGTGCTCACCAAGACGCTGCTGCAGGAGAACGAATAAACCCCCCAAAAAACCCCTACTCATTCAAAAGTCGTAAGAGAGAGAGAGAGAGAGAGAGAGAGAGAGAGAGAGAGAGAGAATGCAGCATGTGGTGCCTTTTGTATAAAAGTGGATGTACGCAGCAGCAGATCTTTTGCTAAACTCACTGGGGTCTTTTTGTCTCTGCTCGCTCACCGTGAGAATCTAACAAGGCCTGGAGGAACCCGCACACACACACACACACATAATGGAGAGGAAAACTCCCAGAAGGCCTCAGGAAAAAAAGACAAATACAGATCCTGTGCAAGAATTTGAATTTGTCACAAAAAAGTGACTATTTGGCACCGTGGCACCATGCATGTGTTCATTATGCAACCTGTTATGTGTGATGTGAGGTGACATCCTCAATCTGGCCAACAGGTGTCCTCACACTGCATAAAGGTTGTGAAACATTTCAGAGAGACACACACACACCTCATAGATCTCTTGACATTCACTTTAAGATATTATATGTGGTTGCAAGTGAATTAAAATGGATGCCCCTCTCTTTAGTCACTGCTGCTGCTGCTGTTTAAGACTACAGGCCCAGAGCACAAGCCCTTCACACTCAGTCTGCTCTTTCTTTATCTCATTATCTCCGGGGCTGACGTGCACAAACACTGCTGGTAAATCAATCATAGACCAGGTGAACATAGGCCACATAGCAGTTTTCCTTCCCCTTAGGTTTACGCTTTGTCATCATAACTAATGGCAGCTCTTAATCCACAGCAGAGCAAGAGGAGGGCGGCTTTAAGCTTAAACCTGCCCTGCGTCTGGCTGCCATATGTATGGACGTATACGCTCCCTATACGAGGAGGAGAAGAAGAAGGGAGAAAGAAGAGATAAGAGAGAGGTGGGGACGTGGCGTTACCTCTTTTAGGGATCTCCTGCAAGGGGATGGTGTCCCCTCCCCCGTCGTAGGGCAGATAGGGGTCGGCTGCAGCGTCCTCCTCCTCCATGTTGACAGCTGAGAAGCCGAGGCTAAAGCTAGGCTAAAGGCTTCACTGCGCACTGCTCGCTGCTACCGCTGCCATGTTTACCAGGGAGGACACAAGCGTGGCTGTATGTGTGTGTGTGAGTGTGTGTGTACAGTCCTCCTCCTCCTATCTCCCTCTCTCTCTCTCTCTCTCTCTCTCTCTTCCTCCCCCCTCCCTCCCTTTTCCTCTCCCGTTAGCTCTCTCCACTGCAGCAGCTGACTGCTAAGGGCTGATGATGTCATCGAACGCGAACACGCACTCGCACGCACAGACACGCACACGCACGTACACACACATTGAGCTTCGGTTGCTAGGGGAGATCAGCGAGCCGAGCCTGTATGGGACAGACCATGATGCCGGGTCACAAGGGGGGTGGTAATAGAGGGTGGTAGAGGGTAATAGAGGGTGGTAGAGGGTGGTGGTGAGTGGAGTGTGAGATTGTATGAAGGGAGAGGGGTGGGGTCATTTTGTGGAGCCCCCTCCTCCCCTCCTAACTCCTCTTAAAGGGAGGTGGAAGGGGCCTTAATGGAAAACTCCACTCTGAGTATGTTTAGGAAGAGGGAGTGAAAAGGAAGTTTTAATTGCTTAGTATGTAGTGTAACAGGCTGATAGGTGAGGTTATTAGAGAGTTGATTAATGAAGCTAAAATCATTTCCTGTTTTTCATTTTCTTATGTGATAGTAAATTTGGTAATTTTAGACCCCTGTTCTGGCAAAAATAATCACTTTAAAAGGTGCAGTGTGTAGGATTTAGTGGCATCTAGTTGAACAGACTTGGCAGAAATAGAATATAATATTCATAAGCATGTTTTAATTAGTGTATAATCAGCTGAAAATAGGAATGGTTGTGATTTTGTTACGTTAGAATAAGCCCTTTGTATCTACATAGAGAGCAGGTCCTATTTTTTGTTGTGGGACTCCACTAGAGTAGCTTTTTGTAAAACTCTTTATTTATTATATACTGGCCCTTTATGCAGCCCCTCAGTTCAGCCTCTTTCTCTTAATGGGTAGGTTAAGCTCCTATCTATTTAAAGAGCCCCCTCTGATTGGCCAGTTTTAGGAGGCCTACCATTGTGTTATTACTAATAAAAAACCCAACACTTCCTGCTTTTTTATCTGCCACTTCATAGTAAAAGCTTTTAAATGACTAAATAAGTAAAGACTTTTATTGTGAAGAATTTAAAAGGAACCGAATTAGCAGAGCTTCGTTGTCAGCGCTAAAAAACAATCTACGCAACAACATATAGAAATATTTAGAGATTCTTGCAGATCAGTTAGAAATAACGCAGAACAAGCAGAAACAGGCATAGTGAGGATGATGATGATAGATAAAGAGCTGCACATGACCAGCACAGCTTCAACAGGTAAAATACCAACTGACAGAAGTAGATAATTTACGTCAAACATGATGCCGATCAAGTAATTAAACTGTTCGGATACGGTGTTACTGTGAAAAAGAACATATTTAGTATACTGTAGAGTTTTATATACATGTGAGCTCTGCAGAATCAGGTCCATAGTTCACACATGTAGCATAAAACATGAGATGGTCCATGCCAGACACGTCCTCACCTACTGAAAATACTCAGTTTGGTTTAAGCGAAGGTTGCAAGAGGCAGGATATGATGCAAAAAGTACACAGTGGTTTTAATTCAGCGTGTTTTCAAGCTTTTCAACAGAAATAAAACATCTTTTATTTCCATTAGCCTCACAGTGGCTCGATCAGGCCCAGGTAAAACTGTGTTTACCCAGCAGCAGCCACATGACAGATACTTCAGCAACACACCCACTTACTCACTATAAATTATCTGGAAAATGACCTGCTGTATTTACACACGGGCTCAGTCGGACATTACATGGACTTTGTACTTTGGAGCCGGCAGAGTAAAGTCTGTTTAATATCCAGTGTGACTGATTTTTAGACATTAGCATTTACATATACAACTACTTAAGGGTTGCTGTGCATGTGTGAAAGTGTTTAGATCTGAAAACACAATAAAAATGATTAAAGAAAGAAAGTAAGCTTTTAAATTGGACTGATTGTTTTGGACACTAGATTAGACTACAACTGCTGCCTTGCCTGCAGTAAGCAAAAAGTGGGTCTAATGTCACAGACACAGCAATTACACAATCTTCCCCTCCATTGTTCACACCACAGGGAGGATGTGAAACAAAAACAACATGTGAGCGATCATCTGGGCGTCCAGTAACATCTGTCCCATAAGACACATTTTACGAGCTCTTATTGTAGAGAAACACCAGAGGGGAGCTTCCTGATTTCCATGTTTAAAGTTGAGTCCTACTTTACTCATTTCTACTACCTCTGAGTCTGGATTATGTGGATAAATTCATAAGGGATCATAAGTCATTGCATTTCAACACAAGCAGGTGTTTCGTAAACTTTCTAATCTCGTGTTATTATATGAAACAAACCTCTTTCCACATTCCTCGCGGTTCCCAGGCTGTAACAATAGCCTGACATTTCACACGGTGTAACTTTGTCACCGCTATGCTATAAAATCACAGTCTTGTGATGCCTGTAAGACCACCACCAGCATGATGGCCCCCTTACCTTTCAGCAGGGCTCCTGTTGCTAGGCAATGACACAGGTGATGTCAGCCATAGCGTGTGTCCTCCCTCTTCAAGTCCCAGTCAGGACGTTTAAGTTAAAAGCAGCAAAACCACTACAAAAAGTTTTATAACAGGAAAATCTTTCGAGGTTCTCCGATCCAGCGAGTTAAAAAGGGAACCGAGTAGATCTGTTTCAGCTCAAGAACAAAACTTTTCCAAAGCATTTTTCTCCATTTTTACGTCTTGGAGAGCAACAAAAAAAGTGTCAGCACAAATCTCCATGGGGCTACAGAGCGAGACTGCCTCCTCGCTAAAGTGCTCACACTGTAGTCGTAGCCCAGAGGAGGGCTTCACAAAGCTTTCCTATGAACCCACCCCTCACAAGCATGTAAAAATAGAAAGGAGGGGGGATAGGGAGGAGGGGGTGAGGGTAGACGGCAGCAACAGCTTCTAGGAAGGAAAATCATCCAGAGATTTCTTTATGTGCTAACTCACACCGACCGGGAGCCAAACTGGTTCCTGGGAATGCCGGTATCACACAAATCAAGACTGACGGGGACTTGTAGGTGGAGCCCAGGCGTGTACAGTAGTATGTAGAGTACAGTTTAAATAGAAGGACTGTAAAGAGGACAAATAGGAGCTGAAAATGATTGATAACCTCTCATTTTGATGTGGTTAGTACAGAAAGTTGTGGTGTTAATTCCTCCTTCTGGTTTCTTGAACTATAAGAACAATAAAACCTAAACTTTTCCACTATATAAACAGTACTAGTGATGTGTTGTTTCTGCTTATTTCAACATTTAACTGTCTATTTGCAGTAGAGGTGACAGTGTATGCAGTGGTAGGTTAGAGTTACTTGCTTTCACCGATTGTAGTTAACTGCCCCCAGAGGTCCAGTTTCACAGTAAAACAAGAAGAGACAGAGACCAGACACACTGAAATGTAAGTCCCTCTTCACATACTGTACACAAACACCTCCTCTACTACTCCTATTAGTAAACTGATACCGCACAGACAAAGTACAAATCTCAAATGTAGAAAGTCCCAAAGAAAAGTCCCCTTCATCATATCTTCATTAGGATTTCTAATTAATCCTCGTGATTTGGACGGTCCCCTGACTCTCCATCTTCTGCCAACGAGTACACGTCACTATTTCCACTTTTCTTATATTAAATAAAGGTTTTTAAATTTAAACAATTACACTTAAAAACACTGTAGGTGGATAAAATATGTAATATCTATCATACATAAAACCAACAAAAATACAAAATGTACATTTGAACAAACCTGATGCTGCTTTTAAAACTATTTAACATATTTTTGAATTGCTCATCTTGCCAACCCTTACTTGGCACTGACCCACATACATTTGCTAACATGCTCAACTTTATATACTTAACATTACATTATGTAATAAGCAATTGATCAAGTTTAGAAGCTAGCAATGGCCTGTTAACATGGTAACCTCCTAAATGCAATGCTACACTTAGCATGAAGTTATTAATATGCTAACTGTGTGTAAATGCTAACTGTGCTTTTAGCAGAATGCTAATGTTACCATGGGTTGTCAAAACAGAGGATACATTTTTTTTTTATATTTACGTATTGTTTAAGCTGGCATGGCATTTGATCCAGTGCTACATTCAAGCTAAACGTGTTCTGCTTCATTACTGCTAAAGAATAGTAAAAGGTGTCTCTCCATTAACAATTTAACCAACTTGAGCTGCAATGATTCATCAACCAGTCGAGCAGCATTGACCTGTAATTTTTTTTTTATATAGCTTTATGAACTCCGCTTCTTAAATGCAAATATTTGACTCTTTTCTTTGTCATATACTGTATGATAGTAATATCTTGGGTTTTGGAGTGTCAGTCAGACAAAATAAGGCATTATAACAGTCATTCTTAGCTATTTTCTGGTATTTCGTAGACAAAACAATTAATCAACCCATTAAGAAAGTAACTGGCACATTAAATCAGTAATTAAAATAATCATTAGTTGCAGCCACACATCTAATAGGTTTGTTTCAGTAGTGTGTAACGAGCATTTCAACATAACAGGCTGCAAGCTTAGCTTAGCTTCAGACTTGTTCCACACTGTCTCATTTGTCTCCATCCTGCTTCACTGTGTATGTTTGCAAACACAGTAGGATGTGTTTGCAAGTGTCCTATGTTGGTGTGTGTCGTATACTGAGTGGCCTGGTCACCCACAGTCACCTCTTCAATAATAAATAGGCCAAGTCTAGACTCTTTTTATATCCCTGCTGTGCTGCACCACACTTACAGAAGATAATACATAACTCACTCTCTAAATCATCTTCAATATACAGCCTTCCAAACCAAAACCAGCTCCCATTTTGATGCTCCTCCCAAATAAATATGCACTTTAATTGTAAACCCTATTTCCAACCTGAAAACTTTTAAATTGAATCAATGAAAAGGTAATATATCTTAATGATCTGATTCAAACAGATAGAAACAAGAGTTAAACAGAACTTGATCCCTTGTATAAACAATCAGTTGTAAGAAGAGTTTGCAGATTTCAGAGCTCATTCAAAGAGAAAGAGGAATCAAAGCAGCAAATGTCTAACATGGATGCTTGTATTCTGATTAAATACAAGTTGTTCATATTTGTGGAGTCAAGCTCAGCCAATACCTCCGACACAACCTTCAGCATGTGCATTTTCTGTTTGATCAGCTGCAAATCGAAACTGAAGAAGAAGAAAAAAGGAAGAGAAACAAGAAGCAGCAAGAGAGGAATCAGCATATTTACTCTGAGAGGAAAACCAAACAGACTCAGCAGATCAGATGTGGATGGGACACCAGATACACCACTCAAGAGTGTCAGTGAGACGCTGAATGAATGACAAACAGGTGAGTGCAACGAGAAGGCAGGTATGACTTGTAATATGCTGCTTGGCGGCTGGATAGAAACTACTTCCAGACGTATAACTCAAGAGAGAGAGAGAGAGAGAGAGAAAAACACACTTTCTAGCACCACAAATACGCCACTGTATTTTTTTTAATAACCTAAAAACACTGTGCCTCACTCGCATACCACATTCCAGCTAAGTACTTCTATATTTAGCCAGGCCGATGACGTATACACACACACACACACACACACACCCATTGTAAAAACACACAAGACAGGCTCTACCACGTGTGTGTGTGTTATTACACCTGTCACCAGAGACAAGTCCACGTAGGATAAAGAAGGAGGAGGATCGACGCCCCAAGGCCAAAGCACACTTACAGTTGGCAGCGAGGACGCAAAGCAAACAGCACTAAAACAATGAGAGAGATCATTCAAAAAAAAGAAAAAATGTGACCTAGTCAAGATGGAGGATGGAAAGAGCAGGACACATATAACCACAAAGGTTTTGGTGCATTGTCATAATTATGAGCAGAACCAAAATTATGACAACAAGGAAATGAAGATAAAATCAAAGAAAACAAAAAGAAAGCCTTTAGAGAGCCTTGCAAATGATTATAAAGCCAATTGAAATTTAACGGGACAAATTTTACAAATGAATCCAGTAATTAATTAGTAATCAATTCAAATTACATCTGCCTCTGTAAATCACTAAAACAACATATATGCATAGATAGGTTAAAAAATCATAAATTAATGCCTAAAGAAATGCATCTGTATCCACAAATTTATATTTAATTTACTAACTGCTCCTTAATTTACTTTTATATTTGTTTCGGAAGAAGCAAGCAATCTTAATATTGAGTTGTTGAATTTCTGAATCAGTTTCATTTGCTTACAAAGAAGTGACTTTAACTCTGTAACTATATTTATTTTTTTATTTAAATATCAGTTAATACAAGTAGTTCTAAATGTAATGTCTATTTTAATATTATTTCTTCTTTCTTTTCTCTTCTTTTTTTATTGCGCTTTACCCAGGGACTACAGATCTAAACTAACCTCTTGGCGGTGTAAACTAAAATGTTGATTGACTGTGTAAATGTCCCTGCCAAATAAATAAAATTAAATAAAATAGTTTTATAACCATTTGCAAGGCTCTGAAGGTCAGAACGGGAGAAGAAACATGACGCTGGATGGATGCTGTCGGTGTCTGAAGGGAGCGACAGGACGGCATGTGGAGCAGCTGGTGGATGTGACTGAGGATGAGGAGGGGCGGGGGGGGGGGGGGTAGCGGAGAGACTGCGTCAAATGATAGCACACACGAGCGTCTTGACATCAGCAGAGCAGAGCAGCTGCTTTGTCTGCTGAGAAGATTTGAAAAAAAAAAAAAAACTTTTGGACTTGAAGAAGCTGCAACATAAAGAGCAGAGTGGAGAGGGAAGAAGGAGGGACGATGGGAAGCTCAGTGAGAATTCAAGGAAAAGCTCTGATCGGAGAGTGAGGGGTCAGGACTCGTCAAGTCTTGGAACGTGGAGTGGGAAGCTCTAGGGGTCCAATCAAGCTGTGGAAGGGAGGTATTTCCTGAGCTCCCTACCTGGGGAAGCAGCGTCCCCATCCAGCAGGTTGTCATCCTCGGTGGTGTGGAAGTCCATGATGACGCCGGCTCCATCCAGCAGCTCCTCGTCGCTGCTGGCGCTGGCGATGCTGTTGTAGCTGTTCCTGCAGTAGCCTCTGTGGTACAGCTGCTCCGACTCCATTTAGCAACACGCCGGTGCCCTAGATGATGGGGAGGGGGGGGAGGGAAGGATGGGGAGGGAGGGAGTGGTGGAGATATACATACTCTTGTTGTGAGGATGCGAGATTACACAGTCTACAAGAAGAAGAAGAAGAAGAAGAAGGAGAAGAAGGAGTGAGTGGTGCGGGTGGATAAACGTGCACACTGACAGGCGGGGAAACAGAGACAGCCTAACAGAGAGGCAGTGATTGGCTCGATTACAGTCAGACTAATTAATCAGAGTCCAGCAAAAAAATCATCATCATCATCAGTTGAGGAGGACATCACAGACGACGCAATCAGGACCCAGAGTGAGATCTCAGAGCAGGTAGACAAGACAAGTTTATTATGAAACTTATCTTGAGAAAGGAATCAGAAAGTTGTCAACTGGTGACTGATATGAAGAAAGAGAAGATGTATGATGATGATGAGGATGAGGAGGAGGAGGAAGAGGAGGAACTAAAGTGAGTTCATGAACCTCGTCGCTCCAGTGATGAAAAAGACAGATGGAGAACAAGAGATGCAAGGAGCAGCAGAAGATCACACATTGTAGATGAGAAACTATCAATAAATCAACTACGACTGACTATTTCTCACACTTGCAAATTAAAAACTTGCAAAAAAACTTCACATCTCAGCCCGTTGTTTTGTTTCATTCTTACCTCACTCTTATCGGTGTTTACAGATCTGTAATTTCAGGGTAATTTCCAAAACTTTCCCTTGAAGCAACCATGAGATCTGGTGCTGATTATGGAGAAAACAGAGAGTTTAAAATTGATGTACTTAAAATGTAATAATTGCAGTTAATTGCTACTGTAGCATATCCTTGAAATACAAAAATGTCACATATATTTACAAGCAGACATATTACATAAATGGAGGATAATGTTTCCAATGATAGAGAGATATCAAAAGAATATTTACTGTGTTTAAACAGAGGTTCTGTCCACAGTAAATCCCAATTTTCCTTAAATTTAGTACATAATGACATAGTTATTCTTAATAAAGAGGAAATTAAAGACCTCTTCTTTTGCTATTAAGGCTTTAAAATGTAGTCTCAAATGAATTACGGCTGTAGATGATGTGATATTCTACAAATGGATGACAGCATCAGATCATTATGTAAACATACTGGGTGGAGGCTTCCCAGTAAATTTTGAAAACTGGTCTGACTGGGTTAATGAAGTCATACAACTGGCAGTAAAAACACACCAGATGTATCTTTAGAAAAGCACAGTTGGCTTTATTATAATCAAACAGAATTAAGTCTGATCATGCATACATACAACATATAATTAAAGGAATATTTAAATTACTTACTACACATGGCTAAAAACAGGCTTCATACAATATTTAACATTTTAAATTAAGATATCTGGCAGTGATGATGAAAAAAACTGGTGTATTTATAGGTGGAGGGATTAAAAACGACACGAACATCCTGCCTACAGCGACACACGATGATTTTGATGATAACACAGCTTGGACCAAAGAGTGCAGAGCGGCGTCGACACTCGGCCGCCTCTCCCTCGCTCAAACCTCTCCCTCATGTGGACAAACGTGGAAACTGCAGCAGAGTGTGTAGCTGTGACTGTGTAGATGTGACTGTGTGTGTGTGTGTGTGAGTGAGTGTGTGACGGTGACGGACTTGACCTGAAATGATCTCCACGACGACAGCCTCATTACTCCTGAAAATGACAGATAACTTGGAGGTATTTATAGGAGTATGAGCCTAGAGCCACGATGAGTCACTAAGTAATGAAGAAAGAGAGAGGAAGAGGGTTTTATTGTACCTCGCTGCTGCAGCCTGACTGATCTTCACTAATCCGTTACTGTCTGATAGGTGACTCCACACTCCTCTATATCTGTGTGAAAAGAGACCTGGGCCTAATAGATTTCAGAGCTCCCTCCATCCTAATTTTTGTCTTGTTTTCTGACTCTCAGAAAATTCAGCGATGAAAGGGAAGTGAAGAAAAACAAATGCATTCATTCAGGAAGTGGATTTCTCTTCAACATGTGACAGTGTTTGTGTTACAAAACCAACCGTCCTTTCATCCAGTGTTCAGGTAGTATTTAAAGAAGACAGTGTTAAGGCAAGTTGAACGAAGTGAGTCATTGAAGGATTGTTTCTGAGGAGCACAATCGACAAAAAAAATTGTAAGTTTCAGGGTGAAGAGTTTAGAAATCTCAGCATAAAAAAAGTTGTGAGCTCAGCGTTGAGGATTGAGTGCAGCACTGAATACTGAGTATCAAACATTCAACTCGGCAAATAAAAACTCCGGTCTAAGCTTTGCATTTAAAAATAAATCTGGCTACACTCCAAATCAGGTCAATACAGAAGAGAGGATGCATGTAAACAAAATACCACGTGTACTAACAGCAAGGTAAACATGTCTTTAAAATGAGTTGTCATGTCTGGATCTAAATGAAAAAAGGTGCAAGCTTTGTCTGCATAGTTGCATATATTGCACACAGAGGATTATATATATTGTATTTACCCATTTTTACTTCAATAAAATGGTCAACTTAACTTCAAGTGTTATCAAAGAGCTGCAGTATGATGTTGATTTTCAGCACTACACAATCACAAAGCTTCTACTATCAAGAAGAAATTACAATATATATTGTATTGACATATTAATTACTACAGCCCTACCATAATGATAATAATAATAATGACTTTTTTCTATAGCGCCTTTCATACAAGAGATGCACCTCAAAGTACTTCACAACAAAATACATTAAAAAGGGCCTAGAAAGAGAATAAAGTTAAAAAAAGAACCCCAAAATACCCCAAAAAACTACATGGATGTAGTATAAGATGAAAAATAGTAAAAATCGTGCTTAGTAAAATTAGCTAAAACTATTATCTCAAGTAACATTTAACATTTTAAAAGAAGTGCAGTAGTGTGAAGCAGATTGAGAGAAAGAAAAGTGAAGAAGTTAAGGTAAGTTTTTAACTTTCTTTTTGACACATCGATGGGTAGTTTGTTCCACAGTTTAAGGACGTAATTGACTAAGGTTGAATCACTGATTATCTCTCATCTGTTTCTGTGAACCAATAAACCAGCAGCAGATGATCACAGTATACTTGAAGGCAAATAGTTAAAAAAGGGAGTTAACCGTGTTGCTTGATCCTAGCCCATTAAGGTCTTTGTATGTAAGGAGGAAGACCTTAAAGTCAATATGAAAGTTACAGGAAGTCAGTTCAGAGCAGCTAAAACTAAAAGTTTAAATGTTGACAAGATATGAAAGAAAGAAATAAGATATTAAAAGTCTGATTAATACATTTTATATAAGAATCCTTTAAAAAGAAATGTGGTCAGCATATGTTGTGAAAGGGACCTTTCAAAATAAAAGCGTCAGTGCTCTCTGCTGGACAGACTGTTTAATGTCGACACTGCTCAGCTCAGATGTGGCCCTGTTGCGGTGAAAGTCACTCACCTCTAACAAATACATCCTGACACTTTGTTACGACAGGGACGCTGCGGCCCGGCCCGAGCTGCTACAGACAAAAAGCCTTCTGCAAACGCCAACAGTGACACCGAGAGACCGCTTAATCTTCGCTGGCGTAAACTCTAATGTGAGGCAAAGAGGAAAGAGAAACGTTCACTCCCTCCGAGCCAACAATCACAGCGATTCACAGCGAGACAGGACTTCCCTTTGAGCCTCTATCGAATCAGCAGCGGCCAGGAAATTCAATTCAGCTCGTTTGCGGAGCCAAAACACAGAGGCGGAGAGCTTCTAGGTGGGTCGACTTTTGTCTCCCTTTGACCTCTAGTTACACTGAGCTGAAAAGTCAAGATGTAAGATAAGATAAAATAATCATTTATTAGTCCCACAATGAGGAAATTTAGCAAAAATAGAAGCGTATCAATAAAGAAACAAGCAATATGAATAACAGGAAATAAAATGTGTTGAAAGGCATATTGATGTAATGATAGACCATTTCTCTACTTCCTTCAACTGTTCTGTTTGGTTTACAACTAAACTTTTGAGGTAAATTTAAAGCACTTGAACGCAGCAGGGGTGCTTATTAATGCAGTGACATGTTTATTAAGGTGTTTAATTATCCATTCAGACTGGCAGATGTGTTATTAAGACTCTGCTTTAATTAGACTCTTTGACATGTTTGCTACCATCTCTCTTTCTCTCTGCTACAGTGACAGTGAATAGCTGTTATTATGACGCTCTGCTTTGCTCGTTCATGTTTTCCCCCTCGCTCTTTCTGTGAGTAACAAAACAATAATTACACCACGGAGAGCGGAGGGGCTTTTATTGAGGAGCTGCTGTCCTTGTTTATGGATGTGAGGAGAAGGAGAGAGTATGTGTGTGTGTGTGTGTGTGTGTGTGTGTGTGTGTGTGTGTGTGTGTGTGTGTGTGTGTGTGTGTGTGTGTGTGTGTTGCAGGGTCCGCTGATGCCACACAACCAGTTGAGCAGCGAGCAAGCGGCCTTATCATCCTCTGGCTGCTCACTACATAGGCGTTGCCCAGGCGACCGTTGCTGCGATGTGACTCAGCGTTTTGACCTCCCTCTAACTGACAAAGGCTCGCACCTCCTCCGCAGAGATAGGACCACTAAGTTAACACATCAGGGAAGTCTCACTCCTCGCCATTAACAACGACGCTGACAGTCAGACACCAGACTGAAGCGACTGGATCTCTTCTGTCTGATTTCAGCTCTATTGTTATATTCAGGTGTTTTAATTGGTTTAAATTAAAAGATTATTCATCTATCTATCATCTATTAAATTTCAACAGTCACAAATGTCCATCAGAAAAAGCCTAAGAAGTACTCTCAACTACCAATTATGTGAAAAAAGAAAAGAAAGAAGAATTGACATTTAAGAATCGGTAATCAGAAGAAAAGTTTTTTCATTTATAAAATAATTTTTTAACAATTAAGAAACTACTTTCCACAAACTATTTATCACTCAAATAATGGGTTAATTGTAATTGTTTTAGTTATAATGTTGATTTATCAGATACTAGACAGAAAATTCATCAGTTCTGATCAACAACAACAACAATTGATCATTTTAGACCCTCACCAAATAATTACCAAGCAGTTTTAAGTCTACTGATCAGACTAAGTAATAAAATAGATTACAAAATTCATCACAAATAGAGTTGATTCATGATTAGAGCTGCAATGGTTAGTCGATTAATCAATGCGCCACTCAACAAAAAAATTAATCATCTACTATTTCTATAATCAATTTATCATTTTGAGTCTTTTATTCCTCTCAGGAAAAATGCTGAATTTCTCTGATTCCACCTTTTAATACACATAATATTGTCTGATTTCTCTCTTCTTCTGTAATTTATGTATTTATATCTTTAGGTTGCATCTTGGGCTTCTGGACATTTTGGGTCATTCATTTTCAACATTTTCTGACATTTTATAGACCAAACGACCTATCGCAACAATAAATGCATCTGTTGTCATAAACGGTTAATGACCTACAAGCTGCCACAGATGTATTCATGTACAAGGTAAGTATGTGTGTATATATGAGTATTACATGTCTGTGTAGGATGGTGACCTGACACTTGTAAATCAATCAAATCAATAATAACCCTCCTGTTGTCATGACGTCAATTTCAACCCAAGAACAGGCCTTAAAAATGAGGTGTAGTTTAATTTAAATGAGGCCTATAGACCATCATTTCCAAACATGTGTGTAAGATTTTGGTAACAAGTTGAATGAAGATGAAGTTGGCTAAAAAGGTCTAACACAGAACTGGGTGATAAGTTATACATTTATATGCTTTAAAAACAGTCAAACCAGACCAGAGGGGACAAAATGATTGCTGAGAAATTAATCGTATCTGATTTGCAGTGAAAGTTAAATGAATAAATCTATTAAAGAAATCCATCAGTGTGTGTGTACGATCAACGCTTAGTCAGCAGATAAATTCATCCAGCCTATACTACGAACTGTGAGTGTTATATTACATGTAGAGGAGCAGCGGATAGTCTAATTTCTTTCTGGTAGATTTAATAAGAGAGCAGACTGATGTTTTCAACGCTGTGAGGATACAAGGAAGTGAAAGCTAAGAGTGATTTAGCAACATCCTTAAAAAATACGTTATTTCTGCCGATTTGTGCAACGTCATCGTCTTCTTCCACACGAACAACGTCGGACATGAACTGATTTTACAGACTGGGTCATATGTCACGCTACAGAGGGGAGGAGGGGAAGAGGGTGGGGTGGGGGGGTAAACACTTAAATGAGAAGAAGCGACTGTCTGAAACTGAGAGGTGGTACTTACAAGGGAAGAAGGCAAACAGTCCAGACAGTCGTAACACAATCAGGAACGCTGATTAAAACCACCAACAGCGATAGCAAATCAAATAAGAAACGTTGCAGTGTGCCTTTGCTTTGACCTGCCTGTAAACGCCGGGTGTTAAATTATAAATGTACACTTGAACACCTGAGCAGAGACAGACTGGAGGAAACATTAACTCGAGCACACGTTTATAAGTAACACGGCTATCAGGGACTTCAAGTCAACATGTGAGATCTAGTTAGTATGAAACAAAGGTGGCATCTTTGTATTTTTGCCTCTTTTTAAACAAATATGCAACTGATGACATAAAAATCATCTTTTAAATTTTAACTAAATGTTTGTATGTGATGTCTACAGACACACGTACAAGGATAGATTTAAGAAAAAGGAAAAGGAGAGTGTACATCAACCTAAAACACAACATCCAAGAGTCCTTTAAACTAAATAAGCAACCAGCAAACAGACTATTCTGATTACCAATACACTGTTTTAATAATTCAACAAGTAAATGAGTCAAAACTATCAAATCAAGCTTCTTAATATGAGGATTTGTTGTTTCCTGTTTGTATAATCAGAGTATATCGGAGTATCTTTAGATTTAAGACTAAACAAGAATCATTCATGGCGTCCAGGAACTTGTGATGGTTGTTTGACATTTTATAGAGCGAATGATCAACAAATGATGATGAGATTAAACAACAGCTGCTATTAACACACGTTTTCATATATGTTGAGATATCAGGGTGGGTGGTGAAAGGTGGAGGAGGGGATTACACTATAATTTGTATAATGGATGTCAATGACGGGGGAGTCAACTCTCATTTTCAGATGACATAAATAATTCATTATCCAAAAATCTGAGCAACTAATAGGCTAATTATTGTTTCATCTTCAACTTCACTATTAAAAGCTGCAGTAATGGACACTGAGGTCACGTTAGCTGTGTTATCTGGAAATGTGGGTGTTTCACTGACCTGAGGAGGGGTTCACATTTACACTAACTAACAAAAAAAACACATGGTTGGTTGTAAATACTGAAAGGACTTAGTTTTTCTCCATCGAACCTCTATTCCTAGCTGTTTGGTGAAGCCTTTGAAACACGGATACCAAGTCAAATTAAAGTATTAAGAGTAGAGCTGCAACAATTACTTGATGAACCTATTTATTGCCAACTATTTTGATATTGTAAGTCAATGTTTTTAAAAGGAAAAAAGTCCAAATTTTCTGATTACAGCTTCTTAAATGTGAGTATTTTCTGGTTTCTTTGGTCTAATATGTAATAAACTGAATATCGTTGGGTCGTTGAATGTTATTCAGGACAAAACAAGACACTTGAGGACATCACCTTGGACTATGAGAAACACTGATCGACATTTTTCACGATTTACTGACATTTTACAACCTAAATTAAAAAAACAATTTATCAATAAAATAACTGACTGATTAATCAATGATGAAAGTTATCATTAGCTGCAGCCCTAATACAGAGAATCAGTAGAATAACTTAGGGACACAGGTGGGTAGTTATTAATGCTGATAATGTTAATTGTGTATCTAAGCCAACTTTTTACACTCTTTATGTATTGTTAATGAGATGATAGTAATAAGAATCACCCTAGATTAATGCTAAATGAGAGAAATGCTGCTTTAATGGTTTAAACAGATTAGATTTTGGATGCTAAATGTCAGAAAACAGCCATGACACAGCCACAGCATGGCAGCCTGTGAGCCGTGAACGCACCACCGTTACATCTGCGTTACACGGTGCAGACATCCATAAAATAAAATGAAATAAAGCGTTTCTGCGCCAAATGCATGAAATTGTATCCATTGAAAATACACTCCAGTGGTGCATTTGAAGACAAGCTAGCGGTGACTTTTTTTTTTTTTTTTTTGACGCAAAGTGAGAGGCATCGACAACCGAGCTAAGCGGCCTGAAAGAGGAGTGAAATCAACCTGTGGGATAGTTAAATATGACAGCGATGCAAGGATGGATGGATGAGACATGGATGGATGCATGGCCTCGGGTGGAGAGAAACACACATACACATACACACAGACACACTCACAGCATTAATCGTCCCAACCTTTAAAACGCTACAATCTTACCTTCCTGATGCCTCAAATCCAGCCTGGACACAACAATTCATCTTTTAATGTTCTTGTCCTGAGTTGAAAAATAGGTGGTGATTTCTTGTTTCCTCATACGGTTATGGATTTGACATTCCCCTCATCATGGTGGTGTTTTCTGTCCGCCTGTGTATGTGTGTGTGTATGTGTGTGTGTATGTGTGTTTTTCTTTTTTTCTTTTTTCAGTCCCATTCCTGTGTCAGTGACGTTCACTTCCTGTTTCCCATCCCAGCAGCAGCAGCAGCAGTAGCTCCCACCCGCAGTCTGAGAGGGTAAAACATGCAGGAGGAGGAAAGATGATGGAGAGAGAGAGAGAGAGAGAGAGAGAGAGAGAAGAAAATGGGGATCAATTATTCATCAAGTCGTTGCAATCAAAAAGACTGCAGAGTGACTGTCTAGAAATATCTATTCAATTGAACTGTGTGTAGTGTTGAAACTGTGAGCTGATCAGTCAATTCGTTTCTGGGTTGAATATTAATCGATTAGTCCTTATTCAGTGGTACCTGCTTGTCAAATTGTGGGGATTTTGCAGCTTTTATTTTATTTATAATTGACAATTTTGCACTGTCTCATGCAAGAAGACTTTGAGATGCAGAAGAAAGCCACTGGATTAAGTAAGAAGGAAGTTGTAGTCACATTTACTGTAATCGATTATCACAGCTATACGATGACGAATCAAGTCACTGAAGTGTAATAATTAATGAAGTTGTAATTGACTACACCAGCAGAAGACGGTTTGTCCACCATACTACCCTGTTAATAAAAGCATTAACATGATCAGATAAATGCATGAAAAGAAAACCCATCACTATGCGGAAAGTAGTTATGGGTCTGAAACGTAAAGCCTTACACCGCAATTCTCTCTAATGGCCAGCAGGGGGCGACTCAACTGGCTCCAAAAAGACGTCGGATTGAGTAAATGACCCTATTTATCACTTTATTTATGACCTCAGTAAACAGTTTTCTAATTAATTTATGGTCTCAATCACTAAGTCCAAGTGTTCTTCAATACAGCATGATGTTCATTTTGTAAATTATGGTCCCATTTAATATACATTTGACGATAAAGGACTGTAAATGTTAACATGCCAACCAAGCTAGCAGTTAGTGTTAAGTTCAGCTCCACCCTCTCATCTAAATATGATCATTTCTCATCACCTCTTGCTCCAGAAATCCAAGATTCTGACGGTCAAAATGCCAAAGTCGAGGATTTAAGGTGGCCTTATTACAGCTCCCACTGCTCTTCTTGGCAAGACCTGCACTACTCTGCCTCTGATATCCAAATAACCAATCTAACTCCTCATACTAAAACTTAAGTGTTAGTCAATCAGAGGCAGAGTATGGAGGGTCTTGCCAAGAGAAGAAGTGGGATCCATAATAATGCATCAGGTCAACATCTGGGGTCTGAACTATGAAGCTGGATTTGGGGTTAGCGAGTTACTTCAGGTTCAACTCTGGGTTTTCAGTCCTATTACTTATTATTATCACTTCTCTAAGGGGTGCATCACCATGGTAACTAATGCTGAACACTTAACAACTAACTTCAGTTATTTTTATGTGACATGTTCAGACATGCCAACTTTTAATATTTGGAAATTATTTATAGTGTTTCTACATCTTCTTATTCTGCTGTATGATTACAGACTGTCGTTTATGTTTCACTTCCTTAAATGTGACTTTTTTCTGTCCCTGAAACAGAAGATAAATCATTCTAAACACACAAAAGGGATGAGATTAAGAATAATACTGTGGATTCTCATTGAAGTGAATGGGAAGGTGTGTCCAGACATTTGACTGGTACTGTCAAAAACACTGAAGCACATATAACACCAGTAAATTCATGAAAACTTTCCAGTATAACAACAGAAAAACTTACATGTAACAATTGATAGCAGTTTATTACAAATACAAAAGTAACTGTTGACGTCCATCCTGAAGCTTTTTCATCAAACACTGAAAAATATGCTAAGTTTAAAGCTGCAGTATCACCTGGTTAATATCATTTACACATTTCAAACTGATACCTCCTGCTGCTTTTTGAAATAGCTGCAATCAAACTTTTGAAATGAAATAACAAAATAACTACAAATAAAATAATACAGTGCATAAATACTACATAAACCTCAGTAGTTTTGTGCTTTCTGCTAAAAAACAAAGTATTAAATCCACATGATGTATTTATTTCATATAATCTTATTATATTAACTGTACGAAGCATTGAGCATGGCTGATATTTGGATAGCAGAGATGCACACAATGGTTATAAAATGCTGTTAACTATATTTATTTGGCCTTGTCCACACAGCTGTCTTTACACACCTGAAATACAATCACAAAAACAGGTGTATAGTTATTCAAGATGTAAAGATGCTTTCAAAATGTTATTGTGACATATAATCTATTTAATTATCAGCATGATTAATTATTACAGTCTGAACATAAGATGACAAAATTATTACCATGAGCTGTTCCTGGTTTAACTTCAGAATAAACAGGTTCATCAGTTGCTGCAGGAGCTGATTTTACACACATAATGTAAAATAAACATTCAAACACAAGAACACAAGATATTCAGTGACAAAGTAATAATTACAAGCACTTAGAATTATTATTGAATTATTGAGCACATTACATACAGTACATGACACTGAGTCTGAGACCAACGTGATGGTGAGTGTAGACTTTACCTACCTTGTTTCTTGGCTTTGCCTTTATTGTGACGGTTAACCTGAGCATATGTTGGACCGTCATCTAAAACAGAAACCAGATCTCAGGATTTGTTTGTTCAGCAGACACATGCAGAATGAAAATAAAAATAAAATTGAGATGCTGTGTTCTTCTTAGTAGCAGAATTTAAAAGGAATAAAAGCCAACACCCAACTCTTTCTCCATGACCATCAACTGTTCCACTGTTCCTCCCCTCAGGTAAAGAGCCTGGGTGTCATCCTGGACAGCACATTATCATTTGAAGCCCACACCAATAACGTTACTCGGTCTGTATTCTTCCATCTGCGCAACATCAATCATCTCTCTCCCTCACTTTCACCAACCTGCACCGCTCTCCTGGTAAACACCCTGATTACATCTCATCTGGACTACTGTAACTCTCTCTTCTTTGGTCTTCCTCGAAAATCTCTTCATAAACTCCAACTGGTCCAGAACGCAGCCGCTCATATCATAACCAGAACTCCCTCTATTGAACACATCGCTCCTGCCCTGCAGCAACTTTACTGGCTCCCTATCAAATCCTGCATTTACTTTAAGATTCTACTCCTCACGTTCAAGACCCTTCACAACCTGGCACCATCATATCTCTCTGAACTTATTCACATCTACACACCGTCCTGAGCTCTCCGATCCTCCTCTGCCAACCAGCTCTCTGCTCCATCTGCCAACTTAACCACTATGGGGTCAAGAGCCTTCAGCCGATCTGCCCCCTGCCTGTGGAGCTCTCTCCTATCAGACATTCACACTTCTGACTCTGTCTCCACCTTTAAATCCCGCCTGAAAACACACTTATTCCAAGTGGCATACACTGTCTCACACTGACTATGTAAACACATTTATTTTTGTAAAATTATACTAACTTAACTTCCACGTCAGTGTTAGCAGATTTATTATGTTTGATGTACTGTTGTTGTTTTGTGTGTCTTGTAAGGTGCCTTTAAATAAAATGCATTATTTTTATTAATATTATTATTATAATTAAAAGGAAAATCAAAATCCATACAAACCTGTTTTGAATTAAACCTGTTTCTGTGTATTTTGTTTGTTTTTTTGAGAAATGTCTCATCCTTGAAAGTTTGGTCTGCGTCAAATCTGTTTATAAGGAACAACTGACACACCAGGACATACAATAACTACCTAATGTAAATGAAACAGCTCATTTGAGAGTCTAAAGGTTCCTGTATGTGAGTAAGATTTCACAATATCTGCCTAAATACTAATAGTAGTACCAGAGATGTTGTAGATTATTTGAACTACATGCTGACTCATAATTACAAACAGTGTAATTAATAATTAATTATGTGACACATTTTCAATGAAAACATAAATGTGTGACTGTACCTGCAGCAGATCCTGTCTTCACCTCAGCGTAAACAGAGCTCTCTGCATCCACTGTTTGATGCTTTCCTGTTAGGATGATGAAGAAAAAAATTAATGTATATTTTCTTTTCATCACAAGGTATGAAATGAAAAGGTAATCATTACAAACACTTTTTGTAATTATTGAGCACATTAAAAACATGACACTGAGTCAGAGACCAATATGATGGTGAGTGTAGACTTTACCTACCTTTGTGTTTCTTGGCTTTGCCTTTAATGTGACGGTTAACCTGAGCATACGTTAGACTGTCATCTAAAACAGAAACCAGATCTCAGGATTTGTTTGTTCAGCAGACACATGCAGAATGAAAAAAAAGAGGAAAGAGGGATTCTTGTTTTTTTAGCAGCAGAATTTAAAATGTACAAAAGGAAAATCAAAATTTTTAAGAAATGTATCTTTGAGTCAATGTCTGTTGATATCCTGATTCAGTAAAACACACTGGTATGTTATATCGTGCCATACAAATAAACACGACTTCATGTGCAACCACAACTTTAGAGAAATGTTAAACTGGCAGAAAACATTCACAACAAATCAAAATCTGAAATAATCATGTCAATGACTTAATAAATACAAACAGTGAATTTAAATAATTAATTATGTGACACATTTTCAATGAAAACATAAATGTGTGAATGTACCTGCAGCAGATCCTGTCTTCACCTCAGCATAAACAGAGCTCTCCACTGTTTGACGCTTTCCTGTTAAGATGATGAAATGCAAGAAAAACATAAATGTATATTTTCTTTTTGTTTAGTTTTTTCACCAGACAAAAACATTTGAGTTACTCACCCATCTTAGGAAAGTTTTTAAGTTCGATCGAAGAATATGTGATATTCTGGGATTCATCTGCATCTGAAATATAAAGATTTTTCGTAAATTAAAAGCTCCTGCACCATTGTCAGTATCCTCAGAGCCTTTGATTGATTCATAGAGATTGGCATCACCTACAGAGCAGTTAATATCAAGCTAAGGTTAAAATTAATCTTTTTATAAATTATGATGCAATGACTATAAACATGTGGTTCAACAGCTGATAAGTCTTTGACACTGTGGCTTTTGATTAATGTTCATTAAGAACCAGCTGAGCAAACACTGAGAGTAAAGATGTTCAGGTTAGAGTTAATTTAAGTCCAACAAATAAATCAACAGACTGACCATGAAGAGAAGAGGAGTTTTCATTACGTTGAGTTTCATTCTGATTGGTGCTCTCAGACTGGATTGGCCTAAAACATTTAGAAAATACATTAAATTCAATGAGGAACATTGAAGGTACTGTTGTTACGTTATAAGTAAGATAAGATGGTTTTATACCAACCTGATGAAGAGAGAACCTGTGAAAAAGATACTTGATGTTAGATATGGTTGTTGTTGTTGATGACATCAGAATACATCTGTGTATTTTATTAATTAAAACTTAAAACATTTAACACAAGCAGTAAAAAGTCTCACCTTTGGATCGTCTGTAGAGATACAACAGGATCAGGAGAATAATAAATACAACTCCACAAACCAGCCCAACAATTAATGGAATAAGAGATGAAGAGTTTTCAGGCCTGGACACTGCTGCAAGAGATAATAAATGATAAAAGTCGACTTCTACAGCAGATACGCGTACATACAAACACATTAACCTACAAATCTAGAAGTATAAAAACACTAAACACACAATAAACTGACCACTGACACAACTTTCTTCAGCTCAAAGGAAACAACCTTATTTAATACGTTTTATAATTGTACATTTAATTATTGAATACCGTCATGTACAACATGAAGTTGAAACTATACCTGTAAATTTCTAAGTCTGTTAAGTGTTTGACACATTTCTTTCTAAAACAGTAACACAGTTAACAAAAAAGAACATATATGAATTGTTTCAATCCTTCTCACCTTGAACTGACATCCAACTCTGTGCTGATTCTCCTCCTGAGTATTTACACTTATAGAAACCTTCGTCTGAATACGCAATAGAGGTTTTTTTTCTAAACTGAGTGTAACAAATCTCATTGTCAAACTCACCAATATTGTTGATCCTGATTGAATCACTGTACTCTGTGAGGTAAACTGGGACTCCTCTCCCTCCTCTGCACCAGTAGAGTCCTCCCTGTGAGACCCTGATTTGTCCATTTGATTGGAAAACAGCATCTTGTGTGGTCAGGGGTTCAGAGGTTGTCTCTCCTCTGTACCAGTAGTATTTCCAACTAGATGATGATGAGTCCACAGAGCAGGTCAGGGTCACATTGCCCCCTACTGGAATATCTCTGTTGTCAGCTCTCAGTTTGGCCTTTGGTTTATTTGCTGTTCAGTTTAGAACAAAGACATTAAAAGGTCATTATTGTCCTGTGATATAGTTCAATTTAAATAACTTGATGAAAATCAGAACATTCATTTAATGAACCGTGAGTCATTATTTTATATTTTCTATATGTTAGTAGTTAATCAATAAAGTATATTTCAAATGCTACAGATCACTGAATGATGATTTGTCTTCATAAACAAACACAAGTCTTTACTAATCAGTCCTGAGAGGCTGACTAATTTATCAGGAAATAAATGTTTTCTATTGCATCATTCAGACACAGATAGGTGAGAATTCAAAAACACGATATTCTCAGTTGATGAAACACGTCCAACTTACATGACACTGTTAACCTGATGGGATCACTCCATGCTGTTGAATACTGGTCTATTTTATGTTTAAAATTACACCTGAAGTTTCCACACTGTAAAAAGTAGCACTGAAACTCCAGTATTCACTGTGTTTTGGAGGTTCTTCTAACATGGTTGTTGTGCATTCATACTTTCACTCAGTGTCTCCACCATCCTCGATCTCACATCTTAGAGTGATTGATTCACCACTGAATATCTGAGGCCAGTTGGGTTGCTTTGTTACAACAGCCTTGTTAGAAACTGGACAAACCAAATATACACAGTTCGGATTAAACCAGAAATAGATACTGGTACGACTGTCCTTTCTGCGTGTCCTTTCTAACCCAAGGAAAATGTTCTGACTTAATTATATTATTAAGAGTACAGAAGAGTACAAGTACTAGAGTAAAATCATTCTTGAAATAGCTCAAAAACCAGAATAGCTGCCTCCAGGCCGACTTGTAACACTATTAAACTAACAGATCAATCTTTAACAAAATGAAGACATATTCTACTCTGTTCATTTGTTTTGTTTTGAATAATAAAAAAATAACTCCTCTTGGTCATCAAATTTGTGCATTTTTGTTTGATTATTTTGTTTTATTAACACCAGAATAGTTGTGATGATCATGTGGTAACACTGATGCTAAACCTCTGTTGTTAAGTTCAACACATGATTCACTGTCATTTATTATTCACCTATTGGCAGACAGCTGATATTTTATATTTTATGTTGTTTTCTGCACATTTCCATGTGAATCATTATAAACCAAAAGTACACTGTATGTTGTCTCTTCTTAAGTTATTCTGTCCTCAAACTAAAACAGAATTTGAGTCTCTTGCTGCTCAGGAAGCTACGTTATTATAGGAAGGAGAAAATATTTACTGTTACCTTATCGAGATAGATTGAAACAGAAAAACATGAATATGATACGAACATATTTGACTTACATGATCTCAGTGTGACGGCTTCACTCCACTCTGTTGAGAAATATAAATCTCTTCTACCCTTACACATGAAGTTTATATTACTGGATGAAGAAGCACTGATTCTGATTTCTTTGTCTTTCTGAGGTGAGACCACATTGTTTTCTCTCCATTCATATTCCCATCGAGTGTTTCCACCTCCCTCTATCTCACATCTGACAGTGATTGTCTCACCACTGTATATCAGAGACCAGTTGGGTTGCAGAGTCACAACAGCCTTGTTGGAAACTGTTCAAACCAAAAATACACAGTTAGGACTCAACTAGAAATATAACATTAAGAGAAAAATATACAACGCATAATATAAATATAAACAGACCTTTGTAATCACATCAGTTTGTCAGATAAACAGGTTTTACTGAGGACAACAGTCCTCCAGAACAACTAAACCTAAACTCTTACAGGATTCATTTATCTCACAGAGCAGAGAGACTTGACTGTTCAACATTAGTCATTTTGGGGAACAGTTTAATAATCTCCTCTAGTTGTGTCTTTGCTGTCTAGGTTACCAAGCAGGTAGATTACTGGACATTAAATATATATTAAATTAAACTTCCTATCAATAAGAATGAGAACCTTTTATTCATCATTAAGATTTTAAAGTTATACAATTGAAACAGATTTTGTTGAGATTTGTTGTGAAAAGTTTTTATTTCTTATAAACATTCACTGTATGAAAAGATGATTTGTAGCAGGAGGAAAAGTTGGCCAAGTAATAAACTGAGGATCACAGTACTGTGAGTAAATGTAATGATGTGTCTGATCTCATGCTGAGAAAGGAGTCACCACTCGGGGGAGCCATTGGAGTAAAGAATCTGACCTACCGTCACTGACTCTGATCATTTTTAAAATATACTCAATAAAATCATCTAAAAGCCTCCTCACTGATTCAAAATCTAGATTGAAACAAAGGAAAACTATTTCAGCTGAAACATTGAGTTAAATGATATTCAATGTCAAGGAAAAGTCCACAAATAATACTGAATTAAACAGTCATGTGTTCTCCAGATATTTATAAGTTAAACTGAGCAGCATTAGGGAAGAAGCCTCAACTCCTTTATTGTGTCTGTATACAAACTGAAGTATTAATCAAATGTTGCATTATTACCATGATAAAGGATTTAATACATGTTCAAACTTCCTTCAGAGAGCTAAGAGGTACTGGACTACATTATCCATTCATTCAGGTTCTTGTTACCACATATGGTTTTCTTCCACACTTCAGACACTGTTTAAGAATTACATTTAAAGAATAAATGTTGTTTTATTCAAAAACTAATGACTTAACTCACCAGTTTCCTGAATAGTAACTTTGTTGCTGTCCGGGTAGCTTCCTTCTCCTCTTACTCCTCTGCAGTGGTAGATGCCTCCTTGATTAACACTTGTGACGCTGTGGTTAACAGATCCCATGTACTGAGCTACAGAAAACTCAGGGGTTTGTCTATACCAGTAGTACAAGTCAGCAAAACCGTCCACAGAGCAAGTCAGTGTCACTCTGCCTCCTACTGGTATGATGGTTTTGTCTGCTGTCAGTTTGGATTTGGGTTTATTTGCTGGGAGAAAAACACAAAACAACAACTATAACAATTGTAATTAGATTTGAATTAGATTTTTTTTACAGCACTGACAGCTCATTTTAATTAACTCTGTTTCCACAACAAACCTAAATCTAACCAACCAAAGTAACAAGTACTACCCAATCAGAGAGTAAGGAGGGTCTTGCCAAGAAAAGAAGTGGGATCCATAATAACGCTTCATGTCAACATGTGGCCTCTCTACATGAACATGCATTTTGAAACAAATGCATGCTGTTTTACTTTTGGGCAGTAATGTAACCATTTCAGTATTTATATTGATGAAGTCAAATTATATGTACATAATAAAATTTAAACATAAAAATGGGATGAGATTAAGAATAATACAGTGGATGACAAATAAGACATAAACATATATATGTAACAAAAAAGTAAAAAATAGTCACCTTCAGATTGTCCGTAGCAGAGTGTATTCATCACTAAAAAAGATGAAACTTGATCAGAGAAAATCAAACTGAAAAAGCCAAAAATCATAACAAAGGCATTTAAAACTACATATGTATATACTATCCTGTCTGCCTCCTAGTCTGCAGTCCCTCTCTCTCTTTCTCTCCTCTTCCTTGTGTCTGTGCTTGATAGCAGGAGTGGAGACAAGTATCCAGGAGTCAGACCTCCAGCTGCTGGTTACAACTCATTTTCCTGAATCGTGTTTTTCTGTTCCTATAGTTTGTCTCTGCCTGACTCCAGCTTGACACCACAGTCTCAGATCCTGGTTTCAACTCCTGCCCCAGTCTCCCAGCTACCTCCCTGCAATAAAACTCTTTCAAAACCAGTCAGAGCTTCCTGCCTCAGTGTTCCTGCCTTGGGTTAACTCACCCTAACAACTGTAATACGAAGCAGGAAGGTAAGAGATAAAAGGAAAAACCCTTTAAAATGAAATATTTAAAATAAAATAAGAAAGCATGAAATTCAAAACTCACATACATTATACCTTAAACAATGTACATGCATGGTGCAGTACAGTATTTATGTAAAAATAATTGCTTCAAAAAACAGTCCTCCAATCTAAACTGAGCCAAGTCACCGACCAACATCTGGACTAAAAAATAACCCTGTAGTTAAAAACTATAAGTGAGCTCTGTTCAAGCTCTCAGAGAAACTGATGAAACCAGTGATACTCTGTAATTGTGACTAATCAGGAACATGTTCTTTAATCTGTGCCATGCAAACAAAGTCAGTAATGTACTTACAGAATAATCCCAGCACACAGATCAAAGTGGACCTCATCCTCACATCCAGCACTGACACTCTGTCACTCAGCTGCTCCCAGTCTGACAATGTTTCTACTTTGCTTCAATTATAATGCAGCAGAAAGAGAGAAGTTACATTTCATATGACTACTAGATAAGAGTTTTTCTCAAACTAGTTCTAAGTTTAGTCCGCCTATGTTTCCTTCCCTTTTCTGCAAAGCTCGGACCACTTCAGTTGGTTTAACCGCAGCAAACTTTGACACCTTTACATTTCCTGGCCACTGCAGAGATATCTTAGCTTAATTCTTGTGAAAAGTTTGTGCCTGGAAAATGTTATGTTAAAATGTTATATTAAAAAAAGATAAAAGCAATAAGTATTTATGCACATCCATGAACCATAAAACCATCAAATTTACCATCACCATCATATATGTTGCTGCCTTCCTAACTTTGTCAACATCAATGATGTGTTGCAATAAATTCACACATTCACACTAGAGCTAATGTGTCAATAAGCAGAAAAGACGAGTTGTCTGATACTGTGCATGGTGCACAATCAGATTTCTAGGCAGTAGAAATTAAATTAAATGAAAATATTATGGAAGGTACTAGAAATTGAGTCAAATGACTCTTTGAATAGAACTATGTGGACAGTCAATATGTTGACAATATGTCAGTTCTCAATTAGTCCTAACAGAAAGCCAGAGGGTTCAGTGTGGGAAAATATGAACTTAAAGTTCACACTATGTTTTGAATCTTGATCCCTATCACCTCAATCTGTTATCTGCTGTCATCAGCTGTGAAACACGTCTTCTTGCTGACAACAAAAATGTGGTTTAACTAAAGACTTTACAGTATTTCCTAATTTTAATCGGTTTGTTGAGTCTCCTCTGCAGGACTTGTGCTCTATAGTCATGTCATAATGAAATAATGACAAAACTGGGTGCCCAGGTGATCAAGTGGTTTGGGTGCATGCCATATACATAGCGGACCCCGGTTGAAATCCTGGCGGGAGGACCCTTTCTGCATATCACACCCCCCTTTCTCTCCCATGACTTCCTGTCTCTCTGCTGCTAATAAAGGTGTCTATGCCAGAAAACACCTTTAAAAGAAAGAAATAATGACAAACTCAACACTACACTAAGTATACAATACAAAATGAACTTGCTGAACTGCCGATGATGGGTCTTCATCCTCACCTCCATATTCATCACCATGTTATGCTCCTGAGAAAAGACATTCAAAATGACTTAATGCAAGTAAATTGACATTTAAAACCAGTCATACAGCCACACCACCAATAATAACTTCAAGCTGTAAACTGTACGACAACTTGCTCCACACACATTTCAACCACCAAACATCATCACAGAATATCAGTTACTGTTGTCTGGAGTTTATATGGCAAATATATGGCAAATAAAACACATTTTACCCCGAATAAAGGAAAGTATTTTACCAGAGTTTAGCCTTAACTTACTAACCATGAGAGATACTGTAGCAACATACGGGGCCTCCCCATGAAGTCTGCAGGTGCTCGTCAACTATCAAGTGCACAGAAGAAAAACAGAAACCCCTGCGGTAACTAATACATATTTAACGACAGTGAAGCAGAAAATATCAAATCACAGTAAAAGGTTGTTTTTTTTTACTAGTATAAAATTAAATTAAATGGGGGGCAGATAACAGGTGCCACCACGTTGGCTCCGCCCATGGATGAACAGCCTGGGATGTCTTAAGAAAAGTTAGTATAGTACGTTCAACATTATATCTCAGTTTTTTTGACATTCAGTGTATAGTACAAGTACATTCTGAGTATTTGTCACAACACCTGCACTTCTTTATAAGAATTGATGGCACGCCATCTGTAGCCAGGCCGACAGCACAGACCCAGTCCATCCCGACCCTGTCCAGCATACCAACAAGTGAGTTGAAAATGTCACTTGCACAAGACTCTACAGTATTTCCTCATCTTAAACTGTTCATCGAGAGTCTCCTCTTCAGGTCTCGTACTCTTTAGACATGACTGAAGCTTTGATGGTAGGTTTGATTGACAGTTCAAGCACACAGCTCACATCAAATAACAAATCACCACATCAAACAAAAACAATGAATGTGGAGGCAATAAATGATGAAGGCTCACATCATATAATGAAATAGCACCATCTAGTGGTGAAAACTAGACATAGACCTTCAAATAAAAAAGGATGGAGTTTAATTTGTGTGGAGGTTCTTTCTTCATATTTAATGACTGTTCTACCTCTGTATTCACTATTTGATGGGTGACTCTTCATTGTTTGACCTTTCTATTCATAACAGTTGGCATTAATTGCAATGTGTATTTGTTATTTGATGTTCAGCTTTTCATTATTAGATATGAATCAGTAGTGCACCACTCTCCTCTCTGCTTCCTCAACTCTGTCTGCTCTCTGATCAGATCATATTAGGTAATATTCACATGTGATATTGGATGGCAACACTTCTTAAGATCAGGAGAAAAAAGCTAAATGTTTTGTTTCCCCAGAAGTTCCTAGAGCTTCAAATTTAATAATTAAAAATAATAAACTCATGCTCACTCAGTTATATAAATATATTAAATATATATTATATACATAAAAAAATAAATGACAAACAGCACTGATTATTTAATGCTTTAAAAAGTTTATTGATGCCACTAAATTCAGGAAAACTTTACAGTCTCATAACACAAAAAGTTACATGAAGAGCAGATTATTACATTTACCAAAGTAACTGTTGACGTCCATCATGGAGCTTTTTCATCAAATGCTGAAAAACATGTATGATAATATATAATGTAGGAAATATATGTATATGAGTTTAAAGCTGCAGTATCACCTGGTTAATATCATTTACACATTTCAAACTGATACCTCCTGCTGCTTTTTGAAATAGTTGCAATCAAACTTTTTAAATGAAGTAACAAAATAACTACAAATAAAATAATAATACAGTGCATAAAAACTACATAAACCTCAGTAGTTTTGTGCTTTCTGCTAAAAAACAAAGTATTAAATCCACATGATGTATTTATTTCATATAATCTTATTATATTAACTGTACGAAGCATTGAGCATGGCTGATATTTGGATAGCAGAGATGCACACAATGGTTATAAAATGCTGTTAACCATATTTATTTGGCCTTGTCCACACAGCTGTCTTTACACACCTGAAAGACAATCACAAAAAAGATAGATGTGTTGGGTTATTCAGAATTTAATGCTTTGGAAATCGCAATATGAGATTATTCATCTAATTATCAGTATGATTAATTATTACCATGAGCTGTTCCTGGTTTAACTTCAGAATAAACAGCTTCATCAGTTGCTGCAGGAGCTGATTTTCCTTTAAATGGAGAGAAGATTAAACATTTGTCAGTAATGTTATAATTTATAATGATAATGTACTGAAGGGTTGTCAGGGTTAATGTCTCCACTGATAATAAAAGAATAACAGTATTATAATGTCCACAGGGCTCAAAGCAGTCACAAAGCAGAGTATTATGACTTTTACTGAATTTAGTAAACATACTGATACTGAATAAACACACTGATGTATAAATACTGTTCTTCAGCACTGCATACACACATAATGTAAAATAAACACACACTGAAACACTAAATATTCAATGAAAAAGTAATAATTACAAAGACTTACTATTTTGGATCTTCAGAGCCTTTGATTGATTCATAGACACAAGTATCACCTGTGAGCAAAAAGTAAAAGTCAAGCCAAAGTCAAATTAATCATTTTAAAATGCACGACACCAATCAAATATCACTTCTAACAAAAATCATCAATGTTGATTTTAATGGTGAAGATAAGTGCAGACAGGGACTCTTAAATGTTTAAAGAGAAACTTTACTGTCTTTGTAGACTGTAATAGAAATGTTGGAGTAAGAGTTAGAGTTAATAAATAATCACAGAATGAATCAGGATGAGTTTGAAGACTGACCGTGGAGAAGAGAATTGTAGATGTGATCTTGAGTTTCATTCAGGTTGACCATGTGATGTGTGGCAGAGTCCTGATTGGTGCTCTCAGACTGGAGTGGTCTAAAACATTTAGCAAATACAATGAATTTAATAACATACATTATATGGTATTGCAGAGGTCAATTTACAAAGAAAGAGTTCGAGGCAGAGTGT
Source organism: Scomber colias (assembly GCA_021039105.1). NCBI lineage: Eukaryota > Metazoa > Chordata > Actinopteri > Scombriformes > Scombridae > Scomber > Scomber colias. The sequence goes on from JAJDFG010000069.1 coordinate 1,178,093, forward strand.
GTGTGCAGAGATTCAGCTAAAGAGCAGGATATGTGGTGTGAGAATGATCAAGGACAGTTTGGGAGCAGAGTATGATCAGAGAGAACGAGGTGATGAGCGAGCTGCGGTTGTAGAAAATAACAGGAGACACTGGTATGTGTGTTGTCTTCTGTAGCTCTGCCTATCTTTGTATATAATGTTCACTTGGGTGTGTTTAAGTCAGTCACTTTCTTCTGTGCAGAATAAACGACTCCTTTTTCCATCAGTCACAAGGCTGTGAATTGTCTCTACAAGACACGATATAGATATAGACATAGACATATAGACAGATATATAGACAATTGAAGGTACTGCTGTTATGTTCATAATAAAAGAGAGGAGAGGTTTGTACCAACCTGACATAGTCTGGATCTGTGAAAAGGAGATTTGTTGTTACATGGTTTTGTTTTATAAATTACTTTCTCTTAAATTATACAATAGTTGCATTTCAGACTGCTCCATGTTAAGGTTTATACTTTACCGTTTTCAGGGTCTTCAGAGCCTCTGATTGATTCATAGACACAAACATCACCTGTGAGCAACAAGTTAAAATCAAACGGTCTGTTTTAGAGCCTTTACTGTATTTGTAGACTGTAATAGAAATGTTAGGGTTACAGTTAAAGTAAATATCAAATGACAACATTAATCAGGATTACTTTGAAGACTGACCATGGAGAACAGAATTGTAGATGTGATCTTGAGTTTCATTCAGGTTGACCATGTGATGTGTGGCAGAGTCCTGATTGGTGCTCTCAGACTGGATTGGTCTAAAACATTTAGCAAATACAATGAATTTAATGAGAGACATTATATGGTATTTCAGAGGTCCATTTACAAAGAAAGAGTTAGAGGCAGAGTGTGTGTGCAGAGATTCAGCTAAAGAGCAGGATATGTGGTGTGAGAATGATCAAGGACAGTTTGGGAGCAGAGTATGATCAGAGAGAACGAGGTGATGAGCGAGCTGCGGTTGTAGAAAATAACAGGAGACACTGGTATGTGTGTTGTCTTCTGTAGCTCTGCCTATCTTTGTATATAATGTTCACTTGGGTGTGTTTAAGTCAGTAACTTTCTTCTGTGCAGAATAAACGACTCCTTTTTCCATCAGTCACAAGGCTGTGAATTGTCTCTACAAGACACGATATAGATATAGACATATAGACAGATATATAGACAACTGAAGGTACTGCTGTTATGTTCATAATGAAAGAGAGGAGAGGTTTGTACCAACCTGACATAGTCTGAATCTGTGAAAAGGAGATTTGTTGTTACATGGTTTTGTTTTGTAAATGATTTTCTCTTAAATTATACAATAGTTGTATTTCAGACTGCTCCATGTTAAGGTTTATACTTTACCGTTTTCAGGGTCTTCAGAGCCTCTGATTGATTCATAGACACAAACATCACCTGTGAGCAACAAGTTAAAATCAAACTGTCTGTTTTAGAGCCTTTATTGTATTTGTAGACTGTAATAGAAATGTTAGGGTTACAGTTAAAGTAAATATAAAATGACAACATTAATCAGGATTACTTTGAAGACTGACCATGGAGAACAGAATTGTAGATGTGATCTTGAGTTTCATTCAGGTTGACCATGTGATGTGTGGCAGAGTCCTGATTGGTGCTCTCAGACTGGATTGGTCTAAAACATTTAGTAAATACAATGAATTTAATAAGATACATTGAAGTTACTGCTGTTATGTTCAAAATGAAAGAGAGGAGAGGTTTGTACCAACCTGACAGAGTGAGAATCTGTGAAAAGGATATTTGTTGTTACATGGTTTTGTTTTATAAATTATTTTTCTGCTATTCCACATCATGACATCAGAATACAACTTTGTATTTGAATAATTAAATCATAAAACAATTAACACCAGCAGTAAAAAGTCTCACCTTTGGATTGTCTGTAGCGATACAACAGGATCAGGAGAATGATAAATACAACTCCACAAACCAGCCCAACAATTAATGGTATAAGAGATGAAGAGTTTTCAGGCCTGGACACTGCTGTAAGAGATAATAAATGATATGTTGCGTAAATAAATATTTAATGGTCCTGATGTACAGTATAAGTTAATCCAATATGTTAAATCTTCTGAAACTAAACCTGTACATTTGAATTTCTGTTTGACCACATTTCTTTCAAAGACAGCAACACAGTTTACAAAAAGCTAAATGTATGAAGAATGGTTTTAATCCTACTCACCCTGAACTGACATCCAACTCTGTGCTGATTCTTCTCCTGAGTATTCACACTTGTAGAAACCTTCGTCTGACTTTGACACTGCAGAGATATTCAGCTCTCTTCTGGTATCATTTTGGATAAGTTTGTCATTTTGATAGAAAACCACGTTGGAAAGTAATTCTCCTGTCCTCAGTTTGCAGCCAAGAGTAACAGACTGTCCCTCAGTCACAGGATGCACAGGGCTCACCAGGATAATATCTGCATCTGTAAAACAGTCAAAGAATAAGAAGTTTCAGTCAGAGACCAGCTGGTGGCCTTTAGAACAAGGTGACATAAAACTATAAGAAGAGATCACACATATACCTTTATTTTTCTACAACTAATAAATCTCACAGAATCAGTGTAGCTGAACAAAGACCCAACATTTCAGCTTTATTACATAACTGTAAATATAGCTATGGCTAGTTAGCTCTAGAGCTAACAGGTACACATGAAAGAAACAGTGGATGGCTACTGTCACAAAAACACCTCTGACTAAATCAGCACTTTAATTTTATCTTTAATTTTTATTTATTAAGAAAAAAGAAATATCTTTTTGTACATCAAAAAAGCTGTGACCCAAATATATTCTCTATAAATCTATATATATATATATATCTATATTTCCACTTGATTAAATAAATATAAAGAATCTTTCATTTGGGCCACAGCTGAGCTTCGGTGTACTTTCCTAATGAATTGGATGATATTTCTTTACCATAATCTCAAGGTTTAGATTCGTTGTTAAAGAAGACAATAACAAAGGAAGTGTAGAGTTAACAGGTACACATGAAAGAAACAGTGGAATAAAGAAAGAAAGAAGGAAAGGTCTTGTTGTTCACCAAAAAAGCTGTGGACCAAATATACTGAATCTATAAAATATTAATTTCCATTTGATTTAATAAATATAAAGAATCTGTCATTTGGGCCACATGAGAGTTTTTGTTATAATTTTGTAAAGTTTTATCCTTTTGCATTACTTTGTTTTACATAACATTTAACATCCATTATCTTAATAAATAATAATTCAATGAGATTTTTAGTTCTTTGTTGAAAGAAACTAGATCATATAATTATTCTATCAAAAGGTTAGGTATATAACTTGTTTGTCTACACAGGAAGTGTAGTTAGTGACACCATGTTGATAATAATTTAAATACAAGATGAAAATAAAATAGATGTAATGAAAACATACTCTGTGTAGTGATGTTGACGGCATTGCTGAACTCTCCTGATCCAGACTCACACCAGTACACTGCATCACTCTGCTGATAACTGTAGATGTTGCATGTGGATTCAGTCATGGACCTCCAGTAATAACAGTCTGACCAGTTCTGGTCCTCAGGAAACCTCCTCACTCTGCACTCAGTAAAGTTTCCTTCACAGCTCAGTGAGACAGAGTCAGAGGTGAAGTGCTGCACTCTGTCAGGACTCACTTTGAGAGTCACTGCTGAATGAACATCTGAAAACATGTAATGAAAAACCAAGAACAGAGATATTACATTTAAAAAGATCATAATACAAATAATTATCTTATTTGTACTTTTAATTCTATTTATTGTTGAGAATAAAAACATCTGAATCATATAATCGGTGCATCAGGTGCTGTGTTTAGGTGAAACTGAGTGTTAAGTGCATACAGAGCATATGGACTGACAGTGGAGACGTGAAGTGTGCTACAGAGAGGTTTCAGCTGTTTTATGGATGTTTGGATTATTTTTACTATCTTGAAAACTTGCTACCAAGATAACTACTGAAACTGTTCACTGTGTAGCTGTAAATATTGACCTGCCACCTTTCAAAGTGTGTTTTTCATACTAAATGATGCTTCATTGTTTCTATTTAAAGTACTAGTCAAAGTTTTCTCAGGATTTCTAGTTTCTGTATTTTGTCCATTTACCTGATTTGTTGCCTGCTGACTTTTCTGGTTTTTATGACTATACTTTGACTATTTTGTTAATCTACAAGTTTCCTGTCCAGCTGCTGTGTAAGTAGTAAAGTAATGAGTATTGGCTGTAAGATGATCTCAGGTATCCAAAGTATTCATTGCAAAGAGGAGAATATCTAGTTTTTTGGTGCTTTAATGCTTTCAGATCAACTGAAGATGTAAAGAAGGAAATCCAGCTCAGTCCAGTTTGTAAAATAATTCTACATCAACATTGTGTTTGGTGAAAAACTGAAATCGTGACTTGGTGGAGAAAGGTCAAAGGTTCACCACAATCAATACCCAGATAATGCCATCACAACTGCTTCTTGACAGAAAGAGACTAAAACAAACTCACCTCCAGACCAAACAAACCCAGGTTTGCTGTATTGAGTGTAATACACTGGGTCTCCTCTTCCAGCTCTACACATATATCTTGCTGTGTGTGTCGGTCCATGAATGATGTAGGAATCCTGTTCAGTCCCATTGATGCTACCAGGTAGCAGCTCATAGATGTTGGAGTTGTCTGATAGTTTGGGAACAGCCTTATACCAGTAAAACCTCCATCCTGCAGATGGATGTTCAACCTCACAGCTCAGAGTTACTGAGTCTCCAGGACTCAGCCATAATGGAGACACAGTGAGGACAGCTGCTGGTGGATCTGTTGGAAAGAATGAAGACATGTTATGATAAAACTTTAGTCTATAGACAGTAAATATATATTATATAAGACGAGTATCATTTTATCTATTATAGAATTACATTCTGTCCTAATATATTTTATATCTAAATATGTAATATAGTCTTTGTGATATACTACATAAATATGTACTAACAAAAATGTATTTTATTTAATATTTTCAGTGTAAAATTAAATATGATCAGACTTACTATCAGATACTGTTAATGTGATGTCAGCACTCCACTCTGTTGAAATATGTTCTGCATTTTTCATTTTGCCTCTACAGCTGTAGTTTCCACTGTGGTATGAAGAAGCGTTGCTAATCCTGTATTCATTTTTATTTGTAGATGTGTAACGGGGACTCTTCCATTCATACTCCCACTCTGTGTCTCCGTCATGGATCTCACATCTCAGCACGATCGTCTCTCCGCTGTATATCTCAGTCCAGTTGGGTTGCAGAGTCACAACAGCCTTATTTGGGACTGTTCATGGTTAAGAATTACCAATGAGGATACAAGAATGACAAAAGTTAAAACAATTATAATGTTTTTAGACTAAATTTCAATCAGTAATCATGAATACACAATAGAGGTTTTTTCTAAACTGTGTGTAACAAATCTCATTGTCAAACTCACCAATATTGTTGATCCTGATTGAATCACTGTACTCTGTGAGGTAAACTGGGTCTCCTCTCTCTCCTCTGCACCAGTAGGGTCCTCCCTGTGAGACCCTGATTTGTCCATTTGATTGGAAAACAGCATCTTGTGTGGTCAGGGGTTCAGAGGTTTTCTCTCCTCTGTACCAGTAGTATTTCCAACCAGATGATGATGAGTCCACAGAGCAGGTCAGGGTCACACTGCCCCCTACTGGAATATCTCTGTTGTCAGCTCTCAGTTTGGCCTTTGGTTTATTTGCTGTTCAGTTTAGAACAAAGACATTAAAATGCCATTATTGTCCTGTGATATAGTCCAATTTAAATAACTTGATGAAAATGAGAACATTCATTTAATCACTATGATCTGCACCATGAGTCATTATTTTACATTTTCTTTGATCTGTTAATAATTAATCAATTAAGTATACAGTACTTCAAATGCTACAGGTCACTTAATTAAGAGTAAATATAATTATATTAAGAGTAAAGTACAAGCTGCCTCCAGGCCGACATGTAACACTATTAAACTAACAGATTAACCTTTAAATGAAAGAAAAATGAAGACATATTCTACTCTGTTCATTAGTTTTTTTGTTGTTGATCTGACTAAATATGAAACATGTTGCTCCTGCTGTCACAATCGTTCTCAGGTCCTTTAAGGTCCAATGAAAAGCTTTCTAGGAATTATTTCAGAGATTTAAAAAATTTAAATTAAATTAAATATATTGAGTTATTAGGTGATATCACATGGTATTGATGAACTAAACAACAGATGGAACAATATAAAACATAACATGTTCATTATGGATGACAGATGTCCAACTTACATGATACTGTCAGTCTGAAGACATTGCTCCACTCTGTAGAGGAATATAAGTCCTTCAGTCCTCTACAACTGTATCCTCCACTGTCGTAATCAGTACTGCTAATCTTGTGTTCACTGAGTGTTGGAGATGTGTTTAACTTGTTTGGTCTCCATTCATACGTCCACTTAGTGTCTCCACCTCCCTGGATCTCACATCTGATGGTGACTGTCTCTCCGCTGTATATCTCAGGCCAGTTGGGTTGCAGAGTCACAGCAGCCTTATTTGGGACTACACACACACACACACACACACTTTCATTTTTCTCTTTCAAAGCAGTTTGAAGACATGTCAAGCAACTTATTTGCCAAAAAAAATCTTCAGAAAAAAAACATCAGAAAAACAGTGAAAAGTGACAAATACACATCAGAGGCAAACATTTTAATTAAAAAAGAGCAAAATAGCCATTTTTTATTACCAGAAGAAAAAATGCAATAAATAAGAGACAGTTTTTCATGCTAAACATATTAAATATAGAAGTGGGATTAAAGGACAATTATATAAAAACTTTAAAAGTCTAATTTAAAGTCTGGACTGAAACAGGACAGCAGCTCCTCAGCAGAAATCCACAAATACTTTAACAGGACAAATCTCTCCTTGTTTTATCCAAGGTTAATATCTTATTGTGCACTGTCCCTGTCTAAATAAAGTTAAAAAAAAACAAATTACAAATGGGGCTGAATGGTGTTCAAAGTCCAACACAAATTCTCAAATACTTTAAAAGGACAAATGTGTTGTGGAAGCTTCCACTCGTGTTTCACATCTTTACACAACCTGAACAGGCCGTCATCAGAGGATCAAGAGTTACTAACATATACTCACTCTTTCATTAACAATTTCCTTAATCCTCCTCTCAATACCAAAATTACTCTTTTTACACTACTGATATATATATAATAGATTTAATTAATACATGTTTTATTATTCCATGACACATTATTAAACTCACCAGTTTTCCAAACAGTGACTGTTCTGCTGTCCTCTGTGAATATCTCTGGGTTTCCTCTTCCTGCTCTGCAGTAATAGATGCCTCCTTCTGAGACCTTGTTAACTGGTTTAACATTTGTTATGGACTGAAGAGCAGAAGAACCTGAGTCACGTCTAAACCAGTAGTATTTCCAATCAGCAGAGGAGTCCACAGAGCAGGTCAGTGTCACACTGCCTCCTACTGGTATGACGTCTCTGTCTGCTGTCAGTGTCGACTTGGCTTTATTCACTGTTCAGTTCAGAGAAAAAACACAACAAAAACAAAACTAGTATCAAATGAGATGAAATTTCACTTAGAAAAACTCTGAACATAAATTAAGTCATTTACCCAAAACCATCATATAGAAGTTACAAACAGAGCAACATGTGACTCTTCTTGGTCATTTATTTTGTTTTATTTTTTATTAACACCAGAACACTGGTGCTAAACCTCTTCAACACATGATTCACTGTCATTTATTATTCACCTGTTGGCAGACAGCTGATATTTTATATTTTATGTTGTTTTCTGCACATTTCCATGTGAATCATTATAAACCAAAAGTACACTGTATGTTGTCTCTTCTTAAGTTATTCTGTCCTCAAACTAAAACAGAATTTGAGTCTCTTGCTGCTCAGGAAGCTACGTTATTATAGGAAGGAGAAAATATTTACTGTTACCTTATCGAGATAGATTGAAACAGAAAAACATGAATATGATACGAACATATTTGACTTACATGATTGTCTCAGTGTGACGACTTCACTCCACTCTGTCGAGGAATATAAATCTCTTCTACCCTTACACCTGAAGTTTATATTACTGAATGAAGAAGCACTGATTCTGAATTCTTTGTCTTTCCGACGTGAGACCACATTGTTTTCTCTCCATTCATATTCCCATCCAGTGTTTCCACCTCCCTCTATCTCACATCTGACAGTGATTGTCTCACCACTGTATATCAGAGACCAGTTGGGTTGCAGAGTCACAACAGCCTTGTTGGAAACTGTTCAAACCAAAAATACACAGTTAGGACACAACTAGATGTATAACATTAAGAGAGGAAAATAAAACAAGGCAACATCAAGAGCATAAAAAAAGATTTAAAAAATCAAGTAGTATAAACAGACCTTTGTAATCACATCAGTTTGTCAGATAAACAGGTTTTACTGAGGACAACAGTCTCCAGAACACCTAAACCTAAACTCTTACAGGATTCATTTATCTCACAGAGCAGAGAGACTTGACTGTTCAACATTAGTCATTTTGGGGAACAGTTTAATAATCTCCTGTAGTTGTGTCTTTGCTGTCTAGATTACCAAGCAGGAAGATTACTGGAAATGTAAAAAATATATCAAATTCAATTTTATATGAATAAGAATGAGAACCTTTTATTCAGTATTATAATGTATGAGTGCAGTCTGCTCACAGTCATGTTTCTTATAAACATTCACTGTATGAAAAGATGATTTGTAGCAGGAGGAAAAGTTGTTCAAGTAATAAACTGAGGATCACAGTACTGTCAGTAAATGTAATGATGTGTCTGATCTCATGCTGAGAAAGGAGTCACCACTCGGGGGAGCCATTGGAGTAAAGAATCTGACCTACCGTCACTGACTCTGATCATTTTAAAATATACTCAATAAAATCAACTAAAAGCCTCCTCACTGATTTAAAATCTAGATTGAAACAAAGGAAAACAATTTCAGCTGAAACATTGAGTTAAATGATATTCAATGTCAAGGAAAAGTCCACAAATAATACTGAATTAAACAGTCATGTGTTTTCCAGATATTTATAAGTTAAACTGAGCAGCATTAGGGAAGAAGCCTCAACTCCTTTATTGTGTCTGTATACAAACTGAAGTATTAATCAAATGTTGCATTATTACCATGATAAAGGATTTAATACATGTTCAAACTTCCTTCAGAGAGCTAAGAGGTACTGGACTACATCATCCATTCATTCAGGTTCTTGTTACCACATATGGTTTTCTTCCACACTTCAGACACTGTTTAAGAATTACATTTAAAGAATAAATGTTGTTTTATTCAAAAACTAATGACTTAACTCACCTGTTTCCTGAATAGTAACTTTGTTGCTGTACTCTGTGAAGAAGACTGAGTTTCCTTCTCCTGTTCCTCCTTTGCAGTCGTAGATGCCTCCTTGATTAACACGTATATTCTTTGTGTTTTGGTCCTTGAGCTGATCTCTAGAAGACTCAGAGGTTTGTCTGAACCAGTCATATTTCCAGTCAGCAGAACCGTCCACAGAGCAGGTCAGTGTCACACTGCCTCCTACTGGTGTGATGGATCTGTCTGCTCTCAGTATGGGTTTGGGTTTATTTGCTGGGAGAAAAACAAAACAACAACTATAATAATTGTTATGGGATTTTAATTAGATTTTTTTTACAGCACTGACAGCTCATTTTAATTAACTCTGTTTCCACAACAACAAACCTAAATCTAACCAACCAAAGTAACAAGTACTAGCCATAATAACGCTTCATGTCAACTTGTGTCCTCTCTACATGAACATGCATTTTGAGACAAAAGCTGTTTTACTTTTGGGCAGTAATGAAGCCATTTCAGTTTTTATATTGATACATGGAATAAAATTATATACATAATAAAACTTAAACCTAAAAATGGGATGAGATTAAGAATAATACAGTGGATGACAAATAAGAGATAAATATATATGTAACAAAAATAAAAAATAGTCACCTTCAGATTGTCCGTAGCAGAGTGTATTCATCGCTAAAAAAAAGATTAAACTTGATCAGACAAAATCAAACTGAAAAAGTCACAATCATAACAAAGGCATTTAAAACTAGTCTGCAGTCCCTCTCTCTCTTTCTCTCCCTTCCTTGTGTCTGTGCTTGATTGCAGGAGTGAAGACAGCCTAAAACTCTGTTAACACAGTCAGTCACGGCTCTAGCCCTTTTAAAATCTGATACTGTGCTTGAAATTGGCATTTTCCTATAAATCCTTTTCTGTTCCTATAGTTTGTCTCTGCTTGACTCCAGCTTCACACCACAGTCTCAGATCCTGGTTTCAGCTCCTGCCCCAGTCTCCCAGCTACCTCCCTGCAATAAAACTCTTTCAAAACCAGTCAGAGCTTTCTGCCTCAGTGTTCCCGCCTTGGGTTCACTCATCCTAACAACTGTAGTACGAAGCAGGGAGGTAACAGACAAAATGGAAACACTTTAAAATTGAATATTTAAAATAAAATAAAGAAACAATGAAATTCAAAACCTACATACATAATACTTTAAACATGTTACATGCATGGTGTAGTACAGTATTTATGCAAAAATAATTGCCCAGAAAACAGTCCTCCAATCTAAACTGAGCCAAGTCACCAACCAACATCTGGACTAAAAAATAAGCCAGTAGTTAAAAACTATAAGCGAGCTGTGTTCAAGCTCTCAGAGAAACTGATGAAACCAGTGATACTCTGTAATTGTGACTAATCAGGAACATGTTCTTTAATCTGTGCCATGCAAACAAAGTCAGTAATGTACTTACAGAATAATCCCAGCACACAGATCAAAGTGGACCTCATCCTCACATCCAGCACTGACACTCTGTCACTCAGCTGCTCCCAGTCTGACAATGTTTCTACTTTGCCTCAATTATAATGCAGCAGAAAGAGAGACGTTACATTTCGTGTGAATATGAGATCTGAGTTTTTCTCAAACTAGTTCTAAGTTTAGTCTGCCTGTGTTTCCTCCCTTATACGTGATGCTCAGACCTCTTCAGTTCGTTTGACCGCAGCAAACTTTGACACCTTTACATTTCCTGGCCTCTCTTGTGAAAAGGTTCGTGCCTGGAAAATGTTATGTTAAAATGTTATATTAAAAAAGTTAAAAACAATAAGTATTTATGCACATCCATGAACCATAAAACCATAAAAATTAACCATCACCATCATATGTGTTGCTGCCTGCCTAACTCTGTCAACACCAATGATGTGATGTGATGACATTCACACATTCACACATTCACACTAGAGCTAATGTGTCAATAAGCAGAAAAGACGAGGTGTCTGATACTGTGCATGGTGTACAATCATATTTGTAGGCAGTAGAAATTAAATTAAATGAAAATATAATGGGAAATGACTCTTTGAATATAATTATGTGGACAGTCAATATGTTGTCACTATGTCAGTTCTCAATTAGTCCTAACAGAAAGCAGAGGAGTTAGTGTGGGAAAATATGAAATTAAAGTTCACACTATGTTTTTCATCTTGACCACTGTCTATCACCTCGGTTTGTCAATCAGCTGTGAAACATGTCTTCTTGCTGACAACATAAATGTGGTTTTAACTAAAGACTCTACAGTATTTCCTCATTTTAATCGGTTTGTTGAGTGTCCTCTGCAGGACTTGTGCTCTGCAGTCATGTCATAATGAAATAATGACAAAACTGGGTGCCCAGGTGATCAAGTGGTTTGGGTGCATGCCATATACATAGCGGACCCCGGTTCAAATCCCGGCGGCAGGACCCTTTCTGCATATCACACCCCCCTTTCTCTCCCATGACTTCCTGTCTCTCTACTGCTAATAAAGGTGTCTATGCCAGAAAACACCTTTAAAAGAAAGAAATAATGACAAACTCAACACTACAAGTATACAATACAAAATGAACTTGCTGAACTGCAGATGATGGGTCTTCATCCTCACCTCCATATTCATCACCATGTAATGCTCCTGAGAAAAGACATTCAAAATGACTTAATGCAAGTAAATTGACATTTAAAACCAAATACTTTAATGACACACATTTAAGACCAAGTTGAAAAAATGTTCTGTATCCCTGGATATTAAAGAAAAGTGGCTGCCAACAGTACAGTTAAAATTCTTATTATACGGGGCGGCTGTGGCTCAGGAGGAAGAGCGATGAATGGTATAGTTTCCTCCTGATGAGCAGGATGGCACCCTGCGTGGTAGCTCCTGCCATCAGTGTGTGAACGGATGAATGAGACATGTAGTGTAAAAGCGCTTTGAGTGGTCATAACGACCAGAAAAGCGCTATAAACGCTATATAAGTACAGTCCATTAGGGTTGGGTGATTGGATATATCATTCCTCCTGTGGCTACTGGGGTTTTTTTTCACAATGAAGAAATTCTCAATAGTTTCAGACCTTTACATTGATATTCTTTCCCTCGTAGGTGTCTACTGCCTAACTGTCCCTGAAGAAATAATAATGCATGTTTTTCAGTTCATCAAACCATTATCTTGACTCAGTTGTTGCATTTGGTTAGCATACATTACATTTACTGTATACAGTGAAACAAAATGAAGAAAACCCACATGGCTTGCCTCCAGTCAAACAGCCACACCACCAGTGATAACCACAAGCCGTAAACTGTACGACAAATTGCTCCTCAAATATTTCAACCACCAAACATCATCACAGAATATTAGTTACTGTTGTCTGGAGTTTATATGGCAAATAAAACACATTTGATCCTAAAAAAAGGAAAGTATTTTACCAGAGTTTAGCCTTAATCTACTAACCATGAGAGATACTGTAGCAACATACGGCTCCCCGTGAAGTCTGCAGGGGCTCGTCAGGTGTCACGTTCAAGTGCATAGAAGAAAAACAGAAACCCCATGCGGTAACTAATACATCTTTAACGACAGTGAGGCAGAAAATATCAAATCACAGTAAAAGGTTGTTTTTTTTTACTAGTATAAAATGAAATTAAATGAAATGAAATGGGGGGCAGATAACAGGTGCCACCACGTTGGCTCCGCCCATGGATGAACAGCCTGGGATGTCTTAAGAAAAGTTAGTACGTTCAACATTTTTTGACATTCAGTGTACAGTACAAGTACATTCTGAGTATTTGTCAAAACACCTGCCTTCTTCATGAGTATTGATGGCGCGCCATCTGTAGCCAGGCTGACAGCACAGACCCAGTCCATCCCGACCCTGTCCTGCATACCAACAAGTGAGTTGAAAATGTCATACGCACACAAGACTCTACAGTATTTCACCATCTTAAACTGTTCATCGAGAGTCTCCTCTTCAGGTCTCGTACTCTTTAGACATGACTGAAGCTTTGATGGCAGGTTTGATTGACAGTTCAGGCACACAGCACACATCAAATAACAAATCACCACATCAAACAAAAACAATGAATGTGAAGGTAATAATTGAAATATACTCAATAAAATCATCTAAAAGCCTCCTCACTGATTTAAAATCTAGATTGAAACAAAGGAAAACTATTTCAGCTGAAACATTGAGTTAACTTTGTCGACTTTGGGTCGACTTGAAGAGGAAAAATATCTTTTTCTACTGAATCATTTTTTAATCAGAATTTTATCATAACATTGCAGTAATCAGTTATTTTGTCATGATGATACTAGTCCAATGTAGACTTCTTTGGACAACAGTAAATTATCAATGGTGAATGTAAACTTTCAAGTCAGGCAGAGAGTTCAGTTTACATAGTAGTATTAATTTTATAAAAAAAGTTTAAGACTTACCACAGAGAGGCTTCCAGTCAGCAGTGGTGGGGACACTGTCAAAATGTTTAAAAGTTGGTTTAATCTAAATAAAGTCTGTACATCTGTACTAAACTGGTAACTTATATACACCTCATACTGTAACTGCTGGAACAAAAATGGAGCAGCACACTCAGTATTCACACTGTAGTGAGTGAACTTCTAAGATTTAAGGCATCCTGCTGAAAAACAACAACACAAAAAACACTAGATGTACAATTTACTTGAACATCTGTGTTGGACTTACTGCATTGTTGTGGTCTCTGAGCAAGGCAGCCCACTGACAGGCACACACACAGGACGAGGACATGCTGTCTGATGCTGGATACACTTTCCTCTGCTGAGAGAAACAAACACTCTTCTGCTTATGAGTGCTCACTTCCTTAAAAATCAGCTGGCTAGGCTCCCAGTCTGCCTCTACTGTCAGGTTTTCATTGGTTCCTCTTTTCAATCACCACTTTTTTCTCAGGAAGTAGTTCCCTCTCATTTTCTATTTACATAAAACAAATTCTATGCCGAGACGCAAACACTTAAGTTATTTTAATAATGTAGCCATGTACGTGCTACTCTGGTTCCCCTATAAGGCTTTAACGCTTATAACAGTGTACCATTTCTTTTTAAGGTACACTACAGTAGTAGTAGGACATTGGTGTCCAAAATGCTACACATTATTAAATTGTTTGCTGATCAAAGCCTGCATCATAGACTGGACATGTATTATGCTACTACTATTTCAATCTAAATAACAACAGGTTATTTACTTATTCACTTAAGAAGGGATGAGAATATGAAGTGAACAGCACAACAAGAACAGATTTCATGTGTATGTTGTGCAATCATGTTGTTGGACATGATGTTTGTGATTATGATTGTGGGGTTCTGGGGTGTTAAGCAGGTAATTAAGGTTATTAATCTGCCCCTTCGTCTTTATGATGCATTCACTTTGACCTCAACCCCATATCCATAAAATATGAATTGTTGCTAGCACTCCTCTTGCTGGTTTTATATGATTAAAATATACTTTAACACATTCTAATCTCTCATCCAGGGATGTTGATTTCTTACGTGATAATGTCATATAAATTCATGTGTGTGTCTGTTGTCAACAGACACTTCACAATTAATATTATGAAAGGTTTATATCTTGTAAAGTCATTTTCCCTGGGGGCACTTGGCTGCACGACAGCATCATACAGTTGCAGCCATGGTGTTCATTTAAGCTATGTGTGCTATGTAAAGAAATAAGTCAGGTTTTTGTAGTTTAATTTTTTTAATTTTGCATTTGAGTTAATCCAGTTCACCAACTTTTACAATGTATGCCTGAAAAAAGTCCTCCAATATTTTGTTGTATTATCACTGTGTAAAGCTGTTAGAAAAGAATTAGCTATCAACACATTTAGCAGACAATGGGTAATAAGTGGAGGTCACAAAAATGAAGCAATCCACTTAAAGACGATAAAAAGACGTAGTAGAACTGAAGGGAACTGCAAATGATAATACTCCGGTTCTTCATAATGAATCCTTCCTTTCACATTACACATAATCATTTAAACCATTGCTCATATAAAAATATTTCAACTCAAGGTACTTTGTTATCACACTTACTCCTGCTACAAACATGTGTAACTCAAAGTTTTGATTTAGTAGCTTTAATTGCTTTATTAAAAATCTTAAAGTTAGAGACATTGGTGAAAGAGGGCGGCTCAAGGCAAGTTATGGAACAAACTGAGGAAGGTTAGTGGCTCCCCATCAGTCTTCATCACTTTGTCTACGCAGAAGTCTGGAGGGTTGAGCTGACTAGGGTCCACAATCCCGATGATGTTGTCAAAGAAGCTATTAGGAAGAAAAGCAGTGACATAACAATGACTTGGTCAGATGCAAATAATTCGGTCAATTTCTGGTTTCTTGGAACTTTTTTGTAGTGCAAGTTTTAACATGTAGCCTGATGAACATTTTGAAAAACTTACTTTATCACCACCCATCCATATTCATCAGTTTGATATGAAGTACTGACGGGAATGCATCCAAATTCAGTGACGGTGCTCATGTACTTTCCTGTAGAGTCAAAGGTGAAAGTAAAGTGTTCATAAAGTGTAATGGAGACAGTTAAGACAGTCTAAACCATTCCAGTGTCTCACCTTTTTTGTCAGGCAGATCTCCTGTCCAGGTGTTGACCAGCAGTCCTTGTCCAGGTGCAGATGAGCTGCCCACAACAACCTGGCCCAGCAGAGACGCGTCTTTTGGGATTTCCATGGGATGGAATTTGTCTTTCAGAGCACTTTTGATGCATGTGCGGTTAGTGTCGAAAATTTGATACATGGCACCCTGATGGATGGAAATAAAGGGATGAGGATGACAATTGCTCATTTTGATTCATTTAATATATTCTTATTTATTTGCATGTGACTTTTACACTCAAATATAATAATAATAATAATAATAAACCACAGTGTGTTGTGTGTACAGGTCAAATCCAAATTTAATCCATGCACACTGTTTCTCAGCACATAAACTTGCTAAGTAAGTGCTGTACTCTAAAATCAATATTTGGGATGCCAATGTCATTGCTTACCTCTCTAAAGAGCAGAAGAAAATCTTGGGTGAATGGCTTAGACTGGTAAGTTCCCTGTTGCTTGACCCGCATTCGTTGTCCCAGTGCATCATACTCGTACGTGGAATACACCCACAGCTTCTCATTCTGTGTGGCCTGGACAAATACCATGTAAGTGTAAGTGAGCTCATATCTCCCCTTTACAGGTATTGTAATTGGACTCAGTCATTCTGCTTTCATGCAAATACTCACCACAGTGAAGGCTCCAGTCAGAAGAGCAGGACTTGCTGTGTTATAGAAGAAGATATGTAAAAATATTACACAAAAATACACATTTGGCAAAGTATTAGCTTTAAATAGCAAACTTGATCCCTTTGCAAGTCAGCAATTGATAATTATGTCAACAATAATCAAATGAACAATGTATATAATTATTCTTGAATGAATGAAATGAGGAAAATAGGAATCAACCTCCAAATGATTTTCCTCATTTGTTCTTTTATTTACCGCATGGTTGAGGCTTCTGAGCCAGGCAGGCGGCCAGTAAGCACATGAAAGCCACTAAGAGTCTCATCTTGCAGGATTCTCTGTTGCGATTCTCAGCTCCAAACAGTCTGTTGTGTCAGAGGTAAATCACTTCCTGATATACACTGCTATGAGGCTCCAGGAGAAAGTCCTGCCTCCAGGTTATCTCATCAGCCTTGTGAAAAAAATGACCTCATACAGGCTATCAGGCTCACATCAAGATAACACAGCATAAAAGCAAAATGACACCATCTGATCCACTTTATCGGCATTATATATCAGGTTAATGTTTAATGGAGGAACTGGATTTACAGCAGATCATGTGTATATTTGCAATGGAATATTATATTCATTAATGTTTTACTCCCAACAATAAAACATGATGCAGAATTAACACATTGTGCTAGAAATGCAAAACTTTCCATGTTCAGAAAAGTTGTTTTATCAGACTGAGTGGCTGGGAGACCTGTGCACAGTGGGCCAGGGGTAAAGAATATTGTTTGTTTTCAAAAAAGATTGAGGATAATAAAACCAGGACTGGACTACTGCAGAGTGAAGCGGAGGGTCATGTGTCAAGGTGTGGTACAGCTGTCACCTGACTGGAATACCTGTTACCCAAATCTTCTTGGATTGCGTTTTCCTCAGCATTATACTTTAACCTACATTAACGATAACAGTCTTTTGTTTTTGGCGGCAGAGTGAGGGAGGTTCATGCCTGCTATTAATGATATCACTGTCATATGATGTGAAGGTGTGCTACTGCTGTCACCTGACTGCAATACCTGCATATTACACAAATCTTCTTGGTTTGATATGTCTTATATGTTTTATTTATCAACAGCGTTATGCTTTACATTTACCATTAGAGTTTGTTTAATGATTCAATATATTACATTTCAACCCTGTGAAAAACTAAACTTAGTGCACTTTTAAGTTTCCTATATTGCAACTGACTTATACAGTAAAATCTGACGTTATACATCCCAGGCAGTTTTAAAAATAAGGGCATCATGTGTTGTCATTAAATCTAGTGTATGATCATTTTTATCATCTATAATAAGTAAAACACAGATAAATGTTTTGTTTCCCCAGATGTTCCTAGAGCTTCAAATTTAATAATTAAAAATAATAAACTCAAGCTCGCTCAGTTATATAAATATATTAAATATATATTATATACATATTAAAAGAAATGACAAACAGCACTGATTATTTAATGCTTTAAAAAGTTTATTGATGCCACTAAATTGAGGAAAACTTTACAGTCTCATAAAACAAAAAGTTACATGAAACATTTCATAGCAGATTATTACATATACCAAAGTAACTGTTGACGTCCATCATGGAGCTTTTTCATCAAATGCTGAAAAAATGTATGAAAATATATAATGTAGAAAATATATATGTATATGAGTTTAAAGCTGCAGTATCACCTGGTTAATATCATTTACACATTTCAAACTGATACCTCCTGCTGCTTTTTGAAATAGCTGCAATCAAACTTTTAAAATGAGGTAACAAAATAACTACAAATAAAATAATAATACAGTGCATAAAAACTACATAAACCTCAGTAGTCTTGTGCTTTCTGCTAAAAAACAAAGTATTAAATCCACATGATGTATTTATTTCATATAATCTTATTTTATTAACTGTACGAAGCATTGAACATGGCTGATATTTGGATAGCAGAGATGCACACAATGGTTATAAAATGCTGTTAACTATATTTATTTGGCCTTGTCCACACAGCTGTCTTTACACACCTGAAAGACAACCACAGAAGAGATAGATAACCTGACAGAGTGAGAACCTGTGAAAAGGATATTTGTTGTTACATGGTTTTGTTTTATTAATTATTTTTCTGCTATTCCACATCATGACATCAGAATATAACTTTATATTTGAATAATTAAATAATAAAACATTTAACATCAGAATGAAAAAGTCTCACCTTTGGATCGTCTGTAGCGATACAACAGGATCAGGAGAATAATAAATACAACTCCACAAACCAGCCCAACGATTAATGGTACATGAGATGAAGAGTTTTCAGGTCTGGACACTGCTGTAAGAGATAATACATGATAACTATTAATACATTTAATAATTAACACTTTTCCTAAACTTAAATAACAAAGTCTTTCAGCAAGATTTGCCTGATCACTGATTTACATTTGTAGTTTTAAAATATCCGTCCCGTTCAGTACATTTGTCACGGTCGGGCCATTTGTGTATTGTTCAGTTGGTTCGGTTCATGACACGCTTGATGATACATTTGGCACAAGGCGGAGGCATTACATTATTATATGTGGGACCTGTGGTGTATGTGACACTTTATTCAATTCAGTGTTCAATTTAGTCATGCAATTTGAAAATGTATTTAGCAAAGTGGCAATGCATTCTTCACACCGCTTTGTATTTTTTAGGTTAGGTTTTATTATTTCACAACAAATTATTAAACTCACCAGTTTTCCAAACAGTGACTGCACTGCTGAACTCTGTGGAGATCTCTGGGTTTCCTCTTCCTGCTCTGCAGTAATAGTTGCCTCCTTCTGAGACCTTGTTAACTGGTTTAACATTTGTTATGGACTGAAGAGCAGAAGAATCTGAGTCAAGTCTAAACCAGTAGTATTTCCAGTCAGCAGAGGAGTCCACAAAGCAGGTCAGTGTCACACTGCCTCCTACTGGTATGACGGTTTTGTCTGCTCTCAGTGTGGGTTTGGGTTTATTTGCTGGGAGAAAAACACAAAACAACATCTATATTTATTGTAATGAGGGTCACACTGCCCCCTACTGGAAATTTGGCCTTTGGTTTATATGTTGTTCAGTTTAGAACAAAGATATCTCTTAATTAAGGTCTTAATTGTCTCGTGATATAGTCCAATTTAAATAAATTGATGAAAATCAGAACATTCATTTAATCACTGTGATCTGCACCAGGAGTCATTCTTTTATATTTTCTTTAATCTGTTAATGATTAATCTATTAAATATATTTAATAGTCACTGAGTGATGACTTGTATTTCATTATTCAGACACAGATAGGTGAGAATCCTTCCTGCTGTCAGTGTGGCCTTGGGATTACTTGCTGTTTGAGGGAAATGTTTTCTTTAAATGATATTGTTAAGAATAGAGAAGAGTACCAGGTAGGGCTGTTGGAACAAATTTCTAATATTGATATCTGTCTTTTAAAAGCCTCACAAGGGAGAGGAGACGGGAAGTAGCAATAGCTATAATCTCTATATGCAGAACATCAGTTACTGCAGCTCGTTTGGAACAAGCTGAAGATGTATTATGTTAATTTGCAATGTCCCTTACAAGTAAACTAAATAAATAAATAAAATAAAATATGAGAGTAAAATCATTCTTGAAATAGCTCAAAAGTCAGAATAGCTGCCTCCAGGTCAACATGTAACACTATTAAACTAACAGGTCAATATACATATTCTACTCTGTTAATTTGTTTGAATGATCTGACTAAATATGAAACATGTGTTGCTCCTGCTGTTACAATCTTTCTCAGGTCCTTTAAAGTCCAATTAAAAGTCCAATTAAAAGGAGAACTCTTCCTGTCTCTCCGATCAGACAACATGTGCTGGGAGACAGTCCTGATGGACAGCCTGGAGGAAAACTTAACTCACCAGTTTCCTGAATAGTAACTTTGTTGCTGTACTCTGTGTAGAAGACTGAGTCTCCTCTTCCTCCTCTGCAGTAGTAGATGCCTCCTTGATTAACACTTATGGCTCTGTTCAGGTTAACATTTCTTATGAGTTGAGGTGCAGAAGACTCAGAGGTTTGTCTGAACCAGTCGTATTTCCAGTCAGCAGAACCGTCCACAGAGCAGGTCAGTGTCACACTGCCTCCTACTGGTATGATGGGTTTGTCTGCTCTCAGTGTGGGTTTGGGTTTATTTGCTGGGAGAAAAACACAAAACAACATCTATATCAATTGTAATGAGGGTCACACTGCCCCCTACTGGAAGTTTGGCCTTTGGTTTATATGTTGTTCAGTTTAGAACAAAGATATCTCTTAATTAAGGTCTTAATTGTCTCGTGATATAGTCCAATTTAAATAAATTGATGAAAATCAGAACATTCATTTAATCACTGTGATCTGCACCAGGAGTCATTCTTTTATATTTTCTTTAATCTGTTAATGATTAATCTATTAAATATATTTAATAGTCACTGAGTGATGACTTGTATTTCATTATTCAGACACAGATAGGTGAGAATCCTTTCTGCTGTCAGTGTGGCCTTGGGATTACTTGCTGTTTGAGGGAAATGTTTTCTTTAAATGATTGTTAAGAATAGAGAAGAGTACCAGGTAGGGCTGTTGGTACAAATTTCTGTATTTGAAAATAATTCAAACTATAAAAGAAAATAACAATCGAATGCTGAATCCTACTATTCGATTTTGCTATTTTATAAAATGTGTTGTCTAACTTCTTGTCCTTCTCATATTGACCTCCCTGCATGTGAAAATGAAATGCTTTTGTCATTGTCGAGTTTTCAGAGTGCTAACGTAACGTCACAACAGAAATGACAGAAAGTGAAGCGGATGCACCCTCCCAAACATTTGTTTTCTTTTCCTGTTCATCATTATTGGTTTTGTATGTAATATTGATCTGTCTTTTAAAAGCCTAACAAGGGACAGGAGACGGGAAGTAGCAATAGCTATAATCTCTATATGCAGAACATCAGTTACTGCAGCTCGTTTGGAACAAGCTGAAGATGTATTATGTTAATTTGCAATGTCCATAACAAATAAACAAAATAAATAAAACTGACAGCCTTAATACAAGTATGAGAATAAAATCATTCTTGAAATGGCTCAAAAACCAGAATAGTTGCCTCCAGGTCGACATGTAACACTATTAAACTAACAGGTCAGTCTTTAACTAAATGAACACATATTCTACTCTGTTCATTTGTTTTGATGATCTGACTAAATATGAAAACATGTTGCTCCTGCTGTTACAATCTTTCTCAGGTCCTTTAAAGTCCAATTAAAAGCTTCTGGGAATAATTTCAAAGATAAAATAAATTAAATTAAATAAATATACTGAGTTATTAGGTAGATCAGTAAGTGATATTACATGGTATTGATGAACTAAACAGATAAAAACAATATAAAACATAACATGTTCATTATGGATGACAGATGTCCAACTTACATGATACTGTCAGTCTGAAGACATTACTCCACTCTGTAGAGGAATATAAGTCCTTCAGTCCTCTACAACTGTATCCTCCACTGTCGTAATCAGTGCTGCTAATCTTGTGTTCACTGAGTGTTGGAGATGTGTTTAACTTGGCTGGTCTCCATAGATACGTCCACTTAGTGTCTCCACCTCCCTGGATCTCACATCTAATGGTGACTGTCTCTCCTCTGTATATCTCAGTCCAGTTGGGTTGCAGAGTCACAACAGCCTTATAGGGAACTGTTCACATTTAACAAAAAAAACCCTGATTAGATGCCATTAGAAACATAAAATGAGACAAAGTGTTATAGTTTTACCACAAATTTTGCAATTACATTTTTGTAGCACAGATTTAAAAACAACACAAATGCAACTCAACAGCCAAAATAACAAAACCTGTTCAAAGATGGAAGTGTGAAAAACTTATCAAGCAACAAAATTGCAAAACAAAAAAAGACTAAAAGCCATAAAAAAACACAAGGAAGAACAGTGAAAAGTGAAAAATACACATTACAGGCAGAAATGTTAATTGACACATAAAACTAAATCATGTGCCAAAATTGATTCACACACAATTCATGTATTAAAATGTTTTCATTCAATTTTATATGAATAAGAATGAGAACCTTTTATTCAGCATTAAGATTTAAGGTTTATATGATGAAAATAGATGTTGAGTTTTGTTGTGAAAAGTTTTTATTTGCACTCCAGGACAGTCTGTTCACAGTCATGTTTCTTATAAACATTCACTGTATGAAAAGATGATTTGTAGCAGGAGGAAAAGTTGGTCAAGTAATAAACTGAGGATCACAGTACTGTCAGTAAATGTAATGATGTGTCTGATCTCATGCTGAGAAAGGAGTCACCACTCGGGGGAGCCATTGGAGTAAAGAATCTGACCTACCGTCACTGACTCTGATCATTTTAAAATATACTCAATAAAATCAACTAAAAGCCTCCTCACTGATTTAAAATCTAGATTGAAACAAAGGAAAACAATTTCAGCTGAAACATTGAGTTAAATGATATTCAATGTCAAGGAAAAGTCCACAAATAATACTGAATTAAACAGTCATGTGTTTTCCAGATATTTATA
Organism: Scomber colias; assembly: GCA_021039105.1. Taxonomy (NCBI): domain Eukaryota; kingdom Metazoa; phylum Chordata; class Actinopteri; order Scombriformes; family Scombridae; genus Scomber; species Scomber colias. The sequence goes on from JAJDFG010000069.1 coordinate 1,201,324, forward strand.
AGTTAAACTGAGCAGCATTAGGGAAGAAGCCTCAACTCCTTTATTGTGTCTGTATACAAACTGAAGTATTAATCAAATGTTGCATTATTACCATGATAAAGGATTTAATACATGTTCAAACTTCCTTCAGAGAGCTAAGAGGTACTGGACTACATCATCCATTCATTCAGGTTCTTGTTACCACATATGGTTTTCTTCCACACTTCAGACACTGTTTAAGAATTACATTGAAAGAATAAATGTTGTTTTATTCAAAAACTAATGACTTAACTCACCTGTTTCCTGAATAGTAACTGTGTTGCTGTCCTCTGTGTAGAAGACTGAGTCTCCTCTTCCTCCTCTGCAGTAGTAGATGCCTCCTTGATAAACACTTATGGCTCTGTTCAGGTTAACATTTCTTATGAGTTGAGGTACAGAAGACTCAGAGGTTTGTCTGAACCAGTCGTATTTCCAGTCAGCAGAACCGTCCACAGAGCAGGTCAGTGTCACACTGCCTCCTACTGGTATGATGGGTTTGTCTGCTCTCAGTGTGGGTTTGGGTTTATTTGCTGGGAGAAAAACACAAAACAACATCTATATCAATTGTAATGAGGGTCACACTGCCCCCTACTGGAAGTTTGGCCTTTGGTTTATATGTTGTTCAGTTTAGAACAAAGATATCTCTTAATTAAGGTCTTAATTGTCTCGTGATATAGTCCAATTTAAATAAATTGATGAAAATCAGAACATTCATTTAATCACTGTGATCTGCACCAGGAGTCATTCTTTTATATTTTCTTTAATCTGTTAATGATTAATCTATTAAATATATTTAATAGTCACTGAGTGATGACTTGTATTTCATTATTCAGACACAGATAGGTGAGAATCCTTTCTGCTGTCAGTGTGGCCTTGGGATTACTTGCTGTTTGAGGGAAATGTTTTCTTTAAATGATTGTTAAGAATAGAGAAGAGTACCAGGTAGGGCTGTTGGTACAAATTTCTGTATTTGAAAATAATTCAAACTATAAAAGAAAATAACAATCGAATGCTGAATCCTACTATTCGATTTTGCTATTTTATAAAATGTGTTGTCTAACTTCTTGTCCTTCTCATATTGACCTCCCTGCATGTGAAAATGAAATGCTTTTGTCATTGTCGAGTTTTCAGAGTGCTAACGTAACGTCACAACAGAAATGACAGAAAGTGAAGCGGATGCACCCTCCCAAACATTTGTTTTCTTTTCCTGTTCATCATTATTGGTTTTGTATGTAATATTGATCTGTCTTTTAAAAGCCTAACAAGGGACAGGAGACGGGAAGTAGCAATAGCTATAATCTCTATATGCAGAACATCAGTTACTGCAGCTCGTTTGGAACAAGCTGAAGATGTATTATGTTAATTTGCATTGTCCATAACAAATAAACAAAATAAATAAAACTGACAGCCTTAATACAAGTATGAGAATAAAATCATTCTTGAAATGGCTCAAAAACCAGAATAGTTGCCTCCAGGTCGACATGTAACACTATTAAACTAACAGGTCAATTATTAACTAAATGAACACATATTCTACTCTGTTAATTTGTTTTGATGATCTGACTAAATATGAAACATGTGTTGCTCCTGCTGTTACAATCTTTCTCTGGGAATAATTTCAAAGATAAAATAAATTAAAGTAAATAACTATACTGAGTTGTTAGGTAGATCAGTAAGTGATATCACATGGTATTGATGAACTAAACAGATGAAAACAATATAAAACATAACATGTTCATTATGGATGACAGATGTCCAACTTACATGATACTGTCAGTCTGATGACATTACTCCACTCTGTAGAGGAATATGAGTCCTTCAGTCCTCTACAACTGTATACTCCTCTGTCGTAATCAGTGCTGCTAATCTTGTGTTCACTGAGTGTTGGAGATGTGTTTAACTTGGCTGGTCTCCATTGATACGTCCACTTAGTGTTTCCACCTCCCTGGATCTCACATCTGATGGTGACTGTCTCTCCTCTGTATATCTCAGTCCAGTTGGGTTGAAGAGTCACAACAGCCTTATTGGGAACTGTTCATGGTTAAGAATTATCAATGAGGATACAAGAATGACAAAAGAAAAAATCAATAAAGTCAGAATGTTTTTAGCATAAATCTTAATCACTAATCATGACTACAATTTTTTTCCTAAACTGTGTGTAACAAATCTCATTGTCAAACTCACCAATATTGTTGATCCTGATTGAATCACTGTACTCTGTGAGGTAAACTGGGACTCCTCTCCCTCCTCTGCACCAGTAGAGTCCTCCCTGTGAGACCCTGATTTGTCCATTTGATTGTAAAACAGCATCTTGTGTGGTCAGGGGTTCAGAGGTTTTCTCTCCTCTGTACCAGTAGTATTTCCAACCAGATGATGATGAGTCCACAGAGCAGGTCAGGGTCACACTGCCCCCTACTGGAATATCTCTGTTGTCAGCTCTCAGTTTGGCCTTTGGTTTATTTGCTGTTCAGTTTAGAACAAAGACATTAAAAGGTCATTATTGTCCTGTGCTTATTTAATTATATTGTTAAGAGTACAGAAGAGTACAAATACTAGAGTAAAATCATTCTTGAAATAGCTCAAAAGTCAGAATAGTTGTCTCCAGGCCGACATGTAACACTAAGACATTTTTACTCTGTTAATTTGTTTAGATGATCTGACTAAAATGAAATATGTGTTGCTCCTGCTGTTACTATATATTCTCTGCTCCTTTAAAGTCCAATTAAAAGCTTCTGGGAATTATTTTAGAAATTTAAAAAAATAAAATAAAATAAATACATTGAGTTATTAGGTTGTTCAGTAAGTGATATTATATATATATATTATATATTGTATTGACAAACTAAACAGATGAAAACAATATAAAACATAACATGTTCATTATGGATGACAGATGTCCAACTTACATGATACTGTCAGTCTGAAGACATTACTCCACTCTGTAGAGGAATATAAGTCCTTCAGTCCTCTACAACTGTATCCTCCACTGTCGTAATCAGTGCTGCTAATCTTGTGTTCACTGAGTGTTGGAGATGTGTTTAAGTTGGCTGGTCTCCATTGATACGTCCACTCAGTGTCTCCACCTCCCTGGATCTCACATCTGATGGTGACTGTCTCTCCTCTGTATATCTCAGTCCAGTTGGGTTGCAGAGTCACAACAGCCTTATAGGGAACTGTTCACATTTAACAAAAAAAACCCTGATTAGATGCCATTAGAAACATAAAATGAGACAAAGTGTTATAGTTTTACCACAAATTTTGCAATTACATTTTTGTAGCACAGATTTAAAAACAACACAAATGCAACTCAACAGCCAAAATAACAAAACCTGTTCAAAGATGGAAGTGTGAAAAACTTATCAAGCAACAAAATTGCAAAACAAAAAAAGACTAAAAGCCATAAAAAAACACAAGGAAGAACAGTGAAAAGTGAAAAATACACATTACAGGCAGAAATGTTAATTGACACATAAAACTAAATCAAGTGCTAAAATTGATTCACACACAATTCATGTATTAAAATGTTTTCATTCAATTTTATATGAATAAGAATGAGAACCTTTTATTCAGCATTAAGATTTAAGGTTTATATGATGAAAATAGATGTTGAGTTTTGTTGTGAAAAGTTTTTATTTGCACTCCAGGACAGTCTGTTCACAGTCATGTTTCTTATAAACATTCACTGTATGAAAAGATGATTTGTAGCAAGAGGAAAAGTTGTTCAAGTAATAAACTGAGGATCACAGTACTGTCAGTAAATGTAATGATGTGTCTGATCTCATGCTGAGAAAGGAGTCACCACTAGGGGGAGCCATTGGAGTAAAGAATCTGACCTACCGTCACTGACTCTGATCATTTTAAAATATACTCAATAAAATCATCTAAAAGCCTCGTCACTGATTTAAAATCTAGATTGAAACAAAGGAAAACAATTTCAGCTGAAACATTGAGTTAAATGATATTCAATGTCAAGGAAAAGTCCACAAATAATACTGAATTAAACAGTCATGTGTTTTCCAGATATTTATAAGTTAAACTGAGCAGCATTAGGGAAGAACCCTCAACTCCTTTATTGTGTCTGTATAAAAACTGAAGTATTAATCAAATGTTGCATTATTACCATGATAAAGGATTTAATACATGTTCAAACTTCCTTCAGAGAGCTAAGAGGTACTGGACTACATCATCCATTCATTCAGGTTCTTGTTACCACATATGGTTTTCTTCCACACGTCAGACACTGTTTAAGAATTACATTTAAAGAATAAATGTTGTTTTATTCAAAAACTAATGACTTAACTCACCTGTTTCCTGAATAGTAACTCTGTTGCTGTCCTCTGTGTAGAAGACTGAGTCTCCTCTTCCTCCTCTGCAGTAGTAGATGCCTCCTTGACTAACACGTATGGCTCTGTGGTTAACATTTCTTATGAGTTGAGGTGCAGAAGACTCAGAGGTTTGTCTGAACCAGTCGTATTTCCAGTCAGCAGAACCGTACACAGAGCAGGTCAGTGTCACACTGCCTACTACTGGTATGATGGATCTGTCTGTTGTCAGTGTGGGTTTGGGTTTATTTGCTGGGAGAAAAACACAAAACAACAACTATAACAATTGTAATGAGGGTCCCACTGCCCCCTACTGGAATATCTCTGTTGTCAGCACTAAGTTTGGCCTTTGGTTTATATGTTGTTCAGTTTAGAACAAAGATATCTCTTAATTAAGGTCTTAATTGTCTCGTGATATAGTCCAATTTAAATAAATTGATGAAAATCAGAACATTCATTTAATCACTATGATCTGCACCAGGAGTCATTCTTTTATATTTTCACGTGGCTACGATGTGATTGAGAAGTTGCTACCATGGTTACAATGGTGGTTAGGTAACGTAAATATGGCGTAACCCCATATTCACAGAGTATAGGCGTATCTGTAGCGTCGCTATTTCAGTGTGTTTTCAGTTCATGAAAGTTAAATGTAAGCCTGAACAGTCTTGGGGGGTCTAAGGAGTCCTGGGTTCAAGTTGCCCAGGAAGAAAATTATGTACAGGGTTAGGGTCAAATGCATCATTCTGGTTTACTCTGAGAGCAACATTAGGGGTTATAGTTAGAAAAAATAGTTGTGCTTCAGTAATTAAACTGTTGGTTGTATAAATGGTTATTATGACACAGAGCTCAGGAAAGACATTTTACCAGTTAATAAATGTTCCAATCAAACCATTAAAAAGACTAATGTCCATATTTCAGCTCTAAAACAAAGTTCAACTAGTTAATTACTTATGAACATGTAAACTACTGTTTCACTAAATATCATTTTCTACATTGTGTTTCTTCAAATAAATGAACTACTTATTTTTCTGCTGTATGATTACAGACTGTCGTTTACATTTCACTTTGTTGAATGTGACTTTTTTCTGTGCCTGAAACAGAAGTTTTCGACAGGTACTTAATAACATTGTTTCCTCTGCTTTCACTGAGCTGTTGAAAGAAAGCTTCTGATTATCTGGACGGTTAATGTCAGACTCATGAAGACTGTTAACAAAAAGATATCCTGGGTATGTTGACGTTGCTTCATAGTACAGGTCCAAACTGTCTACATGAACATTTTGAGGAAAATATGTTTTGACACATTTGGGCAGTAATGTAGCTATCAGAATTAATATTGATACATGGAGTAAAATTATATTTACATGATAAAATCTAAACATAAAATGGGATGAGATTAAGAATAATACTGTGGATGACAAAATAAGACATACATATTTAGTAAGGGTGTGTATCTCTCCAATATAAAACAATCCAATACTATCTAGATACATGAGGTACGATACGATTCAGGACATTTTAAAATGGAACGATTCGGTTCAATCACTTCGATGTAATCTGATACAGTTCCTGGTTTAAAGTAGACATTCATTTTATAAATTAACATAAATCAATCCTATAAAAGTGGCGTTGCTTACCTTCGAATATATTTTATAAAAGACCAGGAAGCAAGTATTTTTGTTACCTTTGACATGTATGAGTTCAGAACCATGTCATTGAGTTTATTACTGTAATACATCGCATGCTGAGAACTTTACAAAGCTCCTCTGACAATGAAAACAAACTTAATATTCAATCTTAATTATTGGTACAAATTAAACTAAGGAGGTGAAAGAAATGAAACATTTAGAGAGTTTTGTGTTAGTTCAGATCAGGGAATGAGCTGCTGAGGTATGCTTGAGCCAACACAAGAGAATTAAGACAAAATCTGAATGAAAATCATCATTTTAATTTTGAAACAGAGAGGAGGCTATTTATTTTAAAGCAGCTTTGCTCCTCTCTCACCGCGGACTGACGCGGTGCACTTTTACACACAGAGCTTCAACCTGCTGCTGCGGGTCAGTTTAGTCTGTAAATACTGAAACATCACAGCAACTAGTGTCTGAAATACTTCTGATCAACTCACTGAATCAGCAGCCATCTCTGAACTCTTCTGCTTTTCTTTTTCTTTCTCCGTACAATGTACAGCAGTAACATCAATAACCAGTTTTCTTCCGCCTTAAATGCAGCTGGAGGTATATTGTGGATGGAACATGCTGCAGTGGTTTTATCTTGTGTTCGTTCTTCTTGTAAAATCCTCTTCATACCTTTTGATTTCAGACTTGTGACGAGTCTCTGGAGAGTTTTATGTGAGAGAGAGAGAGAGAGAGAGAGAGAGAGAGAGAGAGAGAGAGAGAGAGAGAGAGAGAGAGATGTAGACAGGAGCAGACGGAGCTTGCAGCAGCAACCATAGACTGTATGCAGCAACATTAAAGCGGTTCATGTTATATTTAGACTGATACAGGGGTCCATATACCGATGCACTCGCATCTTTTCAAGCAAAACTGGTTTTCCGACTCAAAAAGGTTATTTGTTACACCCCTAATATTTAAATATATTTTTTAATTTAAAAAATAGTCACCTTCAGATTGTCCGTAGCAGAGTGTGTCCATCACTAAAAAAGATGAAACTTGATCAGACAAAATCATAACAAAGGCATTTAAAACTACATATTTATATACTATCCTGTCTGCCTCCTAGTCTGCAGTCCCTCTCTCTCTTTCTCTCCCTTTCTTGTGTCTGTGCTTGATAGCAGGAGTGGAGACAAGTATCCAGGAGTCAGACCTCCAGCTGCTGGTTCAGCCTACAACTCATTTTCCTGAATCTTGTTTTTCTGTTCCTGTAGTTTTGTCTCTGCCTGACTCCAGCTTCACACCACAGTCTTAGATCCTGGTTTCAGATCCTCTCCCAGTCTCCCAGCTACCTCCCTGCAATAAAACTCTTTCAAAACCAGTCAGAGCTTTCTGCATCAGTGTTCCTGCCTTGGGTTCACTCACCCTAACAACTAGTACTAAGTAGGAAGGTCTATGTCATTGAAATAAGAAACCATGAACTTCAACACATATATACATAACAATACCTTAAACATGTTACATGCATGGTGCAGTACAGTATTTGTGCAAAAATAATTGCTTCTAAAAACAGTCCTCCAATCTAAACTGAGTCAAGTCACCAACCAACATCTGGACTAAAAAATAACCCTCTAGTTAAAAACTATAAGCGAGCTCTGTTCAAGCTCTCAGAGAAACTGATGAAACCAGTGATACTCTGTAATTGTGACTAATCAGGAACATGTTCTTTAATCTGTGCCATGCAAACAAAGTCAGTAATGTACTTACAGAATAATCCCAGCACACAGATCAAAGTGGACCTCATCCTCACATCCAGCACTGACACTCTGTCACTCAGCTGCTCCCAGTCTGACAATGTTTCTACTTTGCTTCAATTATAATGCAGCAGAAAGAGAGAAGTTACATTTCATGTGAACATAAGATTAGAGTTATTCTTAAACTAGTTGTGAGTTTAGTCCGCCTATGTTTCCTTCCCTTTTCTGCAAAGCTCGGACCACATCAGCTCATTTAACCGCAGCAAACTTTGACACCTTTACACCCTATGGCCACTGCAGAGATATCTTGTGCAAAAGTTTGTGCCTGGAAAATGTTATGTTAAAAAAGTTAAAAACAATAAGTATTTATGCACATTCATGAACCATAAAAAGCATCAAATTTACCATCACCATCATATGTTTTGCTGCCTGCCTAACTTTGTCAACACCAATGATGTGATGTGATGACATTCACACATTCACACTAGAGCTAACGTGTCAATAAGCAGAAAAGACGAGGTGTCTGATACTGTGCATGGTGTACAATCATATTTTTAGGCAGTGGAAATCAAAACAAGTGAAAATATTATGGAAGGTACTAGAAATTGAGTCAAATGACTCTTTGAATATAGCTGTGTTGTCAATATGTCAGTTCTCAATTAGTCCTAACAGAAAGCCAGAGGGTTCAGTGTGGGAAAATATGAACTTAAAGTTCACAGTCTGTTATCTGCTGTCATCAGCTGTGAAACACGTCTTCTTGCTGACAACATAAATGTGGTTTTAACTAAAGACTCTACAGTAGTTCCTCATTTTAATCAGTTTGTTGAGTCTCCTCTGCACCCCGGCCGGAGGACCCTTTCTGCATGTCACACCCCCCTCCTCTCTCCCATGATTTCCTGTCTCTCTACTGCTAATAAAGGTGTCTATGCCAGAAAAAAACATTAAAAGAAAGAAATAATGACGAACTCTACAAAATTAACTTGCTGACCTGCAGATGATGGGTCTTCATCCTCACCTCCATATTCATCACCATGTAATGCTCCTGAGAAAAGACATTCAAAATGACTTAATGCAATTAAATTGACATTTAAAACCAAATACTTTAATGACAAACATTTAAGACCAAGTTGAAAAATGTTCTGTATCCCTGGATATTAAAGAAAAGTGGCTGCCAACAGTACAGTTAAAAACTCTTATTATAGTTTTATAGACTGGCTGTGACTCAGGAGGTAGAGTGGTGAATGGTATAGTTTCGTCCTGATGAGCAGGTTGACACCTTGCGTGGTAGCTCCTGCCATCAGTGTGTGAACGGGTGAATGAGACATGTAGTGTAAAAGCGCTTCGCTACATAAATACAGTCTATTAGGGTTGGGTGATTGGACAAATATATCATTCCTCCTGTGGCTACTTGGTTTTTTCTTCACAATGAAGAAATTCTCAATAGTTTCAGACCTTTACATTGATGTTATTCTTTCCCTCGTAGGTGTCTACTGCCTAACTGTCCCTGAAGAAATAATGATGCATATTTTTCAGTTCATCAAACCATTATCTTGACTCAGTTGTTGCACTTGGTTAGCACAATTACATTTACTGTATATAGTTAAACTAAATGAAGAAAACCCACGTGGCTTGCCTCCAGTCAAACAGCCACACCACCAGTGATAACCTCAAGCCGTAAACTGTACAACTTGCACCACAAATATTTCAACCACCAAACATCATCACAGAATATTAGTTACTGTTGTCTGGAGTTTATATGGCAAATAAAATACATGTGATCCTTAAAAAAAGGAAAGTATTTTACCAGAGTTTAGCCTTAATCTACTAACCATGAGAGATACTGTAGCAACATACGGGGCCTCCCCATGAAGTCTGCAGGGGCTCGTCAGGTGTCACGTTCAAGTGCACAGAAGAAAAACAGAAACCCCTGCGGTAACTAATACATCTTTAATGACTGTGAGGCAGAAAATATCAAATCACAATAAAAGGTTGTTTTTTTACTAGTATAAAATGAAATGTAATTAATTAAACGGGGGGCAGATAACAGGTGCCACCACGTTGGCTCCGCCCATGGATGAACAGTCTGGGATCGGATGTCTTAAAAAAAGTTAGTATGTTCAACATTATATCTCAGTTTTTTGACATTCAGTGTACAGTACAAGTACATTCTCAGTATTTGTCACAACACCTGCCTTCTTTATGAGAATTGATGGCGCGCCATCTGTAGCCAGGCCGACAGCACAGAGACCCAGTCCATCCCGACCCTGTCCTGCATACCAACAAGTGAGTTGAAAATGTCATACGCACAAGACTCTACAGTGTTTCCTCATCTTAAACTGTTCATCGAGAGTCTCATCTTCAGGTCTCGTAGTCTTTAGATATGGGTGAAGCTTTGATGGCAGGTTTGATTGACAGTTCAGGCACACAGCACACATCAAATAACAAATCACCACATCAAACAAAAACAATGAATGTCAACTGAATCTTTTTACAGTCTAATGATGTGGAGGCAATAAATAATGAAGGCTCACATCCAATAATGAAATAGCACCATCTAGTGGCGAAAACTAGACATAGACCTTCAAATAAAAAAGGATGGAGTTTAATTTGTGTGGAGGTTCTTTCTTCATATTTAATGACTGTTCTGCCTCTATATTCACTATTTGATGGGTGACTCTTCATTGTTTGACCTTTCTATTCTAACAGTTGGCATTAATTACAATGTGTATTTGTTATTTGATGTTCAGCTTTTCATTATTAGATATGGATCAGTAGTGCACCACTCTCCTCTCTGCTTCCTCAACTCTGTCTGCTCTCTGATCAGATCATATTAGGTAATATTCACTTGTGATATTGGATGGCAACATTTCTTAAGATCAGGAGAAAAAAGCTAAATGTTTTGTTCCCCCGGAAGTTCCTAGAGCTTCAAATTTAATAATTAAAAATAATGAACTGAAGCTCGCTCAGTTATATAAATATATTAAATATATATTATATACATAAAAAAAGAAATGACAAACAGCACTGATTATTTAATGCTTTAAAAAGTTTATTGATGAAAACTTTACAGTCTCATAACACAAAAAGTTACATGAAACATTTCGGAGCAGATTATTACATACACCAAAGTAACTGTTGACGTCCATCATGGAGCTTTTTCATCAAACACTGAAAAACATGTATGAAAATATATAACGTAGAAAATATATATGTACAGTATATGAGTTTAAAGCTGCAGTATCACCTGGTTAATATCATTTACACATTTCAAACTGATACCTCCTGCTGCTTTTTGAAATAGCTGCAATCAAACTTTTGAAATGAAGTAACAAAATAACTACAAACAAAATAATAATACAGTGCATAAAAACTACATAAACCTCAGTAGTCTTGTGCTTTCTGATAAAAAACAAAGTATTAAATCCACATGATGTATTTATGTCATATAATCTTATTATATTAACTGTACGAAGCATTGAGCATGGCTGATATTTGGATAGCAGAGATGCACACAATGGTTATAAAATGCTGTTAACCATATTTATTTGGCCTCGTCCACACAGCTGTCTTTACACACCTGAAAGACAATCACAAAAAAGATAGATGTGTTGGGTTATTCAGGATTTAATGCAATATGAGATTATTCATCTAATTATCAGTATGATGAATTATTACCATGAGCTGTTCCTGGTTTAACTTCAGAATAAACAGCTTCATCAGTTGCTGCAGGAGCTGATTTTCCTTTAAATGGAGAGAAGATTAAACATTTGTCAGTAATGTTATAATTTATAATGATAATGTACTGAAGGGTTGTCAGGGTTAATGTCTCCACTGATAATAAAAGAATAACAGTATTATAATGTCCACAGGGCTCAAAGCAGTCACAAAGCAGAGTATTATGACTTTTACTGAATTTAGTAAACATACTGATACTGAATAAACACACTGATGTATAAATACTGTTCTTCAGCACTGCATACACACATAATGTAAAATAAACACACATTCAAACACAAAGTATTCAATGAAAAAGTAATAATTACAAACACTTACAATTTGGGTCTTCGGAGCCTTTGATTGATTCATAGAGACAAGTATCACCTGTGAGCAAAAAGTAAAAGTCAAGCCAAAATCAAATTAATCATTTTAAAATGCACGACACCAATCAAATATCACTTCTAACAAAAATCATCAGATGTTGATTTTAATGGTGAAGATAAGTGCAGACAGGGACTCTTAAATGTGTAAAGATAAACTTTACTGTCTTTGTAGACTGTAATAGAAATGTTGGAGTAAGAGTTAGAGTTAATAAATAATCACAGAATTAATCAGGATGAGTTTGAAGACTGACCGTGGAGAAGAGAATTGTAGATGTGATCTTGAGTTTCATTCAGGTTGACCATGTGATGTGTGGCAGAGTCCTGATTGGTGCTCTCAGACTGGATTGGTCTAAAACATTTAGCAAATACAATGAATTTAATAAGATACATTATATGGTATTTCAGAGGTAGATTTACAAAGAAAGAGTTAGAGGCAGAGTGTGTGTGCAGAGATTCAGCTAAAGAGCAGGATATGTGGTGTGAGAATGATCAAGGACAGTTTGGGAGCAGAGTATGATCAGAGAGAACGAGGTGATGAGCGAGCTGCGGTTGTAGAGAATAACAGGAGACACTGGTATGTGTGTTGTCTCCTGTAGCTCGACCTATCTTTGTATATAATGTTCACTTGGGCGTGTTTAAGTCAGTCACTTTCTTCTGTGCAGAATAAACGACTCCTTTTTCCATCAGTCACAAGGCTGTGAATTGTCTCTACAAGACACGATATAGATATAGACATATAGACAGATATATAGACAACTGAAGGTACTGCTGTTATGTTCATAATAAAAGAGAGGAGAGGTTTGTACCAACCTGACATAGTCTGGATCTGTGAAAAGGAGATTTGTTGTTACATGTTTTTGTTTTGTAAATGATTTTCTCTTAAATTATACAATAGTTGCATTTCAGACTGCTCCATGTTAAGGTTTATACTTTACCGTTTTCAGGGTCTTCAGAGCCTCTGATTGATTCATAGACACAAACATCACCTGTGAGCAACAAGTTAAAATCAAACTGTCTGTTTTAGAGCCTTTACTGTATTTGTAGACTGTAATAGAAATGTTTGGGTTAAACTTAAAGTAAATATATAATGACTCAATTAATCAGGATTAGTTTGAAGACTGACCGTGGAGAAGAGAATTGTAGATGTGATCTTGAGTTTCATTCAGGTTGACCATGTGATGTGTAGCAGAGTCCTGATTGGTGCTCTCAGACTGGATTGGTCTAAAACATTTAGCAAATACAATGAATTTAATAAGATACATTGAAGTTACTGCTGTTATGTTCAAAATGAGAGAGAGGAGAGTTTTGTACCAACCTGACAGAGTGAGAACCTGTGAAAAGGATATTAGTTGTTACATGGTTTTGTTTTATAAATTATTTTTCTGCTATTCCACATCATGACGTCAGAATACAACTTTATATTTGAATAATTAAATAAAACATTTAACATCAGCAGGAAAAAGTCTCACCTTTGGATCGTCTGTAGAGATACAACAGGATCAGGAGAATAATAAATACAACTCCACAAACTAGTCCAACAATTAATGGTACAGGAGATGAAGAGTTTTCAGGCCTGGACACTGCTGACACTGCTGTAAGAGATAATACATTATAAATACATTGAATTTACATCTATAACAACTTCATTAAGCTGATTTTACAAAGTACTTAAGCAATAGTTGACATTTACATTTGTATTTTTATTATTAAGATGTTTTGTTTTATGTTTAATTATTAAATACCATCATGTAGAGCATTTTAAAATGAAGTAATCTTACATAATCCAGCATGATAAATCAGCTGAAACTAAACCTGTAAAGTATTTGACTCATGTACAGCATACGGATTAGTTCTCTTAACAATTAAACGTGAAATTTCCACATTTCATCCAAAGACAGAAAATGAATGGTTTTAATCCTACTCACCCTGAACTGACATCCAACTCTGAGCTGATTCTTCTCCTGAGTATTTACACTTGTAGAAACCTTCGTCTGACTTTGACACTGCAGAGATATTCAGCTCTCTTCTGGTATCATTTTGGATAAGTTTGTCATTTTGATAGAAAAACACATTGGAAAGTAATTCTCCTCTCCTCAGTTTGCAGCCAAGAGTAACAGACTGTCCCTCAGTCACAGGATGCACAGGGCTCACCAGGATAATATCTGCATCTGTAAAACAGTCAAAGAATAAGAAGTTTCAGTCAGAGACCAGCTGGTGGCCTTTAGAACAAGCTGACATAAAACTATAAGAAGAGATCACACATTAGGGCTGGGCGATATGGCCTAAAATCAATATCACGATATATTGAGCAGTTCACCTCGATAACGATAAATGGACGATAACTACCACCAGAGCGATAGATATAACATATGTTATATCTATCGCTCTGACTACCACCACCCCGTACGCTAAAAAAATGTTTGGCCAATAGATGGGGCTGTGGCAGCATAATTGCTCCACTGTCCACTCCAAGGTTAGATGTATTGCCCTGGCTGGTGACAACAGTCTTTTTGCACAACTTACATTTTACATCTTTCTGAGCAGTATCTTCCCTTTTGAAACCAAAATGTTGCCACACGATTGAAGACGCGTTTTTCTTGGGAACAAGCTGCTGCTCATCCTCCTCCTCCACCAGGTGTACCTCCGCCGCCAGCGCTGCAGCTGCCGCTTCGACGTTTGAACTGTCCTCCATCTATCTATCTATCTATCTATCTGTTTATTTTGCTATAAGTCATATGTCAAGTCGAAGAAGAACCAACCGTGTACCAAAATGCCGAGTGCATAATGATATGGTTCAACTCTTTTACGCACAGGGCGCACGCCGGTTACGCTTGGAGTTTGTTTATGGACAGCCAAACTTAATAGCTTAGTGTCGTACACCGTCGGAAACCTCAGGCTATTGGCTAAAAGGTTATCAACTTCATTTCACCAAATACTTCCATTGGCTGGAACAGCTGTCAATCAAACCCACGTTGTCGTCGGTCACATGTCCTCATTGGCTTTGGAGACATGTACTTGCCTAATCCTAAACACCGATTGGCTTGTGTGTAGTGTCAAAGCAGGAGAGGCTCACGGTCGTAAACATCTAGTCATGTGTACTCTAAGATGGACGTGCAGGTCAGGAAATGACGTAAACGGACCGTATATGGTTTGTTATTTGTGTTATTACATTACGTGCTGAACTAAATACATGGACATATTGAGGAAAGTATTTCGGTTTTATGGAAACGGATTTCATATTTCACAAGAATGGATACTTGGCGAGCTGTACAGAAAGTCCTGTGTCATAAGATGATCGTTGTGGATAAAGGGAAGACTTTGAAGGTATGTAGGCATTATAGCTTTTGTCACTTAGCTGAGTGGCTAGCCGAGCTAATCGCTAATACTATTACGGCTGTGAGCAACCATATAAGTCGTGAGTGGTCTTGAATGAATCAGGGCAATCTAAGCTTTCCAGCAATGTACGGCATGAGTATATATGTTTACAGTGTTGTGCATGAACGCGTTCATTGAACGAAAGTTCATGAACTCGTTCATAATTTTGGTGAACTTGAACGAACGAACGGTATTTCTGCCTGATGAACGATACTATGAACGCGTTCATTCTGGTGTCTGTGAACGTCACGTTCACTCTTTTTTAATTTCGTTCAATAAGGTTCAGGCAAAAAACACACCGCACTAAAGTGTTGCCCAACCGTTGCGTGTGCTTCTTTGTCTGTGCCAGATTCTAACAAGTGCGAGAGCGCCACAGGTGTTGTGCCGTATTAAGCACCCCTGCCGTGAAAAGCACCCCCTCGTCGCGGGAACGCGCATGTGGAGAGGACGCTATAAACTACTACCAAACGGACATATATTACCCACAGATCTCTTATTCACGAGTAAATGTCAAAAAGGACTAAATGCTCATGTTTAATTTACTACAAATGACAACGTACACACAATGACAAAAATGATATTCTCATTCCATGTCACGTTCTGTTTAGCGTCCAGTTTTGTGTTAATGATTCATGTTTAAATGCGCTCATGGATTCCACAATCGTCATACTTTCCCACAATCACAGTCACAGATAACAAAAATCGGGTAAATGGTTATTGATGTCATTAATTAATAGCCTGCTTACTGTGTTGTCTTCCATAATATTTGTAAATATATATAATATAAACTCCTAAGTATGTGTTTGTGTGAGTGTGTGTGTGTGTGTGTGTATATATATATATATATATATATATATATATACATATATATACACATATATATATATATAAAACTAGCTTATATAAACTAGCATATATATGACATTCAAGCTAGTTTTTCCTCATGTTTTTGAGAATATAATGTTGGGGTGAAAGCTGCAACTGCTACAAGTGTGGACTGAATGGAGTTTAAACAACAATGGGGGAAGGCCCTTCGATGCTAATGTAAATCCTGGTTGGATAAGGATTCAAAACTGGATGAAATCTGACACATAGTTTCAGTGTTAAACTAATGAAATAATTGCTGGCTGTGGCAACAATTTTAAAAGAGTATAGTTCGCAACGTATTGAAAAAAAGAACTGAACTAGTTCATTTTTTGGAGCTGTGAACTTAGTTCATAATTTGGAATTATGAACTATGAACTGAACTAGTTCATTTTAAAATGTGTGAACTATGAACTGAACTAGTTCATGTAGAACGTGAACTTTACCAACACTGTATGTTTAAGGGTTGGTGTTCAAAACATTCAGAATAACGTGTGGCTACCTCCTAACATCTGTCCCGTTCCGTAGACGGAACAGCGTGCGTTAAGAGGTTAAAAACCGAATATACCGACATGGGCAAAATGACGTCGGTAATCGTCGTAAATTTCGGTATAGATAAATTTTCGGTTTATCGCCCAGCCCTATCACACATATACCTTTATTTTTCTACAACTAATAAATCATCATTTTATTTTTATCATCAAAGCTCAAGAAAGGTTTTGTGGACCAAACATCTTGGATCTATAAAATATTGATTTCCACATGTTTAAATAAATATTGTGCAGTTCTTTGTTATATAAAACAATAAGATGACATAATTTTCAAAATGTTAGGTATATAACTTGTTTGTCTACACAGGAAGTGTAGTTAGTGACACCATGTTGAAAATCATTTAAATACAAGATGAAAATAAAATATATGTAATGAAAACATACTCTGTATAGTGATGTTGACGGCATTGCTGAACTCTCCTGATCCAGACTCACACCAATACACTGCATCACTCTGCTGTGAACTGTAGATGTTGCATGTGGATCCAGTCATGGACCTCCAGTTATAACAGCCTGACCTGTAGCGATCCTCAGGAAACCTGCTCAATCTCCACTCAGTAAAGTTTCCTTCACAGCTCAGTGAGACAGAGTTAGAGGTGAAGTGCTGCACTCTGTCAGGACTCACTTTGAGAGTCACTGCTGAATGAACATCTGAAAAACATGTAATGAAAAACCAAGAACAGAGATATTACATTTAAAAAGATCACAATGTAAATAATTTTCTTATTTGTACTTTTAATTCTATTTATTGTTGAGAATAAAAACATCTGAATCATATAATCGGTGCATCAGGTGATGTGTTTAGGTGAAACTGAGTGTTAAGAACATACAGAGCATATGGACTGACAGTGGAGACTTGAAGTGTGTTACAGAGAGGTTTCAGCTGTTTTATGGATGTTTTTCACTCATCTGTCCGAGTTTTCTCAGTTTGACTCGTGTTTATCTGTAAGTTACCTGATGAACAGATAAAATCTCATTTAACCACACCTGTCCAGCTGCTGTGTAGGTAAAAGTAATGAGTATTGGCTGTAAGATGATCTCAGGTATCCAAAGTATTCATTGCAAAGAGGAGAGTTCAGTTTCAATAACAAGTGAAATACTAATATCTCAGTGTTTTGGTGCTTTAATGCTTTCAGATCAACTGAAGATATAAAGAAGGAAATCCAGCTCAGTCCAGTTGGTAAAATAATTCAACATCAACATTGTGTTTGGTGAAAAACTGAAACCTTGACTAGATGGAGAAAGGTCAAAGGTTCACCACAATCAATACCCAGATAATGACATCACAACTGCTTCTTGACAGAAGGAGACTAAAACAAACAAACTCACCTCCAGACCAAACAAACCCACGTTCGCTGTAATAAGTGTAATATACTGGGTCTCCTCTTCCAGCTCTACACTTATATCCTGCTGTGTGTGTCGGTCCATGAATGATGTAGGAATCCTGTTCAGTCCCATTGATGCTACCAGGTAGCAGCTCATAGATGTAGTTGTATGATAGTTTGGGAACAGTCTTATACCAGTAAAACCTCCATCCTGCAGATGGATGTTCAACCTCACAGCTCAGAGTTACTGAGTCTCCAGGACTCAGCCATAATGGAAACACAGTGAGGACAGCTGCTGGTTCATCTGTTGGAAAGTGATTTTCTCAGAATGAAATATGTCTTATGTAAGGCAAATATCATTTTGGAGATCATAGTAGAAACATGTATTTAATTGTATATTTAATATTTTCAGGGTAAAATTAAATATGATCAGACTTACTATCAGATACTGTCAATGTGATGTTAGCACTCCACTCTGTTGAATTATATTCTGCATTTTTCATTTTGCCTCTACACCTGTAGTTTCCACTGTGGTATGAAGAAGCTTTGCTAATCATGTATTCATTGTTATTTGTAGATGTGTAACTGGGACTCTTCCATTCATACTCCCACTCTGTGTCTCCGTCATGGATCTCACATCTCAACACGATCGTCTCTCCGCTGTATATCTCAGTCCAGTTGGGTTGCAGAGTCACAACAGCAGCCTTATTTGGGACTGTTCATGGTTAAGAATTATCAATGAGGATACGAGAATGACAAAAGTTAAAATCAGTAACAGTCAGAATGTAATAAACTGAGGATCACAGTACTGTCAGTAAATGTAATGATGTGTCTGATCTCATGCTGAGAAAGGAGTCACCACTCGGGGGAGCCATTGGAGTAAAGAATCTGACCTACCGTCACTGACTCTGATCATTTTAAAATATACTCAATAAAATCATCTAAAAGCCTCTTCACCAATTTAAATTTAATTTAAAGAATAAACGTAGTTTTATTTAAAAAAATAAATGACTTATCTCACCAGTTTCCTCAATGGTGACTGCACCACTTTCAGGTGTGAAGGCATCTGGGTCCCTTCTCTGTCCTCTGCAGGTGTAAATTCCTCCCTGTGAGATATTGAATCTGTTTGATTCACCACTGTCTGTTGTCTGAAGAGAAGTTTTTCCAGAACCTGTTGAGTTTTGTCTGAATAACTCATATTTCCAGCCAGCAGAGTCCTCCACATTGCAGGTCAGAGTCACTCTCTGCTGTCCTCGTATGGTCTTCCTGTCTGCTGTCAGTGTAATCGTGCGTCTACTTGCTGTTAAATTTAGGAAAACAATAAACAAAGAAAATATTGTAATAAACATAAAAATGTATTTATATTTTTACAGAACACAAAGAAACTGAGTATAACTCAAATTAATTTAGACTCTGTTTGCATAAGTTTATGTCTTTGAACAAACTCAACTTTTCTCTCTAAATGCTGCATGTGTGTTTTCTCCAGATGTTTGTGTGTTTTCTGCTACATTTACATGTGAATATTAAGTTGCAGTGCATTAAGCTCTCTCTACCTCCCGTACCATTGTGACTAAATCTGTGTGAAACAACTTGACGTCAGTTTCTCTCTTTTGTTTAAAGACGGATGAGCTGAAGGCAGAAAAATTGACTCATGAAGACTGTTAACAAAAAGATATCCTGGGTATGTTGACGTTGCTTCATAGTACAGGTCCAAACTCTCTACATGAACATTTTGAGGAAAATGCGGTTTTACACATTTGGGCAGTAATGTAGCTATTTCAGAATTAATATTGATACATGGAGTAAAATTATATCTACATGATAAAACCTAAACATAAAATGGGATGAGATTAAGAATAATACTGTGGATGACAAAATAAGAGATACATATTTAGTAAGGGTGTGTATCTCTCCAATATAAAACAATCCAATACTATCTAGATACATGAGGTACGATACGATTCAGGAAGGATACTTTTTAAAATGGAACGATTCGGTTCAATCACTTCGATGTAATCTGATACAGTTCCTGGTTTAAAGTAGACCTTCATTTTATAAATTAACATTAAATAAAAAGTGGCGTTGAATAGAAAAAAATAGATCTATTTTATAAAAGACCTTTGACATGTATGAGTTCAGGACCATGTCATTGAGTTTATTACTGTAATACATCGCATGCTGAGAACTTTACAAAGCTCCTCTGACAATGAAAACAAACTTAATATTCAATCTTAATTATTGGCACAAATCAAAGTAGCAAAGAAGGTGAAAGAAATAAAACATTTAGAGAGTTTTGTGTTAGTTCAGATCAGGGAATGAGCTGCTGAGGTATGCTTGAGCCAACACAAGAGAATTAAGACAAAATCTGAATGAAAATCATCATTTTAATTTTGAAACAGAGAGGAGACTATTTATTTTAAAGCAGCTTTGCTCCTCTCTCACCGCGGACTGACGCGGTGCACTTTTACACACAGAGCTTCAACCTGCTGCTGCGGGTCAGTTTAGTCTGTAAATACTGAAACATCACAGCAACTAGTGTCTGAAATACTTCTGATCAACTCACTGAATCAGCAGCCATCTCTGAACTCTTCTGCTTTTCTTTTTCTTTCTCTGTACAACGTACAGCAGTAACATCAATAGCCAGTTTTCTTCCGCCTTAAATGCAGCTGGAGGTATATTGTGGATGTTCACATCGTTATTGTAGTCATTGCTGTTTTACATTCCTAACATGCTGCATCGGTTTTATCTTAATGTCTTCCTACCTTTTGATTTCAGACTTGTGACGAGTCTCTGGAGAGTTTTATGTGAGAGAGAGAGAGAGAGAGAGAGAGAGAGCTGCAGACAGGAGCAGACGGAGCTTGCAGCAGCAACCATAGACTGTATGCAGCAACATTAAAGCGGTTCATGTTATATTTAGACTGATACAGGGGTCCATATACTGATGCACTCGCATCTTTTCAATCAAAACTGGTTTTCCTATACAAACAGGTTATTTGTTACACCACTAATATTTAAATATATTTTTAATTTAAAAAATAGTCACCTTCAGATTCTCCGTAGCAGAGTGTGTCCATCACTAAAAAAGATGAAACTTGATCAGTCACAATCATAACAAAGGCATTTAAAACTACATATTTATATACTATCCTGTCTGCCTCCTAGTCTGCAGTCCCTCTCTCTCTTTCTCTCCCTTCCTTGTGTCTGTGCTTGATAGCAGGAGTGGAGACAAGTATCCAGGAGTCAGACCTCCAGCTGCTGGTTACAACTCGTTTTCCTAAATCCTTTTCTGTTCCTGTAGTTTTGTCTCTGCCTGACTGCAGCTTCACACCACAGTCTCAGATCCTGGTTTCAGCTCCTGCCCCAGTCTCCCAGCTACCTCCCTGCAATAAAACTCTTTCAAAACCAGTCAGAGCTTTCTGCCTCAGTGTTCCTGCCTTGGGTTCACTCACCCTAACAACTGTAGTATGAAGCAAGAGGTAACAGATAAAAGGAAGAACTCTTTAAAATGAAATATTTAAAATGAAATAAGAAACAATGAAATTCAAAACCTGCATACATAATACCTTAAACAATGTACATGCATGTACATGCAAGTCAGTAATGTACTTACAGAATAATCCCAGCACACAGATCAAAGTGGACCTCATCCTCACATCCAGCACTGACACTGTGTCACTCAGCTGCTCCCAGTCTGACAATGTTTCTACTTTGCTTCAATTATAATGCAGCAGAAAGAGAGAAGTTACATTTCATATGAATATGAAATCAGAGTTTTTCTTCAACTAGTTGTGAGTTTAGTCTGCCTGTGTTTCCTTCCTTTATACTTGAAGCTCAGACCACATCAGCTCATTTAACCGCAGCAAACTTTGACACCTTTACACTTCCTGGCCACTGCAGAGATATCTTAGCTTATCTCTTGTGCAAAGGTTTGTGCCTGGAAAATGTTTTGTTAAAATGTTACATTAAAAAAAGATAAGTATTTATGCACATCCATGAACCATAAAAAGCATCAAATTTACCATCACCATCATATGTGTTGCTGCCTGCCTAACTTTGTCAACACCAATGATGTGATGTGATGACATTCACACATTCACACTAGAGCTAATGTCTCAATAAGCAGAAAAGACGAGTTGTCTGATACTGTGCATGGTGTACAATCATATTTTTAGGCAGTGGAAATCAAAACAAGTGAAAATATGATGGGAGGTACTAGAAATTGAGTCAAATGACTCTTTGAATATAACTATGTTGTCAATATGTCAGTTCTCAATTAGTCCTAACAGAAGTGTGGGAAAGTGTGGGAAAATATGAACTTAAAGTTCACAGTCTGTTATCTGCTGTCATCAGCTGTGAAACACGTCTTCTTGCTGACAACAGTTTGTTGAGTCTCCTCTGCAGGACTTGTGCTCTGCATTCATGTCATAATGAAACAATAACACTGGGCGCCCAGGTGGTCAAGTGGTTAGGGTGCATGTCACATACTGTACATAGCGGACCCCAGTTCCCTTTCTGCATGTCACCCCCCCCACCCCCATGATTTCCTGTCTCTCTGCTGCTAATAAAGGTGTCTATGCCAGAAAAAAACTTTAAAAGAAAGAAATAATGACGAACTACACTACACTGAGTATACAACACAAAATTAACTTGCTGACCTGCAGATGATGGGTCTTCATCCTCACCTCCATATTCATCACCATGTAATGCTCCTGAGAAAAGACATTCAAAATGACTTAATGCAAGTAAATTGACATTTAAAACCAAATACTTTAATGACACACATTTAAGACCAAGTTGAAAAATGTTCTGTATCCCTGGATATTAAAGAAAAGTGGCTGCCAACAGTACAGTTAAAAACTCTTATTATACAGGGCGACTGTGGCTCAGGAGGAAGAGCGGTGAATGGTATAGTTTCCTCCTGATGAGCAGGTTGGCACCCTGCGTGGTAGCTCCGGCCATCAGTGTATGAACGGGTGAATGAGACATATAGAGTAAAAGTGCTTTGAGTGGTCATAACGACCAGAAAAGCGCTATATAAGCGCTATATAAGTACAGTCTATTAGGGTTGGGTGATTGGACAAATATATCACTCCTCCTGTGGCTGCTTGTTTTTTCTTCACAATGAAGAAATTCTCAATAGTTTCAGACCTTTACATTGATGTTATTCTTTCCCTCGTAGGTGTCTACTGTCTATCTGTCCCTGAAGAAATAATAATGCATATTTTTCAGTTCATCAAACCATTATCTTGACTCAGTTGTTGCATTTGGTTAGCACACATTACATTTACTGTATACAGTGAAAAAATGAAGAAAACCCACGTGGCTTGCCTCCAGTCAAACAGCCACACCACCAGTGATAACCTCAAGCCGTAAACTGTACGACAACTTGCTCCACAAATATTTCAACCACCAAACATCATCACAGAATATTAGTTAGTGTTGTCTGGAGTTTATATGGCAAATAAAACACATTTCACAAGAAGGAAAGCATTTTACCAGAGTTTAGCCCTAATCTACCAACCATGAGAGATACTGTAGCAACACACGAGGCCTCCCCGTGAAGTAAGCAGGGGCTCGTCAGGTGTCATGTTCAAGTGCACAGAAGAAAAACAGAAACCCCTGCGGTAACTAATACATCTTTAACAACAGTGAGGCAGAAAATATCAAATCACAGTAAAATGTTGTTTTTTTATTAGTATAAAATAAAATTAAATGGGGGGCAGATAACAGGTGCCACCACGTTGGCTCCGCCCATGGATGAACAGCCTGGGATGCAGACCTCTCAAGTCTCACGCGTGTCTCCAAGCAGTTCACACGCTCTCACTCACGCCTCACCTATTGTTTCTCACACTGAGAAGTGATAGATCCCACCGCACAGAAATTACTTTATTATGGTGCTCTTGACATGTTGTACAGCCCTTGACCATATCTTAATAAAAATGCAACAGAAAGAGAGAAGTTACATTTCATATGAATATGAGATCAGAGTTTTTCTTCAACTAGTTGTGAGTTTAGTCTGCCTGTGTTTCCTTCCTTTATACTTGATGCTCAGACCACATCAGCTCATTTAACCGCAGCAAACTTTGACACCTTTACACTTCCTGGCCACTGCAGAGATATCTTAGCTTATCTCTTGTGCAACGGTTTGTGCCTGGAAAATGTTATGTTAAAATGTTATGTTAAAATGTTATGTTAAAATGTTGTATTAAAAAAAGATAGAAACAATAAGTATTTATGCACATTCATGAACCATAAAACCATCAAATTTACCATCGCCATCATATGTGTTGCTGCCTGCCTAACTTTGTCAACACCAATGATGTGATGTGATGACATTCACACATTCACACTAGAGCTAATGTCTCAATAAGCAGAAAAGACGAGTTGTCTGATACTGTGCATGGTGTACAATCATATTTTTAGGCAGTGGAAATCAAAACAAGTGAAAATATTATGGAAGGTACTAGAAATTGAGTCAAATGACTCTTTGAATATAACTATGTTGTCAATATGTCACTTCTCAATTAGTCCTAACAGAAAGTCAGAGGGTTCAGTGTGGGAAAATATGAACTTAAAGTTCACAGTCTGTTATCTGCTGTCATCAGCTGTGAAACACGTCTTCTTGCTGACAACAGTTTGTTGAGTCTCCTCTGCAGGACTTGTGCTCTGCATTCATGTCATAATGAAACAATAACACTGGGCGCCCAGGTGGTCAAGTGGTTAGGGTGCATGTCACATACACAGCGGACCCCAGTTCCCTTTCTGCATGTCACCCCCCCCACCGGATTTCCTGTCTCTCTACTGCTAATAAAGGTGTCTATGCCAGAAAAAAAACTTTAAAAGAAAGAAATAATGACGAACTCTACACTACACTAAGTATACAATACAAAATTAATTTGCTGAACTGCAGATGATGGGTCTTCATCCTCACCTCCATATTCATCACCATGTAATGCTCCTGAGAAAAGACATTCAAAATGACTTAATGCAAGTAAATTGACATTTAAAACCAAATACTTTAATGTCAAAATTTTAAGACCAAGTTGAAAAATGTTCTGTATCCCTGGATATTAAAGAAAAGTGGCTGCCAACAGTACAGTTAAAAACTCTTATTATACGGGGCGGCTGTGGCTCAGGAGGTAGAGCGGTGAATGGTATAGTTTCCTCCTGATGAGCAGGTTGGCACCCTGCGTGGTAGTTCCTGCCATCAGTGTATGAACGGGTGAATGAGACATGTAGAGTGAAAGTGCTTTGAGTGGTCATAACGACCAGAAAAGCGCTACATAAGTACAGTCCATTAGGGTTGAATGATTGGACAAATATATCATTCCTCCTGTGGCTACTTGGTTTTTTCTTCACAATGAAGAAATTCTCAATAGTTTCAGACCTTTACATTGATATTCTTTCCCTCGTAGGTGTCTACTGCCTATCTGTCCCTGAAGAAATAATAATGCATATTTTTCAGTTCATCAAACCATTATCTTGACACAGTTGTTGCATTTGGTTAGCACACATTACATTTACTGTATATAGTGAAACTAAATGAAGAAAACCCACATGGCTTGCCTCCAGTCAGCCACACCACCAGTGATAACCTCAAGCCGTAAACTGTACGACAACTTGCTCCACAAATATTTCAACCACCAAACATCATCACAGAATATTAGTTACTGTTGTCTGGAGTTTATATGGCAAATAAAACACATTTCACCCTAAAAAAGGTTAAGTATTGTACCAGAGTTTAGTCCTAATCTACTAACCATGAGAGATACTGTAGCAACATACGGGGCCTTCCCGTGAAGTATGCAGGGGCTCGTCAGGTGTCACGTTCAAGTGCATAGAAGAAAAACAGAAACCCCTGCGGTAACTAATACATCTTTAACGACAGGGAGGCAGAAAATATCAAATCACAGTAAAAGGTTGGTTTTTTTACTAATATTAAATTAAATTAAATTAAATGGGGGGCAGATAACAGGTGCCACCACGTTGGCTCCGCCCATGGATGAACAGCCTGGGATCGTGGGATGTCTTAAGAAAAGTAGGCTACGTTCAACATTATCAGTTATCAGTTATATCTCAGTTTTTTGACATTCAGTGTACAATGTACAGTACATTCTCAGTATTTGTCACAACACCTTCCTTCTTTATGAGAATTGATGGCGCGCCATCTGTAGCCAGGCCGACAGTACAGACCCAGTCCATCCCGACCCTGTCCTGCATACCAACAAGTGAGTTGAAAATGTCACTCGCACACAAGACTCTACAGCATTTCCTCATCTTAAACTGTTCATCGAGAGTCTCCTCTTCAGGTCTCGTACTCTTTAGACATGGGTGAAGCTTTGATGGCAGGTTTGATTGACAGTTCAGGCACACAGCACACATCAAATAACAAATCACCACATCAAACAAAAACAATGAATGTGGAGGCAATAAATAATGAAGGCTCACATCAAATATGAAATAGCACCATCTAGTGGCGAAAACTAGACAGAGACCTTCAAATAAAAAAGGATGGAGTTTAATTTGTGTGGAGGTTCTTTCTTCATATTTATTGACTGTTCTACCTCTGTATTCACTATTTGATGGGTGACTCTTCATTGTTTGACCTTTCTATTCATAACAGTTGGCATTAATTGCAATGTGTATTTGTTATTTGATGTACAGCTTTTCATTATTAGATATGAATCAGTAGTGCACCACTCTCCTCTCTGCTTCCTCAACTCTGTCTGCTCTCTGATCAGATCATATTAGGTAATATTCACATGTGATATTGGATGGCAACATTTCTTAAGATCAGGAGAAAAAAGATAAATGTTTTGTTTCCCCAAATGTTCCTAGAGCGTCAAATTTAATAATTAAAAATAATAAACTCAAGCTCGCTCAGTTATATAAATATATTAAATATATATTATATACATAAAAAAAGAAATGACAAACAGTACTGATTATTTAATGCTTTAAAACGGTTATTGATGCCACTAAATTCAGGAAAACTTATCTCACTTGTCCAACTTGTCTCATAACACAAAAAGTTACATGAAACATTTCATAGCAGATTATTACATTTACCAAAGTAACTGTTGACGTCCATCATGGAGCTTTTTCATCAAATGCTGAAAAAATGTATGAAAATATATAATGTAGAAAATATATATGTATATGAGTTTAAAGCTGCAGTATCACCTGGTTAATATCATTTACACATTTCAAACTGATACCTCCTGCTGCTTTTTGAAATAGCTGCTATTAAACTTTTAAAATGAAGTAACAAAATAACTACAATTAAAATAATAATACAGTGCATAAAAACTACATAAACCTCAGTAGTTTTGTGCTTTCTGCTAAAAAAACAAAGTATTAAATCCACATGATGTATTTATGTCATATAATCTTATTATATTAACTGTACGAAGCATTGAGCATGGCTGATATTTGGATAGCAGAGATGCACACAATGGTTATAAAATGCTGTTAACCACATTTATTTGGCCTTGTCCACACAGCTGTCTTTACAGACCTGAAAGACAACCACAAAAAAGATAGATGTGTTGGGTTATTCAGAATTTAATGCTTTGGAAATCACAATATGAGATTATTCATCTAATTATCAGTATGATTAATTATTACCATGAGCTGTTCCTGGTTTAACTTCAGAATAAACAGCTTCATCAGTTGCTGCAGGAGCTGGTTTTCCTTTAAATGGAGAGAAGATTAAACATTTGTCAGTAATGTTATAATTTATAATGATAATGTACTGAAGGGTTGTCAGGGTTAATGTCTCCACTGATAATAAAAGAATAACAGTATTATAATGTCCACAGGGCTCAAAGCAGTCACAAAGCAGAGTATTATGACTTTTACTGAATTCAGTAAACATACTGATACTGAATATACACACTGATGTATAAATACTGTTCTTCAGCACTGCATACACACATAATGTAAAATAAACACACATAATGTAAAATAAACACATTCAAACACAAGATATTCAATGAAAAAGTAATAATTACAAACACTTACAATTTGGGTCTTCAGAGCCTTTGATTGACTCATAGAGACAAGTATCACCTGTGAGCAAAAAGTAAAAGTCAAGCCAAAGTCAAATTAATCATTTTAAAATGCACGACACCAATCAAATATCACTTCTAACAAAAATCATCAATATTGATTTTAATGGTGCAGATAAGTGCAGACAGGAACTCTTAAATGTTTAAAGATAAACTTTACTGTCTTTGTAGACTGTAATAGAAATGTTGGAGTAAGAGTTAGAGTTAATAAATAATCACAGAATTAATCAGGATGAGTTTGAAGACTGACCGTGGAGAAGAGAATTGTAGATGTGATCTTGAGTTTCATTCAGGTTGACCATGTGATGTGTGGCAGAGTCCTGATTGGTGCTCTCAGACTGGATTGGTCTAAAACATTTAGCAAATACAATGAATTTAATAAGATACATTATATGTTGTCGCAGAGGTCGATTTACAAAGAAAGAGTTAGAGGCAGAGTGTGTGTGCAGAGATTCAGCTAAAGAGCAGGATATGTGGTGTGAGAATGATCAAGGACAGTTTGGGAGCAGAGTATGATCAGAGAGAACGAGGTGATGAGCGAGCTGCGGTTGTAGAAAATAACAGGAGACACTGGTATGTGTGTTGTCTTCTGTAGCTCTGCCTATCTTTGTATATAATGTTGACTTGGGTGTGTTTAAGTCAGTCACTTTCTTCTGTGCAGAATAAACGACTCCTTTTTCCATCAGTCACAAGGCTGTGAATTGTCTCTACAAGACACGATATAGATATAGACATATAGACAGATATATAGACAATTGAAGGTACTGCTGTTATGTTCATAATAAAAGAGAGGAGAGGTTTGTACCAACCTGACATAGTCTGGATCTGTGAAAAGGAGATTTGTTGTTACATGGTTTTGTTTTGTAAATGATTTTCTCTTAAATTATACAATAGTTGCATTTCAGACTGCTCCATGTTAAGGTTTATACTTTACCGTTTTCAGGGTCTTCAGAGCCTCTGATTGATTCATAGACACAAACATCACCTGTGAGCAACAAGTTAAAATCAAACTGTCTGTTTTAGAGCCTTTACTGTATTTGTAGACTGTAATAGAAATGTTAGGGTTACAGTTAAAGTAAATATCAAATAACTCAATGAATCAGGATTAGTATGGAGACTGACCATGGAGAAGAGAATTGTAGATGTGATCTTGAGTTTCATTCAGGTTGACCATGTGATGTGTGGCAGAGTCCTGATTGGTGCTCTCAGACTGGATTGGTCTAAAACATTTAGCAAATACAATGAATTTAATAAGATACATTGAAGTTACTGCTGTTATGTTCATAATGAAAGAGAGGAGAGTTTTGTACCAACCTGACAGAGTGAGAACCTGTGAAAAGGATATTTGTTGTTACATGGTTTTGTTTTATAAATTATTTTTCTGCTATTCCACATCATGACATCAGAATACAACTTCGTATTTGAATAATTAAATAAAACATTTAACATGAGAATGAAAAAGTCTCACCTTTGGATCGTCTGTAGCGATACAACAGGATCAGGAGAATAATAAATACAACTCCACAAATCAGCCCAACAATTAATGGAACAAGAGATGAAGAGTGTTCAGGTATGAACACTGCTGTAAGAGATAATAAATGATATGTTGAGATAATTATGTAATGGTCCTGATGTACAGTACAAACCAAGTTAATCCAATGTGTTAAATTTTCTGAAACTAAACCTGTACATTTGAATTTCTGTTTGACCACATTTCTTTCAAAGACAGCAACACAGTTTACAAAAAACTAAATGTATGAATTGTTTTAATCCTACTCACCCTGAACTGACATCCAACTCTGAGCTGATTCTTCTCCTGAGTATTTACACTTGTAGAAACCTTCGTCTGACTTTGACACTGCAGAGATATTCAGCTCTCTTCTGGTATCATTTTGGATAAGTTTGTCATTTTGATAGAAAAACACGTTGGAAAGTAATTCTCCTCTCCTCAGTTTGCAGCCAAGAGGAACAGACTGTCCCTCAGTCACAGGATGCACAGGGCTCACCAGGATAATATCTGCATCTGTAAAACAGTCAAAGAATAAGAAGTTTCAGTCAGAGACCAGCTGGTGGCCTTTAGAACAAGGTGACATAAAACTATAAGAAGAGATCACACTTATAACTTTATTTCTCTACAACTAATAAATCATAATTTTAATTTTATCAACAAAGCTTAAGAAAGGTTTTGTGGACCAAACATATTGGATCTATAAAATATTGATTTCCACTTGTTTAAATAAATATGAAGCTGAGTTTTGGTGTAATTTTAAAGAAAGGTTTAAGTTTGGTTCACAGCTCAGTTTTTGCTACAATTTCATTTTTATTTTTTGCATTACTTGCGTTTAACAAGAAGTCAGCTAAATTAAGTGTTGTGCAGTGGGAAATTAGCTTTTTAAGTTCTTTGTTAAAGAAAACAATAACATGTTTCTATCAAAATGTTAGGTTTATAACTAGTTTGTCTACACAGGAAGTGTAGTTAGTGACACCGTGTTGAAAATCATTTAAATACAAGATGAAAATAAAATATATGTAATGAAAACATACTCTGTATAGTGATGTTGACGGCATTGCTGAACTCTCCTGATCCAGACTCACACCAGTACACTGCATCACTCTGATGAAAACTGTAGATGTTGCATGTGGATCCAGTCATGGACCTCCAGTAATAACAGTCTGACCTGTTCTGGTCCTCAGGAAACCTCCTCACTCTCCACTTAGTAAAGTTTCCTTCACAGCTCAGTGAGACAGAGTTAGAGGTGAAGTGCTGCACTCTGTCAGGACTCACTTTGAGAGTCACTGCTGAATGAACATCTGAAAACATGTAATGAAAAACCAAGAACAGAGAGATTACATTTAAAAAGATCATAATGCATATAATTATCTTATTTGTACTTTTAATACTATTTATTGTTGAGAATAAAAACATCAGAAACATATAATCGGTGCATCAGGTGCTGTGTTTAGGTGAAACTGAGTGTTAAGAACATACAGAGCATATGGACTGACAGTGGAGACGTGAAGTGTGCTACAGAGAGGTTTGAGCTGTTTTATGGATGTTTCGATTATTTTTTTTATTTTGAAAACTTGCTACCAAGATAACTACAGCAACTGTTCGCTGTAAATATTGACCTGCCACCTTTCAAACATACAGGAGTGTGTTTTTCATACTAAATGATGCTTCATTGTCTCTATTTAAAGTACTAGTCAAAGTTTTCTCAGGTTTCTAGTTTCTGTACTTTGTCCATTTACCTGATTTGTTGCCTGCTGACTTTTCTGGTTTTTATTACTATACTTGACTATTTTGTTAATCTACAAGTTTCCTGATGAACAGATGAAGTCTCATTTAATCACACCTGTCCAGCTGCTGTGTAGGTAAAAGTAATGAGTATTGGCTGTAAGTTGATCTCAGGTATCCAAAGTATTCATTGCAAAGAGGAGAGTTCAGTTTCAATAACAAATAAAATACTAATATCTCAGTGTTTTGGTGCTTTAATGGTTTCAGATCAACTGAAGATGTAAAGAAAGAAATCCAGCTCAGTCCAGTTTGTAAAATAATTCAACATCAACATTGTGTTTGGTGAAAAACTGAAACCTTGACTTGATGGAGAAAGGTCAAAGGTTCCCCACAATCAATACCCAGATAATGCCATCACAACTGCTTCTTGACAGAAAGAGACTAAAACAAACAAACTCACCTCCAGACCAAACAAACCCAGGTTTGCTGTATTGAGTGTAATACACTGGGTCTCCTCTTCCAGCTCTACACATATATCTTGCTGTGTGTGTCGGTCCATGAATGATGTAGGAATCCTGTTCAGTCCCATTGATGCTACCAGGTAGCAGCTCATAGATGTAGGAGTTGTCTGATAGTTTGGGAACAGTCTTATACCAGTAAAACCTCCATCCTGCAGATGGATGTTTAACCTCACAGCTCAGAGTTACTGAGTCTCCAGGACTCAGCCATAATGGAGACACAGTGAGGACAGCTGCTGGTGGATCTGTTGGAAAGTGATTTTCTCAGAATGAAAACATGTTATGAGAAAACTTAAATATATATTATCTAAGACAAGTATCATTTTATCTATTATATAGCTAAAATCTATCTGAATTATATGCTATCCAAACATGGACTTAATGTATTTTATTGAATATTTAATATTTTCAGTGTAAAATTAAATAACATCTGAGTTACTATCATATACTGTCAACTAGAGAGAGAAAAATGTAGACATAATACTGTAAATGGAGACCTGCAAGTCAATATAATGTCTCCATTTGTAGCTGCTGTAGCTTCATTTAAAGGGTTAAAATCCTGAAAATGAGTTAATACGTTATATTATATTATTATTATTATTATTATTATTTATTATCAGGACTGATGTTGGTTAAAAAAATTAATTGAAAGTAGAAAACAATATTATTTTATAATTATTTTACAGCAGTGGTTAGTGGTTGCTAAATAAGTGCTTCTAGCTATTAGATATTAAATTAAGTATGTATATATATACATATATATATACATATATATACATATATATATATAATATATATATATATATATATACACACATATATATACATATATATAATATATATATATATATATATATCTCAGGCCAGTTGGGTTGCAGAGTCACAACAGCCTTATTGGAAACTGGAAACACACACACACACAAACACACAAACACACAAAATTTGATTTTTGTAATAACAAAAGCAGTTTGAAGACATTGAAAAATCCTAAAAACATCCAAAACAGTGAAAAGTAACAAATACACATCAGAGGCAAACATTTAAATTAAAAAAGAGCAAAATTGCCATTTTTTATTACCAGAAGAAAACATGCAATAAATAAGAGACAGTCTTTCATACTAAACATATTAAATATAGAAGTGGGCTTACTCACTTTTCATTAACATTCTCCTTAATCCTCCTCTCAATATCATAATTACTCTTTTTACACTACTGATAATAGATTTAAATAATACATGTTTTATTATTCCACAACAAATTATTAAACTCACCAGTTTTCCAAACAGTGACTGTTCTGCTGAACTCTGTGAAGATCTCTGGGTTTCCTCTTCCTGCTCCGCAGTGATAGATGCCTCCTTCTGAGACCTTGTTAACTGGTTTAACATTTGTTATGGGCTGAAGAGCAGAAGAATCTGAGTCACGTCTATACCAGTAGTATTTCCAATCAGCAGAGGAGTCCACAGAGCAGTTCAGTGTCACACTGCCTCCTACTGGTATGATGGATCTGTCTGCTGTCAGTGTGGGTTTGGGTTTATTCACTGTTCAGAGAAAAAACACAACAAAAACAAAACTAGTATCAAATGAGATGAAATTTCACTTAGAAGATGCTGCTGAATTCTTTTATTTTGTTTTATTTTTGATTAACACCAGAATAGTTGTGATGATCGTGTGGTAACACTGGTGCTAAAGCTCTGTTGTTAAGTTCAATACATGATTTACTGTCATTTATCATTCACCTGTTGGCAGACAGCTGATATTTTATATTTTATGTTGTTTTCTGCACATTTCCATGTGAATCATTATAAATCAAAAGTACACTGTATGTTGTCTCTTCTTAAGTTATTCTGTCCTCAAACTAAAACAGAATTTGAGTCTCTTGCTGCTCAGGAAGCTACGTTATTATAGGAAGGAGAACATATTTACTGTTACCTTATCGAGATAGACTGAAACAGAAAAACATGAATATGATACGAACATATTTGACTTACATGATTGTCTCAGTGTGACGGCTTCACTCCACTCTGTCGAGGAATATAAATCTCTTCTACCCTTACACATGAAGTTTATATTACTGGATGAAGAAGCTCTGATTCTGAATTCTTTGTCTTTCTGAGGTGAGACCACATTGTTTTCTCTCCATTCATATTCCCATCCAGTGTTTCCACCTCTCTGTATCTCACATCTGACAGTGATTGTCTCACCGCTGTATATCAGAGACCAGTTGGGTTGCAGAGTCACAACAGCCTTGTTGGAAACTGTTCAAACCAAAAATGCACAGTTAGGACACAACTACAAATATAACATTAAGAGAGAAAAATACAAGGCAACATCAAAAGCATAAAAAGATAAAAGTAGTATAAACAGACCTACAGTATTTAATCACATCTATTTGTCAGATAAACAGGTTTTACTGAGGACAACAATCCTCCAGAACATCTAAACCTAAACTCTTACAGGATTCATTTATCTCACAGAGCAGAGAGACTTGACTGTTCAACATTAGTCATTTTGGGGAACAATTTAATAATCTCCTGTAGTTGTGTCTTTGCTGTCTAGGTTACCAAGCAGGAAGATTACTGGGAATTAAAAAAGAAAATGAATAGGAACCTTTTATTCAGCATTAAGATTTAAAGTTTATACAATAAAAACAGATGTTGAGATTTGTTGTGAAAAGCTTTTATTTGCACTCCAGGACAGTCTGTTCACAGTCATGTTTCTTATAAACATTCACTGTATGAAAAGATGATTTGTAGCAGGAGGAAAAGTTGGTCAAGTAATAAACTGAGGATCACAGTACTGTCAGTAAATGTAATGATGTGTCTGATCTCATGCTGAGAAAGGAGTCACCACTCGGGGGAGCCATTGGAGTAAAGAATCTGACCTACCGTCACTGACTCTGATCATTTTAAAATATACTCAATAAAATCATCTAAAAGCCTCCTCACTGATTTAATATCTAGATTGAAACAAAGGAAAACTATTTCAGCTGAAACATTGAGTTAAATGATATTCAATGTCAAGGAAAAGTCCACAAATAATACTGAATTAAACAGTCATGTGTTTTCCAGATATTTATAAGTTAAACTGAGCAGCATTAGGGAAGAACCCTCAACTCCTTTATTGTGTCTGTATACAAACTGAAGTATTAATCAAATGTTGCATTATTACCATGATAAAGGATTTAATACATGTTCAAACTTCCTTCAGAGAGCTAAGAGGTACTGGACTACATCATCCATCCATTCATTCAGGTTCTTGTTACCACATATGGTTTTCTTCCACACTTCAGACACTGTTTAAGAATTACATTTAAAGAATAAATGTTGTTTTATTCAAAAACTAATGACTTAACTCACCAGTTTTCTGAATAGTAACTTTGTTGCTGTCCTCTGTGTAGAAGACTGAGTCTCCTCTTCCTCCTCTGCAGTAGTAGATGCCTCCTTGATTAACACTTATGGCTCTGTTTGGATAAACATTTCTTATGAGTTGAGCTGCAGAAGACTCAGAGGTTTGTCTGAACCAGTAGTATTTCCAGTCAGCAGAACCGTCCACAGAGCAGCTCAGTGTCACACTGCCTCCTACTGGTATGATGGTTTTGTCTGCTGTCAGTGTGGGTTTGGGTTTATTTGCTGGAAGAAAAACACAAAACAACAACTATAACAATTATAATGAGATTTGACTATTAGTTTTTTTTACTCCATCATATTGTTACACATCAGACTTGAAACACTGACAGTTCATTTTCAGTAATTCTGTTTCCACACTAACAAACAACCTCTTGTTACTGAGCTGCTCATAGGAGGCTGCATCATAGTTGGAGGGAGAAAATATTTTATGTTATCTTAGTTATATATAAAATGTAAAACAGGCAATTTGGAAAATGGATGACAGATAGTTTGACTTACGTGATACTGTCAATCTGAAGACATCACTCCACTCTGTTGAGGAATATGAGTCCTTTCTGCCCTTACACCTGTAGTCTCCACTGTGGGAAACAGAAGCTCTGATGATCTTGTATTCATTATCTTTGTGAGATATGTCCAAGTTGTTTTCTCTCCATTCATATTCCCATCGAGTGTTTCCACCTCTCTTTATCTCACATCTGACAGTGATTGTCTCACCACTGTATATCAGAGACCAGTTGGGTTGCAGAGTCACAACAGCCTTGTTGGAAACTGTTCAAACCATAAATACAGAGTTAGGACACAACTAGAAATATAACATTAAGAGAGAAAAAAAAAGAAAAATCAAGTAGTATGAACAGACCTACAGTATGTAATCACATCAGTTTGTCAGATAAACAGGTTTTACTGAGGACAACAGTCCTCCAGAACACCTAAACCTAAACTCTGACAGGATTCATTTATCTCACAGAGCAGAGAGACTTGACTGTTCAACATTAGTCATTTTGGGGAACAGTTTAATAATCTCCTGTAGTTGTGTCTTTGTGAGAAGAAAGATAACATTTTATTCAGCATAAAGATTTAAAGTTTATACAATAAAAACAGATGTTGAGATTTGTTGTGAAAAGCACTCCAGGACAGTCTGCTCACAGTCATGTTTCTCATAAACATTCACTGTATGAAAAGATGATTTGTAGCAGGAGGAAAAGTTGGTAAAGTAATAAACTGAGAATCACAGTACTGTCAGTAAATGTAATGATGTGTCTGATCTCATGCTGAGAAAGGAGTCACCACTAGGGGGAGCCATTGGAGTAAAGAATCTGACCTACCGTCACTGACTCTGATCATTTTAAAATATACTCAATAAAATCATCTAAAAGCCTCCTCACTGATATTAAATTTAATTTAAAGAATAAATGTTGTTTTATTAAAAATAATGACTTATCTCACCAGTTTCCTGAATCATGACTGCATCACTTTCAGATGTGAAGGCATCTGGATCACTTCTCCGTCCTCTGCAGGTGTAAATTCCTCCCTGTGAGATACTGAATCTGTTTGATTCACCACTGCCTGCTGTCTGAAGACGAGTTTTTCCAGAACCTGTTGAGGTTTGTCTGAATAACTCATATTTCCAGCCAGCAGAGTCCTCCACATTGCAGGTCAGAGTCACACTCTTCTGTCCTCGTATGGTGTAACTGTCTGCTGTCAGTGTAATCCTGCGTCTACCTGCTGTTAAGATTAGAAAAACAATAAACAAAGAAATGACTGTAATAAACATCAAAATGTATTTATATTGTTACAGAACACAATGAAAACACTGGTTTCAAACTGAGTATAAGTCAAATTAATTTAGCCTCTCTGTTTGCACAGGTTTATGTTTATAAACAAACTTTTCTCTCTAAATGCTGCATGTGTGTTTTCTCCAGATGTTTGTGTGTTTTCTGCTACATTTACATGTGAATATTAAGTTGCAGTGCATTAAGCTCTCTCAACCTCCCGTACCATTGTGACTAAATCAGTGTGAAACAACTTGACGTCAGTTTCTCTATTGTGTTTAAAGATGGATGAGCTGAAGACAGAAAAATTGAATTTGAAACATTAAAGACAAAAAACAACAACTTGAAAAACAGTTAAAAGCTCAGAAAAGCTAAGTCGACATTTTGAGCTAATGTTTGTTTTTCTTCTACTTACCTTC
Source organism: Scomber colias (assembly GCA_021039105.1). Lineage (NCBI taxonomy): Eukaryota > Metazoa > Chordata > Actinopteri > Scombriformes > Scombridae > Scomber > Scomber colias. The sequence continues at coordinate 1,238,661 of JAJDFG010000069.1, forward strand.
CACTTGTATTTCTCTCTCTTCTGATTCTCCTCCTCCATCAAACTTACACTTATAAACGCAGTTACTGTACATTGTTATTTAATATAAACAAAGGTTTGTGTTGTGAGAATTCAGCATCAAATTTGATTAAAAAGGAAGTTGTAGTCACACTTCTTGTAATAATTAATGATAAGTCTAAAATAAAAGCAGCTCTGTATTCACCTGTTTTCTACATTAGTTTCATAATTATAAGCAGAATATTGCTCATTACAGGCGAGTACACTTTGCTTTCACAATCATTTATCACAGTTATAAGATGATGAATGAAAACATAATTCAGGTTGAGAGAGAGAGAAAAGACTCTTATTTTTGGTCTCAATCACATAGTTTCAAGTTTTCTTCAACACAGCATGATGTTCATTTAGTAAATTATGGTCCTGTTTAATTTAAATTTGATGATAAAGCAGGGTGTACTTTAGGGCGTGGCTACGCTGTGATTGAGAAGTTGCTACCATGGTTACAATGGTGGTTAGGTAACGTAAACATGGCTTAACCCCATATTACAGTTTTTCTCTATTGCTTAAACACATTTCACGATACTGCCCTCACTTTTCACAAAACTCTAAACACAAAACACTTTTCTAAAGCTACGTACACTAAACCTCACAGTTTCTTTTCAAAACCAACTCATCACACCAAAACAGATGCTCATATGCTCAAAAGCAAACTCATCACACCAAAACAGATGCTCATATGCTCAAAAGCAAACTCATCACACCAAAACAGATGCTCATATGCTCAAAAGCAAACTCTGACACCAAAATACCACTCAAGGCCTGCAAAAATGTAAACACTACTGAGCATCATTAACCACATTACCAAAAAAATTGAAAACACAATTTTCACAGTGTGAGACTGTTCTTTTTACAGTTTCACAACTGCCAGGATGCATTTGAGCAACCCTTATTTATTTTCAAATATGTTTTGGGCATTTACTATAGATGTGTGCATTTCATGGGAATAGTTACATAATGCAGAAAATGCAGTAATATCACAACTCAATGCAAAAATGAGTCATGTCATGCTGTGGACAATGACGTGGTCAATGACTGTTGCTCTCATTTCATCTGTAATGAAAATGTGTTGTCTTGCTTGCCCTCCTTCTCCTCTCCCTCCTTGGCCTGCTCCTCTTTGGACTGCTTCTCGCCCTTTTTGGCCCACTCCTCGGCCCACTCCTCGGCCCGCTCCTCTCCCTCCTCGACCTGCTCCTCTCCCTCCTCGGCCTGCTCCTCTCCCTCCTCGGCCTGCTCCTCTCCCTCCTCGACCTGCTCCTCTGCCTCCTCTGCCTCCTCTGACACGAACTCCTCTCCCTCCTCTGACACAAACTCCTCTCCCTCCTCTGACACAAACTCCACTCCCTCCTCTGACACAAACTCCTCTTCTTCTGTCTTGATCATCCATTTTTGTTTTTGAACCTTCAGCAAACTGCACTGACTTATATAGGTGTGGTCACATCATTTGCAATAGGTGTTTTCAATTATGAGTCGTTGTGTTTACTGATTGACACCAGGTATGTTCATTGTGTTCAAGTTTTGCTGATTGTGGGTAGCATTTTGCATCACATGAGCTTCACAATGCATATTGGAGCAGAGTTATATGCAAAATGTGTTTTAGCACGGCAAAATGTGTTTAGAGTTTTGAGAAAAAGAGGATGGGTTTTGTGAACAGTGTCTACAGGTGAATTGTGTTTGTGGTTGTGGCAAAAGGGGGGTAGTTTTACTAAATGTGTTTAGGCAACTGGTCATTTGGTTTAGAGTACTGGGTTTTGTGTTTTGGCAATAGAGAAAAACTGTAACATAGTATAGGCGTATCTGTAGCGAACATTTTTAAGTCTTGGGGGGTCTAAACGGTTATTATAACACAGAGCTCAGGAAAGACATTTTACCAGATAATAAATGTTCCAATCAAACCATTTAAAAAGACTAATATCCATATTTCAGCTCTAAGACAAAGTTCAAATTACTTGTGATCATATAAACTACTGTCTCACTAAATATCTTTTTCTACATTGTGTTTTTTGAAATAAATGAACTACTTATTTTTCTGCTGTATGATTACAGACTGTCGTTTACATTTCACTTTGTTGAATGTGACTTTTTTCTGTCCCTGAAACAGAAGTTTTCGACAGGTACTTAATAACATTGTTTCCCCTGCTTTCACTGAGCTGTTGAAAGAAAGCTTCTGATTATCTGAACGGCTAATGTCAGACTCATGAAGACCGTTAACAAAAAGATATCCTGGGAATGTTGACGTTGCTTCATAGTACAGGTCCAAACTCTCTACATGAACATTTTGAGGAAAATGCGGTTTTACACATTTGGGCAGTAATGTAGCTATTTCAGAATTAATATTGATACATGGAGTAAAATTATATCCACATGATAAAATCTAAACATAAAATGGGATGAGATTAAGAATAATACTGTGGATGACAAAATAAGAGATACATATTTAGTAAGGGTGTGTATCTCTCCAATATAAGACAATCCAATACTATCTAGATACATGAGGTACGATACGATTCAGGATCGATACTTTTTAAAATGGAACGATTCGGTTCAATCACTTCGATGTAATCTGATACAGTTCCTGGTTTAAAGTAGACATTCATTTTATAAATTAACATTAAATAAAACATGTATGACATGTATGAGTTTAGAACCATGTCATTGAGTTTATTACTGTAATACATCGCATGCTGAGAACTTTACAAAGCTCCTCTGACAATGAAAACAAACTTAATATTCAATCTTAATTATTGGCACAAATCAAAGTAGCAAAGAAGGTGAAAGAAATGAAACATTTAGAGAGTTTTGTGTTAGTTCAGATCAGGGAATGAGCTGCTGAGGTATGCTTGAGCCAACACAAGAGAATTAAGGCAAAATCTGAATGAAAATCATCATTTTAATTTTGAAACAGAGAGGTGACTATTTATTTTAAAGCAGCTTTGCTCCTCTCTCACCGCGGACTGACGCGGTGCACTTTTACACACAGAGCTTCAACCTGCTGCTGCTGCGGGTCAGTTTAGTCTGTAAATACTGAAACATCACAGCAACTAGTGTCTGACATACTTCTGATCAACTCACTGAATCAGCAGCCATCTCTGAACTCTTCTGCTTTTCTTTTTCTTTCTCTGTACAACGTACAGCAGTAACATCAATAACTAATTTTCTTCCGCCTTAAATGCAGCTGGAGGTATATTGTGGATGTTTACATCGTTATTGTAGTCATTGCTGTTTTACACTCCTAACATGCTGCAGTGGTTTTATCTTGTGTTCGTTCTTCTTGTAAAATCCAAATCTCTTCATACCTTTTGATTTCACACTTGTGACGAGTCTCTGAAGAGTTTTATGTGAGAGTGAGAAAGCGAGAGAGAGAGAGAGAGAGAGAGAGAGAGAGAGAGAGAGCGCTGCAGACAGGAGCAGACGGAGCTTGCAGCAGCAACCATAGACTGTATGCAGCAACATCAAAGCGGTTCATGTTATATTTAGACCGATACAGGGGTCCATGTACCGATGCACTGGCATCTTTTCAATCCAAACTGGTTTTCCGATTCAAACAGGTTATTTGTTACACCACTAATATTTAAATATATTTTTTAATTTAAAAAAAATAGTCACCTTCAGATTGTCCGTAGCAGAGTGTGTCGATCACTAAAAAAGATGAAACTTGATCAGTCACAATCATAACAAAGGCATTTAAAACTACATATTTATATACTATCCTGTCTGCCTCCTAGTCTGCAGTCCCTCTCTCTCTCTTTCTCTCCCTTCCTTGTGTCTGTGGTTGATAGCAGGAGTGAAGACAAGTATCCAGGAGTCAGACCTCCAGCTGCTGGTTCAGCCTACAACTCACTGCCAGACCGTTGCCATTTTCCTAAATCTTGTTTTAATGTTACTGTAGTTTGTCTCTGCCTGACTCCAGCTTCACACCACAGTCTCAGATCCTGGTTTCAGCTCCTGCCCCAGTCTCCCAGCTACCTCCCTGCAATAAAACTCTTTCAAAACCAGTCAGAGCCTTCTGCCTCAGTGTTCCTACCTTGGGTTCACTCACCCTAACAACTGTAGTATGAAGCAGGAAGGTAACAGATAAAAGGAAGAAACCATGAAATTCAAAACTCACATACATTATACTTTAAACATGTTACATGCATGGTGCAGTACAGTATTTATGCAGAAATAATTGCTTCAAAAAACAGTCCTCCAATCTAAACTGAGCCAAGTCACCAACCAACATCTGGACTAAAAAATAACCCTCTAGTTAAAAACTATAAGCGAGCTCTGTTCAAGCTCTCAGAGAAACTGATGAAACCATGATACTCTGTAATTGTGACTAATCAGGAACATGTTCTTTAATCTGTGCCATGCAAACAAAGTCAGTAATGTACTTACAGAATAATCCCAGCACACAGATCAAAGTGGACCTCATCCTCACATCCAGCACTGACACTCTGTCACTCAGCTGCTCCCAGTCTGACAATGTTTCTACTTTGCTTCAATTATAATTCAGCAGAAAGAGAGAAGTTACATTTCATGTGAATATGAGATCAGAGTTCTTCTTAAACTAGTTCTAAATTTAATCCGCCTATGTTTTCTTCCCTTTTCTGCAAAGCTCAGACCACATCAGCTCATTTAACCGCAGCAAACTTTGACACCTTTACACCCTATGGTCACTGCAGAGATATCTTAGCTTATCTCTTGTGCAAAGGTTTGTGCCTGGAAAATGTTATATTAAAAAAAGATAAAAAAGTATTATAGTAAGTATTTATGCACATCAATTAACCATAAAACCATCAAATTTACCATCACCATCATATGTGTTGCTGCCTGCCTAACTTTGTCAACACCAATGATGTGATGTGATGACATTCACACATTCACACTAGAGCTAATGTCTCAGTAAGCAGAAAAGACGAGGTGTCTGATACTGTGCATGATGTACAATCATATTTTTAGGCAGTGGAAATTAAAACAAGTGAAAATATTATGGGAGGTACGAGAAATTGAGTCAAATGACTCTTTGAATATAATTATGTGGACAGTCAATATGTCAGTTCCAAATTAGTCCTAACAGAAAGCCAGAGGGGTCAGTGTGGGAAAATATGAAATTAAAGTTCACACTATGTTTTTCATCTTGACCACTTCCTATCACCTCAGTCTGTTATCTGCTGTCATCAGCTGTGAAACACGTCTTCTTGCTGACAACATAAATGTGGTTTTGAAGACTCTACAGTATTTCCTCATTTTAATCGGTTTGTTGAGTCTCCTCTGCAGGACTTGTGCTCTATAGTCATGTCATAATGAAATAATGACAAAACTGGGTGCCCAGGTGGTCAAGTGGTTCGGGTGCATGTCACATACACATCAAACCCTGGTTCAACTCCTGGCCAGAGGACCCTTTCTGCACGTCACACCCCCCCCCCCCCCCCCTCCTCTCTCCCATGATTTCCTGTCTCTCTACTGCTAATAAAGGTGTCTATGCCAGAAAAAACTTTAAAAGAAAGAAATAATGACGAACTCCACACTACACTGAGTATACAATACAAAATTAACTTGCTGACCTGCAGATGATGGGTCTTCATATTCATCACCATGTAATGCTCCTGAGAAAAGACATTCAAAATGACTTAATGCAAGTAAATTGACATTTAAAACCAAATACTTTAATGACAAACATTTAAGACCAAGTTGAAAAATGTTCTGTATCCCTGGATATTAAAGAAAAGTGGCTGCCAACAGTACAGTTAAAAACTCTTATTATACGGGGCGGCTGTGGCTCAGGAGGAAGAGCGGTGAATGGTATAGTTTCCTCCTGATGAGCAGGTTGGCATCCTGTGTGGTAGCTCCTGCCATCAGTGTATTGTTGAGGAAGCTGTCAGTTTGTCCTTGCGTATTCTTTTAACAATCAGTTTTATTTTAACACCAGTAGAATATGCAATGTTACAGAGCTCTGGGTCTGACTTATAGTATCCCTGACAAGCAACAGAGTGTTCATCAGTTCACGAAGTCTGACTGACCATCTCTTCCTGACCCAGTGTTTTACAGCGTACAGGCAGCGTCCCCTTCTGATTGGCTCAAGACGTGTCATTCCTTCCCCTCGTGATATCTGACTCCATCCGTTGTTGTGATGCCTTAGAGCCCAACCTGAAACACAACTGTTAAGACACAAACATCCTTCTTTTCACATATTTGCTGAGAACACATTAAAGGTAATCTTTTCACGCTCCGTACTTTTCCACTTCAAGTTACATTGTGTTCTTTGGTACAGTGGTGTGACTATGGCTAAGACAATGCAAGCATTCACTTCTTATCACTTATAAAACCCTTATTAATTAGTGCAATGTAGTTCCCTTTAATCATCACAGTAATTTCCTGTATACTCAGCAGATTACACAATGCAACAGTTCAAGGCTACATGAAAATAATATAACAACTTCAATATATTGACACTGCTCAAACACAGGCAGCTGTGTGTGTGTGTGTACACACTGTGTTGTGTGCTAACACAGGGTATGTGTGAAGTGTAAAGTGCTGTAGTGTAGTGCTTAGAGTTAGTGCATGTTGCTACGGCCTTGTGCTCTGTGTGCTACTCTCTGCTTACATCTACTGTCTCATTGATACTGACTAGTAAGATGTACTTAATACTGCAACAGTCAAAGTTATTTAATTAGTGTTAGTGCAATTATCAAAACCAGAATATGATCAGGGTGACTTTTGAACACTGGAAATAAATCATGTACTCATCCAGGCAGCAGTCCAGTGGCACTCAAAATTTCCCTGGATTTCTCTAGTTTACATATAATATTTGTAATAAAAACAATAAAACAACAACTTCAGTATGAACGGGTGAATGACACATGTGTAACATAGACATAGTGTAAAAGCGCTTTGAGTGGTCATAACGACCAGAAAAGCGCTATATAAGCGCTATATAAGTACAGTCCATTAGGGTTGGGTGATTGGACAAATATATCATTCCTCCTGTGGCTACTTGGTTTTTTCTTCAAAATGAAGAAATTCTCAATAGTTTCAGACCTTTACATTGATGTTATTATTTCCGTAGGCGTCTACTGCCCATCTTTTCTGAAGAAATAAATAATGCATATTTTTCAGTTCATCAAACCATTATCTTTACTTTGTTGTTGCATTTGGTTAGCATACATTACATTTACTGTATACAGTGAAACAAAATGAAGAAAACCCACGTGGCTTGCATCCAGTCAAACAGCCACACCACCAGTGATAACCACAAGCCGTAAACTGTACGACAACTTGCTCCTCAAATATTTCAACCACCAAACATCATCACAGAATATTAGTTACTGTTGTCTGGAGTTTATATGGCAAATAAAACACATTTGATCCTAAAAAAGGAAAGTATTTTACCAGAGTTTAGCCCTAATCTACTAACCATGAGAGACACTGTAGCAACATACGGGGCCTCCCCGTGAAGTCTGCAGGGGCTCGTCAGGTGTCACGTTCAAGTGCACAGAAGAAAAACAGAAACCCCTGCGGTAACTAATACATCTTTAATGACTGTGAGGCAGAAAATATCAAATCACAGTAAAAGGTTGTTTTTTTTTACTAGTATAAAATGAAATTAAATGAAATTAAATGGGGGCAGATAACAGGTGCCACCACGTTGGCTCCGCCCATGGATGAACAGCCTGGGATGTCTTAAGAAAAGTTAGTACGCTCAACATTATATCTCAGTTTTTTTGACATTCAGTGTACAGTACAAGTACATTCTGAGTATTTTTCAAAACACCTTCCTTCTTTATGAGTATTGATGGCGCGCCATCTGTAGCCAGGCCGACAGCACAGACCCAGTCCATCCCGACCCTGTCCTGCATACCAACAAGTGAGTTGAAAATGTCACTCGCACACAAGACTCTACAGTATTTCCTCATCTTAAACTGTTCATCGAGAGTCTCCTCTTCAGGTCTCGTACTCTTTAGACATGACTGAAGCTTTGATGGCAGGTTTGATTGACAGTTCAGGCACATAGCTCACATCAAATAACAAATCACCACATCAAACAAAAACAATGAATGTGGAGGCAATAAATGACGAAGGCTCACATCATATAATGAAATAGCACCATCTAGTGGCGAAAACTAGACATAGACCTTCAAATAAAAAAGGATGGAGTTTAATTTGTGTGGAGGTTCTTTCTTCATATTTATTGACTGTTCTACCTCTGTATTCACTATTTGATGGGTGACTCTTCATTGTTTGACCTTTCTATTCATAACAGTTGGCATTAATTGCAATGTGTATTTGTTATTTGATGTTCAGCTTTTCATTATTAGATATGGATCAGTAGTGCACCACTCTCCTCTCTGCTTCCTCAACTCTGTCTGCTCTCTGATCAGATCATATTAGGTAATATTCACATGTGATATTGGATGGCAACATTTCTTAAGATCAGGAGGAAAAAGCTAAATGTTTCGTTCCCCCAGATGTTCCTGGAGCTTCAAATTTAATAAGTAAAAATAATAAACTCAAGCTCGCTCAGTTATATAAATATATTAAATATATATTATATACATATAAAAAGAAATGACAAACTGCACTGATTATTTAATGCTTTAAAAAGTTTATTAATGCCACTAAATTCAGGAAAACTTTACAGTCTCATAACACAAAAAGTTACATGAAACATTTCAGAGCAGATTATTACATTTACCAAAGTAACTGTTGACGTCCATCATGGAGCTCTTTCATCAAACACTGAAAAACATGTATGAAAATATATAATGTAGGAAATATATATGTATATGAGTTTAAAGCTGCAGTATCACCTGGTTAATATCATTTACACATTTCAAACTGATACCTCCTGCTGCTTTTTGAAATAGCTGCAATCAAACTTTTTAAATGAAGTAACAAAATAACTACAAATAAAATAATAATACAGTGCATAAAAACTACATAAACCTCAGTAGTCTTGTACTTTCTGATAAAAAACAAAGTATTAAATCCACTTGATATATTTATTTCATATAATCTTATTATATTAACTGTACGAAGCATTGAGCATGGCTGATATTTGGATAGCAGAGATGCACACAATGGTTATAAAATGCTGTTAACCATATTTATTTGGCCTTGTCCACACAGCTGTCTTTACACACCTGAAAGACAACCACAAAAAAGATAGATGTGTTGGGTTATTCAGAATTTAATGCTTTGGAAATCACAATATGAGATTATTCATCTAATTATCAGTATGATTAATTATTACCCAGAGTTGTTCCTGTAAACATACTGATACTGAATAAACACAGTGATGTATAAATACTGTTATTCAGCACTGCATACGCACATAATGTAAAATAAACACACATTCAAACACAAGATATTCAATGAAAAGGTAATAATTATAAATACCTACTATTTTGGGTCTTCAGAGCCTTTGATTGATTCATAGAGACAAGTATCACCTGTGAGCAAAAAGTAAAAGTCAAGCCAAAGTCAAATTAATCATTTTAAAATGCACGACACCAATCAAATATCACTTCTAACAAAAATCATCAGATGTTGATTTTAATGGTGAAGATAAGTGCAGACAGGGACTCTTAAATGTGTAAAGATGAACTTTACTGTCTTTGTAGACTGTAATAGAAATGTTGGAGTAAGAGTTAGAGTTAATAAATAATCACAGAATTAATCAGGATGAGTTTGAAGACTGACCGTGGAGAAGAGAATTGTAGATGTGATCTTGAGTTTCATTCAGGTTGACCATGTGATGTGTGGCAGAGTCCTGATTGGTGCTCTCAGACTGGATTGGTCTAAAACATTTAGCAAATACAATGAATTTAATAAGATACATTATATGGTATTGCAGAGGTCCATTTACAAAGAAAGAGTTCGAGGCAGAGTGTGTGTGCAGAGATTCAGCTAAAGAGCAGGATATGTGGTGTGAGAATGATCAAGGACAGTTTGGGAGCAGAGTATGATCAGAGAGAACGAGGTGATGAGCGAGCTGCGGTTGTAGAAAATAACAGGAGACACTGGTATGTGTGTTGTCTTCTGTAGCTCTGCCTATCTTTGTATATAATGTTCACTTGGGTGTGTTTAAGTCAGTCACTTTCTTCTGTGCAGAATAAACCACTCCTTTTTCCATCAGTCACAAGGCTGTGAATTGTCTCTACAAGACACGATATAGATATAGACATATAGACAGATATATAGACAACTGAAGGTACTGCTGTTATGTTCATAATAAAAGAGAGGAGAGGTTTGTACCAACCTGACATAGTCTGGATCTGTGAAAAGGAGATTTGTTGTTACATGGTTTTGTTTTGTAAATGATTTTCTCTTAAATTATACAATAGTTGCATTTCAGACTGCTCCATGTTAAAGTTTATACTTTACCGTTTTCAGGGTCTTCAGAGCCTCTGATTGATTCATAGACACAAACATCACCTGTGAGCAACAAGTTAAAATCAAACTGAGGTCAAATCTAATATTTTAAATGCAGGATACCAATCAACTAATAACGAACCCTAACCCTAATGTGATTTTAATGTTGCAAAGACGGAATCTTAAATGTTTTAGAGCCTTCACTGTATTTGTAGACTGTAATAGAAATGTTAGCGTTACAGTTAAAGTAAATATAAAATAACTCAATTAATCAGGATGAGTTTGAAGACTGACCATGGAGAAGAGAATTGTAGATGTGATCTTGAGGTTCATTCAGGTTGACCATGTGATGTGTGGCAGAGTCCTGATTGGTGCTCTCAGACTGGATTGGTCTAAAACATTTAGCAAATACAATGAATTTAATGAGATACATTGAAGTTACTGCTGTTATGTTCATAATGAGAGAGAGGAGAGGTTTGTACCAACCTGACATAGTCTGGATCTGTGAAAAGGAGATTTGTTGTTACATGGTTTTGTTTTATAAATAATTTTTCTGCTATTCCACATCATGACATCAGAATACAACTTTGTATTTGAATAATTAAATCATAAAACATTTAACACCAGCAGGAAAAAGTCTCACCTTTGGATCGTCTGTAGAGATACAACAGGATCAGGAGAATAATAAATACAACTCCACAAACCAGCCCAACAATTAATGGAATAAGAGATGAAGAGTTTTCAGGCCTGGACACTGCTGTAAGAAATAATAAATGATATGATGAGATAATTATTTAATGGTCCTGATGTACAGTATAAGACAAGTTAATCCAATATGTTAAATCTTCTGAAACTAAACCTGTACATTTGAATTTCTGTTTGTCCACATTTCTTTCAAAGACAGCAACACAGTTTACAAAAAACTAAATGTATGAATTGTTTTAATCCTACTCACCCTGAACTGACATCCAACTCTGTGCTGATTCTTCTCCTGAGTGTTTACACTTGTAGAAACCTTCGTCTGACTTTGACACTGCAGAGATATTCAGCTCTCTTCTGGTATCATTTTGGATAAGTTTGTCATTTTGATGGAAAGACACATTGGAAAGTAATTCTCCTGTCCTCAGTTTGCAGCCAAGAGTAACAGACTGTCCCTCAGTCACAGGATGCACAGGGCTCACCAGGATAATATCTGCATCTGTAAAACAGTCAAAGAATAAGAAGTTTCAGTCAGAGACCAGCTGGTGGCCTTTAGAACAAGGTGACATAAAACTATAAGAAGAGATCACACTTATACCTTTATTTTTCTACAACTAATAAATCTCACAGAATCAGTGTAGCTGAACAAAGACCCAACATTTCAGCTTTATTACATAACTGCAAATATAGCTATGGCTAGTTAGCTCTAGAGCTAGCAGGTACACATGAAAGAAACAGTGGATGGCTACTGTCACAAAATCACTAAATCAGCACTTTAATTTTATCATCAAGAAAAAAGAAATATCTTTTTGTACATCAAAAATGCTGTGACCCAAATATATTCTCTATAAATCTATATATATATTTCCACTTGATTAAATAAATATAAAGAATATTTGATTTGGGCCACAGCTGAGCTTCGGTGTACTTTCCTAATGAATTGGATGATATTTCTTTACCATAATCTCAAGGTTTAGATTCGTTGTTAAAGAAGACAATAACAAAGGAAGTGTAGAGTTAACAGGTACACATGAAAGAAACAGTGGATGGCTACTGTCACAAAAACGCATTTTAATTGTATCATCAAGAATAAAGAAAGAAAGAAGGAAAGGTCTTGTTTTTCACCAAAAAAGCTGTGGACCAAATATACTGAATCTATAAAATATTAATTTCAATTTGATTTAATAAATATAAAGAATCTGTCATTTGGGCCACAGGAGGGTTTTTGGTATAATTTTGTAAAGTTTTATCCTTTTGCATTACTTTGTTTTACATAACATTTAACATTCATAATCTTAAGAAATAATAATTCAATGAGCTTTTTAGTTCTTTGTTGAAAGAAACTAGATCATATAATTATTCTATGAAAAGGTTAGGTATATAACTTGTTTGTCTACACAGGAAGTGTAGTTAGTGACACCATGTTGAAAATAATTTAAATACAAGATGAAAATAAAATATATGTAATGAAAACATACTCTGTGTAGTGATGTTGACGGCATTGCTGAACTCTCCTGATCCAGACTCACACCAGTACACTGCATCACTCTGATGATAACTGTAGATGTTGCATGTGGATTCAGTCATGGACCTCCAGTTATAACAGTCTGACCTGTAGCGATCCTCAGGAAACCTCCTCACTCTCCACTTAGTAAAGTTTCCTTCACAGCTCAGTAAGACAGAGTCATTGATGAAGTGCTGCACTCTGTCAGGACTCACTTTGAGAGTCACTGCTGAATGAACATCTGGAAACATGTAATGAAAAACCAAGAACAGAGATATTACATTTAAAAAATAATATATATATATATATAATACAAATAATTATCTTATTTGTACTTTTAATACTATTTATTGTTGAGAATAAAAACATCAGAAACATATAATCGGTGCATCAGGTGCTGTGTTTAGGTGAAACTGAGTGTTAAGAACATACAGAGCATATGGACTGACAGTGGAGACGTGAAGTGTGCTACAGAGAGGTTTGAGCTGTTTTATGGATGTTTCGATTATTTTTTTTATTTTGAAAACTTGCTACCAAGATAACTACAGCAACTGTTCACTGTGAAGCTGTAAATATTTACCTGCCACCTTTCAAACATACAGGAGTGTGTTTTCATACTAAATGATGCTTCATTTAAAGTACTAGTCAAAGTTTTCTCAGGATTCTAGTTTCTGTACTTTGTCCATTTACCTGATTTGTTGCCTGCTGACTTTTCTGGTTTTTATGACTATACTTTGACTATTTTGTTAATCTACAAGTTTCCTGATGAACAGATAAAGTCTCATTTAATCACACCTGTCCAGCTGCTGTGTAGGTAAAAGTAATGAGTATTGGCTGTAAGATGATCTCAGGTATCCAAAGTATTCATTGCAAAGAGGAGAGTTCAGTTTCAGTTACAAGTAAAATACTAATATCTCAGTGTTTTGGTGCTTTAATGGTTTCAGATCAATTTAAGATATAAAGAAGGAAATCCAGCTCAGTGCAGTTTGTAAAGTAATTCAACATCAACATTGTGTTTGATGAAAAACTGAAACCTTGACTTGATGGAGAAAGGTCAAAGGTTCACCACAATCAATACCCAGATAATGACATCACAACTGCTTCTTGACAGAAAGAGACTAAACAAACAAACTCACCTCCAGACCAAACAAACCCAGGTTTGCTGTATTGAGTGTAATACACTGGGTCTCCTCTTCCAGCTCTACACATATATCCTGCTGTGTGTGTCGGTCCATGAATGATGTAGGAATCCTGTTCAGTCCCATTGATGCTACCAGGTAGCAGCTCATAGATGTAGGAGTTGTCTGATAGTTTGGGAACAGTCTTATACCAGTAAAACCTCCATCCTGCAGATGGATGTTCAACCTCACAGCTCAGAGTTACTGAGTCTCCAGGACTCAGCCATAATGGAGACACAGTGACGACAGCTGCTGGTGGATCTGTTGGAAAGTGATTTTCTCAGAATGAAAACATATTAAAACTTTAGTCTATCTAATATTTTTTATATCTAAATTTGTAACAAAAATTTATTTAATAGACTATTTAATATTTTCAGTGTAAAATTAAATAAGATCAGACTTACTATCAGATACTGTCAATGTGATGTTAGCACTCCACTCTGTTGAAATATGTTCTGCATTTCTCATTTTGCCTCTACACCTGTAGTTTCCACTGTGGTGTGAATAAGCATAGCTAATCATGTATTCATTGTTATTTGGATATGTGTAACGGGGACTCTTCCATTCATACTCCCACTCTGTGTCTCCGTCATGGATCTCACATCTCAGCATGATTGTCTCTCCGCTGTATATCTCAGTCCAGTTGGGTTGCAGAGTCACAACAGCCTTATTTGGGACTGTTCATGGTTAAGAATTAACAATGAGGATACAAGAATGACAAAAGTTGGAATCATTAACAGTCAAAATGTTTTTAGACTAAATCAGTTTTTTTCTAAACTGTGTGTAATAAATCTCATTGTCAAACTCACCAATATTGTTGATCCTGATTGAATTACTGTACTCTGTGAGGTAAACTGGGTCTCCTCTCCCTCCTCTGCACCAGTAGGATCCTCCCTGTGAGACCCTGATTTGTCCATTTGATTGTAAAACAGCATCTTGTGTGGTCAGGGGTTCAGAGGTTTTCTCTCCTCTGTACCAGTAGTATTTCCAACCAGATGATGATGAGTCCACAGAGCAGGTCAGGGTCACACTGCCCCCTACTGGAATATCTCTGTTGTCAGCACTCAGTTTGGCCTTTGGTTGATTTGCTGTTCAGTTTAGAATAAAGACATTAAAAGGTCATTATTGTCCTGTGATATAATCCAATTTAAATAACTTGATGAAAATGAGAACATTCATTTAATTCTTGATCTGCACCAGGAGTCAATATTTTATATTTTCTCTGATCTTGGAGGAAAATGTACTAATTATATTGTTAATAGTACAAGTACAAGAGTAAAATCATTCTTGAAATCGCTCAACAGATCAAACTAACAAAATGAAGACAAATTCTACTGCTCCTGCTGTTAAAAACTTCCAGGAATTATTTCTGAGATAAAATAAATTATTATTATTATTTTTATTTATTAGTGATATCACATGGTATTGATGAACTAAACAGATGAAAACAATATAAAACATAACATGTTCATTATGGATGACAGATGTCCAACTTACATGATACTGTCAGTCTGAAGACATTACTCCACTCTGTAGAGGAATATGAGTCCTTCAGTCCTCTACAACTGTATCCTCCTCTGTCGTAATCAGTGCTGCTAATCTTGTGTTCACTGAGTGTTGGAGATGTGTTTAACTTGTCTGGTCTCCATCGATACGTCCACTTAGTGTCTCCACCTCCCTGGATCTCACATCTGATGGTGACTGTCTCTCCTCTGTATATCTCAGGCCAGTTGGGTTGCAGAGTCACAACAGCCTTACTTGGGACTACACACACACACACACACACACACACACACACACACACACACACACACACACACACACACACACACACACATACAACATTTGATTTTTGTAATAACAAAAGCAGTTTGCCAAAAAAAATCTTAAAAAACATCAGAAAAAACAGTGAAAAGTGACAAATACACATCAGAGGCAAACATTTTCATTAAAAAAGAGCAAAATTGCCATTTTTTATTACCAGAAGAAAAAATGCAATAAATAAGAGACAGTCTTTCATACTAAA
The DNA here is from genome assembly GCA_021039105.1 of Scomber colias. Taxonomy (NCBI): domain Eukaryota; kingdom Metazoa; phylum Chordata; class Actinopteri; order Scombriformes; family Scombridae; genus Scomber; species Scomber colias. Next base: position 1,254,474 of record JAJDFG010000069.1, read on the forward strand.
CATATTAAATATAGAAGTGGGATTAAAGGACAATTATATAAAACTTTAAAAGTCTAATTTAAAGTCCGGACTGAAACAGGACAGCAGCTCCTCAACAGAAATACTCAAATACTTTAACAGGACAAATGTGTTGTGGAAGCTTCCACTCTTGTTTCACATCTTTACACAACCTGAACAGGCCGTCATCAGAGGAACAAGAGCTACTAACATACTCACTCTTTCATTAGCATTCTCCTTAATCCTCCTCTCAATACTAAAATTACTCTTTTTACACTACTGATAATAGATTTAAATAATACATGTTTTATTATTCCACAACAAATTATTAAACTCACCAGTTTTCCTAACAGTGACTGCACTGCTGTCCTCTGTGAAGATCTCTGGGTTTCCTCTTCCTGCTCTGCAGTGATAGATGCCTCCTTCTGAGACCTTGTTAACCGGTTTAATATTTGTTATGGACTGAGGAGCAGAAGAATCTGAGTCACGTCTAAACCAGTAGTATTTCCAGTCAGCAGAGGAGTCCACAGAGCAGCTCAGTGTCACACTGCCTCCTACTGGTATGATGTATCTGTCTGCTGTCAGTGTCGACTTGGCTTTATTCACTGTTCAGTTCAGAGAAGAAACACAACAAAAACAAAACTAGTATGAAATGAGATGAATTTTCACTTTAAATATCAATTAAATAATTTAGCTAATACCATCATATAGAAGTTACAAAACAGAGCATGTGACATATGACTCTTCTTGGGAAACAGGAGTTGCTGCTTTTATGTTTGTTCAGTTCAGAGAAAAACAAAAATAGTATCAAATGAGATGAAATTTACAAAAAGAGCAACATGTGATAAACTTTGAATATCAATTAAGTCATTTAGCTAATACCATCATATAGAAGTTACAAACAGAGCATGTGACATGGAGTTGCTGCAGAACTAACTAACAAGGTACGGCTGATGTTTAATTAGTGAACTGTTTTTTAGTTGATTGTTTTATTTTTGACTAACACCAGAATAGTTGTGATGACCATGTGGTAACACTGGTGCTAAACCTCTGTTGTTAAGTTCAACACATGATTCACTGTCATTTATTATTCACCTGTTGACAGACAGCTGACATTTTATATTTTATGTTGTTTTCTGCACATTTCCATGTGAATCATTATAAACCAAAAGTACACTGTATGTTGTCTCTTCTTAAGTTATTCTGTCCTCAAACTAAAACAGAATTTGAGTCTCTTGCTGCTCAGGAAGCTACGTTATTATAGGAAGGAGAAAATATTTACTGTTACCTTATCGAGATAGATTGAAACAGAAAAACATGAATATGATACGAACATATTTGACTTACATGATCGTCTCAGTGTGACGGCTTCACTCCACTCTGTCGAGAAATATAAATCTCTTCTACCCTTACACATGAGGTTTATATTACTGGATGAAGAAGCTCTGATTCTGAATTCTTTGTCTTTCTGAGGTGAGACCACATTGTTTTCTCTCCATTCATATTCCCATCGAGTGTTTCCACCTCTCTCTATCTCACATCTGACAGTGATTGTCTCACCTCTGTATATCAGAGACCAGTTGGGTTGCAGAGTCACAACAGCCTTGTTGGAAACTGTTCAAACCAAAAATACACAGTTAGGACTCAACTAGAAATATAACATTAAGAGAAAAAAATCCAAGGCAACATTAAAAGCATAAAATACCGTACATAAAAATCATGTATTATAAACAGACCTTTGTAATCACATCAGTTTGTCAGATAAACAGGTTTTACTGAGGACAACAATCCTCCAGAACACCTAAACCTAAACTCTTACAGGATTCATTTATCTCACAGAGCAGAGAGACTTGACTGTTCAACATTAGTCATTTTGGGGAACAGTTTAATAATCTCCTGTAGTTGTGTCTTTGCTGTCTAGATTAACAAGCAGACAGACTACTGGAAATTAAGAAATAATATGTTAAACTTTCTATGAAAAAGAATTAGAACCTTATATCCAGCATTGAGATTTAAAGTTTATAGGATAAAAACAGATTATGTTGAGATTTGTTGTGAAAAGCTTTTATTTGCACTCCAGGACAGTCTATTCACCGTCATGTTTCTTATAAACATTCACTGTATGAAAAGATGATTTGTAGCAGGAAGAAAAGTTGGTAAAGTAATAAACTGAGGATCACAGTACTGTCAGTAAATGTAATGATGTGTCTGATCTCATGCTGAGAAAGGAGTCACCACTCGGGGGAGCCATTGGAGTAAAGAATCTGACCTACCGTCACTGACTCTGATCATTTTAAAATATACTCAATAAAATCATCTAAAAGCCTCCTCACTGATTTAAAATCTAGATTGAAACAAAGGAAAACTATTTCAGCTGAAACATTGAGTTAAATGATATTCAATGTCAAGGAAAAGTCCACAAATAATACTGAATTAAACAGTCATGTGTTTTCCAGATATTTATAAGTTAAACTGAGCAGCATTAGGGAAGCAGCCTCAACTCCTTTATTGTGTCTGTATACAAACTGAAGTATTAATCAAATGTTGCATTATTACCATGATAAAGGATTTAATACATGTTCAAACTTCCTTCAGAGAGCTAAGAGGTACTGGACTACATCATCCATTCATTCAGGTTCTTGTTACCACATATGGTTTTCTTCCACACTTCAGACACTGTTTAAGAATTACATTTAAAGAATAAATGTTGTTTTATTCAAAATCAAATGACTTAACTCACCAGTTTCCTGAATAGTAACTTTGTTGCTGTCCTCTGTGTAGAAGACTGGGTCTCCTCTTACTCCTCTGCAGTAGTAGATGCCTCCTTGATTAACACTTGTGACTCTGTCTGAGTTAACATTTCTAATGAGTTGAGGTGCAGAAGACTCAGAGGTTTGTCTGAACCAGTCGTATTTCCAGTCAGCAGAACCGTCCACAGAGCAGCTCAGTGTCACACTGCCTCCTACTGGTATGATGGTTTTGTCTGTTGTCAGTGTGGGTTTGGGTTTATTTGCTGGGAGAAAAACACAAAACAACAACTATAACAATTGTAATGAGATTTGAATTGGATTTATTTTACAGCACTGACAGCTCATTTTAATTAACTCTGTTTCCACACCAACAAACCTAAATCTAACCAACCAAAGTAACAAGTACTAGCCAATCAGAGGCAGAGTAAGGAGGGTCTTGCCAAGAAAAGAAGTGGGATCCATAATAACGCTTCATGTCAACATGTGGCCTCTCTACATGAACATGCATTTTGAGACAAAAGCTGTTTTACTTTTGGGCAGTAATGTAGCCATTCAGTATTTATATTGATACATGGAATAAAATTATATACATAATAAAACTTAAACCTAAAAATGGGATGAGATTAAGAATAATACAGTGGATGACAAATAAGACATAAACATATATATGTAACAAAAAAGTAAAAAATAGTCACCTTCAGATTGTCCGTAGCAGAGTGTATTCATCACTAAAAAAGATGAAACTTGATCAGAGAAAATCAAACTGAAAAAGCCAAAAATCATAACAAAGGCATTTAAAACTACATATGTATATACTATCCTGTCTGCCTCCTAGTCTGCAGTCCCTCTCTCTCTTTCTCTCCTCTTCCTTGTGTCTGTGCTTGATAGCAGGAGTGGAGACAAGTATCCAGGAGTCAGACCTCCAGCTGCTGGTTACAACTCATTTTCCTGAATCGTGTTTTTCTGTTCCTATAGTTTGTCTCTGCCTGACTCCAGCTTGACACCACAGTCTCAGATCCTGGTTTCAACTCCTGCCCCAGTCTCCCAGCTACCTCCCTGCAATAAAACTCTTTCAAAACCAGTCAGAGCTTCCTGCCTCAGTGTTCCTGCCTTGGGTTAACTCACCCTAACAACTGTAATACGAAGCAGGAAGGTAAGAGATAAAAGGAAAAACCCTTTAAAATGAAATATTTAAAATAAAATAAGAAAGCATGAAATTCAAAACTCACATACATTATACCTTAAACAATGTACATGCATGGTGCAGTACAGTATTTATGTAAAAATAATTGCTTCAAAAAACAGTCCTCCAATCTAAACTGAGCCAAGTCACCGACCAACATCTGGACTAAAAAATAACCCTGTAGTTAAAAACTATAAGTGAGCTCTGTTCAAGCTCTCAGAGAAACTGATGAAACCAGTGATACTCTGTAATTGTGACTAATCAGGAACATGTTCTTTAATCTGTGCCATGCAAACAAAGTCAGTAATGTACTTACAGAATAATCCCAGCACACAGATCAAAGTGGACCTCATCCTCACATCCAGCACTGACACTCTGTCACTCAGCTGCTCCCAGTCTGACAATGTTTCTACTTTGCTTCAATTATAATGCAGCAGAAAGAGAGAAGTTACATTTCATGTGAATATGAGATCAGAGTTCTTCTTAAACTAGTTCTAAGTTTAATCCGCCTATGTTTACTTCCCTTTTCTGCAAAGCTCGGACCACTTCAGTTGGTTTAACCGCAGCAAACTTTGACACCTTTACATTTCCTGGCCACTGCAGAGATATCTTAGCTTAATTCTTGTGAAAAGTTTGTGCCTGGAAAATGTTATGTTAAAATGTTATATTAAAAAAAGATAAAAGCAATAAGTATTTATGCACATCCATGAACCATAAAACCATCAAATTTACCATCACCATCATATATGTTGCTGCCTTCCTAACTTTGTCAACATCAATGATGTGTTGCAATAAATTCACACATTCACACTAGAGCTAATGTGTCAATAAGCAGAAAAGACGAGTTGTCTGATACTGTGCATGGTGCACAATCAGATTTCTAGGCAGTAGAAATTAAATTAAATGAAAATATTATGGAAGGTACTAGAAATTGAGTCAAATGACTCTTTGAATAGAACTATGTGGACAGTCAATATGTTGACAATATGTCAGTTCTCAATTAGTCCTAACAGAAAGCCAGAGGGTTCAGTGTGGGAAAATATGAACTTAAAGTTCACACTATGTTTTGAATCTTGATCCCTATCACCTCAATCTGTTATCTGCTGTCATCAGCTGTGAAACACGTCTTCTTGCTGACAACAAAAATGTGGTTTAACTAAAGACTTTACAGTATTTCCTAATTTTAATCGGTTTGTTGAGTCTCCTCTGCAGGACTTGTGCTCTATAGTCATGTCATAATGAAATAATGACAAAACTGGGTGCCCAGGTGATCAAGTGGTTTGGGTGCATGCCATATACATAGCGGACCCCGGTTGAAATCCTGGCGGGAGGACCCTTTCTGCATATCACACCCCCCTTTCTCTCCCATGACTTCCTGTCTCTCTGCTGCTAATAAAGGTGTCTATGCCAGAAAACACCTTTAAAAGAAAGAAATAATGACAAACTCAACACTACACTAAGTATACAATACAAAATGAACTTGCTGAACTGCCGATGATGGGTCTTCATCCTCACCTCCATATTCATCACCATGTTATGCTCCTGAGAAAAGACATTCAAAATGACTTAATGCAAGTAAATTGACATTTAAAACCAGTCATACAGCCACACCACCAATAATAACTTCAAGCTGTAAACTGTACGACAACTTGCTCCACACACATTTCAACCACCAAACATCATCACAGAATATCAGTTACTGTTGTCTGGAGTTTATATGGCAAATATATGGCAAATAAAACACATTTTACCCCGAATAAAGGAAAGTATTTTACCAGAGTTTAGCCTTAACTTATTATTATTATTAAACTCATTTTGAGACAAAAGCTGTTTTACTTTTGGGCAGTAATGTAGCCATTCAGTATTTATATTGATACATGGAATAAAATTATATACATAATAAAACTTAAACCTAAAAATGGGATGAGATTAAGAATAATACAGTGGATGACAAGTAAGAGATAAATATATATGTAACAAAAATAAAAAATAGTCACCTTCAGATTGTCCATAGCAGAGTGTATTCATCGCTAAAAAAGATTAAACTTGATCAGACAAAATCAAACTGAAAAAGTCAAAATTATAACAAAAGCATTTAAAACTACATATTTATATACTATCCTGTCTGCCTCCTAGTCTGCAGTCCCTCTCTTTCTTTCTCTCCCTTCCTTGTGTCTGTGCTTGATAGCAGGAGCGAAGACAGCCTAAAACTCTGTTAACACAGTCAGTCACGGCTCTAGCCCTTTTAAAATCTGATACTGGTTTGCTTGAAATTGGCATTTTCCTATAAATCCTTTTCTGTTACTGTAGTTTTGTCTCTGCTTGACTCCAGCTTCACACCACAGTCTTAGATCCTGGTTTCAGCTCCTGCCCCAGTCTCCCAGCTACCTCCCTGCAATAAAACTCTTTCAAAACCAGTCAGAGCCTTCTGCCTCAGTGTTCCCGCCTTGGGTTCACTCACTCTAACAACTGTAGTACGAAGCAGGGAGGTAACAGATAAAATGGAAACCCTTTAAAATGAAATATTTAAAATAAAATAAGAAACCATGAAATTCAAAACTCACATACATAATAATACCTTAAACATGTTACATGCATGGTGCAGTACAGTATTTATGTAAAAATAATTGCTTCAAAAAACAGTCCTCCAATCTAAACTGAGCCAAGTCACCAACCAACATCTGGACTAAAAAATAACCCTGTAGTTAAAAACTATAAGCGAGCTCTGTTCAAGCTCTCAGAGAAACTGATGAAACCAGTGATACTCTGTAATTGTGACTAATCAGGAACATGTTCTTTAATCTGTGCCATGCAAACAAAGTCAGTAATGTACTTACAGAATAATCCCAGCACACAGATCAAAGTGGACCTCATCCTCACATCCAGCACTGACACTCTGTCACTCAGCTGCTCCCAGTCTGACAATGTTTCTACTTTGCTTCAATTATAATGCAGCAGAAAGAGAGAAGTTACATTTCATGTGAATATGAGATCAGAGTTTTTCTCAAACTAGTTCTTAGTTTAGTCTGCTTGTGTTTCCTTGTGAAGTTCAGACCACTTCAGTTGGTTTAACCGCAGCAAACTTTGACCCCTTTACACTTCCTGGCCACTGCAGAGATATTTTAGTTTGTGTCTTCTGCAAAAGTTTGTGAAAATGTCATTTAAATATGTATCAATAATAAATATTTATGCACATCCATGAACCATAAAACCATTTAATTTATCATATTACATCATATGCATGCTTAAAATGTATGTGTTTATTTTTGTATGTTTTGCAGCACATGTCCAGTGCTCTTGCATCAACAATTCCTGCATTGTAACGAGGTATGTGTTGTATATATTTATAAAAAGCCTTGAATTGTAAATGTTTCCTTCTTATCAATCTAAAGAGCAAAAGCAATTGTGGTGAGCTCAGGACACAAGAAAGAAAATAAAAAAGACTTAACTTTTTATTTATCTCTCAACACATCAATAAATAAAATGTTGAACATTAATTTTTTCGAATCAGTATATTCACATTATCTTCATTATTTGTCATTTACAAAGCCAATCCACATTTTAACTCAACAGTCAACGGTCCGCCCAGGGCGCAAAACTAGCCAGGACCGCCTCTGCCCTAGTGTCTAAAAAAGCTTCATATTAAAACAGAAGCCAAATGTCAGAACGCATTTCTAAAAACAGCCAGTCTGAGTGGAAACAAGCCAAACCGCTGCTGATCAGCGTTAGAGAAACACACCAGTGTAGCACTTCCTCTTTAGACATTCAGTAATTAATGTGTCATTTTTATCCTAACACATACGTCATGTGTTGACACCACATTCACACCGGAGCTATTTTTTAAACTCACGGAAAAGAAGAGGTGCATGTGACATGAAGAAGTGGTCAGTCATTTCTCAGTCTGATAGTACATTTAATATTTATGCGTTTTATCAAACTGCTGCTTACACAATTGACATAATATGACATTATTCTACTTTAATAATCAAAGTAACTGATTATGATTAACCATTTTTATTTTAATGATAATGAAAGAGATGAAAAAATAAATCTATATATTAGGACCTAAGATAACAGGAAGAACGTAAATATGAGTATTTCACTCTGTGGTTTTTCACGGTTTGAGTTTTCACACTTTGATGCCGCAGAAAAAAGGAAAGTTTTAGTGTTTATTTTCATTTACATGAATGAATGTATGAATGTTATTTATTTATCTGTGATAACCATAAATGTCTTTGAGATCTGTGCTTATAAATCTACTCAGATGTTTTCAATTGTTGTCTGACTTCCTCTCAGGACTGTGTGGGTGTGTGCAAACTGATTGATATTTTCATTGGTTTCACCTCCGTTTATATATCCATAGATTTTGTTCAGACTAATTTCCATCGTAGCTCCACCCTCCTTCCATCCATCTTCCATATATCTAATTAGACAGCATCATTAAAAACACCTGTGTGGGTGTGCGGAGCCTTTTTATTCACGTTTAATGAGTTTTTGTTGTCCAATATAAAGACTAAAAACAATTGTGCAAAGGAAATAGTGAAGTTTTGATGATGAGTTTTTCTTTCTTTCAGCACAACCAGAAACAAACACACATTAATTTTCATAGATTGATGCATATCAGGAATTAAACCAGAATAGCAATATTTTACTACATTAAACATCAAAGCATTTCCTCCACTTTCTTCCTCTTCTGTTCTCACTACTCAACAGCACCACCTATTGACCACTGTGAGTAAAATCATTTACAGACTTGAGCTGAAGGTCTGAGCTGATTTTGGAAATGAGATTATGAGCATATTTAACTGTTGTTAATAATCAGCATTCACATTCTTACTGAGCATAACAGTTACTCCGAGATTAAACCTCCATATTTTTTCATTAAAATCTTTAATTTATTTATGCTTCCTAACAAGCTGAGATTGATTTTGATGTTCCCTTCTTCACTGCATGACCTGACAGAAACCTCAACAACTCGTAATCTGTTCATCATGAAATATATCAGAATAAAATCCAACATCAAAGATTCAATACCTTATTAGCTAGTCATCTCTATTCAGTTTGTCTTCTGTATTCAGACAGTTTTAATTTAAGTCTTCTCCAGAATGTGATAGAAACTTGAGTCTCTCCGATGCTGCTGAACCGGCATGTTCCTCCTGGTGCTGCTCACTTTCTCCAGGTTTATCTCCACCAGCACCATGCCTGGGTTCTCTCCTCCACAGTCGCCCAGCACCTCGCCCCAGGGGTCCACCGCCAGGGCGTGACCATATGACGAACGCTTCTCGTGGTGTCGTCCAACCTGCGCCGCAGCCAGGACGAAGCACTGGGTCTCGATAGCTCGTGCACGGAGTAAGACCTGGGAATGTGTGCATTTATAACACCTTTATATCAAAGATGGGCTTCAGTGGGTTTGTATCTTACAGTAAACAAATGTAAAATACACTAATTAATCTGAAAAATGAAACAAACTGCCTCGTCGTGACTCGTCCTACCTCCCAGTGAGCGTCTCCTGTTGCTTCCGTGAAGGCTGATGGGTACGTCAGGATCTCTGCTTCATGCCTCTGCAGAGCCATTGATAAATCAGGGAATCTTAGGTCATAGCAGATGCCCAAACCGACCTAAGGCAACAATAACAATATATCATAACTATCATAACAATCATAATGAAGACAGCAATTAAACAGGTTGATTTTTGACATCCTGAAAACCAAAACTGAATCTAAAACATGCCTTCACTTGCCTGAATATGGTATGTACTATGGTCAATAATTGAGCAAGTTTTTGTTTTCCACATTTAAAAAACAATCATACACAAAGCCAACAAATAGTTCAGACCTTGTGTGATTTTAACAACCTGCAATCAATTACTACAAAGTAATAGAAAGTTCATACTTCTTCTTTTAAGAGGTAAAATCAAGGTGTCTGGGAACATCTGTGTCTATCTGAACTATTTGCATCCAATCTTCACAACTGTTGTAGTTTTCTGTGGCAGCAAGAGCCTAAAATGTATTTCTAAATTTAAAGTAAAAATGTTTGTTTCTCGTTGATATATATTGATATATATGTCTCACAAAATGATACCTTTCCAATTGGAGTTTGGACCGGAGACACTAGTGACGGTCCGGGGATGGTGAAGGCACTTTCTTTGAGGGATACACCTTTTTCTGGCAGCTCCACGTCAAACAGATGGGACTTCCTGTAGACTGAAACAATGTCACCTGGAGGTGTAATGACAGTGTGTGAGTGCAGGGAATCATCAACGTGGAAAACTTTTTAATTAATTGGGTTTAATTACAGGAGAGCGTAAAGAAAAGAGCTGAAGGAACAGTACCTTTATCGTTAATTATAATGTGACTGTTGTAGATTCGTTGGTCAGACTCCCAGTCGTGCCCTCTTTCATGAAATCCTCCAAGAGACAGCCACACCTCCAACTTCCTGGAAGACGGAGAGGTTAAAATTGCTGCAGAAATCCTCTAGAGATTAAAAAAAGTGCATCTTGCTTGGTGAACAAACACATACTAAGTGTTATAATACAAGTACAAAACACAGGTTGGTCACTTTGCTCAAATTACTTTTGCAAAAATAAGTCAATAAACCAATAATACATTTTGCCTTAAGCAAAACTGAAGAAGCAGGAGGCAAAATTCAGGTTTCTCTGCCCTACATTCAACAGAAAACAGTTGGTCTACCTGGCCAGCTGAGTGTATCGAGACATTGTGTCTCCTGTCAGGCTCTCAGACAGCGACAGAGTCTCCTCTCGACTGGACCCGATGTAGTCAAATCCCTCAGGCAGGAACACCATGCTCGCCCCATGCTGCTTTGCTTTTTCTACTAACTCTTTACAAGCAGAGAAGTTGGCCTCTTTGTCCGGAGTGGCCGTCACCTGACACACTGCAGCCAGCGGGTGGTGAGGTAAAGAGGACATCCTGCACGGAGAAAAGGGTTATTACTGAATATCCACTGCAGAGCCAAAAAAACATGTCAAGTCAGGTAGGCCTATAGTTGATCATTAACTGCACTAGTAAAATAGTAGTAGGATAATTTTCACTGAATATTGAAGTTGTGGCTTCATTGAGGAGAAAATAACCTCTTACAGGAATATAGAGACATTTTCTGATCTCATTTGCATGCGATATAACGCAAAAATATGAACTAGAACTATCTCTAAAAGAGGTGCCAATTTTAAGTCTTAATGCTCTGATCTCCACCTTTGTTGATCATTAACTGCACAATATTTAAGTTGTGGCTTCATTGAAGAGAATTACATACACTCTGCTAAACTTACTTTTTATAACATTGTACAGCGTACAGGAATATAGAGATGTTCTCTGATGAAAAGCTATAAACTTTACATTTAAATCAACCTCATTAGCATGCAATATGTGCAAAAACATGCACCCAAAAGTGACTATTTTAAAAGAACTCTAGATCTAGATCTCTATAAATTGATGTTTGCAGGACTTCACTGTCAACAATCATTTAAATACCAATATAAGAGGATTTTTTCAAGGATTAAATGTAAAGTGACAGTAGAGTAAAACATACCTGATCTGCATCTATGGTCTGAATTTCAGATTCTTCCCCAAAAATTTGGGGTTGTAGAAATAAACCTCCAACATCCGAGTGTTGCTGTCTGCCTACCTAACTTCATCATGGTTAGCTTGACTGTTATTGTGGTTGGTTAATCTGAGCATACATCACATATTCAAACAGAAGCCAAATGTCAGGACTCATTTCTAAAAACAGCCGTGTAACAAACCTCTGATACTTATAGTGGCTGCTTATGTTTGCCATCATTTAAATTAAATGCATAAAGCAAATCAAAAAGAAAATATATTAAAAATATATTTTTGCACATTTTGCACCATTAATAAAATAAAGCCCGAATAGAAACAAGCCAAACAGCTGCTTATCAGCATGAGAGAAACAAAACAACTCACCAGTTCCTCTTTGTTTGCAGTTAATGTGTTAATACTCAGAAAAGAAGAGGTGCAATGACACTGTACAGGATGTGCAATCATAGTTTTTGGTTGTAGAAAAAAAAAAACAAGTTCAAATATTTTCAGGAGATGTAGAAATTGAGTCAAATGCAGTGTTTATGAATATGGTATAGCAATTACGTGTGTTTAATTGATTGTCTTTAAATACAGTTATGACTCGTGGTGACATGAGGAAGTGAACTGTTAATATTTATTTCTCAATCTAAAACATCATACAACAGAAAGCCAGAGGGGTCAGCGTCTGATAATCTGAAATTAAAGTTCCCACTACGTTTTTCATTTTGACCACTGTCTATCACCTCAGCTGTGAAACACGTCATCTGGCTGACAGCATACATGTGGGTTTTAAATAAACACAGTATTTCTACAGTATTTCCTTATTTTCAGCTTTTCGTCGAGAGTCTCCCCTGCAGGACTGTGTAAACGTGGGTAGAGCCTTTCATGGCAGGTTTGATTGTCAGGCCGTCACACAGAACCAGTGGCAGATCTTCTGTGGTGGCACTGGGGGGCTTTTTATGTTGTTGGTTGGAAACTTACATGAACGAAACACCGATGTCCGAGGCTCATGAATGCAACTGAGTTGTCCGACTGCAGCTGAAGGCAGCACAGCCTCACTGTGGTCTCCTGTTGTGGTTGGTTCCTACATTTGTTTTGGGTTTGAACTTTGAAGCATTGAAAGCGTGTGTGCTGGAGAAGAGGAGCAATATGCACCTTTGAGGTAAGAAGAAGAAGAAGACTATATTAGTTTTGAATTGTATGAAGTTTGACTAACACGTTTGCAAACTACTGTTACAATTAACTTGGTTCCGTTGTCATGGAAACTGTTGGTGTGGTTTGAAGTGAAGAGAAACAAATGAGGCCTACATCCTACTATGAATTAATGTATGAAACAACGGAAACAACGCATGAAGACTTGTGCCTCAAACAGGCGGGGAGTTCCTGTCCTCTGAAAAGAAGCCAATGCGGAAGTAACTTAGAGCTGCATTCTATCAAAAGGCCACCAGGGGGCGATCGTTTTGTGTTCAAAAAACTTCCGGCTCAATACAAGTCAATGGAGAATTCACCAACTTCTCACTTGATTTCTAACCTCAGTAAACGTTTTCAAAATGTGTTTATGGTCTCAATCGCTAGTTTAACGCCTTCTTCAATGCAGTCTGATGTTCATTTGTGAAATGTTAGCCTCCCTGATTTTATATTTGACGATAAAGCAGGCTACGTGGCTACGTTGATTGACAGGTTGATTGACCAATATCCTCGAGATCCAGCCCTCGCAACCAATCGCAGCCTCCCCGCTCCGCCATTGGTCCCGCCCATACTTCCGTCCATGACTCCGCCTCATGCCCATATAAGTAGAATCCGTGTTCTTTTTTTTCTTATATACAGTCTATGGCCTCAAACTAAAAGCTTGCTAATTAATGCTAACTTCACAGCTACTGTAATAGTGAACATGTCTGTGTTAACTTTAGCTAAAACCAGACGGACAGTTCAGCTCGGTTATCCACGTTTCTGTTCTTCTACGTTCATTTAATAAACATTTCACTTACTTTTCAACTACTTAAGTTGAAGTTGAGTATAATTAAATAAATACTTTGTGATATGTTTGACAGCCAATGAAACGTTAAGTAGATATACATAAGTTATGAATGAAACAGAGGTCAGTGGGTCAGAGCAGGGACAGTGCAGGTCAGACTGACAGCACTGACCGCTACAGAGAGGGCCAGGGTCAGACCAGCAACCATGAACCTCCAGGTGTCAAATGTCACTCGCACAAGACTCTACAGAATTTCCTCGTCTTAAACTGTTCATCGAGAGTCTCCTCTTCAGGTCTCGTACTCTTTAGACATGGGTGAAGCTTTGATGGCAGGTTTGATTGACAGTTCAGGCACACAGCTCACATCAAATAACAAATAACAAATCACCACATCAAACAAAAACAATGAATGTGGAGGCAATAAATAATGAAGGCTCACATCATATAATAAAATAGCACCATCTAGTGGCGAACTAGACATAGACCTTCAAATAAAAAAGGATGGAGTTTAGTTTGTGTGGAGGTTCTTTCTTCATATTTAATGACTGTTCTGCCTCTGTATTCACTATTTGATGGGTGACTCTTCATTGTTTGACCTTTCTATTCATAACAGTTGGCATTAATTGCAATGTGTATTTGTTATTTGATGTTCAGCTTTTCATTATTAGATATGGATCAGTAGTGCACCACTCTCCTCTCTGCTTCCTCAACTCTGTCTGCTCTCTGATCCGATCATATTAGGTAATATTCACATGTGATATTGGATGGCAACATTTCTTAAGATCAGGAGAAAAAAGCTAAATGATTTGTTTCCCCAGATGTTCCTAGAGCTTCAAATTTAATTAGTAAAAATAATAAACTGAAGATCACTCAGTTATATAAATATATTAAATATATACTATGTACATAAAAAAGAAATGACAAACACCACTGATTATTTAATGCTTTAAAAAGTTTATTGATGCCACTAAATTCAGGAAAACTTTACAGTCTCATAACACAAAAAGTTACATGAAACATTTCATAGCAGATTATTACATATACCAAAGTAACTGTTGACGTCCATCATGGAGCTTTTTCATCAAACGCTGAAAAACATGTATGAAAATATATAACGTAGAAAATATATATGTATATGAGTTTAAAGCTGCAGTATCACCTGGTTAATATCATTTACACATTTCAAACTGATACCTCCTGCTGCTTTTTGAAATAGCTGTAATCAAACTTTTGAAATGAAGTAACAAAATAACTACAAATAAAATAATAATACAGTGAATAAAAACTACATTAACCTCAGTAGTCTTGTGCTATCTGCTAAAAAACAAAGTATTAAATCCACATGATGTAATTATTTCATATAATCTTATTATATTAACTGTACAAAGCATTGAGCATGGCTGATATTTGGATAGCAGAGATGCACACAATGGTTATAAAATGTTGTTAACCATATTTATTTGGCCTTGTCCACACAGCTGTCTTTACACACCTGAAAGACAATCACAAAAAAGATAGATGTGTTGGGTTATTCAGAATTTAATGCTTTGGAAATCGCAATATGAGATTATTCATCTAATTATCAGTATGATTAATTATTACCACGAGCTGTTCCTGGTTTAACTTCAGAATAAACAGCTTCATCAGTTGCTGCAGGAGCTGATTTTCCTTTAAATGGAGAGAAGATTAAACATTTGTCAGTAATGTTATAATTTATAATGATAATGTACTGAGGGGTTGTCAGGGTTAATGTCTCCACTGATAATAAAAGAATAACAGTATTATAATGTCCACAGGGCTCAAAGCAGTCACAAAGCAGAGTATTATGACTTTTACTGAATTTAGTAAACATACTGATACTGAATAAACACACTGATGTATAAATACTGTTCTTCAGCACTGCATACACACATAATGTAAAATAAACATACATAATGTAAAATAAACACACATAATGTAAAATAAACACACATAATGTAAAATAAACACACTGATGTATAAATACTGTTCTTCAGCACTGCATACACACATAATGTAAAATAAACACACATAATGTAAAATTCAAACACAAGATATTCAGTGAAAAAGTAATAATTACAAAGACTTACTATTTAGATGATGCAGACAGGGACTCTTAAATGTTTAAAGATAAACTTTACTGTCTTTGTAGATTGTAATAGAAATGTTGGAGTTAGAGTTAATTAATAATCACAGAATTAATCAGGATGAGTTTGAAGACTGACCGTGGAGAAGAGAATTGTAGATGTGATCTTGAGTTTCATTCAGGTTGACCATGTGATGTGTGGCAGAGTCCTGATTGGTGCTCTCAGACTGGATTGGTCTAAAACATTTAGCAAATACAATGAATTTAATAAGATACATTATATGGTATTTCAGAGGTTGATTTACAAAGAAAGAGTTAGAGGCAGAGTGTGTGTGCAGAGATTGAGCTAAAGAGCAGGATATGTGGTGTGGACATTTGGACAGTTTGGGAGCAGAGTATGATCAGAGAGAACGAGGAGATGAGCGAGCTGCGGTTGTAGGAAATAACAGGAGACACTGGTATGTGTGTTGTCTTCTGTAGCTCTGCCTATCTTTGTATATAATGTTCACTTGGGTGTGTTTAAGTCAGTCACTTTCTTCTGTGCAGAATAAACGACTCCTTTTTCCATCAGTCACAAGGCTGTGAATTGTCTCTACAAGACACGATATAGATATAGACATATAGACAGATATATAGACAACTGAAGGTACTGCTGTTATGTTCATAATAAAAGAGAGGAGAGGTTTGTACCAACCTGACATAGTCTGGATCTGTGAAAAGGAGATTTGTTGTTACATGGTTTTGTTTTATAAATGATTTTCTCTTAAATTATACAATAGTTGTATTTCAGACTGCTCCATGTTAAGGTTTATACTTTACCGTTTTCAGGGTCTTCAGAGCCTCTGATTGATTCATAGACACAAACATCACCTGTGAGCAACAAGTTAAAATCAAACTGTCTGTTTTAGAGCCTTTACTGTATTTGTAGACTGTAATAGAAATGTTAGGGTTACAGTTAAAGTAAATATAAAATGACAAGATTAATCAGGATGAGTTTGAAGACTGACCATGGAGAAGAGAATTGTATATTTGATCTTGAGTTTCATTCAGGTTGACCATGTGATGTGCGGCAGAGTCCTGATTGGTGCTCTCAGACTGAATTGGTCTAAAACATTTAGCAAACACAATGAATTTAATAAGAGACATTGAAGTTACTGCTGTTATGTTCATAATAAAAGAGAGGAGAGTTTTGTACCAACCTGACAGAGTGAGAATCTGTGAAAAGGATATTTGTTGTTACATGGTTTTGTTTTATAAATTATTTTTCTGCTATTCCACATCATGACATCAGAATACAACTTTGTATTTGAATAATTAAATCATAAAACAATTAACACCAGCAGGAAAAAGTCTCACCTTTGGATCGTCTGTAGAGATACAACAGGATCAGGAGAATAATAAATACAACTCCACAAACCAGCCCAACGATTAATGGAATAAGAAATGAAGAGTTTTCAGGCCTGGACACTGCTGTAAGAGATAATACATGATATGTTGAGATAAATATTTAATGGTCCTGATGTACAGTATAAGACAAGTTAATCCAATATGTTAAATCTTCTGAAACTAAACCTGTACATTTGAATTTCTGTTTGACCACATTTCTTTCAAAGACAGCAACACAGTTTACAGAAAAGAAAATGTATGAATGGTTTTAATCCTACTCACCCTGAACTGACATCCAACTCTGTGCTGATTCTTTTCCTGAGTATTTACACTTGTAGAAACCTTCGTCTGACTTTGACACTGCAGAGATATTCAGCTCTCTTCTGGTATCATTTTGGATAAGTTTGTCATTTTGATAGAAAAACACGTTGGGAAGTAATTCTCCTGTCCTCAGTTTGCAGCCAAGAGTAACAGACTGTCCCTCAGTCACAGGATGCACAGGGCTCACCAGGATAATATCTGCATCTGTAAAACAGTCAAAGAATAAGAAGTTTCAGTCAGAGACCAGCTGGTGGCCTTTAGAACAAGGTGACATAAAACTATAAGAAGAGATCACACTTATAACTTTATTTCTCTACAACTAATAAATCATAACTTTAATTTTATCAACAAAGCTTGAGAAAGGTTTTGTGGACCAAACATCTTGGATCTATAAAATATTGATTTCTACTTGTTTAAATAAATATGAAGCTGAGTTTTGGTGTAATTTTAAAGAAAGGTTTAATTTTGATTCACAGCTCAGTTTTTGCTACAATTTCATTTTTCTTTTTTTGCATTACTTGCGTTTAACAAGAAGTCAGCTAAATTAAGTGTTGTGCAGTGGGAAATTAGCTTTTTATGTTCTTTGTTAAAGAAAACAACATTTTTCTATCAAAAGGTTAGGTATATAACTTGTTTGTCTACACAGGAAGTGTAGTTAGTGACATCATGTTGAAAATAAAATGTTGAAAATAAAATATATGTAATGAAAACATACTCTGTATAGTGATGTTGACGGCATTGTTGAACTCTCCTGATCCAGACTCACACCAGTACACTGCATCACTCTGCTGTGAACTGTAGATGTTGCATGTGGATCCAGTCATGGACCTCCAGTTATAACAGTCTGAGTAGCCCACAGGAAACCTCCTCACTCTCCACTCAGTAAAGTTTCCTTCACAGCTCAGTGAGACATATTTATAGGTGAAGTGCTGCACTCTGTCAGGACTCACTTTGAGAGTCACTGCTGAATGAACATCTGAAAACATGAAATGAAAAACCAAGAACAGAGAGATTACATTTAAAAAGATCACAATGCATATAATTATCTTATTTGTATTTTAATACTATTTATTGTTGAGAATAAAAACATCTGAATCATATAATCGGTGCATCAGGTGCTGTGTTTAGGTGAAACTGAGTGTTAAGAACATACAGAGCATATGGACTGACAGTGGAGACGTGAAGTGTGCTACAGAGAGGTTTCAGCTGTTTTATGGATGTTTCGATTATTTTTTCTATCTTGAAAACTTGCTACCAAGATAACTACAGCAACTGTTCACTGTGAAGCTGTAAATATTTACCTGCCACCTTTCAAACATACAGGAGTGTGTTTTTCATACTAAATGATGCTTCATTTAAAGTACTAGTCAAAGTTTTCTCAGGTTTCTAGTTTCTGTACTTTGTCCATTTACCTGATTTGTTGCCTGCTGACTTTTCTGGTTTTTATGACTATACTTTGACTATTTTGTTAATCTACAAGTTTCCTGATGAACAGATAAAATCTCATTTAATCACACCTGTCCAGCTGCTGTGTAGGTAAAAGTAATGAGTATTGGCTGTAAGTTGATCTCAGGTATCCAAAGTATTCATTGCAAAGAGGAGAGTTCAGTTTCAATAACAAGTAAAATCCTAATATCTCAGTTTTTTGGTGCTTTAATGATTTCAGATAAACTGAAGATGTAAATAAGGAAATCCAGCTCAGTGCAGTTTGTAAAGTAATTCAACATCAACATTGTGTTGAACTGAAATCTGGACTTGATGGAGAAAGGTCAAAGGTTCACCACAATCAATACCCAGATAATGACATCACAACTGCTTCTTGACAGAAAGAGACTAAAACCAACAAACTCACCTCCAGACCAAACAAACCCAGGTTTGCTGTATTGAGTGTAATACACTGGGTCTCCTCTTCCAGCTCTACACATATATGCTGCTGTGTGTGTCGGTCCATGAATGATGTAGGAATCCTGTTCAGTCCCATTGATGCTACCAGGTAGCAGCTCATAGATGTAGGAGTTGTCTGATAGTTTGGGAACAGTCTTATACCAGTAAAACCTCCATCCTGCAGATGGATGTTCAACCTCACAGCTCAGAGTTACCGAGTCTCCAGGACTCAGCCATAATGGAGACACAGTGAGGACAGCTGCTGGATCTGTTGGAAAGTGATTTTCTCAGAATGAAAACATGTTATGAGAAAACATTAGTCTCTAGACTAAATATATATTATCTAAAGGTATATCATTTTTTCTATTTTAGCACCTAAATATGTTAGATAGTCTTAATGGTTTATTATCTCAATATGTACTAACAAAAAAGTATTTTATTGTATATTGAATATTTTCAGTGTAAAATTAAATAATGTCAGACTTACTATCAGATACTGTCAATGTGATGTCAGCACTCCACTCTGTTGAAATACGTTTTGCATTTTTCATTTTGCCTCTACACCTGTAGTTTCCACTGTGTTGTGAAGAAGCGTCGCTAATCCTGTATTCATTGTTATTTGTAGATGTGTAACTGGGACTCTCCCATTCATACTCCCACTCTGTGTCTCCGTCGTGGATCTCACATCTCAGCATGATCGTCTCTCCGCTGTATATCTCAGTCCAGTTGGGTTGCAGAGTCACAACAGCCTTATTTGGGACTGTTCATGGTTAAGAATTACCAATGAGGATACAAGAATGACAAAAGTTGGAATCAGTAACAGTCAAAATGTTTTTAGACTAAATCTCAATCACTAATCATGAATACACAATAGAGTTTTTTTTCTAAACTGTGTGTAACAAATCTCATTGTCAAACTCACCAATATTGTTGATCCTGATTGAATCACTGTCCTTTGTGAGGTAAACTGGGTCTCCTCTCCCTCCTCTGCACCAGTAGGATCCTCCCTGTGAGACCCTGATTTGTCCATTTGATTGTAAAACAACATCTTGTGTGGTCAGGGGTTCAGAGGTTGTCTCTCCTCTGTACCAGTAGTATTTCCAACCAGATGATGATGAGTCCACAGAGCAGGTCAGGGTCACACTGCCCCCTACTGGAATATCTCTGTTGTCAGCTCTCAGTTTGGTCTTTGGTTTATTTGCTGTTCAGTTTAGAACAAAGACATTAAAAGGTCAATATTGTCCTGTGATATAGTCCAATTTAAATAACTTGATGAAAATGAGAACATTCATTTAATCTCTGTGATCTGCACCATGAGTCATTATTTTACATTTTCTTTGATCTGTTAATAATTAATTAATTAAGTATATTTCAGAAGCCACAGGTCACTGGAAAACAAGTAAATTACTTAATTATATTAAGAGTATGGGAGAGTACAAGCACACTATTACATTAACAGATCAATCTTTAACTAAATGAAGACATATTCTACTCTGTTCATTTGTTTAGTTTAGATGATCTGACTAAACATGAAACATATTGCTCCTGCTGTTACAATCTTTCTCATGTCCTTTAAAGTCCAATTAAAAGCTTCTGGGAATTATTTTTTAGAAATTAAAAAATAAATTAAAACTGCAAGCAGTGATGAACGGGCCCTCGCGCCCCCACGCATGTCGGGCTGTGTCTCGGTCGGAGAATGTAGCATCACCAAGGTCTTATGTCTCAGCTTTGTCAATTTCAGGTGTAAATACTTATGATTATGGGAGTAATTAGTGAAAGAATGAAGCAAGTGACTTCCTGTTGCCAGTAGGTGGCGCTATGACTGTCAGTAAATATCAGACTGTACATGTTTTCAGACTAGGACGCTGAACAAGCATATTAAATTTGGAAAAGCTCAGACCATGTGGAGTCAAGTTATGAGGGTTTGAAATTTCATGGCGAAGCATCGAAATTCGCCGCTTCACCACGGCAACCAGGAATGGTGGGGCAAAAAGCTTTTGATAACTTGTCATCTCCAATGTCTCAAGATGATTCTGTGTGAATTTGAAGAGGATGGGATGAAATCCCTAGGAGTAGTTCGTTAAAATATGATGCATGGAAATTACCAAAAAATGCACCAAAATAGAGCATTTTTCCCAAGATGGCCGACTTCCTGTTGGACTTAGGGTATGGGTCCAAATGGCGTTTTTGTGCGTCTGGAAATGATACATAAACCTACCGAATTTCATTCTTCTATGTCAATCAGGAAGGCTGAGGTTCAATTTTGAAATATTCAAGGGGGCGCTATTGAGGCATTTAGTCACGCCCATCCCATTGAAGTATATAGGATGTTAAATGACCCCACTCCAGACGTGTGTGTTGAGTTTCGTTACCGTGGAGGCATCCTTTGCCTCTGAAAACTGTAATCGTATTTTCATGGCGTGGAATGCGTTGTCATGGCAACAGTATTTGATGATGGGTCATGAGTTGCAGAATGTAGCATCACCAAGGTCTTATGTCTCAGCTGAGTGAATTTCAGGTGGAAATACTTAAGATTATGGGAGTAATTAATGAACAAATGAAGCAAGTCACTTCCTGTCGCCACTAGGTGGCGCTATGACTGTCACTAAATATGAGACTGTACATGTGTTCAGACCGGGACACTGAACAAGCATATTAAATTTGGAAAAGCTCAGACCATGTGGAGTCAAGTTATGAGGGTTTGAAATTTCATGGCGAGGCATCGAAATTCGCCGCGTCACCACGGCAACCAGGAATGACGGGGGGAAAAGCTTTTGATAACTTTTCATCTCCAATGTCTCAAGATGACTCTGTGTGAATTTGAAGTGGATGGGATGAAATCTGTAGGACTAGTTCGCTCAAATATGATGCCAAATTTGGCATTAAAATCAATAATTTGATTCAAAATGGCCGACTTCCTGTTGATGTTAGGGTATGTGTCCAAGAGACTTTTTGGTGCGTCTTGACATGATGAACATGTGTACCAAGTTTCGTTGCTCTATGTCAATCTGTGGCGAGGGGCTCGATTTTCTCGTTTTTGCAGGGGGCGCTAGAGAGCCATTTTGCCTCGCCGATTCATGCAAACCATAAAATATCAAATTTTTCGCCGGGTCTGACTAGCATGCAAACTTTGGTGAGTTTCGGGGCACGTTTAGGGGGGCAAAAAGGCAGTTACTTTGTCAGAAGAAAAATAAAGAGAATTAAAACTGCAAGCAGTGATGAACGGGCCCTCGCGCCCCCATGCACCGCCCCGTACTCGCATGTCGGTGCGTGCTGCAGTCACACGGCAGACACAGCGGGCACGTAGACGTCTTGGCACCTGGGCTTGTAATGAATGTTGTGTGATGGGGCTAAGTCACATTGCATGTGTCCACTAGGTGGCGCTAGAGATCACCCACCAATTATATGTCATGTTGCAGTGTATGATGTGGAGAACACATCCTGTAAATTTCATGTAAATAGGATAATGTTTGTCATATGAGGCTTACTTCCTGTGTCCAGTAGGTGGCGCTGTGTATTTGACACAGTATTGATGCATAGATGTGTTCAGGGCGGGACCCTCTACATGCATGATGAATTTGGTGTAGACAGGACAATGTCTGTAGGAGTTATAAGGACTTCCTGCCTTATGGCGAAGCATCGAAATTGTCCGCACAGCCACGCCCAACAGGAAGAAGTCATAAAAAAGATTTTGATAACTGGCGTTATGTCTTAGCTGAGTCAATTTCAGGTGTAAATACTTAAGATTATGAGAGTAATTAGTGAAAGAATGAAGCAAATGACTTCCTGTTGCCAGTAGGTGGCGCTATGACTGTCACTAAATATGAGACTGTACATGTGTTCAGACCAGGACACTGAACAAGCATCTGAAATTTGGAAAAGCTCAGACTATGTGGAGTCAAGTTATGAGGGTTTGAAATTTCATGGCGAGACATCGATATTCGCCATGTTACCATGGCAACCAGGAATGACGGACGAAAAAGCTTTTGATAACATTTCATCTCCAATGTCTCAAGATGATTTTGTGTGAATTTGAAGAGGATGGGATGAAATCCCTAGGACTAGTTCGTTCAAGTATAATGCGTGGAAATGACCAAAACACTCACCAAAATTGAGCACTTTTCCCAAGA
The DNA here is from genome assembly GCA_021039105.1 of Scomber colias. NCBI lineage: Eukaryota > Metazoa > Chordata > Actinopteri > Scombriformes > Scombridae > Scomber > Scomber colias. The sequence goes on from JAJDFG010000069.1 coordinate 1,277,759, forward strand.
TGGCCGACTTCCTGTTGGACTTAGGGTATGGGTCTAAATAGCGTTTTTGTGCGTCTGGAGATGATACATAAACCTACCGAATTTCATTCTTCTATGTCAATCGGGAAGGCTGAGGTTCAATTTTGAAATATTCAAGGGGGCGCTATTGAGCCGTTTAGCCACGCCCATCCCATTGAAGTATATAGGATGTTTAATGAACCCACTCCAGACGTGTGTGTTGAGTTTCGTTACCGTGGAGGCATCCTTTGCCCCTGAAAACTGTAATCGTATTTTCATGGCGTTGAATGTGTTGTCATGGCAACGGTATTTGATGATGGGTCATGAGTTGCAGAATGTAGCATCACCAAGGTCTTATGTCTCAGCTGAGTTAATTTCAGGTATAAATACTTAAGATTATGGGAGTAATTAGTGAAAGAATGAAGCAAGTGACTTCCTGTCGCCACTAGGTGGCGCTATGACTGTCACTAAATATGAGACTGTACATGTGTTCAGACCGGGACGCTGAACAAGCATATTAAATTTGGAAAAGCTCAGACCATGTGGAGTCAAGTTATGAGGGTTTGAAATTTCATGGCGAAGGATCGAAATTCGCCGCGTCACCACGGCAACCAGGAATGACGGGGGAAAAAGCTTTTGATAACTTTTCATCTCCAATGTCTCAAGATGACTCTGTGTGAATTTGAAGTGGATGGGAAGAAAACTGTAGGAGTAGTGCGTTCAAATATGATGCCACAATTTGCATTAAAATCAATATTTAGATTCAAAATGGCCGACTTCCTGTTGGTGTTAGGGTATGTGTCCAAGAGACTTTTTGGTGCGTCTTGACATGATGAATATGTGTACCAAGTTTCGTTTCTCTATGTCAATCTGTCACGAGGGGCTCGCTTTTATTGATTTTGTAGGGGGCGCTAGAGAGCCATTTTGGCACGCCCATTTGTGCAAACCATAAAATATCAAATTTTTCGCCAGGTCTGGCTTGCATGCAAACTTTGGTGACTTTTAAGGCACGTTCAGGGGGGCAAAAAGGCCGTTACTTTGTCAGAAGAAAAATAAAGGGGAATAATCATGGCAAAAACAATAGGGCTTCGCGCTGGTCAGCGCTCGGGCCCTAATTAAAACTGCAAGCAGTGATGAACGGGCCCTCGCGCCCCCACGCATGTCGGGCTGCAGCTCGGTCGCAGAATGTAGCATCACCAAGGTCTTATGTCTCAGCTGAGTTAATTTCAGGTGTAAATACTTAAGATTATGGGAGTAATTAGTCAACGAATGAAGCAAGTGACTTACTGTTGCCAGTAGGTGGCGCTATGACTCTCAGTAAATATGAGACTGTACATGTGTTCAGACCAGGACGCTGAACAAGCATATGAAATTTGGAAAAGCTCAGACCATGTGGAGTCAAGTAATGAGGGTTTGAAATTTCATGGCGAAGCATCGAAATTCGCCGCTTCACCACTGCAACCAGGAATGGCGGGGGAAAAAGCTTTTGATAACTTTTCATCTCCAATGTCTCAAGATGACTCTCTGTGAATTTGAAGTGGATGGGATGAAATCCCTAGGACTAGTGCGTTCAAATATGATGCCTGGAAATGACCAAAAAATGCACCAAAATTGAGCATTTTTCCCAAGATGGCCGACTTCCTGTTGGACTTAGGGTATGGGTCCAAATGGCATTTTTGTGCATCTGGAGATGATACATAAACCTACCGAATTTCATTGTTCTATGTCAATCGGGAAGGCTGAGGTTCAATTTTGAAATATTCAAGGGGGCGCTATTGAGCCGTTTAGTCATGCCCATCCCATTGAAGTATATAGGATGTTAAATGACCCCACTCCAGACGTGTGTGTTGAGTTTCATTACCGTGGAGGCATCCTTTGCCCCTGAAAAGTGTAATCGTATTTTCATTGCGTTGAATGCGTTGTCATGGCAACAGTATTTGATGATTGGTCATGAGTTGCAGAATGTAGCATCACCAAGGTCTTATGTCTCAGCTGAGTCAATTTGAGGTGGAAATACTTAAGATTATGGGAGTAATTAGTGAACAAATTACGCAAGTGACTTCCTGTTGCCAGTAGGTGGCGCTATGACTGTCACTAAATATGAGACTGTACATGTGTTCAGACCGGGACACTGAACAAGCATATTAAATTTGGAAAAGCTCAGACCATGTGGAGTCAAGTTATGAGGGTTTGAAATTTCATGGCGAAGGATCGAAATTCGCCGCGTCACCACGGCAACCAGGAATGACGGGCAAAAAAGCTTTTGATAACTTTTCATCTCCAATGTCTCAAGATGACTCTGTGTGAATTTGAAGTGGATGGGATGAAAACTCTAGGACTAGTTGGTTGAAGTACGAGGAGTGGAAAACGCCAAAATCGCACATATTTTTCAAAATGGCCGACTTCCTGTTGGAGTGACGTCATGGGCCCCACTGACTTTTTTGTGCGTCTGGACATGATACATATATATACCAAATTTCGTTCATGTACGTCAATCTCTCACATTTTTATATTCAATAGGGGGCGCTATTGAGCCATTTTGCCACGCCCATTTCTGCAAACCATAAAATATCAAAATTTTCGCCGGGTCTGGCTTGCGTGCAAACTTTGGTGACTTTTCGAGCACGTTCAGGGGGGCAAAAAGCCCGTTGTTTTGGGAGAAGAAAAATAATAATCCGGACAGATACAATAGGGCTTCGCGCTGGTCAGCGCTCGGGCCCTAATTAAAACTGCAAGCAGTGATGAACGGGCCCTCGCGCCCCCACGTATGTCGGGCTGTGTCTCGGTCGGAGAATGTAGCATCACCAAGGTCTTATGTCTCAGCTGAGTTAATTTCAGGTATAAATACTTAAGATTATGGGAGTAATTAGTCAACGAATGAAGCAAGTGACTTACTGTTGCCAGTAGGTGGCGCTATGACTGTCACTAAATATGAGACTGTACATGTGTTCAGACCAGGACGCTGAACAAGCATATTAAATTTGGAAAAGCTCAGACCATGTGGAGTCAAGTAATGAGGTTTTGAAATTTCATGGCGAAGCATCGAAATTCGCCGCTTCACCACGGCAACCAGGAATAGTGGGGGAAAAAGCTTTTGATAACTTTTCATCTCCAATGTCTCAAGATGATTCTGTGTGAATTTGAAGTTGATGGGATGAAATCCCTAGGACTAGTTCGTTCAAATATGAGGCCTGGAAATGACCAAAAAACTCAGCAAAATATAGCATTTTTCCCAAGATGGCGGACTTCCTGCTGGACTTAGGGTATGGGTCCAAATGGCGTTTTTGTGCGTCTGGAGATGATACATAAACCTACCGAGTTTCATTCTTCTATGTCAATCGGGAAGGCTGAGGTTCAATTTTGAAATAATCAAGGGGGCGCTATTGAGCCGTTTAGCCACGCCCATCCCATTGAAGTATATAGGATGTTAAATGAACCCACTCCAGACGTGTGTGTTGAGTTTCGTTACCGTGGACGCATCCTTTGCCCCTGAAAACTGTAATCGTATTTTCATGGCGTTGAATGTGTTGTCATGGCAACGGTATTTGATGATGGGTCATGAGTTGCAGAATGTAGCATCACCAAGGTCTTATTTGTCAGTTGACTCAAATTCAGGTGTAAATACTTAAGATTATGGGAGTAATTAGTGAAAGACTGAAGCAAGTGACTTCCTGTTGCCAGTAGGGGGCGCTATGACTGTCACTAAATATGAGACTGTACATGTGTTCAGACCAGGACGCTGAACAAGCATATTAAATTTGGAAAAGCTCAGACCATGTGGAGTCAAGTTATGAGAGTTTGAAATTTCATGGCGAAGCATCGAAATTCGCCGCGTCACCACGGCAACCAGGAATGACGGGCAAAAAAGCTTTTGATAACTTTTCATCTCCAATGTCTCAAGATGACTCTCTGTGAATTTGAAGTGGATGGGATGAAAACTGTAGGACGAGTTCGTTAAAGTACGAGGAGTGGAAAACGCCAAAATCGCACATATTTTTCAAAATGGCCGACTTCCTGTTGGAGTGACGTCATGGGCCCCACTGACTTTTTTGTGCGTCTGGACATGATGCATATATATACCAAATTTCGTTCATGTACGTCAATCTCTCACATTTTTATATTCAATAGGGGGCGCTATTGAGCCATTTTGCCACGCCCATTTCTGCAAACCATAAAATATCAAAATTTTCGCCGGGTCTGGCTTGCGTGCAAACTTTGGTGACTTTTCGAGCACGTTCAGGGGGGCAAAAAGCCCGTTGTTTTGGGAGAAGAAGAAGAATAATTAAAACTGCAAGCAGTGATGAACGGGCCCTCGCGCCCCCACGCATGTCGGGCTGCGGCTCGGTCGCAGAATGTAGCATCACCAAGGTCTTATTTCTCAGCTGAGTTAATTTCAGGTGTAAATACTTAAGATTTTGGGAGTAATTAGTCAACGAATGAAGCAAGTGACTTACTGTTGCCAGTAGGTGGCGCTATGACTGTCACTAAATATGAGACTGTACATGTGTTCAGACCAGGACGCTGAACAAGCATATTAAATTTGGAAAAGCTCAGACCATGTGGAGTCAAGTAATGAGGGTTTGAAATTTCATGGCGAAGCATCGAAATTCGCCGCTTCACCACTGCAACCAGGAATGGCGAGGGAAAAAGCTTTTGATAAGTTGTCATCTCCAATGTCTCAAGATGACTCTGTGTGAATTTGAAGTGGATGGGATGAAATCCCTAGGACTAGTGCGTTCAAATATGAGGCCTGGAAATGACCAAAAATGCACCAAAATTGAGCATTTCTCCCAAGATGGCCGACTTCCTGTTGGACTTAGGGTATAAGTCCAAATGGCGTTTTTGTGCGTCTGGAGATGATACATAAACCTACCGAATTTCATTGTTCTATGTCAATCGGGAAGGCTGAGGTTCAATTTTGAAATATTCAAGGGGGCGCTATTGAGCCATTTACTCACGCCCATCCCATTGAAGTATATAGGATGTTAAATGACCCCACTCCAGACGTGTGTGTTGAGTTTCGTTACCGTGGAGGCATCCTTTGCCTCTGAAAACTGTAATCGTATTTTCATGGCGTTGAATGCGTTGTCATGGCAACAGTATTTGATGATTGGTCATGAGTTGCAGAATGTAGCATCACCAAGGTCTTATGTCTCAGCTGAGTAAATTTGAGGTGGAAATACTTAAGATTATGGGAGTAATTAATGAACAAATGACGCAAGTGACTTCCTGTTGCCACTAGGTGGCGCTATGACTGTCACTAAATATGAGACTGTACATGTGTTCAGACCAGGACGCTGAACAGGCATATTAAATTTGGTAAAGCTCAGACCATGTGGAGTCAAGTTATGAGGGTTTGAAATTTCATGGCGAAGGATCGAAATTCGCCGCGTCACCACGGCAACCAGGAATGACGGGGGAAAAAGCTTTTGATAACTTTTCATCTCCAATGTCTCAAGATGACTCTGTGTGAATCTGAAGTGGATGGGAAGAAAATTCTAGGAGTAGTGCGTTCAAATATGATGCCACAATTTGCATTAAAATCAATATTTAGATTCAAAATGGCCGACTTCCTGTTGGTGTTAGGGTATGTGTCCAAGAGACTTTTTGGTGCGTCTTGACATGTTGAACATGTGTACCAAGTTTCGTTTCTCTATGTCAATCTGTGGCGAGGGGCTCGCTTTTCTTGATTTTGCAGGTGGCGCTAGAGAGCCATTTTGGCACGCCCGTTTATGCAAACCATAAAATATCAAATTTTTCGCCGGGTCTGGCTTGCGTGGAAACTTTGGTGACTTTTAAGGCACGTTCAGGGGGGCAAAAAGGCCGTTACTTTGTCAGAAGAAAAATAAAGTGGAAGAATAATAATAATCATGGCAAAAACAATAGGGCTTCGCGCTGGTCAGCGCTCAGGCCCTAATTAAAACTGCAAGCAGTGATGAACGGGCCCTCGCGCCCCCACGCATGTCGGGCTGCGGCTCGGTCGGAGAATGTAGAATCACCAAGGTCTTATGGTTCAGCTGTGTCAATTTCAGGTGTAAATACTCATGATTATGGGAGTAATTAGTGAAAGAATGAAGCAAGTCACTTCCTGTTGCCAGTAGGTGGCGCTATGACTGTCACTAAATATGAGACTGTACATGTGTTCAGACCAGGACGCTGAATAAGCATATTAAATTTGGTAAAGCTCAGACCATGTGGAGTCAAGTTATGAGGGTTTGAAATTTCATGGCGAGACATTGAAATTCGCCGCGTCACCACGACAAGCAGGAATGACGGGCGAAAAAGCTTTTGATAACTTGTCATCTCCAATGTCTCAAGATGACTCTGTGTGAATTTGAAGTGGATGGGATGAAATCTCTAGGACTAGTTCGTTCAAATATGATGCCACAATCGGCATGAAAATCAATACTTTGATTCAAAATGGCCGACTTCCTGTTGGAGTGACGTCATGGGCACCTAGACGTTTTTTGTGCGTCTTGACATGATGAACATGTGTACCAAGTTTTGTTTCTCTATGTAAATCTGTGGCGAGGGGATGGATGTTTTTCATTTCTCAAGGGGGCGCTACAGAGCCATTTTGCCTCGCCCATTTATGGAAACCATAAAATATCAAATTTTTCGCCAAGGCTGGCTTGCTTTGGTGAATTTGAAAAAGCTCAGACCATGTGGAGTCAGGTTATGAGGGTTTGAAATTTCATGGCGAGGCATCGAAATTCGCAGCGTCACCACGGCAACCAGGAATGACGGGCGTAAAAGCTTTTGATAACTTTTCATCTCCAATGTCTCAAGATGATTCTGTGTGAATTTGAAGTGGATGGGATGGAATCTCTAGGACTAGTTCGTTAAAATATGTGGCCTTGAAATCATCAAAAAATTGACCAAAATTGAGCATTTTTCCAAGATGGCCGACTTCCTGTTGGACTTGGGGTATGGGTCCAAATGGCGGTTTTGTGCGCCTGGAGATGATACATAAACCTACCGAGTTTCATTCTTCTATGTCAATCGGGAAGGCGGAGGTTCAATTTTGAAATATTCAAGGGGGCGCTATTGAGCCGTTTAGCCAAGCCCATCCCATTGAAGTATATAGGATGTTAAATGAACCCGCTCCAGACATGTGTGTTGAGTTTTGTTACCGTGGAGGCATCCTTTGCCCCTAAAAAATGTAATCGTATTATCATGGCGTTGAATGGGTTGTCATGGCAACGGTATTTGATGATGGGTCATGAGTTGCAGAATGTAGCATCACCAAGGTCTTATGTGTCAGCTGAGTCAATTTCAGGTGTATATATTTAAGATTATGGGAGTAATTAGTGAATGAATGAAGCAAGTCACTTCCTGTCGCCACTAGGTGGCGCTATGACTGTCACTAAATATGAGACTGTACATGTGTTCAGACCAGGACACTGAACAAGCATATTAAATTTGGGAAAGCTCAGACCATGTGGAGTCAAGTTATGAGGGTTTGAAATTTCATGGCGAAGCATCGAAATTCGCCACATCACCACGGCAACCAGGAATGACGGGGGGAAAAGCTTTTGATAACTTTTCATCTCCAATGTCTCAAGATGACTCTGTGTGAATTTGAAGTGGATGGGATGAAATCTCTAGGACTAGTTCGCTCAAATATGATGCCAAATTCGGCATTAAAATCAATAATTTGATTCAAAATGGCCGACTTCCTGTTGGAGTGACGTCATGGGCCCCATTGACTTTTTTGTGCGTCTTGACGTGATGAACATGTATACCAACTTTCGTTTCCCTATGTCAATCTGTCGCGACGGGATCGATGTTCTTAATTTTGCAGGTGGCGCTAGAGAGCCATTTTAGCACGCCCGTTTATGCAAACCATAAAATATCAAATTTTTCGCCAGGTCTGGCTTGCATGCAAACTTTGGTGACTTTTAAGGCACGTTCAGGGGGGCAAAAAGGCCGTTACTTTGTCAGAAGAAAAATAAAGGGGAATAATCATGGCAAAAACAATAGGGCTTCGCGCTGGTCAGCGCTCGGGCCCTAATTAAAACTGCAAGCAGTGATGAACGGGCCCTCGCGCCCCCATGCACCGCCTCGTACGCGCATGGCGGTGCGTGCTGCAGTCACACGGCAGACACAGCGGGCACGTAGACATCTTGGCACCAGGGCTCGTAATGAACGTTGTGTGATGGGGCTAAGTCACATTGCATGTGTCCACTAGGTGGCGCTAAAGATGACCCACCAATGACATGTCATGTTGCAGTGTGTGATGTGGAGAACACATCCTGTAAATGTCATGTAAATCGGATAATGTTTGTCATATGAGGCTGACTTCCTGTGTCCAGTAGGTGGTGCTGTGTATATGAAGCAGTATTGATACATAGATGTGTTCAGGGCGGGACCCTCTACATGTGTGATCAATTTGGTGTAGGTGGGACAATGTCTGTACGAGTTATAAGGACTTCCTGCTTTATGGCGAAGCATCGAAATTGTTTGCACAGCCACGCCCAACAGGAATAAGTCATAAAAAAGCTTTTGATAACTTGTCATCTCCAATGTCTCAAGATGACTCTGTGCGAATGTGAAGTGGATGGGATGAAATCTCTAGGACTAGTGCGTTCAAATATGAGGCCGGGAAATGACCAAAACACTCACCAAAATTGAGCATTTTTCCCAAGATGGCCGACTTCCTGTTGGTCTTAGGGTATGGGTCCAAATGGCGTTTTTGTGCGTCTGGAGATGATACATAAACCTACCGAATTTCATTCTTCTATGTCAATGGGGAAGTCTGAGGTTCAATTTTGAAATATTCAAGGGGGCGCTATTGAGCCATTTAGTCACGGCCATCCCATTGAAGTATATAGGATGTTAAATGACCACACTCCAGACGTGTGTGTTGAGTTTCGTTACAGTGGAGGCATCCTTTGCCCCTGAAAAGTGTAATCGTATTTCATGGCGTTGAATGCGTTGTCATGGCAACAGTATTTGATGATGGGTCATGAGTTGCAGAATGTAGCATCACCAAGGTATTATGTCTCAGCTGAGTCAATTTCAGGTGTAAATACTTAAGATTATGGGAGTAATTAGTGAAAGAATGAAGCAAGTGACTTCCTGTTGCCAGTAGGGGGCGCTATGACTGTCACAAAATATGAGACTGCACATGTGTTCAGACTGGGACACTGAACAAGCAAAGTAAATTTGGAAAAGCTCAGACCATGTGGAGTCAAGTTATGAGGGTTTGAATTTTCATGGCGAAGGATCGAAATTCGCCGCGTCACCACGGCAACCAGGAATGACGAGGGAAAAAGCTTTTGATAACTTGTCATCTCCAATGTCTTAAGATGATCCTGTGTGAATTTGAAGTGGATGGGATGAAGATTTTGGGAGTAATTAGTGAAAGAATGAAGCAAGTGACTTCCTGTTGCCAGTAGGTGGCGCTATGACTGTCACTAAATATGAGACTGTACATGTGTTCAGACCAGGACGCTGAACAAGCATGTGAAATTTGGTAAAGCTCAGACCATGTGGAGTCAAGTTATGAGGGTTTGAATTTTCATGGCGAAGGATCGAAATTCGCCGCGTCACCACGGCAACCAGGAATGACGGGGGAAAAAGCTTTTGATAACTTGTCATCTCCAATGTCTCAAGATGATCCTGTGTGAATTTGAAGTGGATGGGAAGAAAACTGTAGGAGTAGTGCCTTCAAATATGATGCCACAATTTGCATTAAAATCAATATTTTGATTCAAAATGGCCGACTTCCTGTTGGTGTTAGGGTATGTGTCCAAGAGACTTTTTGGTGCGTCTTGACATGATGAACATGTGTACCAAGTTTCGTTCCTCTATGTCAATCTGTCACGAGGGGCTCGCTTTTATTGATTTTGTAGGGGGCGCTAGAGAGCCATTTTGGCACGCCCATTTGTGCAAACCATAAAATATCGAAATTTTCGCCGGGTCTGGCTTGCGTGCAAACTTTGGTGAGTATCGGGGCACGTTCAGGGGGGCAAAAAGGCCGTCGTTGGGAGAGAAGAAAAATAATAATAATAATAATAATCCGGACAAAAACAATAGGGCTTCGCGCTGGTCAGCGCTCGGGCCCTAATTAAAACTGCAAGCAGTGATGAACGGGCCCTCGCTCCCCCATGCACCGCACCGTACGCGCATTCCGGTGCATGCTGCAGTCACACGGCAGACACAGCGGGCACGTAGACGTCTTGGCACCGGGGCTTGTAATTAACACTGTGTGATGGGGCTAAGTCACATTGCATGTGTCCACTAGGTGGCGCTAGAGATCACCCACCAATGACATGTCATGTTGCAGTGTGTGATGTGGAGAACACATACTGTAAATTTCATGTAAATCGGATAATGTTTGTCATATGAGGCTGACTTCCTGTGTCCAGTAGGTAGCGCTGTGTATTTGACACAGTATTGATGCATAGATGTGTTCAGGGCGGGACCCTCTACATGCATGATGAATTTGGTGTAGACAGGACAATGTCTGTAGGAATTATAAGGACTTCCTGCCTCATGGCGAAGCATCGAAATTGTCGGCACAGCCACGCCCAACAGGAAGAAGTCATAAAAAAGATTTTGATAACTGGCGTTATGTCTTAGCTGAGTCAATTTCAGGTGTAAATACTTAAGATTATGAGAGTAATTAGTGAAAGAATGAAGCAAGTGACTTCCTGTTGCCAGTAGGTGGCGCTATGACTGTCACTAAATGTGAGACTGTACATGTGTTCAGAGCAGGACCCTGAACAAGCATATTAAATTTGGTAAAGCTCAGACCATGTGGAGTCAAGTTATGAGGGTTTGAAATTTCATGGCGAGACATCGAAATTCGCCATGTCACCATGGCAACCAAGAATGACGGAAGAAAAAGCTTTTGATAACTTTTCATCTCCAATGTCTCAAGATGATTGTGTGTGAATTTGAAGTGGATGGGATGAAATCCCTAGGAGTAGTTTGTTCAAATATGATGCCTGGAAATGACCAAAAAATGCACCATAATTGAGCATTTTTCCAAGATGGCCGACTTACTGTTGGACTTAGGGTATGGGTCCAAATGGCGTTTTTGTGCGTCTGGAGATGATACATAAACGTACCGAATTTCATTCTTCTATGTCAATCAGGAAGGCTGAGGTTCAATTTTGAAATATTCAAGGGGGCGCTATTGAGCCATTTAGTCACGCCCATCCCATTGAAGTATATAGGATGTTAAATGACCCCACTCCAGACGTGTGTGTTGAGTTTCATTACCGTGGAGGCATCCTTTGCCCCTGAAAACTGTAATCGTATTTTCATGGCGTTGAATGCGTTGTCATGGCAACAGTATTTGATGATGGGTCATGAGTTGCAGAATGTAGCATCACCAAGGTCTTATGTCTCAGCTGAGTCAATTTCAGGTGGAAATACTTAAGATTATAGGAGTAATTAATGAACAAATGACGCAAGTGACTTCCTGTTGCCAGTAGGTGGCGCTATGACTGTCACTAAATATGAGACTGTACATGTGTTCAGACCGGGACGCTGAACAAGCATCTGAAATTTGGAAAAGCTCAGACCATGTGGAGTCAAGTTATGAGGGTTTGAAATTTCATGGCGAAGCATCGAAATTCGCCGCATCACCACGGCAACCAGGAATGACGAGGGGAAAAGCTTTTGATAACTTTTCATCTCCAATGTCTCAAGATGACTCTGTGTGAAGTTGAAATGGATGGGAAGAAAACTGTAGCAGTAGTGCGTTCAAATATGATGCCAAATTCGGCATTAAAATCAATAATTTGATTCAAAATGGCCGACTTCCTGTTGGAGTGACGTCATGGGCCCCACTGACTTTTTTGTGCGTCTTGACGTGATGAACATGTGTACCAAGTTTCGTTTCTCTATGTCAATCTGTCGCGAGGGGCTCGATGTTCTTAATTTTGCAGGTGGCGCTAGAGAGCAATTTTAGCACGCCTGTTTATGCAAACCATAAAATATCAAATTTTTCGCCAGGTCTGGCTTGCATGCAAACTTTGGTGACTTTTAAGGCACGTTCAGGGGGGCAAAAAGGCCGTTACTTTGTCAGAAGAAAAATAAAGGGGAATAATCATGGCAAAAACAATAGGGCTTCGCGCTGGTCAGCGCTCGGGCCCTAATAATCATGGCAAAAACAATAGGGCTTCGCGCTGGTCAGCGCTCGGGCCCTAATTAAAACTGCAAGCAGTGATGAACGGGCCCTCGCGCCCCCATGCACCGCCCCGTACCTGCATGTCGGTGTATGCTGCAGTCACATGGCAGACACAGCGGGCACGTAGACGTCTTGGCACCCAGGCTCGTAATGAACGTTGTGTGATGGGGCTAAGTCACACTGCATGTGTCCACTAGGTGGCGCTAGAGATCACCCACCAATTACATGTCATGTTGCAGTGTGTGATGTAGAGAACACATCCTGTAAATTTCATGTAAATCAGATAATGTTAGTCATGTGAGGCCGACTTCCTGTGTCCAGTAGGTGGCGCTGTGTATTTGACGCAGTATTGATGCATAGATGTGTTCAGGGCGGGACCCTCTACATGTGTGAGCAATTTGGTGTAGATGGGACAATGTCTGTAGGAGTTAACAGGACTTCCTGCTTCATGGCGAAGGATCGAAATTCGCCACGTCACCACGGCAACAAGGGAAAAAGCTTTTGATAACTTTTCATCTCCAATGTCTCAAGATGATCCTGTGTGAATTTGAAGTGGATGGGATGAAGATTATGGGAGTAATTAGTGAAAGAATGAAGCAAGTGACTTCCTGTTGCCAGTAGGGGGCGCTATGACTGTCACTAAATATGAGACTGTACATGTGTTCAGACCAGGACGCTAAAAAACCATCTGAAATTTGGAAAAGCTCAGACCATGTGGAGTCAAGTTATGAGGGTTTAAAATTTCATGGCGAAGCATCGAAATTCGCCGCGTCACCACGGCAACCAGGAATGACGGGGGAAAAAGCAGTTTGATAATTTTGCATCTCCAATGTCTCAAGATGATTGTGTGTGAATTTGAAGTGGATGGGATGAAATCTCTAGGACTAGTTCGCTCAAATATGATGCCACGATCTGCATTAAAATCAATAATTTGATTCAAAATGGCCGACTTCCTGTTGGTGTTAGGGTATGTGTCCAAGAGACTTTTTGGTGCGTCTTGGCATGATGAATATGTGTACCAAGTTTCGTTTCTCTATGTCAATCTGTCACGAGGGGCTCGCTTTTATTGATTTTGCAGGGGGCGCTAGAGAGCCATTTTGCCTCGCCCATTTATGCAAACCATAAAATATAAAATTTTTCACCGGGTCTGACTTGCATGCAAACTTTGGTGAGTATCGGGGCACGTTTCGTGGGGGAAAAAGGCAGTTACTTTGTCAGAAGAAAAATAAAGAGAATAATAATAATAATAATAATAATAATAATCATGGCAAAAACAATAGGGCTTCGCGCTGGTCAGCGCTCGGGCCCTAATTAAAACTGCAAGCAGTGATGAACGGGCCCTCGCGCTCCCATGCACCGCCCCGTACTCGCATGTCGGTGCGTGCTGCAGTCACACGGCAGACACAGCGGGCACAGCAGACACAGCGGGCACGTAGACGTCTTGGCACCTGGGCTTGTAATGAATGTTGTGTGATGGGGCTAAGTCACATTGCATGTGTCCACTAGGTGGCGCTAGAGATCACCCACCAATTATATGTCATGTTGCAGTGTATGATGTGGAGAACACATCCTGTAAATTTCATATAAATCGGATAATGTTTGTCATATGAGGCTTACTTCCTGTGTCCAGTAGGTGGTGCTGTGTATTTGACACAGTATTGATGCATAGATGTGTTCAGGGCGGGACCCTCTCCATGCATGATGAATTTGGTGTAGACAGGACAATGTCTGTAGGAGTTATAAGGACTTCCTGCCTCATGGCGAAGCATCGAAATTGTCCGCACAGCCACGCCCAACAGGAAGAAGTCATAAAAAAGATTTTAATAACTGGCGTTATGTCTTAGCTGAGTCAATTTCAGATGTAAATACTTAAGATTATGAGAGTAATTAGTGAAAGAATGAAGCAAGTGACTTCCTGTTGCCAGTAGGTGGCGCTATGACTGTCACTAAATATGGGACTGTACATGTGTTCAGACCGGGACGCTGAACAAGCATATTAAATTTGGAAAAGCTCAGACCATGTGGAGTCAAGTTATGAGGGTTTGAAATTTCATGGCGAAGGATCGAAATTCGCCGCGTCACCACGGCAACCAGGAATGACGGGGGAAAAAGCTTTTGATAACTTGTCATCTCCAATGTCTCAAGATGATCCTGTGTGAATTTGAAGTGGATGGGATGAAGATTATGGGAGTAATTAGTGAAAGAATGAAGCAAGTGACTTCCTGTTGCCAGTAGGTGGCGCTATGACTGTCACTAAATATGAGACTGTACATGTGTTCAGACCAGGACGCTGAACAAGCATATTAAATTTGGTAAAGCTCAGACCATGTGGAGTCAAGTTATGAGGGTTTGAAATTTCATGGCGAAGGATCGAAATTCGCCGCGTCACCACGGCAACCAGGAATGACGGGGGAAAAAGCGTTTGATAACTTTTCATCTCCAATGTCTCAAGATGACTCTGTGTGAATTTGAAGTGGATGGGAAGAAAACTGTAGGAGTAGTGCGTTCAAATATGATGCCACAATTTGCATTAAAATCAATATTTAGATTCAAAATGGCCAACTTCCTGTTGGAGTTAGGGTATGTGTCCAAGAGACTTTTTGGTGCGTCTTGACATGTTGAACATGTGTACCAAGTTTCGTTTCTCTATGTCAATCTGTCACGAGGGGCTCGCTTTTATTGATTTTGTAGGGGGCGCTAGAGAGCCATTTTGCCTCGCCCATTTATGCAAACCATAAAATATCAAATTTTTCGCCGGGTCTGACTTGCATGCAAACTTTGGTGAGTATCGGGGCACGTTTAGTGGGGGAAAAAGGCAGTTACTTTGTCAGAAGAAAAATAAAGAGAATAATAATAATAAAAAACTGCAAGCAGTGATGAACGGGCCCTCGCGCCCCCACGCATGTCGGGCTGCGGCTCGGTCGGAGAATGTAGCATCACCAAGGTCTTATGTCTCAGCTGTGTCAATTTCAGGTGTAAATACTTATGATTATGGGAGTAATTAGTGAAAGAATGAAGCAAGTGACTTCCTGTTGCCAGTAGGTGGCGCTATGACTGTCAGTAAATATGAGACTGTACATGTGTTCAGACCAGGACGCTGAACAAGCATATTAAATTTGGTAAAGCTCAGACCATGTTGAGTCAAGTTATGAGGGTTTGAAATTTCATGGCGAAGCATCGAAATTCGCCGCGTCACCACGGCAACCAGGAATGACGGGCGAAAAAGCTTTTGATAACTTTTCATCTCCAATGTCTCAAGATGACTCTGTGTGAATTTGAAGTGGATGGGATGGAATCTGTAGGACTAGTGCGTTCAAATATGAGGCCTGGAAATGACCAAAAAAATCACCAAAATATAGCATTTTTCCCAAGATGGCCGACTTCCTGTTGGACTTAGGGTATGGGTCCAAATGGCGTTTTTGTGCGTCTGGAGATGATACATAAACCTACCGAATTTCATTCTTCTATGTCAATGGGGAAGTCTGAGGTTCAATTTTGAAATATTCAAGGGGGCGCTATTGAGCCATTTAGTCACGGCCATCCCATTGAAGTATATAGGATGTTAAATGACCCCACTCCAGACGTGTGTGTTGAGTTTCGTTACCGTGGAGGCATCCTTTGCCCCTGAAAAGTGTAATCGTATGTCATGGCGTTGAATGCGTTGTCATGGCAACAGTATTTGATGATGGGTCACGAGTTGCAGAATGTAGCATCACCAAGGTCTTATGTCTCAGCTGAGTCAATTTCAGGTGTAAATACTTAAGATTATGGGAGTAATTAGTGAAAGAATGAAGCAAGTGACTTCCTGTTGCCAGTAGGGGGCGCTATGACTGTCACAAAATATGAGACTGCACATGCGTTGAGACTGGGACGCTGAACGAGCAAAGTAAATTTGGAAAAGCTCAGACCATGTGGAGTCAAGTTATGAGGGTTTGAATTTTCATGGCGAAGGATCGAAATTCGCCGCGTCACCACGGCAACCAGGAATGACGAGGGAAAAAACTTTTGATAACTTGTCATCTCCAATGTCTCAAGATGATCCTGTGTGAATTTGAAGTGGATGGAATGAAGATTATGGGAGTAATTAGTGAAAGAATGAAGCAAGTGACTTCCTGTTGCCAGTAGGGGGCGCTATGACTGTCACTAAATATGAGACTGTACATGTGTTCAGACTAGGACACTGAACAAGCATATGAATTTTGGAAAAGCTCAGACCATGTGGAGTCAAGTTATGAGGGTTTGAAATTTCATGGCGAAGCATCGAAATTCGCCGCGTCACCACGGCAACCAGGAATGACGTGGGAAAAAGCTTTTGATAACTTTTCATCTCCACTGTCTCAAGATGACTCTGTGTGAATTTGAAGTGGATGGGAAGAAAACTCTAAGAGTAGTGCGTTCAAATATGATGCCACAATTTGCATTAAAATCAATATTTTCATTCAAAATGGCCGACTCCCTGTTGGTGTTAGGGTATGTGTCCAAGAGACTTTTTGGTGCGTCTTGACATGATGAACATGTGTACCAAGTTTCGTTGCTCTATGTCAATCTGTGGCAAGGGGCTCGATTTTCTTGATTTTGCAGGTGGCGCTAGAGAGCCATTTTAGCACGCCTGTTTATGCAAACCATAAAATATAAAAATTTTCGCCGGGTCTGCCTTGCGTGGAAACTTTGGTGACTTTTCATGCACGTTCAGGGGGGCAAAAAGGCCGTTACTTTGTCAGAAGAAAAATAAAGGGGAAGAATAATAATAACCATGGCAAAAACAATAGGGCTTCGCGCTGGTCAGCGCTCGGGCCCTAATAATCATGGCAAAAACAATAGGGCTTCGCGCTGGTCAGCGCTCGGGCCCTAATTAAAACTGCAAGCAGTGATGAACGGGCCCTCGCGCCCCCATGCACCGCCCCGTACTCGCATGTTGGTGCGTGCTGCAGTCACACGGTAGACACAGCGGGCACGTAGACGTCTTGGCACCTGGGCTTGTAATGAATGTTGTGTGATGGGGCTAAGTCACATTGCATGTGTCCACTCGGTGGTGCTCGAGATCACCCACCAATTATATGTCATGTTGCAGTGTGTAGTGTGGAGAAAACATCCTGTAAATTTCATATAAATCGGATAATGTTTGTCATATGAGTCTGACTTCCTGTGTCCAGTAGGTGGCGCTGTGTATTTGACGGAGTATTGATGCATAGATGTGTTCAGGGCGGGACCCTCTACATGCATGATGAATTTGGTGTAGACAGGACAATGTCTGTAGGAGTTATAAGGACTTCCTGCCTCATGGTGAAGCATTGAAATTGTCCGCACAGCCACGCCCAACAGGAAGAAGTCATAAAAAAGATTTTGATAACTGGCGCTATGTCTTAGCTGAGTCAATTTCAGGTGAAAATACTTAAGATTATGAGAGTAATTAGTGAAAGAATGAAGCAAGTGACTTCCTGTTGCCAGTAGGTGGCGCTATGACTGTCACTAAATATGAGACTGTACATGTGTTCAGACCAGGACGCTGAACGAGCATATGAAATTTGGAAAAGCTCAGACCATGTGTAGTCAAGTTATGAGGGTTTGAAATTTCATGGCGAAGGATCGAAATTCGCCGCATCACCACGGCAACCAGGAATGACGGGGGAAAAAGCTTTTGAGAAATTTTCATCTCCAATGTCTCAAGATGATCCTGTGTGAATTTGAAGTGGATGGGATGAAGATTATGAGAGTAATTAGTGAAAGAATGAAGCAAGTGACTTCCTGTTGCCAGTAGGTGGCGCTATGACTGTCACTAAATATGAGACTGTACATGTGTCCAGACCAGGACGCTGAACAAGCATATTAAATTTGGTAAAGCTCAGACCATGTGGAGTCAAGTTATGAGGGTTTGAAATTTCATGGCGAAGGATCGAAATTCGCCGCGTCACCACGGCAACCAGGAATGACGGGGGGAAAAGCGTTTGATAACTTTTCATCTCCAATGTCTCAAGATGACTCTGTGTGAATTTGAAATGGATGGGAAGAAAACTGTAGGAGTAGTGCGTTCAAATATGATGCCACAATTTGCATTAAAATCAATATTTAGATTCAAAATGGCCGACTTCCTGTTGGAGTTAGGGTATGTGTCCAAGAGACTTTTTGGTGCGTCCTGACATCTTGAACATGTGTACCAAGTTTCGTTTCTCTATGTCAATCTGTCACGAGGGGCTCGCTTTTATTGATTTTGTAGGGGGCGCTACAGAGCCATTTTGCCTCGCCCATTTATGCAAACCATAAAATATCAAATTTTTCGCCAGGTCTGGCTTGCGTGCAAACTTTGGTGATTTTCGGGGCACGTTTAGTGGGGGAAAAAGGCAGTTACTTTGTCAGAAGAAAAATAAAGAGAATAATAATAATAATTAAAGCTGCAAGCAGCGATGATCGGGCCCAAGCTCCCCCGCCCCGCCACTACTGAGCGAGACTTGCGGTGACGCATACAGAGTCAATATAAAGTTGGTTGGATTAGGAGGAATTCATTAAAGTATGTGGTGTGAAAATTCTATCAAACCGTGCCAAAATTGCAAATTCACTTCAAAATGGCCGACTTCCTGTTGGAGTGAGGGTATGGGTCTAAGAGACTTTTTTTTGCCTCTTTATGTGATACATATATATACCAAGTTTTGTTCATCTATGTCAATCTGGAGGGAGGGGCTCAATTTCCTTAATCTTCTACGGGGTGCAGTACCCCCATTTGGCCAGCTGTTCCTGTTTAATGGCGAAATGTCAAAATTCCTCACATCACCACGAAGAAACCAAATCCCTAATCAGAAAGTTTTTGATAACTTTTCATTTCCAATGTGTCAAGATGTTTCTGAGTGAATTTGAAGTCGGTCGGATTAAATCCCTAGGACAAGTTCGTTAAAGTACGAGGCGTGGAAAATGCCAAAATTGCACATATTTTTCAAAATGGCCGACTTCCTGTTGGAGTGACGTCATGGGTCCAAGAGAGTTTTTGGTGCGTCTTTACAAGATACATATGTGTACCAAATTTCGTTTGTCTATGTCAATCTGACGTGAGGGGCTCAATTTTTTTTCAATTTTCAATAGGACGCTATTGTATCCAGTAGGTGGCGCTATGGAGCTGACACAGTATTGATGCATATACGTGTTCAGGGTGGCACCCTCTACATGCGTGATTAATTTGGTCTAGATCGGACAATGTCTGTAGGAGTTATAAGGACTTCCTGTTTAATGGCGAAGGATCGAATGGCGAAGGAAATTGTCGGCACCGCCACGGCCAAACCGGATCCCTAATTAGAAAGTTTTTGATAACTTTTCATCTCCAATGTCTGAAGATGTTTCTGAGTGAATTTGAAGTCGGTCGGATTAAATCCCTAGGACAAGTTCGTTAAAGTGCGATGCGTGAAAAACGCCAAAATCGCGCCAAAAACGCAGATTCAATACAAAATGGCCGACTTCCTGTATGAGTGAGGGTATGGGTCCAAGAGACTTTTTTGTGCGTCTTTACACAATACATATGTGTACCGAATTTCGTTTGTCTAGGACAATCTCAGGGGTGGGGCTCGCTTTTTTAAATTTTCTAGGGGGCGCTATTGAGCCATTTTTTCTCGCTCATTTTCGTGATCCTTAAAATATCAAATTTTTCGCCGGGTCGGACATGATTGCACATTTTGGTGACTTTTCGGGCACGTTTAGGCTGTCAAAAACGCGTTTACTTTATAGGAACGATAATAATAATTAAAACTGCAAGCAGTGATGAACGGGCCCTCGCGCCCCCATGCACCGCCCCGTACTCGCATGTCGGTGCGTGCTGCAGTCACACGGCAGACACAGCGGGCACGTAGACGTCTTGGCACCTGGGCTCGTAATGAATGTTGTGTGATGGGGCTAAGTCACATTGCATGTGTCCACTAGGTGGCGCTAGAGATCGCCCACCAATTATATGTCATGTTGCAGTGTATGATGTGGAGAACACATCCTGTAAATTTCATATAAATCGGATAATGTTTGTCATATGAGGCTTACTTCCTGTGTCCAGTAGGTGGCGCTGTGTATTTGACACAGTATTGATGCATAGATGTGTTCAGGGCGGGACCCTCTCCATGCATGATGAATTTGGTGTAGACAGGACAATGTCTGTAGGAGTTATAAGGACTTCCTGCCTCATGGCGAAGCATCGAAATTGTCCGCACAGCCACGCCCAACAGGAAGAAGTCATAAAAAAGATTTTGATAACTGGCGTTATGTCTTAGCTGAGTCAATTTCAGGTGTAAATACTTAAGATTATGAGAGTAATTAGTGAAAGAGTGAAGCAAGTGACTTCCTGTTGCCAGTAGGTGGCGCTATGACTGTCACTAAATATGAGACTTTACATGTGTTCAGACCAAGACCCTGAACAAGCATATTAAATTTGGAAAAGCTCAGACCATGTGGAGTCAAGTTATGAGGGTTTGAAATTTCATGGCGAAGGATCGAAATTCGCCGCGTCACCACGGCAACCAGGAATGACGGGGGAAAAAGCCTTTGAGAAATTTTCATCTCCAATGTCTCAAGATGATCCTGTGTGAATTTGAAGTGGATGGGATGAAGATTATGGGAGTAATTAGTGAAAGAATGAAGCAAGTGACTTCCTGTTGCCAGTAGGTGGCGCTATGACAGTCACTAAATATGAGGGTGTACATGTGTTCAGAGCAGGACCCTGAACAAGCATATTAAATTTGGTAAAGCTCAGACCATGTGGAGTCAAGTTATGAGGGTTTGAAATTTCATGGCGAAGCATCGAAATTCGCCGCGTTACCACGGCAACCAGGAATGACGGGGGAAAAAGCTTTTGATAAATCTTCATCTCCATTGTCTCAAGATGATTGTGTGTGAATTTGAAGTGGATGGGATGAAATCTCTAGGACTAGTTTGTTCAAATATGATGGCAAATTCGGCATTAAAATCAATATTTTGATTCAAAATGGCCGACTTCCTGTTGGTGTTAGGGTATGTGTCCAAGAGACTTTTTCGTGCGTCTTGACATGATGAACATGTGTACCGAATTTCGTTACTGTATGTCAATCTGTGGCGAGGGGCTCGATTTTATTGATTTTGCAGGGGGCGCTAGAGAGCCATTTTGCCTCGCCCATTTATGCAAACCATAAAATATCAAATTTTTCGCCAGGTCTGGCTTGCATGCAAACTTTGGTGACTTTTAAGGCACGTTTAGGGGGGCAAAAAGGCCGTTACTTTGTCAGAAGAAAAAAAAAATGAATAATCCGGACAGATACAATAGGGCTTCGCGCTTGTCAGCGCTCGGGCCCTAATTAAAACTGCAAGCAGTGATGAACGGGCCCTCGCGCCCCCATGCACCGCCCCGTACTCGCATGTCGGTGCGTGCTGCAGTCACACGGCAGACACAGCGGGCACGGCAGACACAGCGGGCACGTAGACGTCTTGGCACCTGGGCTTGTAATGAATGTTGTGTGATGGGGCTAAGTCACATTGCATGTGTCCACTAGGTGGCGCTAGAGATCACCCACCAATTATATGTCATGTTGCAGTGTATGATGTGGAGAACACATCCTGTAAATTTCATGTAAATCGGATAATGTTTGTCATATGAGGCTGACTTCCTGTGTCCAGTAGGCGGCGCTGTGTATTTGACACAGTATTGATGCATAGATGTGTTCAGGGCGGGACCCTCTACATGCATGATGAATTTGGAGTAGACAGGACAATGTCTGTAGGAGTTATAAGGACTTCCTGCCTAATGGCGAAGCATCGAAATTGTCCGCACAGCCACGCCCAACAGGAAGAAGTCATAAAAAAGCTTTTGATAACTGGTGTTATGTCTTAGCTGAGTCAATTTCAGGTGTAAATACTTAAGATTATGAGAGTAATTAGTGAAAGAATGAAGCAAGTGGCTTCCTGTTGCCAGTAGGTGGCGCTATGACTGTCACTAAATATGAGACTGTACATGTGTTCAGACCAGGACGCTGAACAAGCATCTGAAATTTGGAAAAGCTCAGACCATGTGGAGTCAAGTTATGAGGGTTTGGAATTTCATGGCGAGACATCGAAATTCGCCATGTCACCATGGCAACCAGGAATGAGGGAAGAAAAAGATTTTGATAACTTTTCATCTCCAATGTCTCAAGATGATTGTGTGTGAATTTGAAGAGGATGGGATGAAATCCCTAGGACTAGTTTGTTCAAATATGATGCCTGGAAATGACCAAAAAATGCACCAAAATTGAGCATTTTTCCCAAGATGGCCGACTTCCTGTTGGACTTTGGGTATGGGTCCAAATGGCGTTTTTGTGCGTCTGGAGATGATACATAAACCTAGCGAGTTTCATTCTTCTATGTCAATCAGGAAGGCTGAGGTTCAATTTTGAAATATTCAAGGGGGCGCTATTGAGCGATTTAGCCACGCCCATCCCATTGAAGTATATAGGATGTTTAATGAACCCACTCCAGACGTGTGTGTTGAGTTTCGTTACCGTGGAGGCATCCTTTGCCCCTGAAAACTGTAATCGTATTTTCATGGCGTTGAATGCGTTGTCATGGCAACAGTATTTGATGATGGGTCATGAGTTGCAGAATGTAGCATCACCAAGGTCTTATGTCTCAGCTGAGTCAATTTCAGGTGGAAATACTTAAGATTATGGGAGTAATTAATGAACAAATGACGCAAGTGACTTCCTGTTGCCAGTAGGGGGCACTATGACTGGCACTAAATATGAGACTGTACATGTGTTCAGAGCAGGACGCTGAACAAGCATCTGAAATTTGGAAAAGCTCAGACCATGTGGAGTCAAGTTATGAGGGTTTGAAATTTCATGGCGAAGCATCGAAATTCGCCGCGTCACCATGGCAACCAAGAATGACGTGGGAAATAGCTTTTGATAACTTTTCATCTCCACTGTCTCAAGATGACTCTGTGTGAATTTGAAGTGGATGGGAAGAAAACTGTAGGAGTAGTGCGTTCAAATATGATGCCACAATTTGCATTAAAATCAATATTTTCATTCAAAATGGCCGACTTCCTGTTGGACTTAGGGTATGTGTCCAAGAGACTTTTTTGTGCGTCTTGACATGATGAACATGTGTACCAAGTTTCGTTGCTCTATGTCAATCTGTGGCGAGGGGCTCGATTTTCTTGATTTTGCAGGTGGCGCTAGAGAGCCATTTTAGCACGCCCGTTTATGCAAACCATAAAATATCAAATTTTTCGCCGGGTCTGGCTTGCGTGGAAACTTTGGTGACTTTTAAGGCACGTTCAGGGGGGCAAAAAGGCTGTTACTTTGTCAGAAGAAAAATAAAGGGGAAGAATAATAATAACCATGGCAAAAACAATAGGGCTTCGCGCTGGTCAGCGCTCGGGCCCTAATTAAAACTGCAAGCAGTGATGAACGGGCCCTCGCGCCCCCACGTATGTCGGGCTGTGTCTCGGTCGGAGAATGTAGCATCACCAAGGTCTTATGTCTCAGCTGAGTTAATTTCAGGTATAAATACTTAAGATTATGGGAGTAATCAGTAAAAGACTGAAGCAAGTGACTTCCTGTTGCCAGTAGGTGGCGCTATGACTGTCACTAAATATGAGACTGTACATGTGTTCAGACCAGGACACTGAACAAGCATATTAAATTTGGAAAAGCTCAGCCCATGTGGAGTCAAGTTATGAGGGTTTGAAATTTCATGGCGAAGCATCGAAATTCGCCGCTTCACCACAGCAACCAGGAATGACGGGCGAAAAAGCTTTTGATAACTTTTCATCTCCAATGTCTCAAGATGATTCTGTGTTAATTTGAAGTTGATGGGATGAAATCCCTAGGACTAGTTCGTTCAAATATGAGGCCTGGAAATGACCAAAAAACTCAGCAAAATGTAGCATTTTTCCCAAGATGGCGGACTTCCTGTTGGACTTAGGGTATGGGTCCAAATGGCGTTTTTGTGCGTCTGGAGATGATACATAAACCTACCGAGTTTCATTCTTCTATGTCAATCGGGAAGGCTGAGGTTCAATTTTGAAATAATCAAGGGGGCGCTATTGAGCCGTTTAGCCACGCCCATCCCATTGAAGTATATAGGATGTTAAATGAACCCACTCCAGACGTGTGTGTTGAGTTTCGTTACCGTGGACGCATCCTTTGCCCCTGAAAACTGTAATCGTATTTTCATGGCGTTGAATGTGTTGTCATGGCAACGGTATTTGATGATGGGTCATGAGTTGCAGAATGTAGCATCACCAAGGTCTTATTTGTCAGTTGACTCAAATTCAGGTGTAAATACTTAAGATTATGGGAGTAATTAGTGAAAGACTGAAGCAAGTGACTTCCTGTTGCCAGTAGGTGGCGCTATGACTGTCACTAAATATGAGACTGTACATGTGTTCAGACTGGGACACTGAACAAGCATATTAAATTTGGAAAAGCTCAGACCATGTGGAGTCAAGTTATGAGAGTTTGAAATTTCATGGCGAAGCATCGAAATTCGCCGCGTCACCACGGCAACCAGGAATGACGGGCAAAAAAGCTTTTGATAACTTTTCATCTCCAATGTCTCAAGATGACTCTCTGTGAATTTCAAGTGGATGGGATGAAAACTGTAGGACTAGTTCGTTAAAGTACGAGGAGTGGAAAACGCCAAAATCGCACATATTTTTCAAAATGGCCGACTTCCTGTTGGAGTGACGTCATGGGCCCCATTGACTTTTTTGTGCGTCTGGACATGATACATATATATACCAAATTTCGTTCATGTACGTCAATCTCTCACATTTTTATATTCAATAGGGGGCGCTATTGAGCCATTTTGCCACGCCCATTTCTGAAAACCATAAAATATCAAAATTTTCGCCGGGTCTGGCTTGCGTGCAAACTTTGGTGACTTTTCGGGGACGTTTAGGGGGGCAAAAAGCCCGTTGTTGTGCAAGAAAAAGAAAAAGAATCTTGACAGATACAATAGGGCTTCGCGCTGGTCAGCGCTCGGGCCCTAATTAAAACTGCAAGCAGTGATGAACGGGCCCTCGCGCCCCCATGCACCGCCTTGTACGCGCATGCCGGTGCATGCTGCAGTCGCACGGCAGAGACAGCGGGCACGTAGACGTCTTGGCACCGGGGCTCGTAATTAACACTGTGTGATGGGGCTAAGTCACATTGCATGTGTCCACTAGGTGGCGCTAGAGATCACCCACCAATTATATGTCATGTTGCAGTGTATGATGTGGAGAACACATCCTGTAAATTTCATATAAATCGGATAATGTTTGTCATATGAGGCTTACTTCCTGTGTCCAGTAGGTGGTGCTGTGTATTTGACACAGTATTGATGCATAGATGTGTTCAGGGCGGGACCCTCTCCATGCATGATGAATTTGGTGTAGACAGGACAATGTCTGTAGGAGTTATAAGGACTGCCTGCTTTATGGCGAAGCATCGAAATTGTCCGCACAGCCACGCCCAACAGGAAGAAGTCATAAAAAAGATTTTGATAACTGGCGTTATGTCTTAGCTGAGTCAATTTCAGATGTAAATACTTAAGATTATGAGAGTAATTAGTGAAAGAATGAAGCAAGTGACTTCCTGTTGCCAGTAGGTGGCGCTATGACTGTCACTAAATATGAGACTGTACATGTGTTCAGACCAGGACGCTGAACAAGCATATTAAATTTGGTAAAGCTCAGACCATGTGGAGTCAAATTATGAGGGTTTGAAATTTCATGGCGAAGGATCGAAATTCGCCGCGTCACCACGGCAACCAGGAATGACGGGGGAAAAAGCGTTTGATAACTTTTCATCTCCAATGTCTCAAGATGACTCTGTGTGAATTTGAAATGGATGGGAAGAAAACTGTAGGAGTAGTGCCTTCAAATATGATGCCACAATTTGCATTAAAATCAATATTTAGATTCAAAATGGCCGACTTCCTGTTGGAGTTAGGGTATGTGTCCAAGAGACTTTTTGGTGCGTCCTGACATCTTGAACATGTGTACCAAGTTTCGTTTCTCTATGTCAATCTGTCACGAGGGGCTCGCTTTTATTGATTTTGTAGGGGGCACTAGAGAGCCATTTTGCCTCGCCCATTTATGCAAACCATAAAATATCAAATTTTTCGCCAGGTCTGGCTTGCGTGCAAACTTTGGTGAGTATCGGGGCACGTTTAGTGGGGGAAAAAGGCAGTTACTTTGTCAGAAGAAAAATAAAGAGAATAATAATAATAATAATTAAAACTGCAAGCAGTGATGAACGGGCCCTCGCGCCCCCATGCACCGCCCCGTACCTGCATGTCGGTGTATGCTGCAGTCACATGGCAGACACAGCGGGCACGTAGACGTCTTGGCACCCAGGCTCGTAATGAACGTTGTGTGATGGGGCTAAGTCACACTGCATGTGTCCACTAGGTGGCGCTAGAGATCACCCACCAATTACATGTCATGTTGCAGTGTGTGATGTAGAGAACACATCCTGTAAATTTCATGTAAATCAGATAATGTTAGTCATGTGAGGCCGACTTCCTGTGTCCAGTAGGTGGCGCTGTGTATTTGACGCAGTATTGATGCATAGATGTGTTCAGGGCGGGACCCTCTACATGTGTGAGCAATTTGGTGTAGATGGGACAATGTCTGTAGGAGTTAACAGGACTTCCTGCTTCATGGCGAAGGATCGAAATTCGCCACGTCACCACGGCAACAAGGGAAAAAGCTTTTGATAACTTTTCATCTCCAATGTCTCAAGATGATCCTGTGTGAATTTGAAGTGGATGGGATGAAGATTATGGGAGTAATTAGTGAAAGAATGAAGCAAGTGACTTCCTGTTGCCAGTAGGGGGCGCTATGACTGTCACTAAATATGAGACTGTACATGTGTTCAGACCAGGACGCTAAAAAACCATCTGAAATTTGGAAAAGCTCAGACCATGTGGAGTCAAGTTATGAGGGTTTAAAATTTCATGGCGAAGCATCGAAATTCGCCGCGTCACCACGGCAACCAGGAATGACGGGGGAAAAAGCAGTTTGATAATTTTGCATCTCCAATGTCTCAAGATGATTGTGTGTGAATTTGAAGTGGATGGGATGAAATCTCTAGGACTAGTTCGCTCAAATATGATGCCACGATCTGCATTAAAATCAATAATTTGATTCAAAATGGCCGACTTCCTGTTGGTGTTAGGGTATGTGTCCAAGAGACTTTTTGGTGCGTCTTGGCATGATGAATATGTGTACCAAGTTTCGTTTCTCTATGTCAATCTGTCACGAGGGGCTCGCTTTTATTGATTTTGCAGGGGGCGCTAGAGAGCCATTTTGCCTCGCCCATTTATGCAAACCATAAAATATAAAATTTTTCACCGGGTCTGACTTGCATGCAAACTTTGGTGAGTATCGGGGCACGTTTCGTGGGGGAAAAAGGCAGTTACTTTGTCAGAAGAAAAATAAAGAGAATAATAATAATAATAATAATAATAATAATCATGGCAAAAACAATAGGGCTTCGCGCTGGTCAGCGCTCGGGCCCTAATAATAATAATCATGGCAAAAACAATAGGGCTTCGCGCTGGTCAGCGCTCGGGCCCTAATTAAAACTGCAAGCAGTGATGAACGGGCCCTCGCGCCCCCATGCACCGCCCCGTACTCGCATGTCGGTGCGTGCTGCAGTCACACGGCAGACACAGCGGGCACGTAGACGTCTTGGCACCTGGGCTTGTAATGAATGTTGTGTGATGGGGCTAAGTCACATTGCATGTGTCCACTAGGTGGCGCTAGAGATCACCCACCAATTACATGTCATGTTGCAGTGTATGATGTGGAGAACACATCCTGTAAATTTCATGTAAATCGGATAATGTTTGTCATATGAGGCTGACTTCCTGTGTCCAGTAGGTGGCGCTGTGTATTTGACACAGTATTGATGCATAGATGTGTTCAGGGCGGGACCCTCTACATGTATGATGAATTTGGTGTAGACAGGACAATGTCTGTAGGAGTTATAAGGACTTCCTGCCTCATGGCGAAGCATCGAAATTGTCCGCACAGCCACGCCCAACAGGAAGAAGTCATAAAAAAGATTTTGATAACTGGTGTTATGTCTTAGCTGAGTCAATTTCAGGTGTAAATACTTAAGATTATGAGAGTAATTAGTTAAAGAATGAAGCAAGTGACTTCCTGTTGCCAGTAGGTGGCGCTATGACTGTCACTAAATATGAAACTGTACATGTGTTCAGACCAGGACACTGAACAAGCATATTAAATTTGGAAAAGCTCAGACCATGTGGAGTCAAGTTATGAGGGTTTGAAATTTCATGGCGAGACATCGAAATTCGCCATGTCACCATGGCAACCAGGAATGATGGACAAAAAAGCTTTTGATAACTTGTCATCTCCAATGTCTCAAGATGATTTTGTGTGAATTTGAAGAGAATGGGATGAAATCCCTAGGACTAGTTTGTTCAAGTATGATGCGTGGAAATGACCAAAACACTCACCAAAATTGAGCATTTTTCCCAAGATGGCTGACTTCCTGTTGGACTTAGGGTATGGGTCTAAATGGCGTTTTTGTGCGTCTGGAGATGATACATAAACCTACCGAATTTCATTCTTCTATGTCAATCGGGAAGGCTGAGGTTCAATTTTGAAATATTCAAGGGGGCGCTATTGAGCCGTTTAGCCACACCCATCCCATTGAAGTACATAGGATGTTAAATGACCCCACTCCAGACGTGTGTGTTGAGTTTCGTTACCGTGGAGGCATCCTTTGCCTCTGAAAACTGTAATCGTATTTTCATGGCGTTGAATGCGTTGTCATGGCAACAGTATTTGTTGATGGGTCATGAGTTGCAGAATGTAGCATCACCAAGGTCTTATGTCTCAGCTGAGTCAATTTCAGGTGGAAATATTTAAGACTATGGGAGTAATTAATGAACAAATGATGCAAGTGACTTCCTGTTGCCAGTAGGGGGCGCTATGACTGTCACTAAATGTGAGACTGTACATGTGTTCAGACCAGGACACTGAACAAGCATATTAAATTTGGGAAAGCTCAGACCATGTGGAGTAAAGTTATGAGGGTTTGAAATTTCATGGCGAAGCATCGAAATTCGCCGCGTCACCACGGCAACCAGGAATGACGTGGGAAAAAGCTTTTGATAACTTGTCATCTCCAATGTCTCAAGATGACGCTGTGTGAATTTGAAGTGGATGGGAAGAAAACTCTAAGAGTAGTTTGTTCAAATATGATGCCACAATTTGCATTAAAATCAATATTTTCATTCAAAATGGCCGACTTCCTGTTGGTGTTAGGGTATGTGTCCAAGAGACTTTTTGGTGCGTCTTGACATGATGAACATGTGTACCAAGTTTCGTTGCTCTATGTCAATCTGTGGCGAGGGGCTCGATTTTCTTGATTTTGCAGGTGGCGCTAGAGAGCCATTTTAGCACGCCCGTTTATGCAAACCATAAAATATAAAATTTTTCGCCAGGTCTGGCTTGCGTGGAAACTTTGGTGACTTTTAAGGCACGTTCAGGGGGGCAAAAAGGCCGTTACTTTGTCAGAAGAAAAATAAAGGGGAAGAATAATAATAACCATGGCAAAAACAATAGGGCTTCGCGCTGGTCAGCGCTCGGGCCCTAATTAAAACTGCAAGCAGTGATGAACGGGCCCTCGCGCTCCCATGCACCGCCCCGTACTCGCATGTCGGTGCGTGCTGCAGTCACACGGCAGACACAGCGGGCACGGCAGACACAGCGGGTACGGCAGACACAGCGGGTACGGCAGACACAGCGGGCACGGCAGACACAGCGGGCACGTAGACGTCTTGGCACCTGGGCTTGTAATGAATGTTGTGTGATGGGGCTAAGTCACATTGCATGTGTCCACTAGGTGGCGCTAGAGATCACCCACCAATCATGTCATGTTGCAGTGTGTGATGTGGAGAACACATCCTGTAAATTTCATATAAATCGGATAATGTTTGTCATATGAGGCTTACTTCCTGTGTCCAGTAGGTGGTGCTGTGTATTTGACACAGTATTGATGCATAGATGTGTTCAGGGCGGGACCCTCTCCATGCATGATGAATTTGGTGTAGACAGGACAATGTCTGTAGGAGTTATAAGGACTTCCTGCCTCATGGCGAAGCATCTAAATTGTCCGCACAGCCACGGCCAACAGGAAGAAGTCATAAAAAAGATTTTAATAACTGGCGTTATGTCTTAGCTGAGTCAATTTCAGATGTAAATACTTAAGATTATGAGAGTAATTAGTGAAAGAATGAAGCAAGTGACTTCCTGTTGCCAGTAGGTGGCGCTATGACTGTCACTAAATATGGGACTGTACATGTGTTCAGACCGGGACGCTGAACAAGCATATTAAATTTGGAAAAGCTCAGACCATGTGGAGTCAAGTTATGAGGGTTTGAAATTTCATGGCGAAGGATCGAAATTCGCCGCGTCACCACGGCAACCAGGAATGACGGGGGGAAAAGCTTTTGATAACTTGTCATCTCCAATGTCTCAAGATGATCCTGTGTGAATTTGAAGTGGATGGGATGAAGATTATGGGAGTAATTAGTGAAAGAATGAAGCAAGTGACTTCCTGTTGCCAGTAGGTGGCGCTATGACTGTCACTAAATATGAGACTGTACATGTGTTCAGACCAGGACGCTGAACAAGCATATTAAATTTGGTAAAGCTCAGACCATGTGGAGTCAAGTTATGAGGGTTTGAAATTTCATGGCGAAGGATCGAAATTCGCCGCGTCACCACGGCAACCAGGAATGACGGGGGAAAAAGCGTTTGATAACTTTTCATCTCCAATGTCTCAAGATGACTCTGTGTGAATTTGAAATGGATGGGAAGAAAACTGTAGGAGTAGTCCGTTCAAATATGATGCCACAATTTGCATTAAAATCAATATTTAGATTCAAAATGGCCGACTTCCTGTTGGAGTTAGGGTATGTGTCCAAGAGACTTTTTGGTGCGTCTTGACATGTTGAACATGTGTACCAAGTTTCGTTTCTCTATGTCAATCTGTCACGAGGGGCTCGCTTTTATTGATTTTGTAGGGGGCGCTAGAGAGCCATTTTGCCTCGCCCATTTATGCAAACCATAAAATATCAAATTTTTCGCCGGGTTTGACTTGCATGCAAACTTTGGTGAGATTCGGGGCACGTTTAGGGGGGCAAAAAGGCAGTTACTTTGTCAGAAGAAAAATAAAGAGAATAATAATAATAATAATAATAATAATCATGGCAAAAACAATAGGGCTTCGCGCTGGTCAGCGCTCGGGCCCTAATTAAAACTGCAAGCAGTGATGAACGGGCCCTCGCTCCACCACGCACCGCCCCGTACTCGCATGTCGGTGCGTGCTGCAGTCACACGGCAGACACAGTGGGCACGTAAAAAACATAAAAAAGATTTTGATAACTGGCGTTATGTCTTAGCTGAGTCAATTTCATGTGTAAAAATACTTAAGATTATGAGAGTAATTAGTGAAAGAATAAAGCAAGTGACTTCCTGTTGCCAGTAGGTGGCGCTATGACTGTCACTAAATATGAGACTGTACATGTGTTCAGACCAGGACGCTGAACAAGCATATTACGTTTGGAAAAGCTCAGACCATGTGGAGTCAAGTTATGAGGGTTTGAAATTTCATGGCGAAGCATCGAAATTCGCCACTTCACCACGGCAACCAGGAATGGCGGGCGAAAAAGCTTTTGATAACTTTTCATCTCCAATGTCTCAAGATGACTCTGTGTGAATTTGAAGTGGATGGGATGAAATCCCTAGGACTAGTTCGTTAAAATATGTGGCCTTGAAATCATCAAAAAACTCAACAGAATTGAGCATTTTTCCAAGATGGCCGACTTCCTGTTGGACTTAGTGTATGGGTCCAAATGGTGTTTTTGTGCGTCTGGAGATAATACATAAACCTACCGAATTTCATTCTTCTATGTCAATCGGGAAGGCTGAGGTTCAATTTTGAAATATTCAAGGGGGCGCTATTGAGCCGTTTAGTCACGTCCATCCCATTGAAGTACATAGGATGTTAAATGACCCCACTCCAGACGTGTGTGTTGAGTTTCGTTACCGTGGAGGCATCCTTTGCCCCTGAAAACTGTAATCGTATTTTCATGGCGTTGAATGTGTTGTCATGGCAACGGTATTTGATGATGGGTCATGAGTTGCAGAATGTAGCATCACCAAGGTCTCATGTCTCAGCTGATTCAATTTCAGGTGGAAATACTTAAGATTATGGGAGTAATTAATGAACAAATGACGCAAGTGACTTCCTGTTGCCAGTAGGGGGCGCTATGACTGTCACTAAATATGAGACTGTACATGTGTTCAGATCAGGACGCTGAACAAGTATATTAAATTTGGAAAAGCTGAGACCATGTGGAGTCAAGTTATGAGGGTTTGAAATTTCATGGCGAAGCATCGAAATTCGCCGCGTCACCACGGCAACCAGGAATGACCGGCGAAAAAGCTTTTGATAACTTTTCATCTCCAATGTCTCAAGATGACTCTGTGTGAATTTGAAGTGGATGAGATGAAATCTCTAGGACTAGTTCGTTAAAGTACGAGGAGTGGAAAACGCCAAAATCGCACATATTTTTCAAAATGGCCGACTTCCTG
Source organism: Scomber colias (assembly GCA_021039105.1). NCBI lineage: Eukaryota > Metazoa > Chordata > Actinopteri > Scombriformes > Scombridae > Scomber > Scomber colias. The sequence goes on from JAJDFG010000069.1 coordinate 1,310,503, forward strand.
TTGGAGTGACGTCATGGGCCCCGTGACTTTTTTGTGCGTCTGGACATGATACATATATATACCAAATTTCGTTCATGTACGTCAATCTCTCACATTTTTATATTCTATAGGGGGCGCTAGAGAGCCATTTTGGCACGCCCATTTCTGCAAACCATAAAATATCAAAATTTTCGCCGGGTCTGGCTTGCGTGCAAACTTTGGTGACTTTTAAGGCACGTTCAGGGGGGCAAAAAGGGCGTTGTTTTGGGAGAAGAAGAAGAATAATAATCATGGCAAAAACAATAGGGCTTCGCGCTGGTCAGCGCTCGGGCCCTAATTAAAACTGCAAGCAGTGATGAACGGGCCCTCGCGCCCCCACGCATGTCGGGCTGCGGCTCGGTCGGAGAATGTAGCATCACCAAGGTCTTATGTCTCAGCTGTGTCAATTTCAGGTGTAAATACTGATGATTATGGCAGTAATTAGTCAACGAATGAAGCAAGTGACTTCCTGTTGCCAGTAGGTGGCGCTATGACTGTCACTAAATATGAGACTGTACATGTGTTCAGAGCAGGACCCTGAACAAGCATCTGAAATTTGGAAAAGCTCAGACCATGTGGAGTCAAGTAATGAGGGTTTGAAATTTCATGGCGAAGCATCGAAATTCGCCGCTTCACCACTGCAACCAGGAATGGCGAGGGAAAAAGCTTTTGATAAGTTGTCATCTCCAATGTCTCAAGATGACTCTGTGTGAATTTGAAGTGGATGGGATGAAATCCCTAGGACTAGTGCGTTCAAATATGAGGCCTGGAAATGACCAAAAAATGCACCAAAATTGAGCATTTTTCCCAAGATGGCCGACTTCCTGTTGGACTTACGGTATAGGTCCAAATGGCGTTTTTGTGCGTCTGGAGATGATACATAAACCTACCGAATTTCATTGTTCTATGTCAATCGGGAAGGCTGAGGTTCAATTTTGAAATATTCAAGGGGGCGCTATTGAGCCATTTAGTCACGCCCATCCCATTGAAGTATATAGGATGTTAAATGACCACACTCCAGACGTGTGTGTTGAGTTTCGTTAGCGTGGAGGCATCCTTTGCCTCTGAAAACTGTAATCGTATTTTCATGGCGTTGAATGCGTTGTCATGGCAACAGTATTTCATGATTGGTCATGAGTTGCAGAATGTAGCATCACCAAGGTCTTATGTCTCAGCTGAGTAAATTTGAGGTGGAAATACTTAAGATTATGGGAGTAATTAATGAACAAATGACGCAAGTGACTTCCTGTTGCCAGTAGGTGGCGCTATGACTGTCACTAAATATGAGACTGTACATGTGTTCAGACCGGGACGCTGAACAAGCATCTGAAATTTGGTAAAGCTCAGACCATGTGGAATCAAGTTATGAGGGTTTGAAATTTCATGGCGAAGGATCGAAATTCGCCGCGTCACCACGGCAACCAGGAATGACGGGGGAAAAAGCTTTTGATAACTTTTCATCTCCAATGTCTCAAGATGACTCTGTGTGAATTTGAAGTGGATGGGAAGAAAACTGTAGGAGTAGTGCGTTCAAATATGATGCCACAATTTGCATTAAAATCAATATTTAGATTCAAAATGGCCGACTTCCTGTTGGTGTTAGGGTATGTGTCCAAGAGACTTTTTGGTGCGTCTTGACATGTTGAACATGTGTACCAAGTTTCGTTTCTCTATGTCAATCTGTCACGAGGGGCTCGCTTTTATTGATTTTGTAGGGGGCGCTAGAGAGCCATTTTGGCACGCCCATTTGTGCAAACCATAAAATATCGAAATTTTCGCGGGGTCTGGCTTGCGTGCAAACTTTGGTGAGTATCGGGGCACGTTCAGGGGGGCAAAAAGGCCGTCGTCGTGCAAGAAGAAAAAGAAGAATAATAATTAAAACTGCAAGCAGTGATGAACGGGCCCTCGCGCCCCCATGCACCGCCCCGTACTCGCATGTCGGGCTGCGGCTCGGTCGCAGAATGTAGCATCACCAAGGTCTTATGTCTCAGCTGAGTTAATTTCAGGTGTAAATACTTACGATTATGGGAGTAATTAGTCAACGAATGAAGCAAGTGACTTCCTGTTGCCAGTAGATGGCGCTATGACTGTCACTAAATATGAGACTGTACATGTGTTCAGACTAGGACGCTGAACGAGCATCTGAAATTTGGAAAAGCTGAGACCATGTGGAGTCAAGTTATGAGGGTTTGAAATTTCATGGCGAGACATCGAAATTCGCCACGTCACCACGGCAACCAGGAATGATGGACGAAAAAGCTTTTGATAACTTTTCATCTCCAATGTCTCAAGATGTTTCTGAGCGAATTTGAAGTGGATGGGATGAAATCTCTAGGACTAGTTCATTCAAATATGAGACCTGGAAATGACTAAAAAATTCACCAAAATTGAGCATTTTTCCCAAGATGGCCGACTTCCTGTTGGACTTAGGGTATGGGTCCAAATGGCATTTTTGTGCGTCTGGAGATGATACATAAACCTACCGAATTTCATTCTTCTATGTCAATCGCGAAGGCTGAGGTTCAATTTTGAAATATTCAAGGGGGCGCTATTGAGCCATTTAGTCACGCCCCTCCCATTGAAGTATATAGGATGTTAAATGACCCCACTCCAGACGTGTGTGTTGAGTTTCGTTACCGTGGAGGCATCCTTTGCCTCTGAAAACTGTAATCGTATTTTCATGGCGTTGAATGCGTTGTCATGGCAACAGTATTTGATGATGGGTCATGAGTTGCAGAATGTAGCATCACCAAGGTCTTATGTCTCAGCTGAGTAAATTTCAGGTGGAAATACTTAAGATTATGGGAGTAATTAATGAACAAATGAAGCAAGTCACTTCCTGTCGCCACCAGGTGGCGCTATGACTGTCACTAAATATGAGACTGTACATGTGTTCAGACCAGGACGCTGAACAAGCATATTAAATTTGGAAAAGCTCAGACCATGTGGAGTCAAGTTATGAGGGTTTGAAATTTCATGGCGAAGGATCGAAATTCGCCGCGTCACCACGGCAACCAGGAATCATGGGCGAAAAAGCTTTTGATAACTTTTCATCTCCAATATCTCAAGATGACTCTGTGTGAATTTGAAGTGGATGGGATGAAAACTGTAGGACTAGTTTGTTAAAGTACGAGGAGTGGAAAACGCCAAAATCGCACATATTTTTCAAAATGTCCGACTTCCTGTTGGAGTGACGTCATGGGCCCCACTGACTTTTTTGTGCGTCTGGACATGATACATATATATACCAAATTTCATTCATGTATGTCAATCTCTCACATTTTTATATTCAATAGGGGGCGCTATTGAGCCATTTTGCCACGCCCATTTCTGCAAACCATAAAATATCAAAATTTTCGCCGGGTCTGGCTTGCGTGCAAACTTTGGTGACTTTTCGAGCACGTTCAGGGGGGCAAAAAGCCCGTTGTTTTGGGAGAAGAAAAATAATAATCCGGACAGATACAATAGGGCTTCGCGCTGGTCAGCGCTCGGGCCCTAATTAAAACTGCAAGCAGTGATGAACGGGCCCTCGCGCCCCCATGCACCGCCCCGTACTCGCATGTCGGTGCGTGCTGCAGTCACACGGCAGACACAGCGGGCACGTAGACGTCTTGGCACCTGGGCTTGTAATGAATGTTGTGTGACGGGGCTAAGTCACATTGCATTTGTCCACGAGGTGGCGCTAGAGATCACCCACCAATTACATGTCATGTTGCAGTGTGTGCTGTGGAGAACACATCCTGTAAATTTCATGTAAATCGGATAATGTTTGTCATATGAGGCTGACTTCCTGTGTCCAGTAGGTGGCGCTGTGTATTTGACGCAGTATTGATGCATAGATGTGTTCAGGGCGGGACCCTCTACATGCGTGATCAATTTGGTGTAGACGGGACCATGTCTGTAGGAGTTATAAAGACTTCCTGCTTCATGGCGAAGCATCGAAATTTTTTGCACAGCCACGCCCAACAGGAAGAAGTCATAAAAAAGCTTTTGATAACCTTTCATCTCCAATGTCTCAAGATGACTCTGTGTGAATTTGAAGTGGATGGGATGGAATCCCTAGGACTAGTGCGTTCAAATATGAGGCCTGGAAATGACCAAAAAACTCAGCAAAATATAGCATTTTTCCCAAGATGGCCGACTTCCTGTTGGACTTAGGGTATGGGTCCAAATGGCGTTTTTGTGCGTCTGGAGATGATACATAAACCTACCGAGTTTCATTCTTCTACGTCAATCGGGAAGGCTGAGGTTCGATTTTGAAATATTCAAGGGGGCGCTATTGAGCCGATTAGTCACGCCCATTCCATTGAAGTATATAGGATGTTAAATGAACCCACTCCAGATGTGTGTGTTGAGTTTCATTACCGTGGAGGCATCCTTTGCCCCTGAAAACTGTAATCGTATTTTCATGGCGTTGAATGCGTTGCCATGGCAACGGTATTTGATGATGGGTCACGAGTTGCAGAATGTAGCATCACCAAGGTCTTATGTCTCAGCTGAGTCAATTTCAGGTGTAAATACTTAAGAGTATGGGAATAATTCATGAACAAATGACGCAAGTGACTTCCTGTTGCCAGTAGGTGGCGCTATGACTGTCACTAAATATGAGACTGTACATGTGTTCAGACCAGGACACTGAACAAGCATATTAAATTTGGGAAAGCTCAGACCATGTGGAGTCAAGTTATGAGGGTTTGAAATTTCATGGCGAAGCATCGAAATTCGCCGCGTCACCACGGCAACCAGGAATGACGGGGGAAAAAGCTTTTGATAACTTTTCATCTCCAATGTCTCAAGATGACTCTGTGTGAATTTGAAGTGGATGGGATGAAATCTCTACGACTAGTTTGTTCAAATATGATGCCACAATTTGCATTAAAATCTATATTTTGATTCAAAATGGCCGACTTCCTGTTGGTGTTAGGGTATGTGTCCAAGAGACTTTTTGGTGCGTCTTGACATGTTGAACATGTGTACCAAGTTTCGTTTCTCTATGTCAATCTGGCACGAGGGGCTCGCTTGTATTGATTTTGCAGGGGGCGCTAGAGAGCCATTTTGCCTCGCCCATTTATGCAAACCATAAAATATCAAATTTTTCGCCAGGCTTGACTTGCATGCAAACTTTGGTGAGTTTCGGGGCACGTTTAGGGGGGGAAAAAGGCAGTTACTTTGTCAGAAGAAAAATAAAGAGAATTAAAACTGCAAGCAGTGATGAACGGGCCCTCGCGCCCCCATGCACCGCCCCGTACTCGCATGTCGGTGCGTGCTGCAGTCACACGGCAGACACAGCGGGCACGTAGACGTCTTGGCACCTGGGCTCGTAATGAATGTTGTGTGATGGGGCTAAGTCACATTGCATGTGTCCACTAGGTGGCGCTAGAGATCGCCCACCAATTATATGTCATGTTGCAGTGTATGATGTGGAGAACACATCCTGTAAATTTCATATAAATCGGATAATGTTTGTCATATGAGGCTTACTTCCTGTGTCCAGTAGGTGGCGCTGTGTATTTGAAGCAGTATTGATGCATAGATGTGTTCAGGGCGGGACCCTCTACATGCATGATGAATTTGGTGTAGACAGGACAATGTCTGTAGGAGTTATAAGGACTTCCTGCCTCATGGCGAAGCATCGAAATTGTCCGCACAGCCACGCCCAACAGGAAGAAGTCATAAAAAAGATTTTGATAACTGGCGTTATGTCTTAGCTGAGTCAATTTCAGGTGTAAATACTTAAGATTATGGGAGTAATTAGTGAAAGAATGAAGCAAGTGACTTCCTGTTGCCAGTAGGTGGCGCTATGACTGTCACTAAATATGAGACTGTACATGTGTTCAGACCAAGACCCTGAACAAGCATATTAAATTTGGAAAAGCTCAGACCATGTGGAGTCAAGTTATGAGGGTTTGAAATTTCATGGCGAAGGATCGAAATTCGCAGCGTCACCACGGCAACCAGGAATGACGGGGCAAAAAGCTTTTGAGAAATTTTCATCTCCAATGTCTCAAGATGATCCTGTGTGAATTTGAAGTGGATGGGATGAAGATTATGGGAGTAATTAGTGAAAGAATGAAGCAAGTGACTTCCTGTTGCCAGTAGGTGGCGCTATGACTGTCACTAAATATGAGACTGTACATGTGTTCAGACCGGGACACTGAACAAGCATCTTAAATTTGGAAAAGCTCAGACCATGTGGAGTCAAGTTATGAGGGTTTGAAATTTCATGGCGAAGGATCGAAATTCGCCGCGTCACCACGGCAACCAGGAATGACGGGGGAAAAAGCGTTTGATAACTTTTCATCTCCAATGTCTCAAGATGACTCTGTGTGAATTTGAAATGGATGGGAAGAAAACTGTAGGAGTAGTGCCTTCAAATATGATGCCACAATTTGCATTAAAATCAATATTTAGATTCAAAATGGCCGACTTCCTGTTGGAGTTAGGGTATGTGTCCAAGAGACTTTTTGGTGCGTCTTGACATGTTGAACATGTGTACCAAGTTTCGTTTCTCTATGTCAATCTGTCACGAGGGGCTCGCTTTTATTGATTTTGTAGGGGGCGCTAGAGAGCCATTTTGCCTCGCCCATTCATGCAAACCATAAAATATCAAATTTTTCGCCGGGTCTGACTAGCATGCAAACTTTGGTGAGTTTCGCGGCACGTTTAGTGGGGGAAAAAGGCAGTTACTTTGTCAGAAGAAAAATAAAGAGAATAATAATAATAATTAAAACTGCAAGCAGTGATGAACGGGCCCTCGCGCCCCCATGCACCGACCCGTACGCGCATGTCGGTGCATGCTGCAGTTACACGGCAGACACAGCGAGCACGTAGACGTCTTGGCACCTGGGCTTGTAATGAACATTGTGTGATGGGGCTAAGTCACATTGCATGTGTCCACTAGGTGGCGCTAGAGATCACCCACCAATTATATGTCATGTTGCAGTGTGTGATGTGGAGAACACATCCTGTAAATTTCATGTAAATTGGATAATGTTTGTCATATGAGGTTGACTTCCTGTGTCCAGTAGGTGGCGCTGTGTATTTGACACAGTATTGATGCATAGACGTGTTCAGGGCGGGACCCTCTACATGCATGATGAATTTGGTGTAGATGGGACAATGTCTGTAGGAGTTATAAAGACTTCCTGCTTCATGGCGAAGCATCGAAATTGTCCGCACAGCCACGCCCAACAGGAAGAAGTCATAAAAAAGATTTTGATAACTGGTGTTATGTCTTAGCTGAGTCAATTTCAGGTGTAAATACTTCGATCATGGGAGTAATTAGTGAACGAATGAAGCAAGTCACTTCCTGTCGCCACTAGGGGGCGCTATGACTGTCACTAAATATGAGACTGTACATGTGTTCAGACCAGGATGCTGAACAAGCATATTAAATTTGGTAAAGCTCAGACCATGTGGAGTCAAGTTATGAGGGTTTGAAATTTCATGGCGAAGCATCGAAATTCGCCGCGTTACCACGGCAACCAGGAATGACGGGGGAAAAAGCTTTTGATAAATCTTCATCTCAATTGTCTCAAGATGATTGTGTGTGAATTTGAAGTGGATGGGATGAAATCTCTAGGACTAGTTTGTTCAAATATGATGGCAAATTCGGCATTAAAATCAATATTTTGATTCAAAATGGCCGACTTCCTGTTGGTGTTAGGGTATGTGTCCAAGAGACTTTTTCGTGCGTCTTGACATGATGAACATGTGTACCGAATTTCGTTACTGTATGTCAATCTGTGGCGAGGGGCTCGATTTTATTGATTTTGCAGGGGGCGCTAGAGAGCCATTTTGCCTCGCCCATTTATGCAAACCACAAAATATCAAATTTTTCGCCGGGTCTGGCTTGCATGCAAACTTTGGTGACTTCTAAGGCACGTTTAGGGGGGCAAAAAGGCCGTTACTTTGTCAGAAGAAAAAAAAAATGAATAATCCGGACAGATACAATAGGGCTTCGCGCTTGTCAGCGCTCGGGCCCTAATAATCATGGCAAAAACAATAGGGCTTCGCGCTGGTCAGCGCTCGGGCCCTAATTAAAACTGCAAGCAGTGATGAACGGGCCCTCGCGCCCCCATGCACCGCCTCGTACGCGCATGGCGGTGCGTGCTGCAGGCACACGGCAAACGCAGCGGGCACGTAGACGTATTGGCACCCGGGCTCGTAATGAACGTTGTGTGATGGGGCTAAGTCACATTGCATGTGTCCACTAGGTGGCGCTAGAGATCACCCACCAATGACATGTCATGTTGCAGTGTGTGATGTGGAGAACACATCCTGTAAATTTCATGTAAATCGGATAATGTTTGTCATATGAGGCTGACTTCCTGTGTCCAGTAGGTGGCGCTGTGTATTTGACGCAGTATTGATGCATAGATGTGTTCAGGGCGGGACCCTCTACATGCTTGATTAATTTGGTGTAGACGAGACAATGTCTGTAGGAGTTATAACGACTTCCTGCTTCATGGCGAAGCATCGAAATTGTTTGCACAGCCACGCCCAACAGGAAGAAGTCATAAAAAAGATTTTGATAACTTTTCATCTCCAATGTCTCAAGATGACTCTGTGTGAATTTGAAGTGGATGGGATGAAATCTGTAGGACTAGTGCGTTCAAATATGAGGCCTGGAAATTAGCAAAAATCTCACCAAAATATAGCATTTTTCCCAAGATGGCCGGCTTCCTGTTGGACTTAGGTTATGGGTCCAAATGGCGTTTTTGTGCGTCTGGAGATGATACATAAACCTACCGAATTTCATTCTTCTATGTCAATCGGGAAGGCTGAGGTTCAATTTTGAAATATTCAAGGGGGCGCTATTGAGCCATTTACTCACGCCCATCCCATTGAAGTATATAGGATGTTAAATGAACCCACTCCAGACGTGTGTGTTGAGTTTCGTTACTGTGGAGGCATCTTTTGCCTCTGAAAACTGTAATCGTATTTTCATGGCGTTGAATGCGTTGTCATGGCAACAGTATTTGATGATGGGTCACGAGTTGCAGAATGTGGCATCACCAAGGTCTTATGTCTCAGCTGAGTCAATTTCAGGTGGAAATACTTAAGATTATGGGAGTAATTAATGAACAAATGACGTAAGTGACTTCCTGTTGCCAGTAGGTGGCGCTATGACTGTCACTAAATATGAGACTGTACATGTGTTCAGACTGGGACACTGAACAAGCATATTAAATTTGGAAAAGCTGAGACCATGTGGAGTCAAGTTATGAGGGTTTGAAATTTCATGGCGAAGCATCGAAATTCGCCGCGTCACCACGGCAACCAGGAATGACGGGGGAAAAAGCTTTTGATAACTTTTCATCTCCAATGTCTCAAGATGACTCTGTGTGAATTTGAAGTGGATGGGAAGAAAACTGTAGGAGTAGTGCGTTCAAATATGATGCCACAATTTGCATTAAAATCAATATTTTGATTCAAAATGGCCGACTTCCTGTTGGTGTTAGAGTATGTGTCCAAGAGACTTTTTGGTGCGTCTTGACATGATGAACATGTGTACCAAGTTTCGTTTCTCTATGTCAATCTGTCACGAGGGGCTCGCTTTTATTGATTTTGTAGGGGGCGCTAGAGAGCCATTTTGGCACGCCCATTTGTGCAAACCATAAAATATCGAAATTTTCGCCGGGTCTGGCTTGCGTGCAAACTTTGGTGAGTTTCGGGGCACGTTCAGGGGGGCAAAAAGGCCGTCATTGGGAGAGAAGAAAAATAATAATAATAATAATAATAATAATAATCCGGACAAAAACAATAGGGCTTCGCGCTGGTCAGCGCTCGGGCCCTAATAATCATGGCAAAAACAATAGGGCTTCGCGCTGGTCAGCGCTCGGGCCCTAATAATAATCATGGCAAAAACAATAGGGCTTCGCGCTGGTCAGCGCTCGGGCCCTAATAATCATGGCAAAAACAATAGGGCTTCGCGCTGGTCAGCGCTCGGGCCCTAATAAATATATTGAGTTATTAGGTAGATCAGTAAGTGATATCACATGGTATTGATGAACTAAACAGATGAAATAATATAAAACATAACATGTTCATTATGGATGACAGATGTCCAACTTACATGATACTGTCAATCTGAAGACATTACTCCACTCTGTAGAGGAATATGAGTCCTTCAGTCCTCTACAACTGTATCCTCCACTGTCGTAATCAGTGCTGCTAATCTTGTGTTCACTGAGTGTTGGAGATGTGTTTAACTTGTCTGGTCTCCATTGATACGTCCACTTAGTGTCTCCACCTCCCTGGATCTCACATCTGATGGTGACTGTCTCTCCTCTGTATATCTCAGGCCAGTTGGGTTGCAGAGTCACAACAGCCTTATTGGGGACTGTTCACATTTAACAAAAAAACCTGATTAGATACCATTAGAAACATAAAATGAGACAAAGTGTTATAGTTTTACCACAAATTTTGCAATTACATTTTTGTAGCACAGATTTAAAAACAACACAAATGCAACTCAACAGCCACAACAACAAAACCAGTTCAGAGATGGAAGTGTGAAAAACTTATCAAGCAACAAATTTACAAAACAAAAAAAGACTAAAAGCCATAAAAATACACAAGGAAGAACAGTAAGACATGTGAAACTTATTCATGTGCCAGAATGTATGTATTTATAAAAAGACAGCCATCCATATATTTTTAAAAAATAGAAATTTTGTATTAAGTAAGAATAATGAGAATCTTTTATTCAGCATTAAGATTTAACATTTATACAATAAAAACAGATGTTGTTGAGATTTAGTGTGAAAAGCTCAGTTTATGACTTGGTAAAGTAATAAACTGAGGATCACAGTACTGTCAGTAAATGTAATGATGTGTCTGATCTCATGCTGAGAAAGGAGTCACCACTAGGGGGAGCCATTGGAGTAAAGAATCTGACCTACCGTCACTGACTCTGATCATTTTAAAATATACTCAATAAAATCATCTAAAAGCCTCCTCACTGATTTAAATTTAATTTAAAGAATAAATGTTTTATTTAAAAAATTAATGACTTAACTCACCTATTTCATCAATGGTGACTGCATCACTTTCAGGTGTGACGGCATATGTGAGGGTATCTGGTTCACTTCTCCATCCTCTGCAGGTATAAATTCCTCCCTGTGAGATACTGAATCTGTTTGATTCACCACCGTCTGCTGTCTGAAGAGGTTTTCCAGAACCTGTTGAGGTTTGTCTGAACCAGTCATGTTTCCAGCCAGCAGAGTCCTCCACATTGCAGGTCAGAGTCACACTCTGCTGTCCTCGTATGGTCTTCCTGTCAGCTGTCAGTGTAATGTTGCGTCTACGTGCTGTTAAGATTAGAAAAACAATAAACAAAGAAATTACTGTAATAAACATCAAACATGTATTTATATTTTTAGAGAACACAAAGAAAACACTGGTTTCAAACTGAGTTTAAGTCAAATTAATTTAGACTCTGTTTGCACAGGTTTATATTTATAAACAAACTCTCAATATTTCTCTCTAAATGCTGCATGTGTGTTTTCTCCAGATGTTTGTGTGTTTTCTGCTACATTTACATGTGAATATTAAGTTGCAGTGCATTAAGCTCTCTCAACCTCCCGTACCATTGTGACTAAATCTGTGTGAAACAACTTGACGTCAGCTTCTCTCTTTTGTTTAAAGACAGATGAGCTGAAGGCAGAATAATTTAATTTGAAGCATTAAAGACAAAAAACAACAACTTGAAAAACTCAGAAAAGCTAAGTGGACAACATTTGTTTACCTTCCACTTGTATTTCTCTCTCTTCTGATTCTCCTCCTCCATCAAACTTACACTTATAATCTCCTCTGTCTGACACTGATACTGGATGAATGGTCATTTCTACAGCAGTGTCTGATATTCTATGTGATTTATGGTTTGTGTCCATTTCAAGAGGCGATCCATTTCTGTAGAAAGTGGCTTTCTTCTCATTTCCAGGAGGACGATGGCTACAGCACAGAATCACTGATTCTCCCTCAAACAATGTGAATGCAGGACTTTCCAAGATCGCATCTGTACGACAAAGGTTCATTAATCATCTCAGTTACTGTAAATTGTTATTTCATATAAACAAAGGTTTTAAAGTGTGTTGTGAGAATTCAGCATCAAAATCGATTAAAAAGGAAGTTGTAGTCACACTTATTGTAATAATTAATGATATGTCTAAAATAAAAGCAGCTCTATATTCACCTGTTTTCTACATTAGTTTCACAATTATAAGCAGAATATTGCTCATACAGGCGAGTACACTTTGCTTTCACAATCATTTATCACAGTTATAAGATGATGAATGAAAACACGGCCGCTACTCGCTCCAAAAATAAAAATAATTCAGGTTAGAAGTCTATGAGAAAATGACTCTCACTTGATTTATTTTTGGTCTCAATCGCTGGTTTCAAGTTTTCTTCAACACAGCATGATGTTCATTTAGTAAATTATGGTCCTGTTTATTTTAAATGTGATGATAAAGCAGGATATACTTTAGGGCGTGGCTACGCTGTGATTGAGAAGTTGCTACCATGGTTACAATGGTGGTTAGGTAACGTAAACATGGCTTAACCCCATATTCACTGAGTACAGGCGAATCTGTAGCGTACATTTTTAAGTCAAATGCATCATTCTGGTTTACTCTGAGAGCAACATTAGGGGTTATAGTTAGAAAAAAAAAGTTGTGCTTCAGTAATTAAACTGTTAATGTCAGACTCATGAAGACCGTTAACAAAAAGATATCATGGGTATGTTGAAGTTGCTTCATAGTACAGGCCCAAACTCTCTACATGAACATTTTGAGGAAAATGTGGTTTTACACATTTGGGCAGTAATGTAGCTATTTCAGAATTAATATTGATACATGGAGTAAAATTATATCTACATGATAAAATCTAAACATAAAATGGGACGAGATTAAGAATAATACAGTGGATGACGAAATCAGAGATACATATTTAGTAAGGGTGTGTATCTCTCCAATATAAGACAATCCAACACTATCTAGATACATGAGGTACGATACGATTCAGGATCGATACTTTTTTAAATGGAACGATTTGGTTCAATCACTTCGATGTAATCTGATACAGTTCCTGGTTTCATTTTATAAATTAACATAAATCAATCCATTTAGAGAGAGTTTTGTGTTAGTTCAGATCAGGAAATGAGCTGCTGAGGTATGCTTGAGCCAACACAAGAGAATTAAGGCAAAATCTGTATGAAATCATTTTAATTTTGAAACAGAGAGGAGACTATTTATTTTAAAGCAGCTTTGCTCCTCTCTCACCGCAGACTTTTACACACAGCGCTTCAACCTGCTGCTGCGGGTCAGTTTAGTCTGTAAATACTGAAACATCACAGCAACTAGTGTCTGAAATACTTCTGATCAACACACTGAATCAGCAGCCATCTCTGAACTCTTCTGCTTTTCTTTTTCTTTCTCTGTACAACGTACAGCAGTAACATCAATAACCAGTTTTCTTCCGCCTTAAATGCAGCTGGAGGTATATTGTGGACGTTCACATCGTTATTGTATTATAGTCATTGCTGTTTTACACTCCTAACATGCTGCAGTGGTTTTATCTTGTGTTCGTTCTTCTTGTAAAATCCAAATCTCTTCCTACCTTTTGATTTCAGACTTGTGACGAGTCTCGGGAGAGTTTTATGTGAGAGCGAGAAAGCGCGCGCGCGCGCGAGAGAGAGAGAGAGAGAGAGAGAGAGAGAGAGAGAGAGAGAGAGAGAGAAAGAGAGAGCGAGCTGCAGACAGGAGCAGACGGAGCTTACAGCAGCAACCATAGACTGTATGCAGCAACACTGAAGCGGTTCATGCTATATTTAGACTGATACAGGGGTCCATATACTGATGCACTCGCATCTTTTCAAGCAAAACTAGTTTTCCGATTCAAACAGGTTATTTGTTACACCCCTAATATTTAAAAATTATTTTTAATTAAAAAAAAATACTTACCTTCTGATTGTCCGTAGCAGAGTGTGTCGATCACTAAAAAAGATGAAACTTGATCAGTCACAATCATAACAAAGGCATTTAAAACTACATATGTATATACTATCCTGTCTGCCTCCTAGTCTGCAGTCCCTCTCTCTCTTTCTCTCCCCTTCCTGTGTCCAGTTGACTCCAGCTTCACACCACAGTCTCAGATCCTGGTTCCAGCTCCTGCCCCAGTCTCCCAGCTACCTCCCTGCAATAAAACTCTTTCAAAAAACAGTCCTGCGATCTAAACTGAACCAAGTCACCAACCAACATCTGGACTAAAAAATAACCCTCTAGTTAAAAACTATAAGCGAGCTCTGTTCAAGCTCTCAGAGAAACTGATGAAACCATGATACTCTGTAATTGTGACTAATCAGGAACATGTTCTTTAATCTGTGCCATGCAAACAAAGTCAGTAATGTACTTACAGAATAATCCCAGCACACAGATCAAAGTGGACCTCATCCTCACATCCAGCACTGACACTCTGTCACTCAGCTGCTCCCAGTCAGACAATGTTTCTACTTTGCTTCAATTATAATGCAGCAGAAAGAGAGAAGTTACATTTCCTATGAATATGAGATCACAGTTTTTCTCAAACTAGTTCTAAATTTAGTCTGTCTGTGCTTCAGTTCATTTGACCGCAGCAAACTTCCTGGCCACTGCAGAGATATCTTAGCTTATGTCTTCTGCAAAAGTTTGTGAAAATGTCATTTAAATAGGTATCAACAATAAGTATTTATGCACATCCATGAACCATGCCCAGTGCTCTTGCATCAACAATTCCTGCATTGTGATGAGGTATGTGTTGTGTATATTTATAAAAGCCCTGAGTTATAAAGACTTAACTTTATTCGATTACAGAAAACAAATTCGGTATTATATCAGCCTCATTATTCAGAGACAGTATATTCACATAATCTCCATTATTTGTCATTTACAGCATAAATAGCCCAACCAAGTTCAAAGCCAATCCACATTTCAACTCAACACATCCATCTTTGGTCTGAATTTCCAATTCTTCACCCAAAATTTTGGGCTTGCCTTATAGAATGAACCTCCAACATCACCGTGTTGCTGTCTGCCTACCTAACTTCATCATGGTTAGCTTGACTGTTATTGTGGTTGGTTAATCTGAACATAGCTACATCACACATTCAAACAGAAACCAAATGTCAGGACTCATTTCTAAAAACAGCCATGTTACAAACATCTAGTGGCTAAAAAAGCTGCTTATGTTTACTATAATTTACCTGCACTATTTTCTCTGTTCATGCATTTAATTTTGTGTGTGTATGTTTTTTTTTTTATTTTTTAGAAATAATAAATGCATAATGGGAAAAACAAATCAAAAATAAAATATAATAAAAGTAAACAATTTTGCCCCATTGTGCTGCACACACTAAGCATCAAGAGTCTGAGTGGGAACAAGCCAAACCACTGCTGATCAGCGTTAGAGAAACACACCAGTGTACCACTTCCTCTTTAGACATTCAGTAATTAATGTGTCATTTTTATCCTAACACATGCGTCATGTGTTGACACCACATTCACACCAGAGCTATTTTTGAAATTCACGGAAAAGAAGAGGTGCATGTGTGATGGCCACAGTATTTAATAATTAATAATAATAAACTCTAGCTCACTGATTATATAAATATATTAAATATATAAGATCTAAATATATAAACAAATTAAACACCACTGATTATTTAATGCTTTAAAAAGTTTATTGATGCCACTAAATTCAGGAAAACTTTACAGTCTCATAACACAAAAAGTTACATGAAACATTTCAGAGCAGATTATTACATTTACCAAAGTAACTGTTGATGTCCATCATGGAGCTTTTTCATCAAACACTGAAAAACATGTATGAAAATATATAATGTAGAAAATATATATGTATATGAGTTTAAAGCTGCAGTATCACCTGGTTAATATCATTTACACATTTCAAACTAAATACCTCCTGCTGCTTTTTGAAATAGCTGTAATCAAACTTTTTAAATGAAGTAACAAAATAACTACAAATAAAATAATAATACAGTGCATAAATACTACATAAACCTCAGTAGTTTTGTGCTTTCTGATAAAAAACAAAGTATTAAATCCACATGATGTATTTATTTCATATAATCTTATTATATTAACTGTACGAAGCATTGAGCATGGCTGATATTTGGATAGCAGAGATGCACACAATGGTTATAAAATGCTGTTAACCATATTTATTTGGCCTTGTCCACACAGCTGTCTTTACACACCTGAAAGACAATCACAAAAAAGATAGATGTGTTGGGTTATTCAGAATTTAATGCTTTGGAAATCGCAATATGAGATTATTCATCTAATTATCAGTATGATTAATTATTACCATGAGCTGTTCCTGGTTTAACTTCAGAATAAACAGCTTCAGCTGCAGGAGCTGATTTTCCTTTAAATGGAGAGAAGATTAAACATTTGTCAGTAATGTTATAATTTATAATGATAATGTACTGAAGGGTTGTCAGGGTTAATGTCTCCACTGATAATAAAAGAATAACAGTATTATAATGTCCACAGGGCTCAAAGCAGTCACAAAGCAGAGTATTATGACTTTTACTGAATTTAGTAAACATACTGATACTGAATAAACACACTGATGTATAAATACTGTTCTTCAGCACTGCATACACACATAATGTAAAATAAACACACATAATGTAAAATAAACACACACTGAAACACTTACAATTGTGGATCTTCGGAGCCTTTGATTGATTCATAGAGACAAGTATCACCTGTGAGCAAAAAGTAAAAGTCAAGCCAAAGTCAAATTAATCATTTTAAAATGCACGACACCAATCAAATATCACTTCTAACAAAAATCATCAATGTTGATTTTAATGGTGAAGATAAGTGCAGACAGGGACTCTTAAATGTGTAAAGATAAACTTTACTGTCTTTGTAGACTGTAATAGAAATGTTGGAGTAAGAGTTAGAGTTAATAAATAATCACAGAATTAATCAGGATGAGTTTGAAGACTGACCATGGAGAAGAGAATTGTAGATGTGATCTTGAGTTTCATTCAGGTTGACCATGTGATGTGTGGCAGAGTCCTGATTGGTGCTCTCAGACTGGATTGGTCTAAAACATTTAGCAAATACAATGAATTTAATAAGAGACATTATATGGTATTGCAGAGGTTGATTTACAAAGAAAGAGTTCGAGGCAGAGTGTGTGTGCAGAGATTCAGCTAAAGAGCAGGATATGTGGTGTGAGAATGATCAAGGACAGTTTGGGAGCAGAGTATGATCAGAGAGAACGAGGAGATGAGCGAGCTGCGGTTGTAGAGAATAACAGGAGACACTGGTATGTGTGTTGTCTTCTGTAGCTCTGCCTATCTTTGTATATAATGTTCACTTGGGTGTGTTTAAGTCAGTCACTTTCTTCTGTGCAGAATAAACCACTCCTTTTTCCATCAGTCACAAGGCTGTGAATTGTCTCTACAAGACTCGATATAGATATAGACATATAGACAGATATATAGACAACTGAAGGTACTGCTGTTATGTTCATAATAAAAGAGAGGAGAGGTTTGTACCAACCTGACATAGTCTGGATCTGTGAAAAGGAGATTTGTTGTTACATGGTTTTGTTTTATAAATGATTTTCTCTTAAATTATTCAATAGTTGTATTTCAGACTGCTCCATGTTAAGGTTTATACTTTACCGTTTTCAGGGTCTTCAGAGCCACTGATTGATTCATAGACACAAACATCACCTGTGAGCAACAAGTTAAAATCAAACGGTCTGTTTTAGAGCCTTTACTGTATTTGTAGACTGTAATAGAAATGTTAGGGTTACACTTAAAGTAAATATAAAATGACAAGATTAATCAGGATTAGTTTGAAGACTGACCATGGAGAAGAGAATTGTAGATGTGATCTTGAGTTTCATTCAGGTTGACCATGTGATGTGTGGCAGAGTCCTGATTGGTGCTCTCAGACTGGATTGGTCTAAAACATTTAGCAAATACAATGAATTTAATAAGATACATTGAAGTTACTGCTGTTATGTTCATAATGAAAGAGAGGAGAGTTTTGTTCCAACCTGACAGAGTGAGAATCTGTGAAAAGGATATTTGTTGTTACATGGTTTTGTTTTATAAATTATTTTTCTGCTATTCCACATCATGACATCAGAATATAACTTTATATTTGAATAATTAAATAATAAAACATTTAACATCAGAAGGAAAAAGTCTCACCTTTGGATCGTCTGTAGAGATACAACAGGATCAGGAGAATAATAAATACAACTCCACAAACCAGCCCAACGATTAATGGTACATGAGATGAAGAGTTTTCAGGTCTGGACACTGCTGCAAGAAATAATGAATGATAACTATTAATACATTTAATAATTAACACTTTCCCTAAACTTAATTAACAAAGTCTTTAAGCAAGATTTGCCTGATCACTGATTTACATTTGTAATTTTAAAATATCCGTCCCCTTCAGTACATTTGTCACGGTCGGGCCACTTGTGTGTTGCTCAGTTGGTTCGGTTCATGACACGCTTGATGATACATTTGGCACAAGGCGGAGGCATTACATTATTATATGTGGGACCTGTGGTGTATGTGACACTTCAGTGTTCAATTTAGTCATGCAATTTGAAAATGTATTTAGCAAAGTGGCAATGCATTCTTCACACTGCTTTTTAGGTTAAAAAATACAATGAAGTACAATAGTGTCCCCGCTTATTGGATAGCATTTGCCACACGCTTAAGCTGCATCAAAATTCATTTGAGAACGCAACCTTACGGACATCACTTCCATGACTTCTCAGTTTAATTGAGACAAAACCCTGTGATGAGCCAAAATTGATTAATCTAAAGACACACACACACAAATAAATATTAAAATGAATTTTAAAAAAGGCAGCCTTTCATACTAAACATTGTACTAAATTAATTTCATTACGTTTGGGGGGGGGCAAACTGGTTTTAGATGTGAATTATTGCGATTAGGTGGGGTGGGATATGGGAATGTCTCCTTGTGTTATACAGGTTCATGTTTTGTCGTGCACTGTCTAAATAAAATATTCAAAATGTGTTGTGGAAGCAGGCCGTCATCAGAGGAATAAGAGCTACTAACATATACTCACCTTTTCTTTAACATTCTCCTTTTTTGCTATCAATACTAAAATGACTCTTTTTACACTACTGATAATAGATTTAAATAATACATGTTTTATTATTCCACAACAAATTATTTAACTCACCATTTTTCCAAACAGTGACTGCACTGCTGAACTCTGTGAAGATCTCTGGGTTTCCTCTTCCTGCTCTGCACTGATAGATGCCTCCTTCTGAGACCTTGTGAACTGGTTCATTTATGGACTGAAGAGCAGAATACTCTCTCGCCCAGTAGTATTTCCAGTCAGCAGAGGAGTCCACAGAGCAGCTCAGTGTCACACTGCCTCCTACTGGTATGATGGTTTTGTCTGCTGTCAGTGTGGGTTTGGGTTTATTTGCTGGAAGAAAAACACAAAACAACATCTATAACAATTGTAATGAGGGTCACACTGCCCCCTACTGGAATATCTCTGTTGTCAGCTCTCAGTTTGGCCTTTGGTTTATATGTTGTTTAGTTTAGATTCAGATATCTCTTAATTAAGGTCTTAATTGTCTTGTGTTATAGTCCAATTTAAATAAATTGATGAAAATCAGAACATTCATTCAATCACTGTGATCTGCACCAGGAGTCATTCTTTTGTATTTTCTTTAATCTGTTAATGATTAATCTATTAAATATATTTAGGTCACTGAGTGATGACTTCTATTGCATTATTCAGACACAGATAGGTGAGAATCCTTCCTGCTGTCAGTGTGGCCTTGGGATTACTTGCTGTTTGAGGGAAATGTTTTCTTTAAATGATATTGTTAAGAATAGAGAAGAGTACCAGGTAGGGCTGTTGGAACAAATTTCTGTATTTGAAAATAATTCAAACTATAAAAGAAATGAACTAAATAAATAAATTAAATTAAATTAAATATGAGAGTAAAATCATTCTTAAAACAGCTCAAAATCCAAATAGCTGCCTCCAGGCCGACATGTAACACTATTAAACAGATCAATCTTTATCAAAATGAAGACATATTCTACTCTGTTCATTTGTTTTGATGATCCGACTAAATATGAAACATGTGTTGCTCCTGCTGTTACAATCTTTCTCAGTTCCTTTAAAGTCCAATTAAGAGCTTCTGGGAATTATTTCAAAGATAAAATAAATTAAAGTAAATAAATATATTGAGTTATTAGGTATTAATTAACTAAACAGATGAAACAATATAAAACATAACATGTTCATTATGGATGACAGATGTCCAACTTACATGATACTGTCAGTCTGAAGACATTACTCCACTCTGTAGAGAAATATGAGTCCTTCAGTCCTCTACAACTGTATCCTCCTCTGTCGTAATCAGTGCTGCTAATCTTGTGTTCACTGAGTGTTGGAGATGTGTTTAAGTTGTTTGGTCTCCATAGATACGTCCACTGAGTGTCTCCACCTCCCTGGATCTCACATCTGATGGTGACTGTCTCTCCTCTGTATATCTCAGGCCAGATGGGTTGCAGAGTCACAACAGCCTTATTGGGAACTGTTCACATTTAACAAAAAAAACCTGATTAGATGCCATTAGAAACATAAAATGAGACAAAGTGTTATAGTTTTACCACCAATTTTGCAATTACATTTTTATAGCACAGATTTTAAAACAACACAAATGCAACTCAACAGCCAAAATAACAAAACCTGTTCAAAGATGGAAGTGTGAAAAACTTATCAAGCAACAAAATTGCAAAACAAAAAAAGACTAAAAGCCATAAAAATACACAAGGAAGAACAGTGAGAAGTGAAAAATACACATTACAGGCAGAAATTTTAATTGACACATAAAACTAAATCATGTGCCAAAATTGATTCACACATTAAGACAGTCATGTTTCTTATAAACATTCACTGTATGAAAAGATGATTTGTAGCAGGAGGAAAAGTTAGTAAAGTAATAAACTGAGGATCACAGTACTGTCAGTAAATGTAAAGATGTGTCTGATCTCATGCTGAGAAAGGAGTCACCACTCGGGGGAGCCATTGGAGTAAATAATCTGACCTACCGTCACTGACTCTGATCATTTTAAAATATACTCAATAAAATCATCTAAAAGCCTCCTCACTGATTTAAAGTCTAGATTGAAACAAAAGAAAACTATTTCAGCTGAAACATTGAGTTAAATGATATTCAATGTCAAGGAAAAGTCCACAAATAATACTGAATTAAACAGTCATGTGTTTTCCAGATATTTATAAGTTAAACTGAGCAGCATTAGGGAAGCAGCCTCAACTCCTTTATTGTGTCTGTATACAAACTGAAGTATTAATCAAATGTTGCATTATTACCATGATAAAGGATTTAATACATGTTCAAACTTCCTTCAGAGAGCTAAGAGGTACTGGACTACATCATCCATTCATTCAGGTTCTTGTTACCACATATGGTTTTCTTCCACACTTCAGACACTGTTTAAGAATTACATTTAAAGAATAAATGTTGTTTTATTCAAAAACTAATGACTTAACTCACCAGTCTTCTGAATAGTAACTTTGTTGCTGTCCTCTGTGTAGAAGACTGAGTCTCCTCTTCCTCCTCTGCAGTAGTAGATGCCTCCTTGATTAACACGTATGTCTCTGTTTGGGTTAACATTTCTTATGAGTTGAGGTGCAGAAGACTCAGAGGTTTGTCTGAACCAGTAGTATTTCCAGTCAGCAGAACCGTCCACAGAGCAGCTCAGTGTCACACTGCCTCCTACTGGTATGATGGTTTTGTCTGCTCTCAGTGTGGGTTTGGGTTTATTTGCTGGGAGAAAAACACAAAACAACATCTATAACAATTGTAATGAGATTTGACTATTAGTTTTTTTTACTCCATCATATTGTTACACATCAGACTTGAAACACTGACAGTTCATTTTCAGTAATTCTGTTTCCACACTAACAAACAACCTCTTGTTACTGAGCTGCTCATAGGAGGCTGCATCATAGTTGGAGGGAGAAAATATTTTATGTTATCTTAGTTAGATATGAAATGTAAAACAGGCCATTTGGGAAATGGTGACAGATAGTTTGACTTACGTGATACTGTCAGTCTGAAGGCATCACTCCACTCTGTTGAGGAATATGAGTCCTTTCTGCCCTTACACCTGTAGTCTCCACTGTGGGAAACAGAAGCTCTGATGATCTTGTATTCATTATCTTTGTGAGATATGTCCCTGTTGTTTACTCTCCATTCATATTCCCATTGAGTGTTTCCACCTCTCTGTATCTCACATCTGACAGTGATTGTCTCACCACTGTATATCAGAGACCAGTTGGGTTGCAGAGTCACAACAGCCTTGTTGGAAACTGTTCAAACCATAAATACACAGTTAGGACAAAACTAGGAATATAACATTAAGAGAGAGAGAATAAAAAGGCAACATCAAAAGCATAAAAAAAACATAAAAAATCAAGTATTATAAATAGACCTTTATAATCACATCTGTTTGTCAGATAAACAGGTTTTACTGAGGACAACAGTCCTCCAGAACACCTAAACCTAAACTCTTACAGGATTCATTTATCTCACAGAGCAGAGAGACTTGACTGTTCAACATTAGTCATTTTGGGGAACAGTTTAATAATCTCCTGTAGTTGTGTCTTTGCTGTCTAGGTTACCAAGCAGGCAGATTACTGGACAATTTAAAAATAATATTAAATACAATTTTCTATGAAGAAAGAAACAAGGTAACCTTTTATTCAGCATTAAGATTTAAAGTTTATAAGATAAAAAATAAATGTTGAAATTTGTTGTGAAAAGCTTTTATTTGCACTCCAGGACAGTCTGTTCACAGCCATGTTTCTTATAAACATTCACTGTATGAAAAGATGATTTGTAGCAGGAGGAAAAGTTGGTCAAGTAATAAACTGAGGATCACAGTACTGTCAGTAAATGTAATGATGTGTCTGATCTCATGCTGAGAAAGGAGTCACCACTCAATTCAATTCAATATTCAAGGTCAAGGAAAAGTCCACAAATAATACTGAATTAAACAGTCATGTGTTTTCCAGATATTTATAAGTTAAACTGAGCAGCATTAGGGAAGAACCCTCAACTCCTTTATTGTGTCTGTATACAAACTGAAGTATTAATCAAATGTTGCATTATTACCATGATAAAGGATTTAATACATGTTCAAACTTCCTTCAGAGAGCTAAGAGGTACTGGACTACATCATCCATTCATTCAGGTTCTTGTTACCACATATGGTTTTCTTCCACACTTCAGACACTGTTTAAGAATTACATTTAAAGAATAAATGTTGTTTTATTCAAAAACTAATGACTTAACTCACCAGTTTCCTGAATAGTAACTTTGTTGCTGTCCTCTGTGTAGAAGACTGAGTCTCCTCTTCCTCCTCTGCAGTAGTAGATGCCTCCTTGATAAACACTTATGTCTCTGTTTGGGTTAACATTTCTTATGAGTTGAGGTGCAGAAGACTCAGAGGTTTGTCTGAACCAGTCGTATTTCCAGTCAGCAGAACCGTCCACAGAGCAGGTCAGTGTCACACTGCCTCCTACTGGTATGATGGTTTTGTCTGCTGTCAGTGTGGGTTTGGGTTTATTTGCTGGGAGAAAAACACAAAACAACAACTGTAACAATTATAATGAGATTTGAATTAGATTATCTTCCTTCCATCATATTGTTACACAACCGACTTGAAACACTGACAGCTCATTTTCAGTAATTCTGTTTCCACACTAACAAACAACCTCTTGTTACTGAGCTGCTCACAGGAGGCTGCATCATAGTTGGAGGGAGAAAATATTTTATGTTATCTTAGTTAGATATGAAATGAAATGACAAACAGACCATTTGGAAAATGGATGACTGATAGTTTGACTTACGTGATACTATCAGTCTGATGGCATCACTCCACTCTGTTGAGGAATATGAGTCCTCTCTGCCCTTACACCTGTAGTCTCCACTGTGGGAGGCACTGATGATCTTGTATTCATTATCTTTGTGAGATATGTCCCCGTTGTTTACGTTCCATTCATATTCCCATCCAGTGTTTCCACCTCTCTTTATCTCACATCTGACAGTGATTGTCTCACCACTGTATATCAGAGACCAGTTGGGTTGCAGAGTCACAACAGCCTTGTTGGAAACTGTTCAAACCAAAAATACATAGTTAGGACAAAACTAGAAATATAACATTAAGAGAGAGAGAATAAAAAGGCAACATCAAAAGCATAAAAAAACATAAAAAATCAAGTATTATAAATAGACCTTTGTAATCACATCAGTTTGTCAGATAAACAGGTTTTACTGAGGACAACAGTCCTCCAGAACACCTAAACCTAAACTCTGACAGGATTCATTCATCTCACAGAGCAGAGAGACTTGACTGTTCAACATTAGTCATTTTGGGGAACAGTTTAATAATCTCCTGTAGTTGTGTCTTTGTGAGAAGAAAGATAACATTTTATTCAGCATAAAGATTTAAAGTTTATAAGATAAAAAATAAATGTTTAGATTTGTTGTGAAAAGCTTTTATTTGCACTCCAGGACAGTCTGTTCACAGTCATGTTTCTTATAAACATTCACTGTATGAAAAGATGATTTGTAGCAGGAGGAAAAGTTGGTAAAGTAATAAACTGAGGATCACAGTACTGTCAGTAAATGTAATGATGTGTCTGATCTCATGCTGAGAAAGGAGTCACCACTCGGGGGAGCCATTGGAGTAAAGACTCTGACCTACCGTCACTGACTCTGATCATTTTAAAATATACTCAATAAAATCATCTAAAAGCCTCCTCACCCATTTAAATTTAATTTAAAGAATAAATGTTGTTTTATTAAAAAAACAAATGACTTAACTCACCTATTTCATCAATGGTGACTGCATCACTTTCAGGTGTGACGGCATATGTGAGGGTATCTGGTTCACTTCTCCATCCTCTGCAGGAATAAATTCCTCCCTGTGAGATACTGAATCTGTTTGATTCACCACCGTCTGCTGTCTGAAGAGCTTTTCCAGAACCTGTTGAGTTTTGTCTGAATAACTGATATTTCCAGCCAGCAGAGTCCTCCACATTGCAGGTCAGAGTCACTCTCTGCTGTCCTCGTATGGTCTTCCTGTCAGCTGTCAGTGTAATGTTGCGTCTACGTGCTGTTAAGATTAGAAATAAACAAAGAAATTACTATAATAAACATCAAACATATTTATATTGTTACAGAACACAAAGAAAACACTGGTTTCAAACTGAGTTTAAGTCAAATTAATTTAGCCTCTCTGTTTGCACAGGTTTATGTTTATAAACGTTTCTCTCTAAATGCTGCATGTGTGTTTTCTCCAGATGTTTGTGTGTTTTCTGCTACATTTACATGTGAATATTAAGTTGCAGTGCATTAAGTTCTCTCAACCTCCCGTACCATTGTGACTAAATCTGTGTGAAACAACTTGACGTCAGCTTCTCTCTTTTGTTTAAAGACGGATGAGTTGAAGGTAGAAAAATAGAATTTGAAACATTAAAGACAAAAAACAACAACTTGAAAAACAGTTAAAAGCTCAGAAAAGCTAAGTGGACAACATTTGGTTTTTTTTCTACTTACCTTTAACTTGTATTTCTTCCCATTCAGATTCTCCTCCTCCATCAAACTTACACTTATATAAGTTTCTGTCTGACACTGATACTGAATGAATGATCATTTCTACAGCAGTGTCTGATATTCTATGTGATTTATGGTTTGTGTCCATTTCAAGAGGCGATCCATTTCTGTAGAAAGTGACTTTCTTCTCATTTCCAGGACGATGATGGCTACAGCGCAGAGTCACTGAGTCTCCCTCAAACAATGTGAATGCAGGACTTTCCAAGATCACATCTGTACGACAAAGGTTCATTAATCATCTCAGTTACTGTAAATTGTTATTTCATATAAACAAAGGTTTTAAAGTGTGTTGTGAGAATTCAGCATCAAAATCGATTAAAAAGGAAGTTGTAGTCACACTTATTGTAATAATTAATGATAAGTCTAAAATAAAAGCAGCTCTATATTCACCTGTTTTCTACATTAGTTTCACAATTATAAGCAGAATATAGCTCATTACAGGCGAGTACACTTTGCTTTCACAATCATTTATCACAGTTATAAGATGATGAATGAAAACACGGCCGCTACTCGCTCCAAAAATAAAAATAATTCAGGTTAGAAGTCTATGAGAAAATGACTCTCACTTGATTTATTTTTGGTCTCAATCGCTAGTTTCAAGTTTTCTTCAACACAGCATGATGTTCATTTAGTAAATTTGACAATGAAAACAAACTTAATATTCAATCTTAATTATTGGTACTAATTAAACTAAGGAGGTGAAAGAAATAAAACATTTAGAGAGTTTTGTGTTAGTTCAGATCAGGGAATGAGCTGCTGAGGTATGTTTGAGCCAACACAAGAGAATTAAGGCAAAATCTGAATGAAAATCATCATTTTAATTTTGAAACAGAGAGGAGAATATTTATTTTAAAGATCTTTGCTCCTCTCTCACCGCGGACTGACGCGGTGCACTTTTACACACAGCGCTTCAACCTGCTGCTGCTGCGGGTCAGTTTAGTCTGTAAATACTGAAACATCACAGCAACTAGTGTCTGACATACTTCTGATCAACACACTGAATCAGCAGCCATCTCTGAACTCTTCTGCTTTTCTTTTTCTTTCTCCGTACAACATACAGCAGTAACATCAATAGCCAGTTAATGCAGCTGGAGGTATATTGTGGATGTTTACATCGTTATTGTCGTCATTGCTGTTTTACACTCCTAACATGCTGCAGTGGTTTTATCTTGTGTTCGTTCTTCTTGTAAACCTACCTTTTGATTTCAGACTTGTGACGAGTCTCTGGAGAGTTTTATGTGAGAGCGAGAGAGAGAGCGAGCGAGCGAGCGAGAGAGAGAGAGAGAGAGCTGCAGACAGGAGCAGACGGAGCTTGCAGCAGCAACCATAGACTGTATGCAGCAACATCAAAGCGGTTCATGTTATATTTAGACCGATACAGGGGTCCATATACCGATGCACTTGCATCATTTCAATCAAAACTGGTTTTCCGATTCAAACTGATTATTTGTTACACCCCTAATATTTAAATATATTTTTAATTTAAAAAAATAGTCACCTTCATATTGTCCGTAGCAGAGTGTGTCCATCACTAAAAAAGATGAAACTTGATCAGTCACAATCATAACAAAGGCATTTAAAACTACATATTTATATACTATCCTGTCTGCCTCCTAGTCTGCAGTCCCTCTCTCTCTTTCTCTCCCCGTCCTTGTGTCTGTGGTTGATAGCAGGAGTGAAGACAAGTATCCAGGAGTCAGACCTCCAGCTGCTGGTTCAGCCTACAACTCACTGCCAGACCGTTGCCATTTTCCTAAATCTTGTTTTAATGTTACTGTAGTTTGTCTCTGCCTGACTCCAGCTTCACACCACAGTCTCAGATCCTGGTTTCAGCTCCTGCCCCAGTCTCCCAGCTACCTCCCTGCAATAAAACTCTTTCAAAACCAGTCAGAGCTTTCTGCCTCAGTGTTCCTGCCTTGGGTTCACTCACCCTAACAACTGTAGTATGAAGCAGGAAGGTAACAGATAAAAGGAAGAAACCATGAAATTCAAAACTCACATACATTATACTTTAAACATGTTACATGCATGGTGCAGTACAGTATTTATGCAGAAATAATTGCTTCAAAAAACAGTCCTCCAATCTAAACTGAGCCAAGTCACCAACCAACATCTGGACTAAAAAATAAGCCTGTAGTTAAAAACTATAAGCGAGCTCTGTTCAAGCTCTCAGAGAAACTGATGAAACCAGTGATACTCTGTAATTGTGACTAATCAGGAACATGTTCTTTAATCTGTGCCATGCAAACAAAGTCAGTAATGTACTTACAGAATAATCCCAGCACACAGATCAAAGTGGACCTCATCCTCACATCCAACACTGACACTCTGTCACTCAGCTGCTCCCAGTCTGACAATGTTTCTACTTTGCTTCAATTATAATGCAGCAGAAAGAGAGAAGTTACATTTCATGTGAATATGAGATCAGAGTTTTTCTCAAACTAGTTCTAAGTTTAGTCTGCTTGTGTTTCCTTCCCTTATATGTGAAGCTCAGACCACATCAGTTGGTTTGACCGCCGCAAACTTTGACACCTTCACACTATGGCCACTGCAGAGATATCTTAGCTTATGAAAAGGTTTGTGAAAATATTGCATTTAAAAAGTTATATTCACAATAAGCATTTATTTCTCATCCATGAACCATAAAATCATCAAACTTAATCATATAATTTCATGTGCATGCTTAACATTTAATCATGTGTTCATTTGTGCATGTTTTACAGCACACGCCCAGTGCTCTGCAACAACAGTTCCTGCATTGTGGTGAGATATGTGTTGTGTGTAGAAGCCCTGGCTAACAAATGTGTTGCCTCCAAAGAACAAAAGCAATTGTAGTGATATGATAGATTTAAACAAAAGAAAGCAAATAAAAAGACTCATCTTAACCCATCAAAATGTCAAACATCCATTTTTCAATTACAAATTAAAATAAATTTCTGTTATATATCAACATCATTATTCAGAAACAGTATAATCATATCATTTGGCTTACATGACACTTACTGTACAGCACGAATAACCTAATAAGTTTAAACTCAATCAACATTTGAACTCAACACATCATCGATGGTCTGAATTTCAGATTCTTTCCCAAAAATTTGGAGTTGTACAAATAAACCTCCAACATCAGTGTTGCTGTCTGCCTACCTAACTTTGTAATGATAAATTAACAAATGCATAAAGGGGAAAACTAAAAAATCAAATATATTAAAAAGTTGTTAGGGTTAGGGTTAGGGTTAGTTAGTTAGTTGTTTTTATCCTAACACACACTTCATGTGTTATCACCAGAGCTAATCTTTTAATACACAGAAAAGAAGAGGTGTATGATACTATGACATGAGGAAGTGGACAGTCATTTCTCAGTATGACCCTTCATTTAACAGAAAGCCAGAGGGGAAGTTCACACTATGTTTTGCATCTTGACCGCTCCCTATCACCTCAGTCTGTTATCGGCTGTCAATCAGCTGTGAAACACGTCATCTGGCTGACAGCATACATTTGGTTTTAAATAAAGATTATACAGTATTTCCTCATTTTAATCGGTTCGTTGAGTCTCCCCAGCACACATGAAATAACAAATCCCCACGTTGAACGATGAATGAGGCAGCAATAAATAAAAAAGGTCAACATCGAATAATGAATAATGATATTGCAACATCCAGTGGCAAAAGCTAGATCAATGTCTACATTGTTCTACCTCTCTATTCATTATTTAACGGGAATAATTACAATGGATGGGCGCTTTCTACATTCATGTTCATGTCTTTGGCTTCTTCACATCTTGTTCAGCCTGTTGATGATTCTGTGACTTCAGACTTTAACACATTGTACACTGTGTCAGTCTGTCTGGTGTGCTCGGCCTCATCCAGGGTAACAGACTCTGAAGCCTCTCACATCTTCTTGTGTCCTTTTATATCTTTTCTGTTGTCACTTGTCACAGGGTCGTTTTCAGCAAAGGTGGCAAAGATGGCGCAGACGACGAGACTTCAGTGCAGTGTTTTTTATTCACACCAAGTCCCCTAGATGGCAGTGATGAGGGGTGGAAAAATATTTACAGTGGCAAAAAAAAAGAAAAGGAAAATACAAAAATAAGGCAACAAAAAAAATATTTACACTGAGATCTCCAAAACTGGCAAATCAGCTAGTCTCCTTCAATACAGCTCAACACTTCAACCGCCAACAAGCCCGCAACCCGCAAACAGCTCACTCCTATATACCCCCTAGCCCCGCCCCTGGGCATACCAATTAACAAATTATCCCATCTCTATGTACCGTCCACCACATTAATACACAGAGCACAGATCTATGACAAAATCCTATATATAAAAGTGGCACTAATTTCTCTCCATACAGATGATGCCAAAACCATACAAAAAAATAACAGGGCATAAATATCTGTCCATTCACCATTAATGGTTCAATCCGTAATCACATGATCTTCTGAAGCGCGCCAATCACTACTATTAATGAGGTGACCTGGAAGTACCTCGGTTTGGCCCGGTTCTGCAGTAATTAGAGGCAGCAGCAGCAGGTGGTAAGTGTGTTTTGTGTGTGTATGTGTGTAGCGTCGGCGCCGAGTGCGCACCCTCGTACGCCAGCAACGGGGGAAAAAGTAGTTGGGCTGTGGGGGAAAAGTTTATGGATGTCCAGGACCATGTAAAACCGTAAACAGTTTAACCAGCGCGTCGTGGGAGGGCTGCGCTCCGTGCGCTCCCGACGCACAGAGAAGGAGAGATGCACGCTGGTCGTGAGATGACGGAGCGCTTAATGCCGCCGCCCCGTCACATCACTCTTGCACTGACCCCAAGTGTTCCCTCGGGCTGATGGTTGGGGTTCTGCTCTGGCTGTCACATGTGGCGTCTACATTTTCAGATGTGGTATCAGCTTGACTTGAAGAGGCAGGGACCCTGGGTCTAGGTTCAGACTCTTGTGGTTGTCTCCACCAGCTGGCTTTGCATCAACAGTGTGTTAGATGACTGTGTCTGGAAATAATCATTAGATAAGTTTTAATCTTTTAAATAACTTTTCTCATGCTCTGACAAGACACCTCAAGGCATTACAGTAAAACTCAATTTCACATCCTTGTCCTTTGGCAGGGGGCTTCTTGGGCTCCAGCCCCAAATGTTTTTAAAAGCACTTTTTAGCTTTTTAAAATAAACTTTGTGCCATTTCCCCTTCAGCCTTTCTGACTGCACCGGCAAATCATTGAAGCAAAAGTTCTGTTATCGCCATCTGTAGGTCTGTCCTGACATTGTCATGGAGGGTTGATGTGTGTTCTGTGTTTCACTCTGTTGTGTCACCTAACTAACTTATTAACGAGCCATGAGGGAAAATGTGTGAGAGACTGAAGAGGAGAGGACAGAGGAAGCAGGACAAGAGGAGGAGGAGAGATGATGAGTGAAGTGAGAAAGAAGTGAAAATAAGACGTTAACAGAAGGAGAGAGAAAAATGTGTGATGAGGAGAGGAGTGGAGAATTAGTGAGAAGAGGACAGAAGTGAACATGGAAGTCTGGATTTGAGGAGAAAGGAAGAGAGAAAAAGGGAGGAGTGAAAGAGGAAGTCAGGAAACACATAGAGGAGAGAATAAGAAACGAGACGTGAAAACTTGTGTAGAAAGCAGCTAAAGAGGAAGAGGCATAAAAGATAAAAAAGTGTTTGAGAAGAAGGGAGTGAAGAAAAGAGGAGAGAAGTAGAGCAGAGTTTCCAGGAGTATATGTAAGAGAATACGTTCTGCATTTAAACTTAACTAGGTTATAAAGGCTGCTTAGGTTTACTCTGATTTACCTGCACTATATTCTGTGTTTATGCATTTAATTTCCCGTTTTGTTTTTTTTGTTTTTTTTAGAAATGATGAATGCATAAAGGGGAAAACAAAACTGTTGCACATTTTGCCTCATTGTGCTAAACACACTAAGCACCAAGAGTCTGAGTGGAGACAAGCCAAACCACTGCTGATCAGCATGAGAGAATAAACGGGTTTAGCACTTCCTCTTTAGACATACAGTAAATAATATAAGTTGTTTTTATCCTAACACATACTTCATGTGTTATCGTCAGAGCTAATCTTTTAATTCACGGAAAAGAAGAGATGCATGATACTATGACATGAGGAAGTGGACAGTCATTTCTCAGTCTGACCCTTCGTTTAACAGAAAGTTCACATCTTGAACACTCCCTATCACCTCAGTCTTTTATCTGCTGTCAATCAGGTGTGAAGCATGTCATCTGGCTAAAAACAACATTTCTGATAATATGACAAGATGCCTACTAGCATCAAAGTAAAGTAAAGCTCAATTTCACAACCTTGTCCCTTGAAACACCCATCGAAACACTGATAGGAGGCTTCTTGAAACTCCAGCCCCAAATGTTTTTTAAAAGCCCCAAACCTTTTCAGTTTTTAAAACAACTTAAACTTTGTGTGATTTCCCCTCAGTCTCTCCATTGTCATAAAGGGTTGATGTGTGTGTTGTTGTTCACTCTGTCGGTCGTGTCACTTAACTAACTTATGGACGAGCCTCAAGGGAAAATGAGTGAGAGCGAAGAGGAGAGGACAGAGGGGAGGAAGCAGGGCAAGAGGAGGAGACATGATGAGCGGAGTGAGAAAGAAGTGAAAAGCAGAAGTTAACAGAGGAAGAGAGAAAAATGTGTGATGAGGAGCCAGTCTGAGGAGAGGAGGACAGAAGTGGAAATGGAAGTCTGGATATGAGGAGAGAAGAAAGGGAGGAGTGAATTGATGAAGAACAATGTGATAGGATGTAGGCTGCACAAGATGAATTTTTTTTCCTGGATAAAGGGCCGTCCACAGCAAGAACGATAACTATAATGATGACTGTTAGTTTAAGTTCACACCACACCTATAAAGACAACAACAGTGACAAACAAAATAATTGGGATCAATTTCAGAACATATTAATGAACAATAGAAACACTGACAGCAAATCAAAATATGTCCCCTAAACCTTCCAGCGTGAGAAAATCTCCATCTAGCCTGACATTAAACTTCAAAACCTGCATTTGTCTTTAATTCTGAAAACTGACTTATGACTTTAATTATTTTAATGCACAGACCGATCTCACCACAGACCGATGCACTGTAAATTGGGGCAGAGGGGATTTCCTCACATAGGTTTGTCCCTCTTTATTATACAAAGATGCAGGATGACAGAAAGCTGTGTGAGAATGTGGCTGGGCGAAAGGTAGCAGAAAAAATGTAGGATGGACTTTCATTGATTTGGGCATTCTCTCAATAAGCAAAGAGGAATGGGTTTGATGATGAAGCACAGAAAGCTGGAGGAGTCAGTGTGGGAAATCTAACATTAAAGATCTCACTATTCATCTTGAACACTCCCTATCACCTCAGTCTGTCAACCAGCTGTGAAATACGTCATCTGGCTGACAGCATACATTTGGTTTTAACAAAAAACTATTTCCTCATTTTAATCGGTTCATCTCTGCTGCAGGACTCTTGCTCTGCAGACATGGGTGGAGCCTTTGATGGCAGGTTTGACAGTTCAGGCACACAGCACACATCAAATAACAAATCACCACATCAAACAAAAACAATGAATATGGAGGCAATAAATGATGAAGGCTCACACCCAATAATGAAATAGCACCATCTAGAGTCCAGTCTGCCTCTACTGCCAGGTTTTCATTGGTTCCTCTTTCAATCACCACTAGATTTTTTTTCTCAGGAAGTAGTTCCCTCTCATTTTCTATTTACATAAAACAAATTCTATGCCGAGACGCAAACACTTAAGTTATTTTAATAATGTAGCCATGTACGTGCTACTCTAGTTCCCCTATAAGGCTTTAATGCTTATAACATTGTACCATTTCTTTTTAAGGTACACTACAGTAGTAGTAGGACATTGGTGTCCAAAATGCTACACATTATTAAATTGTTTGCTGATCAAAGCCTGCATCATAGACTAGACATGTATTATGCTACTACTATTTCAATCTAAATAACAACAGGTTATTTACTTATTCACTTAAGAAGGGATGAGAATATGAAGTGAACAGCACAGAAAGAACAGATTTCATGTGTATGTTGTGCAATCATGTTGTTGGACATGATGTTTGTGATTATGATTGTGGGGTTATGGGGTGTTAAGCAGGTAATTAAGGTTATTAATCTGCCCCTTCGTCTTTATGATGCATTCACTTTGACCTCAACCCCATATCCATAAAATATGAATTGTTGCTAGCACTCCTCTTGCTGGTTTTATATGATTAAAATATACTTTAACACATTCTAATCTCTCATCCAGGGATGTTGATTTCTTACGTGATAATGACATATAAATTCATGTGTGTCTGTTGTCAATAGACACTTCACAATTAATATTATGAAAGGTTTATATCTTGTAAAGTCATTTTCCCTGGGGGCACTTGGCTGCACGACAGCATCATACAGTTGCAGCCATGGTGATCATTTAAGCTATGTGTGCTATGGAAAGAAATAAGTCAGGTTTTGTAGTTTCATTTTTTTAATTTTGCATTTGAGTTAATCCAGTTCACCAGCTTTTACAATGTATGCCTGAAACATTTTGTCGTATTATCACTGTGTAAAGCTGTTAGAAAATAATTAGCTATCAACACATTTAGCAGACAATGGGTAATAAGTGGAGGTCACAAAAATGAAGCAATCTACTTAAAGACGATAAAAAGACGTAGTAGAACTGAAGGGAACTGCAAATGATAATACTTCTTCATAATGAATCCTTCCTTTCACATTACACATAATCATTTAAACCATTGCTCATATAAAAATATTTCAACTCAAGGTACGTTGTTATCACATTTACTCCTGCTACAAACATGTGTAACTCAAAGTTTTGATTTAGTAGCTTTAATTGCTTTATTAAAAATCTTAAACAAAGTTAGAGACATTGGTGAAAGAGGGCGGCTCAAGGCAAGTTATGGAACAAACTGAGGAAGGTTAGTGGCTCCCCATCAGTCTTCATCACTTTGTCTACGCAGAAGTCTGGAGGGTTGAGCTGACTAGGGTCCACAATCCCGATGATGTTGTCAAATAAGCTAATAGGCAGAAAAGCAGTGACATAACAATGACTTGGTCAGATGCAAATAATTCAGTCAATTTCTGGTTTCTTGGAACTTTTTTGTAGTGCAAGGTTTAACATGTAGCCTAATGAAAATTTTGAAAAACTTACTTTATCACCACCCATCCATATTCATCAGTTTGATATGAATTAGTGACGGGAATGCATCCAAATTCAGTGACGGTGCTCATGTACTTTCCTGTAGAGTCAAAGGTGAAAGTAAAGTGTTCATAAAGTGTAATGGAGACAGTTAAGACAGTCTAAACCATTCCAGTGTCTCACCTTTTTTGTCAGGCATATCTCCTGTCCAGGTGTTGACCAGCAGTCCTTGTCCAGGTGCAGATGAGCTGCCCACAACAGCCTGGCCCAGCAGAGACGCGTCTTTTGGGATTTCCATGGGATGGAATTTGTCCTTCAAAGCACTTTTGATGCATGTGCGGTTAGTGTCGAAAATTTGATACATGGCACCCTGATGGATGGAAATAAAGGGTTGAGGATGACAATTGCTCATTTTGATTCATTTAATATATTCTTATTTATTTGCATGTGACTTTTACACTCAAATATAATAATAATAATAATAATAATAAACCACAGTGTGTTGTGTGTACAGGTCAAATCCAAATTTAATCCATGCACACTGTTTCTCAGCACATAAACTTGCTAAGTAAGTGCTGTACTCTAAAATCAATATTTGGGATGCCAATGTCATTGCTTACCTCTCTAAAGAGCAGAAGAAAATCTTGGGTGAATGGCTTAGACTGGTAAGTTCCCTGTTGCTTGACCCGCATTCGTTGTCCCAGTGCATCATACTCGTACGTGCTATACATCCACAGCTTCTCATTCTGTGTGGCCTGGACAAATACCATGTAAGTGAGCTCATATCTCCCCTTTACAGGTATTGTAATTGGACTCAGTCATTCTGCTTTCATGCAAATACTCACCACAGTGAAGGCTCCAGTCAGAAGAGCAGGACTTGCTGTGTCATAGAAGAAGACATGTAAAAATATTACACAAAAATACACATTTGGCAAAGTATTAGCTTTAAATAGCAAACCTGATCCCTTTGCAAGTCAGCAATTGATAATTATGTCAACAATAATCAAATGAACAATGTATATAATTATTCTTGAATGAATGAAATGAGGAAAATAGGAATCAACCTCCAAATGATTTTCCTCATTTGTTCTTTTATTTACCGCATGGTTGAGGCTTCTGAGCCAGGCAGGCGGCCAGTAAGCACATGAAAGCCACTAAGAGTCTCATCTTGCAGTGTTGCGATTCTCAGCTCCAAACAGTCTGTTGTGTCAGAGGTAAATCACTTCTTGATATACACTGCTATGAGGCTCCAGGAGAAAGTCCTGCCTCCAGGTTATCTCATCGGCCTTGTGAAAAAAATGACCTCATACAGGCTATCAGGCTCACATCAAGATAACACAGCATAAAAGCAAAATGACACCACCTGATCCACTTTATCGGCATTATATATCAGGTTAATGTTTAATGGAGGAACTGGATTTACAGCAGATCATGTGTATATTTGCAATGGAATATTATATCCATTAATGTTTTACTCCCAACAATAAAACATGATGCAGAATTAACACATTGTGCTAGAAATGCAAGACTTTCCATGTTCAGAAAAGTTGTTTTATCAGACTGAGTGGCTGGGAGACCTGTGCACAGTGGGCCAGGGGTAAAGAATGCTGTTTGTTTTCATAAAAGATTGAGGATAATAAAACCAGGACTGGACTACTGCAGAGTGAAGCGGAGGGTCATGTGTCAAGGTGTGGTACTGCTGTCACCTGACTGGAATACCTGTTACCCAAATCTTCTTGGATTGTGTTTTCCTCAGCATTATACTTTAACCTACATTAACGATAACAGTCTTTTGTTTTTGGCGGCAGAGTGAGGGAGGTTCATGCCTGCTATTAATGATATCACTGTCATATGATGTGAAGGTGTGCTACTACTGTCACCTGACTGCAACACCTGCATGTTACACAAATCTTCTTGGTTTGATATGTCTTATGTTTTATTTATCAACAGCGTTATGCTTTACATTTACCATTAGAGTTTGTTTAATGATTCAATATATTACATTTCAACCCTGTGCAAAATTAAACTTAGTGCACTTTTAAGTTTCCTATATTGCAACTGACTTATACAGTAAAATCTGACGTTATACATACCAGGCAGTTTTAAAAATAAGGACATCATGCGTTTTCATTAAATCTAGTGTATGATCATTTTTATCATCTATAATAAGTAAAACACAGATTACATTAATCTGGACATGTTTTCTAAATGCAATTTTCTAAAGTCAAGTCAATTTTATTTGTTGTCTTATATCACAATTTTAATCATGTTACTTTGCAACCTGTTAACATATACACACATTTTCTATGATGTTGGCATGTGAACAAGGTAACTTTTCTGTCAGTTACTGAAGTAATGATTAAACAGCAATGAAAAAACAAATCTACACAATGCTGTTGATGGAAACACATTATTTGTTACTGTGTCAGGTGATTCCTGCACTACCCATCCAGTTAGACAACACTCCTGTTGTGTAGAAAAAATGTCAAAGTTGTGAAAAACAAAACATTATAAATATTTTACATTGCAGTGAAAGTAATTACTAAACAAAAATACAATTTAGTTTGTGTGACTGATCACATGTCTATAACCTCTCTACTCATAACCACAGATATGATCATTTAAATAGCACCTAAGTTTAAATATTTAGCACCACACATTATAATTAATTTATTGTATACATCCCACACTCTTTTGTAAACTCCAGTACTGAGCAGAAAAGATAATACAGTTAAGAAAACTTGACTGCTTTA
Source organism: Scomber colias (assembly GCA_021039105.1). Lineage (NCBI taxonomy): Eukaryota > Metazoa > Chordata > Actinopteri > Scombriformes > Scombridae > Scomber > Scomber colias. The sequence continues at coordinate 1,348,194 of JAJDFG010000069.1, forward strand.
AAATGTAAAAAAACACAAGCGGACCCCTATGACTATTAAAACAAAGAAAAACAGAACAAAATGACACTGCTATTTATACATTAGCCCTTGATGAGATGTTTCTAAGATTAGGTAACTGGGGGGAAAAACAATAGTTCTAATTTAAATCAGTGAGTTAAAATATTATAATGAAATACAGATACAGTACATTAATTCTAACAAAAAAGAAAGCAAAAAGGAAAAGTGCCTTTAAGCCTAAATACGTGTCACACACTTGTATCAAAGGCTCTTACTAAGATTTGGGAAGATAAACACACACATATCAAGACGCTCAACACAGCAACTCTTTCTCAGGGTAAAAAACCCCCACAAATATCTATATTTATAAGTTAAACTGAGCAGCATTAGGGAAGAACCCTCAACTCCTTTATTGTGTCTGTATACAACCTGAAGTATTAATCAAATGTTGCATTATTACCATGATAAAGGATTTAATACATGTTCAAACTTCCTTCAGAGAGCTAAGAGGTACTGGACTACATCATCCATTCATTCAGGTTCTTGTTACCACATATGGTTTTCTTCCACACTTCAGACACTGTTTAAGAATTACATTTAAAGAATAAATGTTGTATTATTCAAAAACTAATGACTTAACTCACCAGTTTCCTGAATAGTAACTTTGTTGTCGTTCTCTCCATTTAGTCCTGTGCAGTGGTAGATGCCTCCTTGATTAACACTTGTGACAACATACGGGGCCTCCCTGTGAAGTCTGCAGGGGCTCGTCAGGTGTCACGTTCAAGTGCACAGAAGAAACGACAGCGAGGCAGAAAATATCTCCGCCCATGGATGAGTTAGTAGGCTACGTTCAACATTATATCCGTTTTTTGACATTCAGTGTACAGTACAAGTACACTTGCCTTCTTTATGCAGACATGAAAACGGGTCATGGGTGAAAAAGGTGAGAAGGATACGACCCCTCTAGGGAGTTTAGGGCTTGAAAGCATCAATCTGATGCATTTTGAGAGGAAATTCAAGCAGAACTACAACCCGACCCGGATAAGCAGCAGAAGACGGACGGACGGAGGACAGTACAGTTTGATGAAAGTGCAAAGATTAAAAGAAACATGTTCAATGTAAATTTCTGCTTGAAAACCACATCTTTATCCCATTTATATGGAAATGGTTAAATACACACACAAATACACACACACACACACACACACACACACACACACACACACACACACACACACACACACACACACACACACACACACACAAACACACACACACACACACACACACACACAAACGAAAGTTACAGCTGTAACTACGGTTCTATGAATCCTGGATGACCGCCAGAGGCGGTGCTTAAAGCACTGGATATCTCCGTCTTGCGCATGCACGGGTCGAGTACATATACCAACAAAGTCACCTGTGACCCTCACGTGACCCGAAGGAATAAATTCCGGTGTCACCTGAGGATCTGTTCCACTCGAATCTTCTCGCGAACCCACGAAAAGTCCGAGTGACTGAACGCTCTGGCGGTCATCCAGGATTCATAGAACCGTAGTTACAGCTGTAACTTTCGTTCTATTTCATCCTTCCTGACCGCCAGAGGCGGTGCTTAAAGCACTGGATGACCAGTACCAACAGAGTCACGAGGAATGCAGAAACACTCACCTCAGGAACTCGCGGTGGAGACTCCGGGAGCAAGGACAGCCCCTAGAGGAGAGGGGGCAGCCACATTAATCCGGTAGAACCGAGCAAACGTGCTGGGGGAGGACCAGGAGGCCGCAGCACAAATATCAGCCAGGGGCACCCCTCGCAGGGCCGCCCATGAAGCTGCCAATCCCCTAGTGGAGTGGCCACGCACCCCTGAAGGTGGAGGGCGCCCACAGGCCTGGTAGGCCAGAGTAATGGTGTCCACGATCCAGTGGGACAGCCGCTGCTTGGACAGGGCCCTGCCCCTCCTCGGACCACCATGGCAGAGGAAGAGCTGCTCCGTCCGCCTAATACTGGCGGTGGCTGCGATGTAGGCCCGTAGGGCCCGCACCGGGCACAAGAGGGGTGAACCACCCTCGAAGCGGGCCAGATGGAGCGGCTGGTTCACATAAGTGGCCAGCACCTTAGGGAGGAATGCGACATTCGGCCACAACGTGACCCCAGAACCATCCGGGGCCCACCTCAGGCACAACTCAGAAACTGAAAGGGCCTGAAGTTCCCCCACACGCCGTGCCGAGACTACAGCGAGGAGGAAGGCCACCTTCAGAGACACCCACTTGAGGTCCACCTGGGCCAGGGGCTCAAAGGGAGGATGACACAAGGCCTCCAGCACCAGGGGCAAGTCCCATGCCGGGGCCCTCCTGACCCTAGGCGGGCGCAGTCTCAGCGCCCCCCTCAGGAACCTAGTCACCAGCCGGTGGGACCCCACAGTGACCCCCTCCAGCAGAGCACGCCGACTCGATATAGCGGCCACAAACACCCTGAGAGTGGACGGAGAGCGTCCACTGTCAAAGAGATGCTGCAGGAAGTTCAAGATGACAGCGACGGAGCAGTGCAGCGGGTCCATGTGCCTCTCGGCGCACCACCGTGAGAACATCCGCCACCGACAGCTGTACTGCACCCTTGTAGACGGTGCCCTGGCATGGAGGATAGTGGCCCGAACAGAGTCACTGCAGTCCATCAGGCCGGGGTCGGGCCCTGCAATGGCCAAACCCACAGGTTGAGACGGGTCGGGTCCGGGTGCCAAATCTGACCCCCCAGCTGCGACAGGAGGTCCCTCCTGTCGGGGAGGCGCCATGGCGAGCTGCAGCAGAGCCTGCGCAGTAGTGGAAACCAGGTCCTCCCCGGCCAGTAGGGGGCCACCAGCAGAAGCCTGTGGCCCTGCCGAAGGACCCTCAGCAGCGTCGGCCAAAGCAGAGGCAGAGGGGGAAAGGCATATAACAGGACCATCGGCCAATCGTGGGCCAGGGCGTCCTGCCCAAGGGGGCTGGACACCTCCATCCACGAAAACCACAGTGGGCAGTGGGTCGACTCTTCGGAGGCAAAGAGGTCCACCTCCGCCCGACCGAAGCGCCTCCAAATCTCGTCTACCACCTCCCGGTGAAGCCGCCATTCGCCCGGCGGGGGCCTGCGCCGGGAGAGAAAGTCCGCCAGGGGGTTGAGAACCCCAGGCAGGTGCATCGCCCTCAGCCCAGCCAGACAGGGAGCTGCCCATGTCAGGAGCCTCGTAGCCTCCTGCAGCAGACGGGCCGACCTGGTGCCCCCTTGATGGTTCACCTGGGCCACAGCAGCCATGTTGTCCGAGCGCACCAGAACATGCCTCCCCCTCAGGGAGGACCCAAAATGTTCCAGTGCCAGGCGAATGGCCCGCAACTCCAACACATTGATGTGGAGTGCGCCATCCTGAGGAGACCAGCGCCCCTGCGCAGTCCTCCTCTGCCAGACTGCCCCCCAGCCTGTGGGGCAGGCATCCACTGTCACAACCTCCCTGCGGGACGGGATGGAGCCCATAGGTACCCCTTGGGATAGAAAGGCCCGCAGCCCCCAGGGAGCCAGCGCCAACACACAGCGCCGCGACACCCTGACCGCCCTGTGCCTGTGACGCCCTGAATCCAGGTGCAGGGCGTTCACCCACCTCTGCAGGGGGCGCAGCCGCAGCAAGCCCAGCGGGACCACTGATGAGGCCGCCGTCAACCGGCCCACCAGGCGTAACACCTGGACGTAGGGGACCACCCTGCCTCTCCTGAAAGGACCCAGGGAGCCCAGGATGTCGTCCACACGACGGGAAGACAGACGGGCCGTCATTGTGGTAGAGTCCAGAGACATACCCAGGTATGTGACCCGCTGCGCCGGCTCCAGGCGGCTCTTCTGGAGGTTCACCCGTAGCCCCAAGCGGGCCACATGGTCCAGCAGGCGTGCGGTGTCCTGCACCGCCTGCTCTCGGGACGGAGCGCACACCAGCCAGTCGTCCAGGTAAGGCAGGACCTTCAACCCCTCGCCCTGGACTGGTGCGAGGGCCGCCGCCACACACCGGGTGAACACCCTCGGGGAGAGGGCCAGCCCGAAGGGAAGCACCCTGAATTGATAATGCCGCTGCCGGAAGGCAAACCGCAGAAACGGCCTGTGGTGGGACGCAATGGGCACGTGGAAGTAGGCATCCTTGAGGTCCACCAGAGTGAACCACTCCCCTGGAGCCAGCACCCTCAACACCTCCACTGTTGTCAACATTTTGAAGGGGAGGACCTTCAAAAACTTGTTGAGACCCCTCAGGTCGAGAATAGGACGAAACCCCCCGTCCTTCTTCGGCACCAGAAAATAGGGGGAATAAAACCCCCCCGGCTGCCGCAAGGGGTCCACCACCTCGATAGCGCCCTTGGCCAGGAGGGTGGACAACTCCTGGCTCAGGGCCAAGGCCCTGGCCGGGTCCCGCATCACAGTCAGCCGAACCCGGCCGATGGCCAAGGGCCGGCGTCGGAACTGCAAGGTGTACCCCTGAGCGAGGGTGGAAAGCACCCAGGGGTCCGGGGTACACGCAGCCCAGTAGCGGAGCTGCCGCCGGGAGAAGCAGCCGACGACCGGCCGCGGAGAGTCAAGTCCTGGGGGCACGGTCCCCCGCCCTCGGAGGGCGGGGCCCGCGTCCTGAGCCTCTGGGTCGCCGCGGGGGCGGTCCGACTGGAGCTCGAAAGTCACGGAGCGGCTGCTGTGCAGCCTGACGGGGACCGCTGGGACCAGCCGACGACCGAGCACGGCGTCGGGGTCCGGGTGCAGAGGTCCCCGGCCTGCCGGAGGCTGGCGAAGGCCGTCGCAGTCCCGCCAGCTGCTGACGGGTCTGTCCCGCTTGCGCCGTGCGCTCCAATGCCTCCAGGGCGGCCGGGCCAAACAACTCCCCCGGTTCAACCGGTACTGAGCGGAGGACCCTCCGGCATGTATCCGTCAGCGGCGACTGCGCCAACCATACCTGGCGACGGGCCTGGACCAGAGTCGACATCAGCCGACCCAGTTCCCTGGTCATCAAGGCGAATGCATGCAAAGATGCATCACTAAAATCAGAAACAGACGCATCCGGCGTGGCCTGCTGAAGGGACGCCGAGAGGGCCAACATGAGGTGGGAAAGGGAATTCCCAATGCGGCCCATCCGTGCACCGGCATCATACGCCTTGGCCAGCAAGTCATCAGTGACCCGACACTGAGGACGCGGGCACCTGGCGTCTCGGCGAAGCGTCTCGTCCGGAGCCACTATCAGGGAGGCGATGGCCGGCTCCACTGACGGCATACGCCCCAGGCCATACCTAGCGGCGTCCTGCATGGCCGCCAAGGCCCGGGCGTCCGAGGTGGAATGAGAAAAGGCCTTGGAGTCCCTCCAGCAGGCATGCAGCTCCGCGATGTAGTCTGCCGAAGGGGGAACCACAAAGGTTGCCGGAGCCCGCTGCCGCCTGAAGAAGGCACTGGCCGGAGCAGAGCCCTCCTGAGGCACGTCAAGCTGCAGGCGTGCCAGGGCCCCTCTGACGATGGCTCCCACAGAGGCCTCCGCCGACCCCCGTGAAGAGCCCCCCGTGGAGTCCCGTGAGAGTGACCCCGAGGCTTGGGAGGGCGCAGCCCCCACCGAGTCCTCGAACAGGGTTGCCGACGCTGCGAGGGAAATGGCATCCTCCTCAGCGGGCCGTTCCCCTAGGGCCCCCTGCCCTGGAGCTCCTGGTTGAAGGGCCAGTAGAAGCTCCTTCATCTGGCCCAGTTCCGCCGAGAGCATGTCCACCTGCGCTGCGAGCCCGCCCTTGGCTCTCTTTGCCGGTGGGGCCCCTCGGGGACCACCTGCCGCGTGCCGAGGTCTGCCCGACCGGGTCGCTGGAAGCGGAGCCGGGTCGAGGGAAACACTCGCCCCTCCAGCCCGCTGCTCCACATCCCTCAGCCGGGCCACACGGACCGGCCAGGGCATGCACCTGCAGTTCATGCACGGGTCCTCCGAGAGACCATCCTGCAGGTGAGCAACGCCCAGGCAGGGGGGACAGAGGTCATGGCCATCCTCCAACTCCAGGGGTGCCATACACTCAGTGCAGGAGTGCGACATGACAGCGGCGCTCCTGGGGTAACTCACACCGGGAGAAAAGGCGAGACCCAGCCCTCCCGGGAATCCCCACCAAAGCCGCCGGTAGCGTGAGCGAGAGCGCTGCTGCTACCACCGGCTAACAGGAGCGAACCGGCGTAAGCGAAAACACTGCAACCGGTCACAACAAAAAACGACAGATAATACTGCGATTGCCACAGGAACTAGCAGGTACCGGGTATGAGCGTGAACACTGCCCCCGGGACCGGCAGAGGGAAAACAACAAAAGGTGACAGCAAAGCTGTGTGAGCAAACGCTACAGTAGCCGTTACCGGCAACAAAAAACAACAGCAGTAGCTGCGTCCAATAAACTTGCTCAAAACAGAAAAGAGAAAACAACGTACCTCGCAGCAACAGCCGCGGCAACACGAAGCCGAAGGTTGGCGTGAGCGGGAGCACTGCTACCAACCAAGCGGCCCGCTTCCCCTTACAAAATACCTCACAATCCCACGTTGGTCTGGATGGACAGTCCGTCACAGCCTCTGGAGGGCGAACGAAATGTCCGCGGCACCGATCCCCGGGATCACGAAGCTGCCAGTGACGACCAAACCACACACTACAAACCAACGAGCAGATACGACCATGCGTGCAGCGAGAAGATGAGAGGAACAGATCCTCAGGTGACACCGGAATTTATTCCTTCGGGTCACGTGAGGGTCACAGGTGACTTTGTTGGTATATGTACTCGACCCGTGCATGCGCAAGACGGAGATATCCAGTGCTTTAAGCACCGCCTCTGGCGGTCAGGAAGGATGAAATAGAACCAATACAACAGACAACTAGTTTACTAGTGTGGATGTAGTAGTTGTTGGAAACTCCTGTACTTGCACAGGATTCACACTGACTGATAAGTTCAACACCAGACTCTCAGCACATGCAGTGAATGTGTGTGTGTGTATTATCAAAACAGTCTACACTCAGATATGCAGAAACACTTCAAAGAATAGCAAACAACCTGTGTTTAGAATCTCCACAATATCAAACATCCCAACAACAAATGTTTTCAGAGTCATAAAAAAACACAATGCACATTAACAACACACACACACACACACACACACACACACACACATTGGAGTAGTTCCCTTATGCAATGACCTTTCTCCTAGCAAACTCCTCCACAACATCTCTAAAGTCAAAAGGACTTCAGGCTGATTTTTGATTCTCCCCAAATGAGAAAATGAGCTCTCCCCCTCACAGTTTGTCACCGGCAACGTGAGGAACATCCTCAAAGCCACATAAACATTAGGGAAGACTAACTGCAGGCCAAACTTCAATCTGGTTTTCAGCATGTTTGAGGGTGACTTGTCTGTTTCAGCCAACATGAAGGATCGGAACTGCAGACACGTAAAACACGCTGTTCCGCCTACGGGACGGACCGGAAGTTGGGAGGTAGCCACAAGTTCTTCTGAATGTTTTAAACACCAACCCTTAAACATATATATTCATGCCGTACATTGTTAGAAAGCTTAGATTGTCCTGATTCATTCAAGACCACTCACGACTTATATGGTTGCTCACAGCCGTAATAGTATTAGCGGTTAGCTCGGCTAGCCACTTAGCTAAAGTAAAAACAGCTATAATGCTACATACCTTCAAAGTCTTCCCTTTATCCACAACGATCATCTTATGACTCAGGACTTTCTGTACAGCTCGCCAAGTATCCATTCTTGTGAAATATGAAATCCGTTTCCATAAAACCGGAATACTTTCCTCAATATGTCCATGTATTTAGTCCAACACGTAACGTAATAACACAAATAACAAACCATATACGGTCCGTTTACGTCATTTCCTGACTCCTGCGTGCATCTGTGGGACACGTGACTGTTTCATGCGACACCACACACACCAGCCAATCAGTGCTTAGGATGAGGCAGCACATGTCTCCAAAGCCAATGAGGACATGTGACAGATGGCGCGCCATCTGTAGCCAGGCCGACAGCACAGACCCAGTCCATCCCGACCCTGTCCAGCATACCAACAAGTGAGTTGAAAATGTCATACGCACAAGACTCTACAGTATTTCATCATCTTAAACTGTTCATCGAGAGTCTCCTCTTCACGTCTCGTACTCTTTAGACATGACTGAAGCTTTGGTGGCGGGTTTGATTGACAGTTCAGGCACATAGCTCACATCAAATAACCATTCACCACATCAAACAAAAACAATGAATGTCAACTGAATCTTTTTACAGTCTATGATGTGGAGGCAATAAATGAAGGCTCACATCCAATAATGAAATAGCACCATCTAGTGGCGAAAACTAGACATAGACCTTCAAATAAAAAAGGATGGAGTTTAATTTGTGTGGAGGTTCTTTCTTCATATTTAATAACTGTTCTGCCTCTGTATTCACTATTTGATGGGTGACTCTTCATTGTTTGACCTTTCTATTCATAACAGTTGGCATTAATTGCAATGTGTATTTGTTATTTGATGTTCAGCTTTTCATTATTAGATATGGATCAGTAGTGCACCACTCTCCTCTCTGCTTCCTCAACTCTGTCTGCTCTCTGATCAGATCATATTAGGTCATATTCACATGTGATATTGGATGGCAACATTTCTTAAGATCAGGAGAAAAAAGATAAATGTTTTGTTTCCCCAGATGTTCCTAGAGCGTCAAATTTAATAAGTAAAAATAATAAACTCAAGCTCGCTCAGTTATATAAATATATTAAATATATTAAATATATATTATATACATATAAAAAGAAATGAAAAACAGCACTAATTATTTAATGCTTTAAAAAGTTTATTGATGCCACTAAATTCAGGACAACTTTACAGTCTCATAACACAAAAAGTTACATGAAACATTTCAGAGCAGATTATTACATTTACCAAAGTAACTATTGACGTCCATCATGGAGCTTTTTCATCAAATGCTGAAAAACATGTATGAAAATATATAATGTAGAAAATATATATGTATATCAGTTTAAAGCTGCAGTATCACCTGGTTAATATCATTTACACATTTCAAACTGATACCTCCTGCTGCTTTTTGAAATAGCTGCAATCAAACTTTAAAATGAAGTAACAAAATAACTACACATAAAATAATAATACAGTGCATAAAAACTACATAAACCTCAGTAGTCTTGTACTTTCTGCTAAAAAAAACAAAGTATTAAATCCACATGATGTATTTATTTCATATAATCTTATTATATTAACTGTACGAAGCATTGAGCATGGCTGATATTTGGATAGCAGAGATGCACACAATGGTTATAAAATGCTGTTAACTATATTTATTTGGCCTTGTCCACACAGCTGTCTTTACACACCTGAAAGACAATCACAAAAAAGATAGATGTGTTGGGTTATTCAGAATTTAATGCTTTGGAAATCGCAATATGAGATTATTCATCTAATTATCAGTATGATGAATTATTACCATGAGCTGTTCCTGGTTTAACTTCAGAATAAACAGCTTCATCAGTTGCTGCAGGAGCTGATTTTCCTTTAAATGGAAAGAAAATTAAACATTTGTCAGTAATGTTACAATTTATAATGATAATGTACTGAAGGGTTGTCAGGGTTAATGTCTCCACTGATAATAAAAGAATAACAGTATTATAATGTCCACAGTGTCCAAAGCAGTCACAAAGCAGAGTATTATGACTTTTACTGAATTTAGTAAACATACTGACACTGAATAAACACACTGATGTATAAATACTGTTCTTCAGCACTGCATACACACATAATGTAAAATAAACACACACTGAAACACTTACAATTTTGGGTCTTCAGAGCCTTTGATTGATTCATAGAGACAAGTATCACCTGTGAGCAAAAAGTAAAAGTCAAGCCAAAGTCAAATTAATTATTTTAAAATGCACGACACCAATCAAATATCACTTCTAACAAAAATCATCAATGTTGATTTTAATGGTGACGATAAGTGCAGACAGGGACTCTTAAATGTTTAAAGATAAACTTTACTGTCTTTGTAGACTGTAATAGAAATGTTGGAGTAAGAGTTAGAGTTAATAAATAATCACAGAATTAATCAGGATGAGTTTGAAGACTGACCGTGGAGAAGAGAATTGTAGATGTGATCTTGAGTTTCATTCAGGTTGACCATGTGATGTGTGGCAGAGTCCTGATTGGTGCTCTCAGACTGGATTGGTCTAAAACATTTAGCAAATACAATGAATTTAATAAGATACATTGAAGGTACTGCTGTTATGTTCATAATAAAAGAGAGGAGAGGTTTGTACCAACCTGACATAGTCTGGATCTGTGAAAAGGAGATTTGTTGTTACATGGTTTTGTTTGGTAAATGATTTTCTCTTAAATTATACAATAGTTGTATTTCAGACTGCTCCATGTTAAGGTTTATACGTTACCGTTTTCAGGGTCTTCAGAGCCTCTGATTGATTCATAGACACAAACATCACCTGTGAGCAACAAGTTAAAATCAAACGGTCTGTTTTAGAGCCTTTACTGTATTTGTAGACTGTAATAGATATGTTAGGGTAACAGTTAAAGTAAATATAATATAACTCAAATGATAAGGATTAATTTGAAGACTGACCATGGAGAAGAGAGTTGTAGATGTGATCTTGAGTTTCATTCAGGTTGACCATGTGAAGTGTGGCAGAGTCCTGTTTGGTGCTCTCAGACTGGATTGGTCTAAAACATTTAGCAAATACAATGAATTTAATAAGATACATTGAAGTTACTGCTGTTATGTTCATAATGAGAGAGAGGAGAGGTTTGTACCAACCTGACAGAGTGAGAATCTGTGAAAAGGATATTTGTTGTTACATGGTTTTGTTTTATAAATTATTTTTCTGCTATTCCACATCATGACATCAGAATACAACTTTGTATTTGAATAATTAAAACATAAAACATTTAATATCAGAAGGAAAATGTCTCACCTTTGGATCGTCTGTAGAGATACAACAGGATCAGGAGAATAATAAATACTACTCCACAAACCAGCCCAACAATTAATGGTATAAGAGATGAAGAGTTTTCAGGCCTGGACACTGCTGCAAGAGATAATAAATGATATGTTGAGATAAATATTTAATGGTCCTGATGTACAGTATAAACCAAGTTAATCCAATATGTTAAATCTTCTGAAACTAAACCTGTACATTTGAATTTCTGTTTGACCATTTCATCCAAAGACATCAACACAGTTTACAGAAAACTAAATGTATGAATTGTTTTAATCCTACTCACCCTGAACTGACATCCAACCCTGAGCTGATTCTTCTCCTGAGTGTTTACACTTGTAGAAACCTTCGTCTGACTTTGACACTGCAGAGATCTTCAGCTCTCTTCTGGTATCACTTTGGATAAGTTTGTCATTTTGATAGAAAAACACGTTGGAAAGTAATTCTCCTGTCGTCAGTTTGCAGCCAAGAGTAACAGACTGTCCCTCAGTCACAGGATGCACAGGGCTCACCAGGATAATATCTGCATCTGTAAAACAGTCAAAGAATAAGAAGTTTCAGTCAGAGACCAGCTGGTGGCCTTTAGAACAAGCTGACATAAAACTATAAGAAGAGATCACACATATACCTTTATTATTCTACAACTAATATATCATGATTTTAATTTTATCATCAAAGCTTAAGAAAGGTTTTGTGGACCAAACATCTTGGATCTATAAAATATTGATGGCTACTGTCACAAAAACACCTCTGACTAAACCAGCACTTTAATTCTATCATCAAAAAGAAAGAAAGAAAGAAAGAAAGAAGGAAAGGTCTTGTTGTTCACCAAAAAAGCTGTGTTTCCATTTGATTTAATAAATATAAAATATATAAAGAATCTGTCATTTGGGCCACAGCTGAGCTTCGGTGTACTTTCCTAATGAATTGGATGATATTTCTTTACCATAATCTCAAGGTTTAGATTCGTTGTTAAAGAAGACAATAACAAAGGAAGTGTAGAGTTAACAGGTACACATGAAAGAAACAGTGGATGTCTACTGTCACAAAAACGCATTTTAATTTTATCATCAAGAATAAAGAAAGAAAGAAAGAAAGAAAGAAAGAAAGAAAGAAAGAAAGAAAGAAAGAAGGAAAGGTCTTGTTGTTCACCAAAAAAGCTGTGGACCAAATATACTGAATCTATAAAATATTAATTTCCATTTGATTTAATAAATATAAAGAATCTGTCATTTGGGCCACAGGAGAGTTTTTGGTATAATTTTGTAAAGTTTTATCCTTTTGCATTACTTTGTTTAATATAACATTTAACATTCATAATCTTAAGAAATAATAATTCAATGAGCTTTTTAGTTCTTTGTTGAAAGAAACTAGATCATATAATTTTTATATCAAAAGGTTAGGTATATAACTTGTTTGTCTACACAGGAAGTGTAGTTAGTGACACCATATTGAAAATAATTTAAATACAAGATGAAAATAAAATATATGTAATGAAAACATACTCCGTTTAGTGATGTTGACGGCATTGCTGAACTCTCCTGATCCAGACTCACACCAGTACACTGCATCACTCTGCTGATAACTGTCAATGTTGCATGTGGATCCAGTCATGGACCTCCAGTTATAACAGTCTGACCTGTAGCGATCCTCAGGAAAGCTCCTCACTCTCCACTTAGTAAAGTTTCCTCCACAGCTCAGTGAGACAGAGTCAGAGGTGAAGTGCTGCACTCTGTCAGGACTCACTTTGAGAGTCACTGCTGAATGAACATCTGAAAACATGGAATGAAAAACCAAGAACAGAGATATTATATTTAAAAAGATCACAATACATATATTTATCTTATTTGTACTTTTAATTCTATTTATTGTTGAGAATAAAAACATCTGAATCATATAATCGGTGCATCAGGTGCTGTGTTTAGGTGAAACTGAGTGTTAAGAACATACAGAGCATATGGACTGACAGTGGAGACGTGAAGTGTGCTACAGAGAGGTTTCAGCTGTTTTATGGAGTTTTGATTATTTTCTATCTTGAAAACTTGCTGCCAAGATAACTACTGAAACTGTTCACTGTGTAGCTGTAAATATTGACCTGCCACCTTTCAAACATACAGGAGTGTGTTTTTCATACTAAATGATGCTTCATTGTTTCTATTTAAAGTACTAGTCAAAGTTTTCTCAGGTTTCTAGTTTCTGTACTTTGTCCATTTACCTGATTTGTTGCCTGTTGATTTTTTCGTTTCTAGATTTTTGCTAAATAAAGTTGCTGTGTAAGTAAAATATTGATTGCAAAGAGGAGAGTTTGGTTTCAATAACAAGTAAAATACTAATATCTCATTGTTTTGGTGCTTTGAAGCTTTCAGATAAACTGAAGATGTAAAGAAGGAAATCCAGCTCAGTCCAGTTTCTAAAATAATTCAACATCAACATTGTGTTTGGTGAAAAACTGAAACCTTGACTTGATGGAGAAAGGTCAAAGGTTCACCACAATCAATACCCAGATAATGACATCACAACTGCTTCTTGACAGAAAGAGACTAAAACAAACAAACTCACCTCCAGACCAAACAAACCCAGGTTTGCTGTATTGAGTGTAATACACTGGGTCTCCTCTTCCAGCTCTACACATATATCCTGCTGTGTGTGTCGGTCCATGAATGATGTAGGAATCCTGTTCAGTCCCATTGATGCTACCAGGTAGCAGCTCATAGATGTAGGAGTTGTCTGATAGTTTGGGAACAGTCTTATACCAGTAAAACCTCCATCCTGCAGATGGATGTTCAACCTCACAGCTCAGAGTTACTGAGTCTCCAGGACTCAGCCATAATGGAGACACAGTGAGGACAGCTTCTGGTTTATCTGTTGGAAAGTGATTTTCTCAGAATGAAAATGTGACTTTATTCTCTAAATGGTGGAAAGAATGAAAACATGTTATGATAAAACTTTAGTGTCTAGACTAAATATCATTTTGTCTATCATAGAATTATATTCTATATTAGTATATTTTAGATCTAAATCTGTAATATAAACCTAATGGTGTAGTATGTACAATTTACTGGCATCCAGTGGTGCGGTTGAACACTTAAAAATCCCTCCCCTCCCCCTCCCCTTCAAAAGATGCAACATATGATCGCTATGAACTCACAAAAAACACAACACAAAAGTGGCTACTGTAGAAACATGGAGAGATCCCTGTGTAGCTATCAAGGGCTCATTCTAAGATGATGGAAACAGGATTCTTAGTTTCATTGGATTATACACTGATTAAAACATACTTATGAAAATGATATTCCATATACATTGTACCCTAAACAATATACTGTCTAAATACGTAATAAAAAATTATTTTATTGATTATTTTAGTCTAAAGACAGTAAATAAATCTTATCTAATACAAGTATCATTCATCATATTTAGCACCTAAATGTGTAACAGTCTTGATATGATAATAATCTAAATATTTACTAAAAAATGTATTTTATTGAATATTTAACATTTTCAGTGTAAAATTAAAATATGATCAGACTTACTATCAGATACTGTCAATGTGATGTCAGCACTCCACTCTGTTGAATTATGCTTTGCATTTTTCATTTTTCTGCCTCTACACCTGTAGTTTCCACTGTGGTATGAAGAAGCTTTGTTAATCCTGAATTCATTGTTATTTGGATATGTGCCATGGGGACTCTTCCATTCATACTCCCACTCTGTGTCTCCATCATGGATCTCACATCTCCGCATGAACGTCTCTCCTCTGTATATCTCAGTCCAGTTGGGTTGCAGATTCATGACAGCCTTATTTGGGACTGTTCATGGTTAAGAATTACCAATGAGGATACAAGAATGACAAAAGGTAGAATAAACAAAGTCAGAATGGTTTTTATCCTAAATCTCAATCAGTAATCATGACAGTGTGTGTAACAAATCTCATTGTCAAACTCACCATATTTGTTGATCCTGATATCATCACTGTACTCTGTGAGGTAAACTGGGTCTCCTCTCCCTCCTCTGCACCAGTAGGTTCCTCCCTGTGAGACCCTGATTTTTTTATTTGATTGTAAAACAGCATCTTGTGTGGTCAGGGGTTCAGAGGTTTTCTCTCCTCTGTACCAGTAGTATTTCCAACCAGATGATGATGAGTCCACAGAGCAGGTCAGGGTCACACTGCCCCCTACTGGAATATCTCTGTTGTCAGCTCTCAGTTTGGCCTTTGGTTTATTCACTGTTCAGTTTAGAACAAAGACATTAAAAAGGTCATTATTGTCCTGTGATATAATCCAATTTAAATAACTTGATGAAAATGAGAACATTCATTTAATGAACCGTGAGTCATTATTTTACATTTTCTTTGATCTGTTAATAATTAATCAATTAAGTATACAGTACTTCAAATGCTACAGGTCACTTAATTAAGAGTAAAATACAAGCTGCCTCCAGGCCGACATGTAACACTATTAAACTAACAGATCAACCTTTAACAAAATGAAGACATATTCTACTCTGTTCATTTGCTTTGTTGATCTGACTAAATATGAAACACGTGTTGCTCCTACTGTCACAATCGTTCTCAGGTCCTTTAAGGTCCAATGAAAAGCTTTCTAGGAATTATTTCTGAGATTTAAAAAATTTAAATTAAATACATATATTGAGTTATTAGGTAGCTCAACAAGTGATATCACATGGTATTAATAAACTAAACAGATGAAAACAATATAAAACATAACATGTTCATTATGGATGACACATGTCCAACTTACATGATACTGTCAGTGTGAAGACATTACTCCACTCTGTTAAGGAATATGAGTCCTTCAGTCCTCTACAACTGTATCCTCCTCTGTAGTAATCACTGCTGCTAATCTTGTGTTCACTGAGTGTTGGAGATGTGTTTAACTTGTCTGGTCTCCATTGATACGTCCACTTAGTGTCTCCACCTCCCTGGATCTCACATCTGATGGTGACTGTCTCTCCACTGTATATCTCAGGCCAGTTGGGTTGAAGAGTCACAACAGCCTTATTGGGGACCACACACACACACACACACACACACACACACACACACACACACACACACACACACACACACACACACACACACACACACACACACACACACACACACACACACACACACACACACACACACACACACACAAAATTTGATTTTTGTAATAACAAAAGCAGTTTGAAGACATGTCAAGCAACTTATTTGCCAAAAAAAATCTTCAGAAAAAAAACATCAGAAAAACAGTGAAAAGTGACAAATACACATCAGAGGCAAACATTTTAATTAAAAAAGAGCAAAATAGCCATTTTTTATTACCAGAAGAAAAAATGCAATAAATAAGAGACAGTTTTTCATGCTAAACATATTAAATATAGAAGTGGGATTAAAGGACAATTATATAAAAACTTTAAAAGTCTAATTTAAAGTCTGGACTGAAACAGGACAGCAGCTCCTCAGCAGAAATCCACAAATACTTTAACAGGACAAATCTCTCCTTGTTTTATCCAAGGTTAATATCTTATTGTGCACTGTCCCTGTCTAAATAAAGTTAAAAAAAAACAAATTACAAATGGGGCTGAATGGTGTTCAAAGTCCAACACAAATTCTCAAATACTTTAAAAGGACAAATGTGTTGTGGAAGCTTCCACTCTTGTTTCACATCTTTACACAACCTGAACAGGCCGTCATCAGAGGATCAAGAGCTACTAACATATACTCACTTTTTCATTAACAGTCTCCTTAATCATCCTCTCAATATCAAAATTACTCTTTTTACACTACTGATAATAGATTTAAATAATACATGTTTTATTATTCCACAACAAATTATTAAACTCACCAGTTTTCCAAACAGTGACTGCTCTGCTGAACTCTGTGAAGATCTCTGGGTTTCCTCTTCTTGCTCTGCAGTAATAGATGCCTCCTTCTGAGACCTTGTTAACTGGTTTAACATTTGTTATGGACTGAAGAGCAGAAGAACCTGAGTCAAGTCTAGACCAGTAGTATTTCCAGTCAGCAGAGGAGTCCACAGAGCAGCTCAGTGTCACACTGCCTCCTACTGGTATGATGGATCTGTCTGCTGCCAGTGTCGGCTTGGCTTTAAACACTGTTCAGTTCAGAGAACAAACACAACAAAAACTTAAATAGTATCAAATGAGATGAAATTTCACAAACTTTGAATAATAAAAAAATACTCCTCTTGGGCATCAAATTTGTGCATTTTTGTTTGATTACTTTGTTTTATTAACACCAGAATAGTTGTGATGATCATGTGGTAACACTGGTGCTAAAGCTCTGTTGTTAAGTTCAATACATGATTTACTGTCATTTATTATTCACCTGTTGGCAGACAGCTGATATTTTATATTTTATGTTGTTTTCTGCACATTTCCATGTGAATCATTATAAATCAAAAGTACACTGTATGTTGTCTCTTCTTAAGTTATTCTGTCCTCAAACTAAAACAGAATTTGAGTCTCTTGCTGCTCAGGAAGCTACGTTATTATAGGAAGGAGAAAATATTTACTGTTACCTTATCGAGATAGATTGAAACATAGAAAAACATGAATATGATACGAACATATTTGACTTACATGATTGTCTCAGTGTGACGGCTTTACTCCACTCTGTCGAGGAATATAAATCTCTTCTACCCTTACACATGAAGTTTATATTACTGGATGAAGAAGCACTGATTCTGAATTCTTTGTCTTTCTGAAGTGAGACCACATTGTTTTCTCTCCATTCATATTCCCATCCAGTGTTTCCACCTCCATCTATCTCACATCTGACAGTGATTGTCTCACCACTGTATATCAGAGACCAGTTGGGTTGCAGAGTCACAACAGCCTTGTTGGAAACTGTTCAAAACAAAAATACACAATTAGGACACAACTAGAAATATAACATTAAGAGTGAAAAAATCCAAGGTAACATCAACAGCATAAAAAAGATAAAAATCAAGTAGTATAAACAGACCTACAGTATGTAATCACATCTGTTTGTCAGATAAACAGGTTTTATTGAGGACAACAATCCTCCAGAACATCTAAACCTAAACTCTTAAACTTTCTATGAATAAGAATGAGAACCTTTTATTCAGCATTAAGATTTAATTAATACAATAAAACAGATGTTGTTGAGATTTGTTGTGAAAAGATTTTATTTGCACTCCAGTCTGTTCACAGTCATGTTTCTTATAAACATTCACTGTATGAAAAGATGATTTGTAGCAGGAGGAAAAGTTAGTAAAGTAATAAACTGAGGATCAGAGTACTGTCAGTAAATGTAATGATGTGTCTGATCTCATGCTGAGAAAGGAGTCACCACTCGGGGGAGCCATTGGAGTAAAGAATCTGACCTACCGTCACTGACTCTGATCATTTTAAAATATACTCAATAAAATCATCTAAAAGCCTCCTCACTGATTTAAAATCTAGATTGAAACAAAGGAAAACTATTTCAGCTGAAACATTTGAGTTAAATGATATTCAATGTCAAGGAAACGTCCACAAATAATACTGAATTAAACAGTCATGTGTTTTCCAGATATTTATAAGTTAAACTGAGCAGCATTAGGGAAGAACCCTCAACTCCTTTATTGTGTCTGTATACAAACTGAAGTATTAATCAAATGTTGCATTATTACCATGATAAAGGATTTAATACATGTTCAAACTTCCTTCAGAGAGCTAAGAGGTACTGGACTACATCATCCATTCATTCAGGTTCTTGTTACCACATATGGTTTTCTTCCACACTTCAGACAGTGTTTAAGAATTACATTTAAAGAATAAATGTTGTTTTATTAAAAACTAATGACTTAACTCACCTGTTTCCTGAATAGTAACTTTGTTGCTCTTTTCTCCTTTTACTACTCTGCAGTAGTAGATGCCTCCTTGATTAACACTTGTGACTCTGTGGTTAACAGTTCTCATGAACTGAGGTACAGAATACTGAGGGGTTTGTCTATACAACATATATGCCGCCGAGTCAGCAGAACCGTCCACAGAGCAGGTCAGTGTCACTCTGCCTCCTACTGGTATGATAGTTTTGTCTGCTGTCAGTGTGGGTTTGGGTTTATTTGCTGGGAGAAAAACACAAAATAACAACTAAAACAATTGTTATGAGATTTGAATTAGATTTTTTTTTTTTTACAGCACTGACAGCTCATTTTAATTAATTTCCACAACAACAAACCTAAATCTAACCAACCAAAGTAACAAGTACCTACTAGCCAATCAGAGGCAGAGTAAGGAGAGTCTTGCCAAGAAAAGAAGTGGGATCCATAATAACGCTTCATGTCAACTTGTGGCCTCTCTACATGAACATACATTTTGAGACAAAAGCTGTAACTTTTGGGCAGTAATTTAAACCTAAAAAATTTAAACCTAAAAACGGGATGAGATTAAGAATAATACAGTGGATGACAAATAAGAGATAAATATATATATGTAACAAAAACAAATCACCTTCAGATTGTCCGTAGCAGAGTGTATTCATCACTAAAAAAAAAAGAAACTTGATCAGACAAAATCATAACAAAAGCATTTAAAACTACATATTTATATACTATCCTGTCTGCCTCCTAGTCTGCAGTCCCTCTCTCTCTTTCTCTCCCCTTCCTTGTGTCTGTGCTTGATAGCAGGAGTGAAGACAAGTATCCAGGAGTCAGACCTCCAGCTGCCATCAATCATGATGAGTTCCTGCATATATACCTGGTTCAGCCTACAACTCATTGATCATAGACTCTGTTAATACAGTCAGTCACGGCTCTAGCTCCTCTAAAATCTGACATTGTTTTGTGTCACAGTCTGCTCTGCTCCTCCCCTGCTCTGCTGCTCAGCCACACCCCTTATCAGTCTAACAGCCTTCACCTGCTGCTCTCACCTGCTCACCATCTCCAATCAAGCCAGTATATGAGCAGCCTCACTCCACTCACTCTTTGCCAGATTGTCTTTGCTTCCATGCCTGACTCTCCAGTACTTACTCCCGGATTGCTTACCTGTTATCGACCCGACTTGCCACCGACCACCGCCTCTCGTCTCAGTCCCGGTAAACCCACCAGCCTTCTGTCCCTGACCTCGAGTATTGCCTGTCTGTTTTCTGCTCCTCGTCTGCCTGTGGCTGGTTGGCACTTGGCCGGTTTCTACTGCCATCCTCTGACCTGCTGTGCTTATTCTGCTGAATAAAGACTGTTTCATACAAGTTCCTGGTTTTATTGTGCTGCTATTGGGTTCACTCCATACCCGTTACAGTTTTGCTTGAAATTGGTGTTTCCCTGAATCTTGTTTTAATGTCTCTGCCTGACTCCAGCTTCAGACCACAGTCTCAGATCCTGGTTTCAGCTCCTGCCCCAGTCTCCCAGCAGTGAGAGCTTTCTGCCTCAGTGTTCCTGCCTTGGGTTCACTCATCCTAACAACTGTAGTACGAAGCAGGAAGGTAACAGATAAAAGGAAAAACACTTTAAAATGAAATATTTAAAATAAAATAAGAAACCATGAAATTCAACACATACATACATAATACCTTAAACATGTTACATGCATGGTGCAGTACAGTATTTATGTAAAAATAATTGCTTCAAAAAACAGTCCTCCAATCTAAACTGAGCCAAGTCACCAACCAACATCTGGACTAAAAAATAAGCCTGTAGTTAAAACTATAAGCGAGCTCTGTTCAAGCTCTCAGAGAAACTGATGAAACCAGTGATACTCTGTCATTGTGACTAATCAGGAACATGTTCTTTAATCTGTGCCATGCAAACAAAGTCAGTAATGTACTTACAGAATAATCCCAGCACACAGATCAAAGTGGACCTCATCCTCACATCCAGCACTGACACTCTGTCACTCAGCTGCTCCCAGTCTGACAATGTTTCTACTTTGCTTCAATTATAATGCAGCAGAAAGAGAGAAGTTACATTTCATGTGTATATGAGATCAGAGTTTTTCTCAAACTAGTTGTGAGTTTAGTCCGCCTATGTTTCCTTCCCTTTTCTGCAAAGCTCGGACCACTTCAGTTGGTTTGACCGCAGCAAACTTTGACACCTTTACACCCTATGGCCACTGCAGAGATATCTTAGCTTATCTCTTGTGCAAAGGTTTGTGCCTGGAAAATGTTATGTTAAAATGTTATATTAAAAAAAGATAAAAGCAATAAGTATTTATGCACATCCATGAACCATAAAACCATCAAATTTACCATCACCATCATATGTTTTGCTGCCTGTCTAACTTTGTCAACACCAATGATGTGTTGCAATAAATTCACACATTCACACTAGAGCTAATGTGTCAATAAGCAGAAAAGATGAGGTGTCTGATACTGTGCATGGTGTACAATCATATTTTTAGGCAGTAGAAATTAAAACAAGTGAAAATATTATGGGAGGTACGAGAAGCTGAGTCAAATGACTCTTTGAATATAACTATGTGGACAGTCAATATGTCAGTTCCAAATTAGTCCTAACAGAAAGCCAGAGGGTTCAGTGTGGGAAAATATGAAATTAAAGTTCACACTATGTTTTTCATCTTCACCACTCCCTATCACCTCAGTCTGTTATCTGCTGTAATCAGTTGTGAAACACGTCTTCTTGCTGACAACATAAATGTGGTTTTAACTAAAGACTCTACAGTATTTCCTCATTTTAATCAGTTTGTTGAGTCTCCTCTGCAGGACTTGTGCTCTGCAGTCATGTCATAATGAAATAATGACAAAACTGAGTGCCCAGGTGGTCAAGTGGTTAGGGTGCATGCCATATACACAGTGGACCCCGGTTGAAGTCCCGGCCAGAGGACCCTTTCTGCATGTCACACCCCCCTCCTCTCTCCCATGATTTCCTGTCTCTCTACTGCCAATAAAGGTGTCTATACCAGAACCTTTTCTTTAATATCTTTGGATATTAAAGAAAAGTGGCTGCCAACAGTACAGTTAAAAATTCTTATTATACGGGGCGGCTGTGGCTCAGGAGGTAGAGCGGTGACTGGTATAGTTTCCTCCTGATGAGCAGGTTGGCACCCTGCGTGGTAGCTCCGGCCATCAGTGTATTGTTGAGGAAGCTGTCAGTTTGTCCTTGCGTATTCTTTTAACAATCAGTTTTATTTTAACACCAGTAGAATATGCAATGTTACAGAGCTCTGGGTCTGACTTATAGTATCCCTGACAAGCAACAGAGTGTTCATCAGTTCACGAAGTCTGACTAACTGTCTCTTCCTGACCCAGTGTTTTACAGCGTACAGGCAGCGTCCTCTTCTGATTGGCTCAAGACGTGTCATTCCTTCTCCTCGTGATATCTGACTCCATCCGTTGTTGTGATGCCTTAGAGCCCAACCTGAAACACAACTGTTAAGAGACAAACATCCTACTTTCACATACTTACTGAGAACACATTAAAGGTAATCTTTTCACGCTCCGTATTTTTCCACTTCAAGCTACATTGTGTTCTTTGGTACAGTGGTGTAACTCTGGCTAAGACAATGCAAGCATTCACTTCTTATCACTTATAAAAACCCTTAGTAATTAGTGCAACATAGTTCCCTTTAATCATCACAGTCATTTCCTGTATACTCAGCAGATTACACAATGCAAAAGTTCAAGACTACATGAAAATAATATAACAACTTCAATATATTGACACTCTTACTGCTCAAACGCAGGCAGGTGTGTGTGTGTGTGTGTGCACACTGTGTTGTGTGCTAACACAGGGTATGTGTGAAGTGTAAAGTGCTGTAGTGTAGTGCTTAGAGTTAGTGCATGTTGCTACGGCCTTATGCTCTGTGTGCTACTCTCTGCTTACATCTACTCACACTTGATACTGACTAGTAAGATGTACTTAATACTGCAACAGTAAAAGTTATTTAATTAGTGTTAGTGCAATTATCAAAACCAGAATATGATCAGGGTGACTTTTGAACACTGGAAATAAATCATGTACTCATCCAGGCAGCAGTCCAGTGGCACTCAAAATTTCCCTGAAATGTTCTAGTTTACATATAATATTTGTAATAAAAACAATACAACAACAATTTCAGTATGAATGGGTGAATGAGACATGTGTAACATAGACATGTAGTGTAAAAGTGCTTTGAGTGGTCATAACAACCAGAAAAGCACTATATAAGCGCTATATAAGTACAGTCCATTAGGGTTGGGTGATTGGACAAATATATCATTCCTCCTGTGGCTACTTGGTTTTTTCTTCACAATGAAGAAATTCTCAATAGTTTCAGACCTTTACATTGATGTTATTCTTTCCCTCGTAGGTGTCTACTGCCTAACTGTCCCTGAAGAAATAATAATGCATATTTTTCAGTTCATCAAACCATTATCTTGACACAGTTGTTGCATTTGGTTAGCACACATTACATTTACTGTATACAGTGAAACTAAATGAAGAAAACCCACGTGACTTGCCTCCAGTCAAACAGCCACACCACCAGCGATAACCTCAAGCCGTAAACTGTACGACAACTTGCTCCACAAATATTTCAACCACCAAACATCATCACAAAATATTAATTACTGTTGTCTGGAGTTTATATGGCAAATAAAACACATTTGATCCTAAAAAAATTAAAGTATTTTACCAGAATTTAGCCCTAATCTACTAACCATGAGAGATACTGTAGCAACATATGGGGCCTCCCAGTGAAGTCTGCAGGGGCTCGTCAGGTGTCACATTCAAGTGCATAGAAGAAAAACAGAAACCCCTGCGGTAACTAATACATCTTTAACGACAGCGAGGCAGAAAATATCAAATCACAGTGAAAGGTAGTTTTTTTTACTAATAAAAAATTAAAATTAAATTAAATGGGGGGCAGATAACAGGTGCCACCACGTTGGCTCCGCCCATGGATGAGCAGCCTGGGATGTCTTAAGTTAGTACGTTCAACATTATATCTGTTTTTTGACATTCAGTGTATAGTACAAGTACATTCTGAGTATTTGTCACAACACCTGCCTTCTTCATGAGAATTGATGGCACGCCATCTGTAGCCAGGCCGACAGCACAGACCCAGTCCATCCCGACCCTGTCCAGCATACCAACAAGTGAGTTGAAAATGTCACTCGCACACAAGACTCTACAGTATTTCCTCATCTTAAACTGTTCATCGAGAGTCTCCTCTTCAGGTCTCGTACTCTTTAGACATGACTGAAGCTTTGATGGCAGGTTTGATTGACAGCTCACATCAAATAACTAATCACCACATCAAACAAAAACAATGAATGTGGAGGCAATAAATGAAATATACTCAATAAAATCATCTAAAAGCCTCCTCACTGATTTAAAATCTAGATTGAAACAAAGGAAAACTATTTCAGCTGAAACATTGAGTTAACTTTGTCGACTTTGGGTCGACTTGAAGAGGGAAAATATTTTTTTCTACTGAATCATTTTTTAATCAGAATTGTATCATAACATTTCAGTAATCAGTTATTTTGTCATGATGATAATAGTCCAATGTAGACTTCTTTGGACAACAGTGAATTACCAATGGTGAATGTAAACTTTGAAGTCAGTCAGAGAGTTCAGTTTACACAGTAGTATTAACTTAAAAAAAAGAAAAAAAAAGTGTAAGACTTACCACAAAGAGGCTTCCAGTCAGCAGTGGTGGTAACTTATATACACCTCATACTGAAACTGCTGGAACAAAAATAGAACAGCACACTCAGTATTCACACTGCAGTGAGTGAACTTCTAAGATTTAAGGCATCCTGCTGAAAAACAACAACAACACAAAAGAACACTAGATGTACAATTTACTTGAACATCTGTGTTGGACTTACTGCATTGTTGTGGTCTCTGAGCAAGGCAGCCCACTGACAGGCACACACACAGGACGAGGACTTTGATGCTGCCTGATGCTGGATACACTTTCCTCTGCTGAGAGAAACAAACACTCTTCTGCTTATGAGTGCTCACTTCCTTAATAATCAGCTGGCTAGGCTCCCAGTCTGCCTCTACTGCCAGGTTTTCATTGGTTCCTCTTTTCAATCACCACTTTTTTCTCAGGATGTAGTTCCCTCTCATTTTCTATTTACATAAAACAAATTCTATGCTGAAACGTAAACACTTAAGTTATTTTAATAATGTAGCCATGTACGTGCTTCTCTAGTTCCCCTATAAGGCTTTAACGCTTATAACATTGTACCATTTCTTTTTAAGGTACACTACAGTAGTAGTAGGACATTGGTGTCCAAAATGCTACACATTATTAAATTGTTTGCTGATCAAAGTCTGCATCATAGACTGGACATGTATTATGCTACTACTATTTCAATCTAAATAACAACAGGTTATTTACTTATTCACTTAAGAAGGGATGAGAATATGAAGTGAACAGCACAAAAAGAACAGATTTCATGTATATGTTATGCAATCATGTTGTTGGACATGACTTTTGTGATTATGATTGTGGGGTTCTGGGGTGTTAAGCAGGTAATTAAGGTTATTAATCTGCCCCTTCTTCTTTATGATGCATTCACTTTGACATCAACCCCATATCCATAAAATATGAATTGTTGCTAGCACTCCTCTTGCTGGTTTTATATGATTAAAATATACTTTAACACATTCTAATCTCTCATCCAGGGATGTTGATTTCTTACGTGATAATGTCATATAAATTCATGTGTGTGTCTGTTGTCAATAGACACTTCACAATTAATATTATGAAAGGTTTATATCTTGTAAAGTCATTTTCCCTGGGGGCACTTGGCTGCACGACAGCATCATACAGTTGCAGCCATGGTGATCATTTAAGCTATGTGTGCTATGGAAAGAAATAAGTCAGGTTTTGTAGTTTCATTTTTTTAATTTTGCATTTGAGTTAATCCAGTTCACCAGCTTTTACAAAGTATGCCTGAAAAAAGTTGTCCAACATTTTGTCGTATTATCACTGTGTAAAGCTGTTAGAAAAGAATTAGCTATCAACACATTTAGCAGACAATGGGTAATGAGTGGAGGTCACAAAAATGAAGCAATCCACTTAAAGACGATAAAAAGACGTAGTAGAACTGAAGGGAACTGCAAATGATAATACTCTGGTTCTTCATAATGAATCCTTCCTTTCACATTACACATAATCATTTAAACCATTGCTCATATAAACATATTTCAACTCAAGGTACTTTGTTATCACACTTACTCCTGCTACAAACATGTGTAACTCAAAGTTTTGATTTAGTAGCTTTAATTTCTTTATTAAAAATCTTAAACAAAGTTAGAGACATTGGTGAAAGAGGGCGGCTCAAGGCAAGTTATGGAACAAACTGAGGAAGGTTAGTGGCTTCCCATCAGTCTTCATCACTTTGTCTATGCAGAAGTCTGGAGGGTTGAGCTGACTAGGGTCCACAATCCCGATGATGTTGTCAAATAAGCTAATAGGCAGAAAAGCAGTGACATAACAATGACTTGGTCAGATGCAAATAATTCAGTCAATTTCTGGTTTCTTGGAACTTTTTTGTAGTGCAAGGTTTAACATGTAGCCTAATGAAAATTTTGAAAAACTTACTTTATCACCACCCATCCATATTCATCAGTTTGATATGAATTAGTGACGGGAATGCATCCAAATTCAGTGACGGTGCTCATGTACTTTCCTGTAGAGTCAAAGGTGAAAGTAAAGTGTTCATAAAGTGTAATGGAGACAGTTAAGACAGTCTAAACCATTCCAGTGTCTCACCTTTTTTGTCAGGCATATCTCCTGTCCAGGTGTTGACCAGCAGTCCTTGTCCAGGTGCAGATGAGCTGCCCACAACAGCCTGGCCCAGCAGAGACGCGTCTTTTGGGATTTCCATGGGATGGAATTTGTCCTTCAAAGCACTTTTGATGCATGTGCGGTTAGTGTCGAAAATTTGATACATGGCACCCTGATGGATGGAAATAAAGGGATGAGGATGACAATTGCTAATTTTGATTCATTTAATATATTCTTATTTATTTGCATGTGACTTTTACACTCAAATATAATAATAATAATAATAATAATAATAATAAACCACAGTGTGTTGTGTGTACAGGTCAAATCCAAATTTAATCCATGCACACTGTTTCTCAGCACATAAACTTGCTAAGTAAGTGCTGTACTCTAAAATCAATATTTGGGATGCCAATGTCATTGCTTACCTCTCTAAAGAGCAGAAGAAAATCTTGGGTGAATGGCTTAGACTGGTAAGTTCCCTGTTGCTTGACCCGCATTCGTTGTCCCAGTGCATCATACTCGTACGTGGAATACTCCCACAGCTTCTCATTCTGTGTGGCCTGGACAAATACCATGTAAGTGTAAGTGAGCTCATATCTCCCCTTTACAGGTATTGTAATTGGGCTCAATCATTCTGCTTTCATGCAAATACTCACCACAGTGAAGGCTCCAGTCAGAAGAGCAGGACTTGCTTTGTTATAGAAGAAGATATGTAAAAATATTACACAAAAATACACATTTGGCAAAGTATTAGCTTTAAATAGCAAACTTGATCCCTTTGCAAGTCAGCAATTGATAATTATGTCAACAATAATCAAATGAACAATGTATATAATTATTCTTGAATGAATGAAATGAAATGATTTTCCTCATTTGTTCTTTTATTTACCGCATGGTTGAGGCTTCTGAGCCAGGCAGGCGGCCAGTAAGCACATGAAAGCCACTAAGAGTCTCATCTTGCAGGATTCTATGTTGCGATTCTCAGCTCCAAACAGTCTGTAGTGTCAGAGGTAAATCACTTCCTGATATACACTGCTATGAGGCTCCAGGAGAAAGTCCTGCCTCCAGGTTATCTCATCGGCCTTGTGAAAAAAATGACCTCATACAGGCTATCAGGCTCACATCAAGATAACACAGCATAAAAGCAAAATGACACCACCTGATCCACTTTATCGGCATTATATATCAGGTTAATGTTTAATGGAGGAACTGGATTTACAGCAGATCATGTGTATATTTGTAATGGAATATTGTATCCATTAATGTTTTACTCCCAACAATAAAACATGATGCAGAATTAACACATTGTGCTAGAAATGCAAGACTTCCCATGTTCAGAAAAGTTGTTTTATCAGACTGAGTGGCTGGGAGACCTGTGCACAGTGGGCCAGGGGTAAAGAATGCTGTTTGTTTTCATAAAAGATTGAGGATAATAAAACCAGGACTGGACTACTGCAGAGTGAAGCGGAGGGTCATGTGTCAAGGTGTGGTACTGCTGTCACCTGACTGGAATACCTGTTAGCCAAATCTTCTTGGATTGCGTTTTCCTCAGCATTATACTTTAACCTACATTAACGATAACAGTCTTTTCTTTTTGGCGGCAGAGTGAGGGAGGTTCATGCCTGCTATTAATGATATCACTGTCATATGATGTGAAGGTGTGCTACTGCTGTCACCTGACTGCAACACCTGCATGTTACACAAATCTTCTTGGTTTGATATGTCTTATATGTTTTATTTATCAACAGCGTTATGCTTTTCATTTACCATTAGAGTTTGTTTAATGATTCAATATATTACATTTCAACCCTGTGAAAAATTAAACTTAGTGCACTTTTAAGTTTCCTATATTGCAACTGACTTGTACAGTAAAATCTGATGTTATACATACCAGGCAGTTTTAAAAATAAGGACATCATGCGTTTTCATTAAATCTAGTGTATGATCATTTTTATCATCTATAACAAGTAAAACACAGATTACATTAATCTGGACATGTTTTCTAAATGCAATTTTCTAAAGTCAAGTCAATTTTATTTGTTGTCTTATATCACAATTTGAATCATGTTACTTTGCAACCTGTTAACATATACACACATTTTCTATGATGTTGGCATGTGAACAAGGTAACTTTTCTGTCAGTTACTGAAGTAATGATTAAACAGCAATGAAAAAACAAATCTACACAATGCTGTTGATGGAAACACATTATTTGTTACTGTGTCAGGTGATTCCTGCACTACCCATCCAGTTAGACAACACTCCTGTTGTGTAGAAAAAATGTCAAAGTTGTGAAAAACAAAACATTATAAATATTTTACATTGCAGTGAAAGTAATTACTAAACAAAAATACAATTTAGTTTGTGTGACTGATCACATGTCTATAACCTCTCTACTCATAACCACAGATATGATCATTTAAATAGCACCTAAGTTTAAATATTTAGCACCACACATTATAATTAATTTATTGTATACATCCCACACTCTTTTGTAAACTCCAGTACTGAGCAGAAAAGATAATACAGTTAAGAAAACTTGACTGCTTTAAAATGTAAAAAAACACAAGCGGACCCCTATGACTGTTAAAACAAAGAAAAACAGAACAAAATGACACTGCTATTTATACATTAGCCCTTGATGAGATGTTTCTAAGATTAGGTATCTGGGGGGAAAAACAATAGTTCTAATTTAAATCAGTGAGTTAAAATATTATAATGAAATACAGATACAGTACATTAATTCTAACAAAAAAGTAAGCAAAAAGGAAAAGTGCCTTTAAGCCTAAATACGTGTCACACACTTGTATCAAAGGCTCTTACTAAGATTTGGGAAGATAAACACACACATATCAAGACGCTAAACACAACAACTCTTTCTCAGGGTAAAAAAAAACACAAATATCTATATTTATAAGTTAAACTGAGCAGCATTAGGGAAGAACCTTCAGCTCCTTTATTGTGTCTGTATACAACCTGATGTATTAATCAAATGTTGCATTATTACCATGATAAAGGATTTAATACATGTTCAAACTTCCTTCAGAGAGCTAAGAGGTACTGGACTACATCATCCATTCATTCAGGTTCTTGTTACCACATATGGTTTTCTTCCACACTTCAGACAGTGTTTAAGAATTACATTTAAAGAAAAAATGTTGTTTTATTCAAAAACTAATGACTTAACTCACCAGTTTTCTGAATAGTAACTTTGTTGTCGTTCTCTCCATTTAGTCCTGTGCAGTGGTAGATGCCTCCTTGATTAACACTTGTGACAACATACGGGGCCTCCCTGCGAAGTCTGCAGGGGCTCGTCAGGTGTCACGTTCAATTGCACAGAAGAAACCACAGCGAGGCAGAAAATATCAAATCACAGTAAAAGGTAGTTTTTTTTTTACTAATATAAAATTAAATTAAATTAAATGGGGGGCAGATAACCACGACCACGTTGGCTCCGCCCATGGATGAGTTAGTAGGCTACGTTCAACATTATATCCGTTTTTTGACATTCAGTGTACAGTACAAGTACATTCTCAGTATTAGTCACAACACCTGCCTTCTTTATGAGAACTGATGGCGCGCCATCTGTAGCCAGGCTGACAGCACAGACCCAGTCCATCCCGACCCTGTCCTGCATACCAACAAGTGAGTTGAAAATGTCACTCGCACACAAGACTCTACAGTATTTCCTCATCTTAAACTGTTCATCGAGAGTCTCCTCTTCAGGTCACGTACTCTTTAGACAAGACTGAAGCTTTGATGGCAGGTTTGATTGACAGTTCAGGCACACAGTTCACATGAAATAACAAATCACCACATCAAACAATGAATGTGGAGGCAATAAATAATGAAGGCTCACATCATATAATGAAATACCACCATCTAGTGGCGAAAACTACACATAGACCTTCAAATAAAAAAGGATGGAGTTTAATTTGTGTGGAGGTTCTTTCTTCATATTTAATGACTGTTCTACCTCTGTATTCAATATTTGATGGGTGACTCTTCATTGTTTGACCTTTCTATTCATAACAGTTGGCATTAATTGCAATGTGTATTTGTTATTTGATGTTCAGCTTTTCATTATTAGATATGGATCAGTAGTGCACCACTCTCCTCTCTGCTTCCTCAACTCTGTCTGCTCTCTGATCAGATCATATTAGGTAATATTCACATGTGATATTGGATGGCAACATTTCTTAAGATCAGGAGAAAAAAGCTAAATGTTTTGTTTCCCCAAATGTTCCTAGAGCGTCAAATTTAATAATTAAAAATAATAAACTCAACCTCGCTCAGTTATATAAATATATTAAATATATATATTATAAACATATAAAAAGAAATGACAAACAGCACTGATTATTTAAATTCAGGAAAACTTTACAGTCTCATAACACAAAAAGTTACATGAAACATTTCATAGCAGATTATTACATATACCAAAGTAACTGTTGACGTCCATCATGGAGCTTTTTCATCAAATGCTGAAAAACATGTATGAAAATATATAATGTAGAAAATATATATGTATATGAGTTTAAAGCTGCAGTATCACCTGGTTAATATCATTTACACATTTCAAACTGATACCTCCTGCTGCTTTTTGAAATAGCTGCAATCAAACTTTTAAAATGAAGTAACAAAATAACTACACATAAAATAATAATACAGTGCATAAAAACTACATAAACCTCAGTAGTCTTGTGCTTTCTGCTAAAAAACAAAGTATTAAATCCACATGATGTATTTATTTCATATAATCTTATTATATTAACTGTACGAAGCATTGAGCATGGCTGATATTTGGATAGCAGAGATGCACACAATGGTTATAAAATGCTGTTAACTATATTTATTTGGCCTTGTTCACACAGCTGTCTTTACACACCTGAAAGACAACCACAAAAAAGATAGATGTGATGGGTTATTCAGAATTTAATGCTTTGGAAATCGCAATATGAGATTACTCATCTAATTATCAGTATGATTAATTATTACCATGAGCTGTTCCTGGTTTAACTTCAGAATAAACAGATTCATCAGTTGCTGCAGGAGCTGATTTTCCTTTAAATGGAGAGAAGATTAAACATTTGTCATGTTATAATTTATAATGATAATGTACTGAAGGGTTGTCAGGGTTAATGTCTCCACTGATAATAAAAGAATAACAGTATTATAATGTCCACAGGGCTCAAAGCAGTCACAAAGCAGAGTATTACGACTTTTACTGAATTTAGTAAACATACGGACACTGAATAAACACACTGATGTATAAATACTGTTCTTCAGCACTGCATACACACATAATGTAAAATAAACACACATTCAAACACAAGATATTCAGTGAAAAAGTAATAATTACAAACACTTACTATTTTGGGTCTTCAGAGCCTTTGATTGATTCATAGAGACAAGTATCACCTGTGAGCAAAAAGTCAAAGTCAAGCCAAAGTCAAATTAATCATTTTAAAATGCACGACACCAATCAAATATCACTTCTAACAAAAATCATCAGATATTGATTTTAATGGTGAAGATAAGTGCAGACAGGGACTCTTAAATGTTTAAAGATAAACTTTACTGTCTTTGTAGACTGTAATAGAAATGTTGGAGTAAGAGTTAGAGTTAATAAATAATCACAGAATTAATCAGGATGAGTTTGAAGACTGACCGTGGAGAAGAGAATTGTAGATGTGATCTTGAGTTTCATTCAGGTTGACCATGTGATGTGTGGCAGAGTCCTGATTGGTGCTCTCAGACTGGATTGGTCTAAAACATTTAGCAAATACAATGAATTTAATAAGATACATTATATGGTATTTCAGAGGTCGATTTACAAAGAAAGAGTTCGAGGTAGAGTGTGTGTGCAGAGATTCAGCTAAAGAGAAGGATATGTGGTGTGAGAATGATCAAGGACAGTTTGGGAGCAGAGTATGATCAGAGAGAACGAGGTGATGAGCAAGCTGCGGTTGTAGAAAATAACAGGAGACACTGGTATGTGTGTTGTCTTCTGTAGCTCTGCCTATCTTTGTATATAATGTTCACTTGGGTGTGTTTAAGTCAGTCACTTTCTTCTGTGCAGAATAAACGACTCCTTTTTCCATCAGTCACAAGGCTGTGAATTGTCTCTACAAGACTCGATATAGATATAGACATATAGACAGATATATAGACAACTGAAGGTACTGCTGTTATGTTCATAATAAAAGAGAGGAGAGGTTTGTACCAACCTGACATAGTCTGGATCTGTGAAAAGGAGATTTGTTGTTACATGGTTTTGTTTTGTAAATGATTTTCTCTTAAATTATACAATAGTTGTATTTCAGACTGCTCCATGTTAAGGTTTATACTTTACCGTTTTCAGGGTCTTCAGAGCCTCTGATTGATTCATAGACACAAACATCACCTGTGAGCAACAAGTTCAAATCAAACTGATGTGATTGTAATGTTGCAAAGACAGAATCTTGAATGTTTTAGAGCCTTTACTGTATTTGTAGACTGTAATAGAAATGTTAGGGTTACAGTTAAAGTAAATATAAAATAACTCAATTAATCAGCATTAGTTTGAAGACTGACCATGGAGAAGAGAATTGTAGATGTGATCTTGAGTTTCATTCAGGTTGACCATGTGATGTGTGGCAGAGTCCTGATTGGTGCTCTCAGACTGGATTGGTCTAAAACATTTAGCAAATACAATGAATTTAATAAGACACATTGAAGTTACTGCTGTTATGTTCAAAATGAAAGAGAGGAGAGGTTTGTACCAACCTGACAGAGTGAGAATCTGTGAAAAGGATATTTGTTGTTACATGGTTTTGTTTTATAAATTATTTTTCTCCTATTCCACATCATGACATCAGAATACAACTTTGTATTTGAATAATTAAATAAAACATTTAACATCAGAAGGAAAAAGTCTCACCTTTGGATCGTCTGTAGAGATACAACAGGATCAGGAGAATAATAAATACAACTCCACAAACCAGCCCAACAATTAATGGAATAAGAGATGAAGAGTTTTCAGGTCTGGACACTGCTGACACTGCTGTAAGAGATAATAAATGATATGTTGAGATAAATATTTAATGGTCCTGATGTACAGTATAAGACAAGTTAATCCAATATGTTAAATCTTCTGAAACTAAACCTGTACATTTGAATTTCTGTTTGACCACATTTCTTTCAAAGACAGTAACACAGTTCATAAAAAACTAAATGTATGAATTGTTTTAATCCTACTCACCATGAACTGACATCCAACTCTGAGCTGATTCTTCTCCTGAGTATTCACACTTGTAGAAACCTTCGTCTGACTTTGACACTGCAGAGATATTCAGCTCTCTTCTGGTATCATTTTGGATAAGTTTGTCATTTTGATAGAAAAACACGTTGGAAAGTAATTCTCCTGTCCTCAGTTTGCAGCCAAGAGTAACAGACTGTCCCTCAGTCACAGGATGCACAGGGCTCACCAGGATAATATCTGCATCTGTAAAACAGTCAAAGAATAAGAAGTTTCAGTCAGAGACCAGCTGGTGGCCTTTAGAACAAGGTGACATAAAACTATAAGAAGAGATCACACATATACCTTTATTTTTCTACAACTAATATATCTCACAGAATCAGTGTAGCTGAACAAAGACCCAACATTTCAGCTTTATTACATAACTGTAAATATAGCTATGGCTAGTTAGCTCTAGAGCTAACAGGTACACACGAAAGAAACAGTGGATGGCTACTGTCACAAAAACACCTCTGACTAAATCAGCATTTTAATTTTATCATCAAGAATAAAGAAAGAAAGGGTTAGGGTTAGGGGTTAAGAAAGAAAGAAAGAAAGAAAGAAAGAAAGAAAGAAAGAAGGAAAGGTCTTGTTGTTCACCAAAAAAGCTGTGGACCAAATATACTGAATCTATAAAATATTAATTTTATTTTATATATTTGATTTAATAAATATAAAGAATCTGTCATTTGGGCCACAGGAGAGTTTTTGGTATAATTTTGTAAAGTTTTATCCTTTTGCATTAATAATAATTCAATGAGCTTTTTAGTTCTGTGTTGAAAGAAACTAGATCATATAATTTGTCTATGAAAAGGTTAGGTATATAACTTGTTTGTCTACACAGGAAGTGTAGTTAGTGACACCATGTTGAAAATAATTTAAATACAAGATGAAAATAAAATATATATAATGAAAACATACTCTGTATAGTGATGTTGACGGCATTGCTGAACTCTCCTGATCCAGACTCACACCAGTACACTGCATCTCTCTGCCATGAACTGCTGATGTTGCATGTGGATCCAGTCATGGACCTCCCGTTACAGTATGACCTGTTCTGGTCCTCAGAAAACCTCCTCAGTCTCCACTCAGTAAAGTTTCCTTCACAGCTCAGTGAAACAGAGTCAGAGATGAAGTGCTGCACTCTGTCAGGACTCACTTTGAGAGTCACTGCTGAATGAACATCTGAAAAACATGAAATGAAAAAACAAGAACAGAGATATTATATTTAAAAAAATATAATATATATAATTATATATAATTATATATATAATATAATATAAATAATTCTCTCATTTGTACTTTTTTTATTCTATTTATTGT
Source organism: Scomber colias (assembly GCA_021039105.1). Classification (NCBI taxonomy): domain Eukaryota; kingdom Metazoa; phylum Chordata; class Actinopteri; order Scombriformes; family Scombridae; genus Scomber; species Scomber colias. The sequence goes on from JAJDFG010000069.1 coordinate 1,383,524, forward strand.
TGAGAATAAAAACATCTGAATCATATAATCGGTGCATCAGGTGCTGTGTTTAGGTGAAACTGAGTGTTAAGAACATACAGAGCATATGGACTGACAGTGGAGACGTGAAGTGTGCTACAGAGAGGTTTCAGCTGTTTTATGGATGTTTGGATTATTCTTTCTATCTTGAAAACTTGCTACCAAGATAACTACACCAACGGTTCACTGTGAAGCTGTAAATATTGACCTGCCACCTTTCAAACATACAGGAGTGTGTTTTTCATACTAAATGATGCTTCATTGTCTCTATTTAAAGTACTAGTCAAAGTTTTCACAGGTTTCTAGTTTCTGTACTTTGTCCATTTACCTGATTTGTTGCCTGCTGACTTTTCTGGTTTTTATGACTATACTTTGACTATTTTGTTAATCTACAAGTTTCCTGATGAACAGATAAAGTCTCATTTAACCACACCTGTCCAGCTGCTGTGTAAGTAGTAAAGTAATGAGTATTGGCTGTAAGATGATCTCAGGTATCCAAAGTATTCATTGCAAAGAGGAGAATATCTAGTTTTTTGGTGCTTTAATGCTTTCAGATAAACTGAAGATGTAAATAAGGAAATCCAGCTCAGTCCAGTTTGTAAAATAATTCAACATCAACATTGTGTTTGGTGAAAAACTGAAATCGTGACTTGATGGAGAAAGGTCAAAGGTTCACCACAATCAATACCAAGATAATGACATCACAACTGCTTCTTGACAGAAAGAGACAAAATCAAACAAACTCACCTCCAGACCAAACAAACCCAGGTTTGCTGTATTGAGTGTAATACACTGGGTCTCCTCTTCCAGCTCTACACATATATGCTGCTGTGTGTGTCGGTCCATGAATGATGTAGGAATCCTGTTCAGTCCCATTGATGCTACCAGGTAGCAGCTCATAGATGTAGGAGTAGTCTGATAGTTTGGGAACAGTCTTATACCAGTAAAACCTCCATCCTGCAGATGGATGTTCAACCTCACAGCTCAGAGTTACTGAGTCTCCAGGACTCAGCCATAATGGAGACACAGTGAGGACAACTGCTGGTGGATCTGTTGGAAAGAATGAAAACATGTTATGATAAAACTTTAGTCTCTAGACAGTAAATATATATTATATAAGACAAGTATCATTTTATCTATTATTGAGCTACATTCTATCTAAATATTTTTTATATCTAAATATGTACTTACAAAAATTTAATTTAGTAGACTATTTAATATTTTCAGTGTAAAATTAAATAAGATCAGACTTACTATCAGATACTGTCAATTTGATGTAAAACATAACATGTTCATTATGGATGTCCAACTTACATGATACTGTCAGTCTGAAGACATTACTCCACTCTGTAAAGGAATATGAGTCCTTCAGTCCTCTACAACGGTATCCTCCACTGTCGTAATCAATGCTGCTAATCTTGTGTTCACTGAGTGTTGGAGATGTGTTTAAGTTGTTTGGTCTCCATTGATACGTCCACTTAATGTCTCCACCTCCCTGGATCTCACATCTGATGGTGATCGTCTCTCCTCTGTATATCTCAGGCCAGTTGGGTTGCAGAGTCACAACAGCCTTATTGGGAACTGTTCACATTTAACAAAAAAAACCCTGATTAGATACCATTAGAAAAATAAAATGAGACAAAGTCTTATAGTTTTACCACAAATTTTGCAATTACATTTTTGTAGCACAGATTTAAAAACAACACAAATGCAACTCAACAGCCACAATAACAAAACCAGTTCAGAGATGGAAGTGTGAAAAACTTATCAAGCAACAAATTTGCAGAAATGTAAAGTGACACATGTGAAACTTATTCATGTGCCAGAATGGATTCATACACACAACAAAAAAAATAATAGTTTATGACTTGGTCAAGTCATAAACTGAGGATCACAGTACTGTCAGTAAATGTAATGATGTGTCTGATCTCATGCTGAGAAAGGAGTCACCACTCGGGGGAGCCATTGGAGTAAAGAATCTGACCTACCGTCACTGACTCTGATCATTTTAAAATATACTCAATAAAATCATCTAAAAGCCTCCTCACTGATTTAAAATCTAGATTGAAACAAAGGAAAACTATTTCAGCTGAAACATTGAGTTAAATTATATTCAATGTCAAGGAAAAGTCCACAAATAATACTGAATTAAACAGTCATGTGTTTTCCAGATATTTATAAGTTAAACTGAGCAGCATTAGGGAAGCAGCCTCAACTCCTTTATTGTGTCTGTATACAAACTGAAGTATTAATCAAATGTTGCATTATTACCATGATAAAGGATTTAATACATGTTCAAACTTCCTTCAGAGAGCTAAGAGGTACTGGACTACATCATCCATTCATTCAGGTTCTTGTTACCACATATGGTTTTCTTCCACACTTCAGACACTGTTTAAGAATTATATTTAAAGAATAAATGTTGTTTTATTCAAAAACTAATGACTTAACTCACCAGTTTCCTGAATAGTAACTTTGTTGCTGTCCTCTGTGTAGAAGACTGAGTCTCCTCTTCCTCCTCTGCAGTAGTAGATGCCTCCTTGATTAACACTTATGACTCTGTCTGGGTTAACATTTCTTATGAGTTGAGGTGCAGAAGACTCAGAGGTTTGTCTGAACCAGTCGTATTTCCAGTCAGCAGAACCGTCCACAGAGCAGCTCAGTCTCACTCTGCCTCCTACTGGTATGATGGTTTTGTCTGCTGTCAGTGTGGGTTTGGGTTTATTTGCTGGGAGAAAAACACAAAACAACATCTATAACAATTGTAATGAGATTTGAGTTTTAGTTTTTTTACTCCATCATATTGTTACACAACAGACTTGAAACACTGACAGCTCATTTTCAGTAATTCTGTTTCCACACTAACAAACAACCTCTTGTTACTGAGCTGCTCATAGGAGGCTGCATCATAGTTGGAGGGAGAAAATATTTTATGTTATCTTAGTTATGAAATGAAAAATTGATAATTTGGAAAATGAATGAGAGTTTGACTTACATGAGACTGTCAGTCTGAAGACATCACTCCACTCTGTTGAGGAATATGAGTCCTTTCTGCCCTTACACTTGTAGTCTCCACTGTGGGAAACAGAAGTTTTGATGATCTTGTATTCATTATCTTTGTGAGATATGTCGCTGTTGTTTATTCTCCATTTATATTCCCATCCAGTGTTTCCACCTCTCTCTATCTCACATCTGACAGTGATTGTCTCACCTCTGTATATCAGAGGCCAGTTGGGTTGCAGAGTCACAACAGCCTTGTTGGAAACTGTTCAAACCATAAATACACAGTTAGGACACAACTAGAAATATAACATTAAGAGAGAAAAAAGGCAACATCAACAGCAATATAAAAGATAAAAATCAAGTAGTATGAACAGACCTACAGTATGTAATCACATCAGTTTGTCAGATAAACAGGTTTTACTGAGGACAACAATCCTCCAGAACACCTAAACCTAAACTCTTACAGGATTCATTTATCTCACAGAGCAGAGAGACTTGACTGTTCAACATTAGTCATTTTGGGGAACAGTTTAATAATCTCCTGTAGTTGTGTCTTTGCTGTCTAGGTTACCAAGCAGACAGATTACTGGAAATGTAAAAAATATATCAAATTCAATTTTATATGAATAAGAATGAGAACCTTTTATTCAGTATTATAATGTATAGTACAGTCTGTTCACAGTCATGTTTCTTATAAACAGTCACTGTATGAAAAGATGATTTGTAGCAGGAGGAAAAGTTGTTCAAGTAATAAACTGAGGATCACAGTACTGTCAGTAAATGTAATGATGTGTCTGATCTCATGCTGAGAGAGGAGTCACCACTCGGGGGAGCCATTGGAGTAAAGAATCTGACCTACCGTCACTGACTCTGATCATTTTAAAATATACTCAATAAAATCATCTAAAAGCCTCCTCACTGATTTAATATCTAGATTGAAACAAAGGAAAACTATTTCAGCTGAAACATTGAGTTAAATGATATTCAATGTCAAGGAAAAGTCCACAAATAATACTGAATTAAACAGTCATGTGTTTTCCAGATATTTAAGTTAAACTGAGCAGCATTAGGGAAGAAGCCTCAACTCCTTTATTGTGTCTGTATACAAACTGAAGTATTAATCAAATGTTGCATTATTACCATGATAAATGATTTAATACATGTTCAAACTTCCTTCAGAGAGCTAAGAGGTACTGGACTACATCATCCATTCATTCAGGATCTTGTTACCGCATATGGTTTTCTTCCACACTTCAGACACTGTTTAAGAATTACATTTAAAGAATAAATGTTGTTTTATTAAAAACTAATGACTTAACTCACCAGTTTTCTGAATAGTAACTTTGTTGCTGTACTCTGTGGAGAAGCCCGGGTAGCTTCCTTCTCCTCTTCCTCCTCTGCAGTAGTAGATGCCTCCTTGATTAACACTTCTGTCTGGGTCATTAAATGTCACGTACTGACCTCCAGAAGACTCAGAGGTTTGTCTGAACCAGTCGTATTTCCAGTCAGCAGAACCGTCCACAGAGCAGCTCAGTGTCACACTGCCTCCTACTGGTATGATGGTTTTGTCTGCCGTCAGTGTGGGTTTGGGTTTATTTGCTGGGAGAAAAACACAAAACAACAACTATAATAATTGTTATGGAATTTTAATTAGATTTTTTTTACAGCACTGAGAGCTCATTTTAATTAATTCTGTTTCTACACCAACAAACCTAAATCTAACCAACCAAAGTAACAAGTACTAGCCATAATAACGCTTCATGTCAACTTGTGGCCTCTCTACATGAACATGCATTTTGAGACAAAAGCTGATTAACTTTTGGGCAGTAATGAAGCCATTTCTGAATTTATATTGATACATGGAATAAAATTATATACATAATACAATTTAAACCTAATAAATGGGATGATATTAAGAATAATACAGTGGATGACAAATAAGAGATAAATATATATATGTAACAAAAATAAAAAATAGTCACCTTCAGATTGTCCGTAGCAGAGTGTATTCATCACTAAAAAAGATGAAACTTGATCAGACACAATCATAACAAAGGCATTTAAAGCTATGTATTCATGGGGTTGTCATTCCCCCTCTCTCTGCCTCCTGTTTCCTGTCTATCTCCACTGTCCTGTACATTAAAGGCAAAAAGCCCAAAAAATATACTTAAAAAAAAAAACAAAAAAAAACAACTACATATTTATATACTATCCTGTCTGCCTCCTCGTCTGCAGTCCCTTTCTCTCTTTCTCTCCCTTCCTTGTGTCTGTGCTTGATAGCAGGAGTGGAGACAAGTATCCAGGAGTCAGACCTCCAGCTGCTGGTTCAGCCTACAACTCATTTTCTTAAATCTTATTTTAATGTTCCTGTAGTTTTGTCTCTGCCTGACTCCAGCTTCACACCACACTCTCAGATCCTGGTTTCAGCTCCTGCCCCAGTCTCCCAGCTACCTCCCTGCAATAAAACTCTTTCAAAACCAGTCAGAGCCTTCTGCATCAGTGTTCCTGCCTTGGGTTCACTCACTCTAACAACTGTAGTACAAAGCAGGAAGGTAACAGATAAAAGGAAAAAACCCTTTAAAATGAAATATTTAAAATAAAATAAGAAACCATGAAATTCAAAACCCACATACATAACACCTTAAACATTTTACATGCATGGTGCAGTACAGTATTTATGTAAAAATAATTGCTTCAAAAAACAGTCCTCCAATCTAAACTGAGCCAAGTCACCAACCAACATCTGGACTAAAAAATAACCCTGTAGTTAAAAACTATAAGCGAGCTCTGTTCAAGCTCTCAGAGAAACTGATGAAACCAGTGATACTCTGTAATTGTGACTAATCAGGAACATGTTCTTTAATCTGTGCCATGCAAACAAAGTCAGTAATGTACTTACAGAATAATCCCAGCACACAGATCAAAGTGGACCTCATCCTCACATCCAACACTGACACTCTGTCACTCAGCTGCTCCCAGTCTGACAATGTTTCTACTTTGCTTCAATTATAATTCTGCAGAAAGAGAGAAGTTACATTTCATGTGAATATGAGATCAGAGTTTAGCCTTCCTGTGTTTCTTTCCCTTAAACACAAAGTTCAGACCGCTTCAGTTGGTTTAACCGCAGAAAACGTTGACACCTTTACACTTCCTGGCCACTGCAGAAATATTTTAGTTTGTGTCTTCTGCAAAGGTTTGTGAAAATGTAATTTAAAAAGGTATCATCAATTAGTATTTATGCACATCCTTGGACCATAAAACCATTTAATTTATCATATTACATCATATGCATGCTTAACATTTACTTGTGTGTTTATTTGTGCACATAAGTTCCTGCATTGTACGTGTTGTGTATATTTATAAATGTGTTGCCTTCTTATCAATCCAAAGTGCAAAAGCAATTGTGGTGAGTTTAGAACACGACAAAGAAAATAAAAAGACTTAACTTTTTTCGATTACAGAAAACAAATTCGGTATTGTATCAGCCTCATTATGCAGAAACAGAATAATCACATTATCTCCATTATTTGTCATTTACAGCATAAATAGCCCAACCAAGTTCAAAGCCAATCCACATTTCAACTCAACACATCCATCTTTGGTCTGAATTTCAGATTCTTCCCCAAAATTTTGGCCTTGCCTTGTAGAATGAAGCTCCAACATCACATTGTTTCTGTCTGCCTACCTAACTTCATCATGGTTAGCTTGACTGTAATTGTGGTTGGTTAATCTGAGCATACATCACATATTCAAACAGAAGCATCAGCCATGTTATAAACATCTGGTGGCTAAAAAAGCTTCTTATGTTTACTATAATTTACCTGCACTATATTCGTGTGTGTATGTTTTTTTATTTTTTTAGAAATAATAAATACATAAAGGGGAAAATAAATCAAAAATAAAATATAGTAAAAGTAACTTTTTATTTATCTCTCAACACATCAATAAATAAAATGTTGAACATTAATTTTTTCGAATCAGTATATTCACATTATCTTCATTATTTGTCATTTACAAAGCCAATCCACATTTTAACTCAACAGTCAACGGTCCGCCCCGGGCGCAAAACTAGCCAGGACCGCCTCTGCCCTAGTGTCTAAAAAAGCTTCATATTAAAACAGAAGCCAAATGTCAGGACTCATTTCTAAAAACAGCCAGTCTGAGTGGGAACAAGCCAAACCACTGCTGATCAGTGTTAGAGAAACACACCAGTGTACCACTTCCTCTTTAGACATTCAGTAATTAATGTGTCATTTTTATCCTAACACATACGTCATGTGCTGCCACCACATTCACACCAGAGCTATTTTTGAAATTCACGGAAAAGAAGAGGTGCATGTGACATGAAGAAGTGGCCAGTCATTTCTCAGTCTGATACTACATTTAATATTTATGCTTTTTATCAAACTGCTGCTTACACAATTTACTTGCTCAAGAAATTTGAGGGAATCCAGGAAGTTCCAGGATAGACAATTTTCTGATATTTTAGAGATGAATCAATCGATTGATCTACTCCAGTGTTTGTGACATTATTCTACTTTAATAATCAAAGTAACTTATTATAATTAACCATTTTTATTTTAATGATAATGAAAGAGATGAATAAATAAATCTATATATTAGGAACTAAGATAACAGGAAGAACGTAAATATGAGTATTTTACTCTGTGGTTTTTCACGGTTTGGGTTTTAACACTTTAATGCCGCAGAAAAAAGGAAAGTTTTAGTGTTTATTTTCATTTACATGAATGAATGTATGAATGTAATTTATTTGTCCGTGATAACCACGTCTTTGAGATCTGTGCTTATAAATCTAAATCTTATAAATCTACTCAGATGTTTTCAATTGTTGTCTGACTTCCTCTCAGGACTGTGTGGGTGTGTACAAACTGTGACTGATATTTTCATTGGTTTCACCTGTTTAGAAATCCATAGATTTTGTTCAGACTGTCTAATTTCCATCGTAGCTCCACCCTCCTTCCATCCATCTTCCATATATCTAATTAGACAGCATCATTAAAAACACCTGTGTGGGTGTGCGGAGCCTTTTTATTCACGTTTAATGAGTTTTTGTTGTCCAATATAAAGACTAAAAACAATTGTGCAAAGGAAATAGTGAAGTTTTGATGATGAGTTTTTCTTTCTTTCACCACAACAACAAACAAACAAACATACATTTTCATAGATTGATGCATATCAGGAATTTAACTAGAATAGCAATATTTTACTACATTAAACATCAAAGCATTTCCTCCACTTGCTTCCTCTTCTGTTCTCACTACCTAACAGCACCACCTATTGACCAATGTGAGAAAAATCATTTACAGACTTGAGCTGAAGGTCTGAGCTGATTTGGAAATGAGATTATGAGCATATTTAAGTGTTGCTAATAATCAGCATTCACATTCTTACTGAGCAGAACAGTTACTCCAAGATTAAACCTCCATATTTTTTCATTAAAATCTTTAATTTATTTATGCTTCCTAACAAGCTGAGATTGATTTTGATGTTCCCTTCTTCACTTCATGACCTGACAGAAACCTCAACAACTCGTAATCTGTTCATCATGAAATATATCAGAATTAAATCCAACATCAAAGATTCAATACCTTATTAGCTAGTCATCTCTATTCAGTTTGTCTTCTGTATTCAGACAGTTTTAATTTAAGTCTTCTCCAGACTGTGATAGAAACTTGAGTCTCTGCGATGCTGCTGAACCGGCATGTTCCTCCTGGTGCTGCTCACTTTCTCCAGGTTTATCTCCACCAGCACCATGCCTGGGTTCTCTCCTCCACAGTCACCCAGCACCTCGCCCCAGGGGTCCACCGCCAGGGCGTGACCATATGACGAACGCTTCTCGTGGTGTCGTCCAACCTGCGCCGCAGCCAGGACGAAGCACTGGGTCTCGATAGCTCGTGCACGGAGTAAGACCTGGGAATGTGTGCATTTATAACACCTTTATATCAAAGATGGGCTTCAGTGGGTTTGTATCTTACAGTAAACGAATGTAAAATACACTAATTAATCTGAATAATGAAACAAACTGCCTCGTCGTGACTCGTCCTACCTCCCAGTGAGCGATTCCTGTTGCTACCGTGAAGGCTGATGGGTACGTCAGGATCTCTGCTTCATGCCTCTGCAGAGCCATTGATAACTCGGGGAATCTTAGGTCATAGCAGATGCCCAAACCAACCTAAGGCAACAATAACAATACATAATAACTATCATAACAATCATAATGAAGACATCAATTAAACAGGTTGATTTTTGACATCCTGAAAACCAAAACTGAATCTAAAACACGCCTTCACTTGCCTGAATATGGTATGTACTATAGTCAATAATTTGAGCAAGTTTTTGTTTTCCACATTTAAAAAACAGTCATACACAAAGCCAACAAATAGTTCAGACCTTGTGTGATTTAACAACCTGCAATCAATTACTACAAAGTAATACAAAGTTCATACTTCTTTTAAGAGGTAAAATCAAGGTGTCTGGGAATATCTGTGTCTTTGTGAATATCTGAACCAAAAAGTAAAAATGTTTGTTTCTCATTCTACATTGATATATAAGTCTCACAAAATGATACCTTTCCAATTGGAGTTTGGACCGGAGACACTAGTGACGGTCCGGGGATGGTGAAGGCACTTTCTTTGAGGGATACACCTTTTTCTGGCAGCTCCACGTCAAACAGATGGGACTTCCTGTAGACTGAAACGATGTCACCTGTAGGTGTAATGACAGTGTGTGAGTGCAAGGAATCATCAACGTGGAAAACGTCTTAATTAATTGGGTTTAATTTTAGGAGAGCGTAAAGAAAAGAGTTGAAAGAACAGTACCTTTATCATTAATTATAATGTGACTGTTGTAGATTCGTTGGTCAGACTCCCAGTCGTGTCCTCTTTCATGAAATCCTCCAAGAGACAGCCACACTTCCAACTTCCTGGAAGATGGAGAGGTTAAAATTGCTGCAGAAATCTTCTAGAGATTAAAAAAAAGTGCATCTTGCTTGGTGAACAAACACATACTAAGTGTTATAATACAAGTACAAAACACAGGTTGGCCAATTACTTTTGAAAAAATAAGTCAATAAACCAATAATACATTTTGCCTTAAGCAAAACTGAAGAAGGAGGAGGCAAAATTCAGGTTTCTCTGCCCTACATTCAACAGAAAACAGAAAACAGTTCGTCTACCTGGCCAGCTGAGTGTATCGAGACATCGTGTCTCCTGTCAGGCTCTCAGACAGCGACAGAGTCTCCTCTCGACTGGACCCGATGTAGTCGAATCCCTCAGGCAGGAACACCATGCTCGCCCCTCGCTGCTTTGCTTTTTCCACTAACTCTTTACAAGCAGAGAAGTTGGCCTCTTTGTCCGGAGTGGCCGTCACCTGACACACTGCAGCCAGCGGGTGGTGAGGTAAAGAGGACATCCTGCATGGAGAAAAGGGTTATTACTGAATATCCACTGCAGAGCCAAAAAAACATGTCAAGTCAGCTATAGTTGATTATTAACTGCACTAGTAAAATAGTAGTAGGATCATTTTCACAGAATATTGAAGTTGTGGCTTCATTGAGGAGAAAATACACTCTTACAGGAATATAGAGACATTTTCTGATCTCATTTGCATGCAATATAATCTTAATGCTCTGATCTCCACCTTTGTTGATCATTAACTGCACAAATTAATGTTCACTGCTGAATATTTAAGTTGTGGCTTCATTGAAGAGAATTACATACAGTACAGTACTCTGCTAAACTTACTTCTTATAACATTGTACAGCTTACAGGAATATAGAGATGTTCTCTGATGAACAGCTGTAAACTTTACATTTAAATCAACATCATTAGCATGCAATATGTGCAAAAACATGCACCCAAAAGTCATTACTTTAAAAGAACTCTAGATCTAGATCTCTAAAAGATGATGTTTGCAGGACTTCACTGTCAAAAACCATTTAAATACCAATATAAGATTTTGTATTATAAATCATGTGTTTAGAAGATTAACTGTAAAGTGACAGTAGAGTAAAACATACCTTATCTGCAGCTTGATGTTGTATTTCCGAGCTGAGAGAGAGGTCAAATACTTTGTAGATGTTCCCAAAATGCACCTGAACGTGAACATTGGTCCAGACAGCGTCACCTTCCTTGTTTGGTCAACGTTAGTGTCATATTAACATTTGGTTCAGTGTGTTTTCTGTGCAGCAGGAAGGATCAGACTGCCTTCTTTCTTCTTCTTCTTCTCATTTTATGTTGAATCACTGGTGATATTGTTGCATTACTGCCATCTTGTGGAGATAATTAACTCCTAGAGCATCCAGATTGTCTCATTTTTTCTATCAGCTCTCTCCACCAGCATCAAACTCGAATATGTTCTTTAACCTTGTCCCTGTTATCCCTATGCTTTCCCATTTTGTACAGTATGTCCTACATTTTTGATGTTTATGATAATTTAATGATAAAATGACCAAAGACAGGTTGGATGCTTCCCTATAATATAAAGTGTGCTGTATAGATTCCTGTTTCTGACACTACCTTCTCTGTTTTGAACAGTATGTAAATGCCTCCCACTTATTTCCTGATCCCAGTGCTGTTTCCACTCTTTATAGATATTTTCCCACACAATGCCCTCTTCCCTCTGATTTTCATATAGGATGTCTGTGTTTCCTTTCCCAAGTGCTTGTTTGGCAAGTTTGTGTCCACTCTTCAATTTCCTTTATTGCCGATGTGAGCAGGACTTTATTGACTGCATGGCAGAAGCCCAAATGAATGCCTTGTTTTATTACTCACCAGTGTGTTGCAATTGATTGAACAATAAGTCCTGATTATTAATGCACCTGACATACTACCCACTAAAAGAGACTGATCCTGTCCTTACTATGTAAATATACATATTGCACATTTATATATTGCAGATTAATTTACAAAGAGATTGTTTACTTTATATAGTATTTTACTTTATTTATTTATCAGTTTTACCCTTACACTGTTACTTTTTTCCCAAATGCTTTTCCAACTTTTATAATTTGAATTTCTTCCAAAGGGGGATCAATAAAGACACCGTGGAAGCCCATTTCTGCCAACCTCGATGAAAAAATAAATTATGTAAGTCAGTATAATGAGAAACTTTCTCATTATACTGACTTAATATCTCTAATAATGACTTAGTAACTCAAAATAAAATTATTATTATTAAAAGTATCTTAAATTAGTTTTGGAACACATCTTATCTCATCCTAAACTAGGACTTTGTTTAGTCTATATTATCTAAATAATATACATAGCCTGTATAATAAACTGGCTCATTCCTAATTCCCTGCTGCATAAAAGAGGATGAGACTATGAGAGTATTAAAGCACACCACCGCCACCTGCTGGAGAGAGTATCCATTTCCACACAGGCACTCACAGCAGACAGCTCTGCACATCCTGCCCGGGGTCCTTCTCAGCTACACCCTTCCAAGATGGCAGCCAACAGTGGCAGCACGGGTAGCAAATCCAGCAGCAGCTCCGGAGGAAAACAGTCCGGTCCCTCGGCCGAGCAGGTACCATCACCTCCAGCCATGTGTGGTTTAATCTCTCCGGTGTTTCTGGTCGTTGTTTAGCCGTGTGTGGAGACGCTAAAGCCGGCAGTCTGAGCCCCAGCTAGCCGATGCTAACGATGCTAACGTTAGCTTCCCTATCGCCATCATCTGGCTCACATTGTGCTTTTATCACCAGAAATGAGCACAGCACAAACACTCAGAGGGGGGGTTTAATGCTATTTTAATGTTTAAATGTGTAGTCACAGGTTTATGCTCATGGAAACCTGATTAATAAGAGTTATAGTGCATTTAATTTAGTATACGTCCCTTTTGGGAAGGTGTAAGAGAGGCTATTTTTATCACTGAAGACCACCCAGAGCCCCTCCAAGACAGTGAAGCTCACTTTAAGATCTAAGTACTTCATGTCCATTTGGATATATTTATTTATATTTCATGAGCTGCTTGTATGATTTTGTATTTAAAATCATAAATCTGCCAAGCTTTTAGACAGCCTCCAGTTAAAAACCTCAGAACTGTAATTAAAAATGAGAAATTAGTGTTTATTTCCAGCGTTATTTTGTGCATTAAGATGAATAAATGAATAGAAATCTGTTCAGTTAGCAGAAAATCATTCAGCAGCACAGTATGGCAGCCTATAATTAAATATTTAATATGTAATAACTTGTCAAATATCCATTTTAATTATTAGAAATCACTTCGATTTACTGAAACTGTACTTGAATAATTGATCAGTAGTTTAAAAATAACAAATCACAATCAAAAGCTATATAAGTTAATTAGAGTGGCCAACAGCTATAGGCACACTACTTTTTTTTAGAGCTAAATGACATTTTGATCAGTTTAATTCTCAAGCACAAATTCCAATTTCTCACTTGCAAAGACTTGCTCCTTTACTTTATCTTCAGGGCTGGGTATCTGTACTCGATACCATTTAAGGTACGGACCGAAATAAATGGATACCAAGTAGTATTGAAACGTCTCCCATCAAACAATACCTGCAATCGATCTTTTTTGCACCCAGAGCTAGGCAATATGACTATTTCTGTGGACTTGCTCACAGCCAATCAACGCAAGAGTTCTTCGATTTAATGCGACAACATTATTAAATTGACTTGCAGTTCAATGCTCCAATTCACATGATGGGATATGTCATAATTCTGCATGTGGAGCCCTATCAAAAAAAAAAAAGATCATAACACTGCATGATTAAATCAATAGTTACATATCAACATCTGTATTGTTCCAGTCTTACAGTATTGATTCATAGTCAGAATATGTGTGTTGTGTGACATAAATGTGTATGTGTGTTTTTGTGTGACAGGTCGTGGCAACATTTCAGAGGATGCGCCAGGAGCAGCGCAGTATGGCCTCTAAATCTGCAGAGTTAGAGATGGAGATCAACGAGCACAGGTCAGTAACGTCTCTTCATTTCATAATAGATCGACAGTCTAAACCAGAGGTGTCAAACTCATTTTCATTCAAGGGCCACATACAGACCAATTTGATCTCACGTGGGCCAGATCATAAAAAAGATGGAGAGAAAGAAGGAAGAAAGGAAGGAAATAAGAAGAGAAGGAAGGAAAGACAGGCAAAAGGAAGGAGGGAAGAAAGGTAGGAAAGACAGACAGTGAAGGACGGACAGACAGATGGAAGGAAGGAAGTAAGGGAGGACAGGAGGAAGGAAGAAATGAAGGAAGGACAGAAGGAAGGAAGGAAGGAAGGAAGGAAGGAAAGAATGAAGGTAGGAAGGACAGATGGAAGGAAGGAACGAAGAAAGGAAAAAAGGAAGGTAGGGAAGAAAAAAAGGAAGGAAAGAAAGGAGGGAGGGAAGAAAGAAGGGAGGAAGGACAGATGGAAAGAATGAAGAGAGGAAAAAGGAAGGTAGGGAAGAAAAAAGGAAGAAAGGAAGGAAGGAAGGAAGGAATGAAGAAAAGGAAAAAAAAGGAAGGGGGGAAGGACAGATGGGAAGGAAACACCCCTGGTCTAAACCTTTATTATAGTCTGTACTGACAGTATGTACATATCCCACTTCTTATTCACCATGTGTCCTACCTTCTGAGAACTTTAAAATCCAGAGGTCTTAAGTTAGAGTTGGTGTTTGAACTACAGACAAGTGACCGGCTTAGTAGATATTTTACACATTACACGCTCATTCATGCGTCCATCTTCAGGAGCGTTGGACTGTTGTACACTCTCTTGTCTTATCTTGTCTTCCCCCAAAAAAGACAGTTTGACAACTTCAGCATATTATAGCACCCTGCGGCCAGAGCTTTAACAAGAACCAGGGGAACTGAGCACATGCTGTTTCCACTTTTTTAAGTTAATTATAGAATTGATTTTAAAGTGCTGCAGCTGTGTAACAACCACAGGCTATAACTCACATAATATCATTTTATATTCTATACATTTTCTTGGCTGTTTTGTTTTTATGTCATTTTAATGCATTTCTCTGCCTAATGTAATTCACTTTGAAATCTATGTTTAAAAAGTGATATACAAATGAAATGTGCCTATCCTTAGAGGTCTGTGTGGAATAATTCTGACTTTTTTTCCATCCAGCTTAGTAATTGACACCCTGAAGGATGTGGATCCTTCGAGGAAATGCTTTCGTCTAGTTGGAGGAGTGTTGGTGGAGAGGACGGTAAAAGAAGTTCTACCGGCATTGGAAACCAACAAAGAACAGGTAACGGATGAAAAAAGGAAAAAAAATGAATGTATGTATTATAATATTAAGGATTTAACTGTTAAAACCTTATAATGTCAGTAATATGTGCTTTCTTTCAATATCTATTAATTTAAAACTTTCATTTTCCTTTTTAAGAACTATAAATCTCACACTCCTCTTTTTTTTTTGTCCTCCACAGATCACAAAAATTATCGAGTCCATCAACACACAGATGCAGACGAAAGGGCGGGAACTCACAGAGTACAGGGAACGCTACAACATCCGGTTGGTGGGCGAAGGCGAAGGAGAGGCACAAGGCCAGTCGGCTGCGTCCTCCAGGGACAGCGAAGGAGGCGGGTCCAAAAGCGGAGCGGGCGTTTTAGTGTCGTAGTCTGTAATGATAGAGAGCGACAGCGGGGCTCTAAGATGTCTGCATTGAAATCACAGTTGGTGTCACAAAATCTAGGTTTAAAAAAAAAAAAAAAAAGGATCACTCTTATCACTCTTCACAGGATGACAATAAGATTGGAGGGTGTTAGTCATTCGTCTGCCTTACAGTAAAGCTGATTTTTGTGTTTAGTTTTTTTAAATGTTAATTGTTGAACTATTTTGACGTATATTCAGGAGTTGTGTTCAAGCCTCTGGATGATTTGTTTGTCTCAACCTGTTTACACATGATCACACCTAGCTAAAATATTTGTAGTAAATATGTTTGTTATTCCCATATGAGGCCGCGTTGCCTAGGCGATGGGATCAACGTGCAAAAGGAAAAAAATATTTCAAACGCTTAAAACCTGCACACAGTGAATAAATAAATCAAAGTGCATTATTATTATTAAGTCAACATGCCTTTGCAAATTTTTATTTTTTTTTAAACTTCAGATTTTGGACGACTTGAGGAACGACTGACAGCTTTAGGAAAAATAAATGCTGATTTCTTAGGGGCCCAAAAAATAGGTTTAAGCCGTATAAAAAAAGTCACCCTTGCCAAGACAGAACAGGTCCTGGAAGGCATTTAGACAACGTGTGGCATGAACAAGAGATTATACTGTAAACCCGTCACTATTGATCAAAATGAATCTTCTCAGCTTTTTACGCACGACTCACGTATCGGCCATGCGCTGAAAAGCTGCTGGTCTGTATTCATAATGGATGATGTAAGGTCTTCTGTGTCCAGTGTTTACTGAAGTACAAGCTGTGAACTGACATGTGAGCATCATCATCATCGCCACACTTTGACGATAAAAGCCTGTCACTGAAAAACACAAAATGAATCCTGTTAAATTAAGTTTGGAATTAATTTGTTAACAGTCTAAACTGAGGAAATGCCTCCTAGGACCTGAGGTGCGCTGTCCACACTGTTCATGTAGTTGTAAGGACAAAAATGTTTGTTTTTGTTAATGGTCATGAATTAAAGAATGTCACAATTGTGTGTTGTTGTTGTGTGATGTCTCTGATCTTTATTATAGTACAAAATGCTTAACATACACCAGATGTTTTCAACCCACCATACCTGTAACCTTTTGGAGAAGTTAAACCCATAATGTGTTTGGTAGAAGTCTTGTAACAATGGTACATGTTGACTATAAGAAATAATGCAGTACAATCAAATTTGGGATTGATCAATCTCCATTTTTCTTTGTCACAGATTTTTCCATGTGCATGAATTGATGAAAAATTAGGATCTAATGGATATTTTCCTACAATCACAGCCTTTAACAATAGGCATAATTCACATTCACAGGTGGAGGATGAACACGGGGAATGAAAGCATTCCTCTTGAAGATTAATGTAATTCAACCAACGTAACATGGATGTTTTAAGTCTAATTAAAGTTAACAGCATAAAATCTCTCAAGCGGGAGCAGTAAGTATCCCCTGAGCACCACTCAGACGCTTAATTAGCTGTCTTTAATTGGTAGGCCTCAAGATTATACCAACGATGAATAGAAAAATATAAAAAAAACTGTTCAATGACATGTCATAAGATAAGATAAAATGTATCTTTATTGATCCCTCTTGTGAAAAATTGAAATTGACACAAGCAGGACAGTGGGGAAAAAAGTAGCAGAGTAAGGGTGATAGTGATAAAATAAAATACTATATATAGTAATCAATCTCTTTGTAAATAAATCTGCAATATAAAAATGTGAGTTCCTGAGTTCATATACGTGTGCAATGTTCCTGGGATTAACATAGTATGGACAGCATCAGTCTTTATGGTGGGAGTGGGATGCACATGGCTGGATGAGTCTGTGGCTGAACATGCTCCTGAGCTGCCTCAGCTCGGCACTGAAATGATGACAAGGACTGTCTTGTCTGTTTCTATCTATCAATCTGTCTATTTGTCTGTCTGTCTATATATCTATCTATCTGTCTGTCTCTCTGTCTGTCTATCTATCTATCTATAAAGGGGCATATGTAGAAAAGGTGCATGTGAATACGGTATTTATTAAAAAGAACTAGCCAAATAAGATCCTGTTATAGATTATCCAAATTATTATCTAAATACAGTTAAACTATTGGAGAAACAAATCATCTACCAACCAAAGAAAATGAAAAGTGATTTCCCGACGAGGATGGGATTCGAACCCACGCGTGCAGAGCACAATGGATTAGCAGTCCATCGCCTTAACCACTCGGCCACCTCGTCCTATGGACTCCTTATACACATCACTTTTTTTTTTATAGGAGTAACTTTATTATAATAACTGTCTATCTGTAAACACATCGCCTTCACACTTACGCGTATAGAAAACGTCTTTCTTCTCTAACCCCTGAACGGTTGTTGACGCTAGTTCAGCTAGCTGCTACTAACGCGCTAACGCCGCAGCACCACATTCAGCGGCGCGTCTACTCCCGACATTACGGTTATTACGCATCGACATGCGCCGCTGTCGCAGCAGCAGCAGTAAAGCAGCAACAACTGAGCTGTATTTGGATGGAGAGATCTAATACTGGAGCACTTTCGCCTGTGTGTCCGTGCTGTCGACGGTCATATGAAAATCTGGGGACGGCGCTGCCACTAAAAAAGGAAAATATGGTATTCATTGTATTTCCAGCCGTATAGGGCTGCAGTGCTAGCACCATTTAGGTAGCAATGTAGGTAATGTTAGCTGGGACGCTTGGACAGAAATAGCCCTCAAAAGCAAACAGCAGCCTGCTCCAGTGTTTGGACTTCCTTTGTGTACAGTAATCGTCCGGTTTGCTGTTGCTCTGGTATGCATCTCTCCAAGAAATGTTCCGCCTTCAAAGTGGTGCTGAGTGCTCTGCTGATAGTGGCGCTGCTGCAGCTCATATACTTGTCCTTCCTATCCAAGTTTCACGGTAAGCAGCAGCGGTACCGATACTCAGAGCTGTTTGGAGGCTCTGGAGGCAAGAAAAATGGGCACCAAGAGAAAAACTCGCGCAAGGAGCGTCTGAGGTACTCGCTATCTACTGGGGGCATCTTTGATAACAGTGGGCAGTACCGGGTGTACAAGAACTTGATCAAAAGTGATTTCACCACTAATCAGAAACCTGGATCCGACCCCAGCGCCAATGTCCTGGCTTTAGCATCACACACAACCATCAACAACCTCCATCATATTGAATCTCTTCTGGAAAGGTGGCAGAACCCTCTCTCTGTGGCCATATTTGCACATGGGCAAGATGTCAAGTTTGCCACCGCTTTGGTTTATGCACTCAGCTTCTTCTGTCCTCGGATCCAAGCCCTTGTGGACTTCCACTTGGTGTGCCTCTCGGGAGAGATGGCCAGTTTCCCTGAGCAGGACCGGGAGCACTTTGCAGGCCTTGAGGACTGTGCCTCTGTGTTTTCCAGACTGGAGACCCACAGGGATAAATACAAGAACTATGCCATCAGTGGAAACATCTCCTACCCCAACAACCTTCTGCGTAACGTCGCCCGAAGTGGCACAGAGTCCTCCTACATCCTGGTCATCGACATCGACATGATGCCCAGCGCTGACCTGCACGAGCAGTTTCTGGCCATGATCATGAAGCGTGAGCAGGCCAGTGACGAGGTATTTGTCCTGCCAGCTTTCGAGATCCGCCATGCCAGGAAGATGCCGGCCTCTAAGTCGGAGTTGGTGCAGCTCTACCAGGTGGGTGAGGTGCGGCCGTTTTATGAAGAGCTTTGTCCTCGCTGTCAGGCACCCACAAACTACTCACAGTGGGTTAACAGCCACGTCAGAGGGACGGGGACCCTGGAGGTCGCCTACACGCTCACCTGGGTGGACCCCTGGGAGCCTTTCTACATCGGGCCCCACACTGTGCCCCTCTACGATGAGAACTTCAAGCAATATGGCTTCAATCGTATTAGCCAGGTGGGTTTAATTTGAATATTTAAGTATTAAAGCTCACTCTTGACATTGGAAACCATAAAAAGAGGTCCTCTAGTGATAAAGTAGATGAAGACTGTGAGATATAAGCTGAAAGCTGTGGAAAAAGCTAGCAAGTGGACCTTGAATTTAGTTCAAAAACAAGATAAAAGTTCACTTGTCTTTCATTTCTGGATATAGCCGACCCTTTAAAACAAAAACAAATTTGAGAAGCTGCAGCCACTGAATTTTTGGCAATTTTGCTTAAAACATGATTTTTAATTGACTAACTGTCACAGCTCTCCTTTCTGTCTTTTTCGTGTCCTGATTATTTTGTAAACTTCTGCTCAAAGAATCTTCCCTCCTTCCTGTGCCAACATTTCTATATCTTATATGTCCTCTCCTCTCCTCTCCTGGCCTCCTCCTGACACTTTTTTACCCACATTTCATCTCTTCTTGATTCTCCTGTCACTCATCACTTCCAATGTTTGTCTTCTCATCCTTTCTGTCTTCCACCCCCTGCAGGCCTGTGAGCTCCATGTGGCAGGATACAGGTTCTCGGTGCTCAGCTCAGCCTTTGTGGTGCACCGGGGCTTCAAGATCCAGGGGGAGTTCCATGCCAAGAAGGACGAGGAGAACAAACACAACCGAGTTCTGTTTCGCAGCTTCAAAGAGGGCCTGAAAACCAAATACCCATCCTCTAACAGACGATGCTGAGAAAAGATGAGGACTCCGAGTCCTGCCGGTTTCAGTCTCAAATTAAATCGGTCTTCTGCTGACATGGACGTACATTTTACTGTCAGCATAAGAACCCAATTTTTTCCCTTTGATTTTTAGTGGTGATGGCACAGTGGGAGTTTAAGCTAATTCAACCCCCCCCAATCCTCTCTGAACATGAGCAGCATTGAAATGTTCACTGGGGATTTCTGACAATGTCCTACTAGTCAGGATCTAAACGAAGAAACGAGCAGTCGAGACTTAAGCTAAACAGTGTTGAAAGCAGTAGCCAAGACCACATTACATAACAGATTATTTGCTTAAATTTAGACACAGTTTCAAAGCATATGAGGTATATAACCCATACTTCAAAAAGTGTGATTTTAAGACATTTTGGGGCTTGTATAGACACAAGAATAGACACAAAAAGTGTAACTGCAAGATAAGACCCTACATATCCAGTCAGAGACATATCCTAAAGAACAAAAGTACTAATTGTACTGTATTTAACATGATATTTAAGGTTATGGATTTAATGCCAGCTGATCAAAGGTTGCTGAGTCTTTTTAAAAAGACAAGCCTGGTGCCAAACCTCAAATCGCTGTCCGCAATAGTCTGATTTTTCTTTTTAGAGATAAAATTGTGTGCCAGTCAGTAATGTGCTATGGCCACCAGATGGCAGCAGGCACTTGAGTGTTGAGTGCACAGTTGCAGCATCTATATATTGCAGGCTGAAGTGAGTATTAGAAACACTACAGCAGAACACAGGGATTACACAACATCAGTGTTGTTTGCTCAGAGGGATGCAATTTTACTCTGCGCCACAGCTGTCAGCACATTTCTGGAGTCCTCACAAACCTGTGAGCGCTCGTCCTTGCCGCAGACTGTCTGAAGAGATGACTCAGGCGTAATGAGTACAACAAAGCACAGGGTAACTTCATATAAAGACATTGTACAACACTACCTTTTCGCCAACACTGTGCAGAACTACTGTATTATAACACTGACAGGATTTGACACTGATAGTCGACTAGATTATCTAAAGTTTGGATTGTTTTTTTTTCCACCTCTCTTGACATATATGATGGAGCCAGTGGGCTACAGGTGAATATGTAGCATGGTTAGTGAGTAGACATTAAAATACTGCAAAACATAATCAAAACATAAACCACAAACAAAAGCATCCTGTGTTGCCCAAAGGATTGCTATGGTAATACGTATCAAACACTACAAGTAGATAGCAGATTATTTATCATACATTAAGTCTTTAACTCTCCGGTACATACAGTATTAGACTACCACTCTTCTCATGTCTGCTTAGTGAAACATACATATACAAAATATGTTGTTTGGTTACTTTAAGTGTTAAACTGTCATGTAATTGTTGATTTTGTAAAGTTTAAAATCATTTGACTTCTTTCCTTCATCACTTGTAATGTTTATGATATATTTATTGTGATATGTTTTCCCTTTAACTGGAATTGGTTGATTTTTTTTTTTTACTACCCCGAGCAGGAAAACTGTAGCACGAAACTGTGTTCGGTGGCACATTTCAGAGTTTTAGTTTTAGAACCACTATGAAATCAATTTATTTGGTATTTTGAAGTGTGAGATACATTTCAACAGATTATCTTGTGTGATGATGTGGTGTGGTACTTTATTTTCTTTATTTCTCATATCTTTACCTGAAAATTGATAATTTTTTCTTTTGTATTTATTTTTTCTTTTGTGTTCATAAAATATAATGCCTGATTTGTATTGTTGGAGTTTCTATTAAACCAACTGGATGACTTTTATTGGATCTATAACATAAGTATGCATCAGTTTTGATGTATTATATATGATACAGTCACTGTAACAACTACTAAACACAACATCCTCAGTCACCACTTGTAAGCGCACCAACCGAATTAATAAACATTTCCAGAGGAATTTGTAACAACTGAAAAATGGGTTCCAAAGCATTGGTGAAAGTGCTACAGACTTGTTCAGTATCCCAACCTGTACAACTGAATTTGGTTACCATCAAATATCACATTTAAGCTGTCAATAGGTAGTATGGTGGTGTTTCAATAATGGCCACAGGGTGGGGCCATTGGCTCCATGCTTAAATGTGTTGTGAATAGAGAACATGTGCACCAGAAATGTAGAAATATATATCATGTTATAATATTACAGTAGCGTCTCCTGTGGGTAGAACTGAATCAAATCTTACACACTAGTACAGTGTAGCTATACGTACAACATTCCCAAATTTGGATGCAATCTAATGTATCAATGAAGAGTTTCGGACTAGTGAGTCCATCACGCCACACCATCAACATTTTAGTATCCATGAATTATGAATACTTAATTGCTATTAGTTTTGAGACATCAACTTCAAACATTAGTGATCGCTAACGATAGCTTAAATGTCCTTAAGGAGCTAAACATTTTGATATCGAATGGTTTCACTGAAATACAGAAGTAGTTAGCCATCGCAAAACTTGCGGAAGAACAATGAATAAAGATTTGAAAAACAAAACTAATGTCAACACCATTTCTCAATTTCTCATTTCAAAAAGAGGCAAGGAAGCAAAGTTCAGGACAGGAAACAAACAATGGTATCTCTCAGAAACTTGTTCCAAACTTCACTAATTTTATCTGATTTCAGGTAGTAATTCGTAGATTGTAGTGTGTCATTCAACAGTGAGGGAAACAAGATATCAGCGGTGGTATCGTACACTCACCACTTAACACAGTTGACATTAACCTGTGGTGTAACATGGCTTAAGGTGGGGTTTAAAGGCATCTCTGCACCAATAGCATGTGATGGGTGATTACAGGGTGAACCAGGCTGACATCCAATTAAAAGCTCCTATTTAGTAATTAAAACCTCTAGGCTATTAAAAAAGAGGTAGAGGAGTTGTTAATGAGGCTCCTGTTTGATATAGACTGAATTACTTCTGTAATTGCAATAAAGCATCTAAACCAGCTGAGCATATGACTAATATCGCAGAAGACTGGTGCATGTTATTATATGCTATTAAATATCTCTACGTGACAAAGGCCAATTTGTGAAAGTTGACAAGAAAACTAAAGAATCAATTCAATATCTGTTTGTGTAGCTTTAACGTTACGTCGAAGTGTTGATAGATGAGCCGGCCATCTGTTGGTAAAGTAGAGCACTTGTGACATTCGGCACTTGACAACTGTCCGTGGCCACTGTGTGGCTAAGCCTGCATTACCGGGCTTGATAAAGAGTCAGGCACGCGAGCACTAGTAGCACGCAACGTTGTGCTTTACCTTAAGATCAGCTTTCAGTGGGCGCACCTAATCAAATTGAGTGTCACAAGTTGATGTCTGGCACTTTTGCTTTCTAGTTTGTATATGATACCTTTCTCTTCAAAAGATGTGCTCTTGCTCCGACTTGTAAGCAAGGCCTTTACAATATTTTATTGATTTTTGAGGAGTCTTCAGGCCTAAAAAAGCTTTGTATTGCCGCTATGGGTGTTAATAATGTGGCAGAAGGTGCAGAAATGTTACAGGGGGAGGTGGCTTGTATGGATCAGGAGAGTCAGGTTTGGTGAGGTAAAGTGGGGTTTATCTCGACAGCTTTGGGGAGTGAAGGCTTATCTGGGTCAGAGAGCTTTACGACATAAGCAATTAGGACTGCCTTCTCTTGTGTACGCTAGCAGGAGGGAGGCCTCCCGCCATCTAGATTAGCTGCCCTGCTAAGGCCAGAAGAGCTCCTCGGCTTCTGGACAGTGGAGGGAACCAGCTGGAGGGCGAGATAAGCAGGATGTGGGGGGGGGGGTTTCCTCGTGGGGAGGGGGAGGAAAGGTGAGGGCAACAAGAGCGAGGGTTCAACATACAGGGGCTGTAGTATATAGAGGCCTTTCTGTATGGGTCAGTGAATGGGCGGGAAATGAAAGAATCGATGACCCATACTGATGAATGTACTAAGTATTGTCCTGTCGACAAGATCACTGATTACTGCAACTGAAAATCATCCTCTTGTCTCTCAGGCATCTCTTCCTGGACCAGCACACAATCTGGATCTGCTCGTCTTTCCCTGGCTGTCGTTGCCATTTCTTGAAGTGCTGGATCTGGTACCCGATCCTGCAGGAGTTCAGCCACACTCTCTCTCTCTCTCTCTCTCTCTCTCTCCCTCTCTCTGAATGATGTCTTGATCCTTATCTTCTCTCCTCTGTTAATGTCTTTTCTTGTTGCTTGTCTTCTTGAGTGAAAGGTTTGGTGATGGAGATTGCGTGGCTCAGGTCCTATTCTGTTCTTGTGGCACTTGGAAGCTGCTTTGCGTCCTCTTCATCACATTCTTCGTATATATATATATTCTTCTTTTACATCTATCATCTGTCTGTCCTGGAAGAGGGATCCCTCCTATGTTGCTCAACCTGAGGTTTCTTCCATTTTCCCCTCATTAAATGGGCTTTTTTAAAAGTTTTTCCTTATTTGAATCAAAGGTCTAAGGATAGACAACGTATTGCTGTACAGGCTACACAAATAACATTGACTAGTCATGGAAGTAATTTGCAAAATTGAAACGTTGGGTTGTTGGTCTGCTGAAGCATGGTTAACAACAGTTTAAAAAGAAAAGGACAACAGAGGATGTTTATGCTGCTCAGCTTAACATCAGTGATTTATTCTAATGAGCCACTTGACTGGAAGGATTTACAAGTGATTAGGCTTAATGGTTTAGATAAATAGTTGAAGAGATCCTTAGATTTATTAAATAAATAATTTGTTAACTGAGATATCTCGGAGGGAGGAGGGGGGGATTTAACATATCAGAATACTGATTTAGGACATTACAATTATATAATTGTGGAACTGCCCTTAAATTGTTTTCATCATACTTATTAGAAAAGTCACTGTGGACAATTTCATCACCTCAACAGCCGCCATGTCATGTGGTGTCCAGCAGGGCTCAGTTCTTGGTCCCACATTGTTCAATTTGTATCTATTGCTTCTTAGCCACGTAATCCGCCAATTTACACCTGTGTCTTATCATTGCTACACCAATTACACCCAACTATACATTTCATTCAACCCTAATAATCAAAATAATCTGGAGTCTCTGCACTGCTGCCTTGCTGCCATTAAGGGTGGATGGCCTCCAATTTAACATGGACAAAACTGAAGTCCTGGTCATTGCTCCGGACCAACTTCCCAACAACATCACTATCCATCTTGCCCCACTAACATCCAACATAACACACTGCCAAAATCTGGGAGCAAAATTAAACCAATGCACCCAAAAAACAGAATTGAGCAGCTCATTCACACCCTCATTTTCTCCCATCTGGTGAACTGCAACTCTCTATTCACATGTCTTAATGATGCTTCAGTGTACCGTCTACAGTTAATACAAAATGCAGCATCAAGGATCCTCACTAACAATCGTCGCAGAGAACACATAAAGTTTCAATTGTTTTCTAACAAATGTGTCACTCAATGATAAAGGTGTGTTTGAGAGGACACAGGAAAAGTTTAGTCAATACATCTTCAAATCTACAAATCAATGTATCTTGATATCTGCTTGTAAAAAAGTGCTTACGAGACGCTGGCTGCTTCCTGAGCCCCCTACAATACAAGAATGGATGAATATAGTGAACAATATTTATGTCATGGAAGGGATTACTTTGTCTCTCTGTCTCAAGAAAACTGCATTAAGTTATGGAATAAGTGGGTAAGATATGTAAAACCCCTACGGCCAGATTTTGTGGAGGTATCAAGTAATTTCTCCTGGACTTACCTCACTCTTTTTATTACTTTTATGTGCACAACTAGTCTTTCCCAAACTGTACAAAGTTCATAAATCTTGAAAATGTATGGCTAGCAGAAGAGATGACACTACTGGTTTGATGAATGTATGTATTACAATCTGCAGTTTGGCCAACTGTTCAACAACCAACCTCAGTTTACAATGATATGAAACAGACATGAGCAGCAAAATTGTCAATTATCCAGTGTTCATTGACTAACTCTAACTTCTACACAACTTGCTCTCAATGTTCTGCAGTGCCCTTTTCTCCTAACTCACTCTCCTCTTCTCTCTGGTGAGTGACGGTGTATTTTAATTACATGCAGGTTTGTCAGCCAGAACCACAGATACAGTCTCTCTTGATGAGACAATCAAAACAACAGATTG
Source organism: Scomber colias (assembly GCA_021039105.1). Lineage (NCBI taxonomy): Eukaryota > Metazoa > Chordata > Actinopteri > Scombriformes > Scombridae > Scomber > Scomber colias. Next base: position 1,409,942 of record JAJDFG010000069.1, read on the forward strand.
TAACCACACACTGAGCACGTCCCTCTCTGGGTTGCAGGCATCCGTTTCACTTAAACGACTGAAGGCTTAGCTGCCATCAATGCCAGCTTTGGGAGAAGTTTACCTGTCTGCTTACAGAAAAAAGCCTCTCAAGTAAAGGGCACGCATATCACCCTGCCTCTAAACCTGGTGTTCTTGGACGCCCCGACTGCCCACGTTTTAAATGTATCCCGCTAAAGCAAGACTATCCGAGCTGGAGGACAGAAGTAATGAGACGTGACACTGCCTGGGGGAAAGAAAAGGAGGCCTAACAGATATAGGTAATCCTTCTCACCAAGTTAACGCCTCTTAGCCTCCCACCCCTGCTGTCACATGAACCCAGCGGGAATATGCGTAATATGACGTAGATAAAGGTACACACAGACACACACACACACACATACACACACACAATGGCTGCTGTGGCCAGTTAATTCTGCCTCGATCGATACACTAATATAAGGCTCACTGCTCTTTTGTCGTAATTATTCAGTAACAGATGACGGCTGCTATGATACCATTACCCCAATGAGGTCACAACATGAATTGGATGTACGCCAAAAATGTCACCAAGAAAATACATTTGGAAAGAGGCTGTTCTGTTGATGCCAATGCCGATAAATGTAGAAGAACACTTACTGTACTGTAAATAATATACTTAATATAGCACTTGCAGTAAAACAGATTAAGTGGGATTTATATGACAGATTAAACTTTAGTCGAGCTGTCACACGGCGTACTCTCAGCTCTTGTATCAAAGGATCACACAACATGACTTCAATCAAAATCAATATAAGCCAGTCCTGAGGGCAACAGTGTTTGTTTTCACTACTTTTTGGAGAATTTTCTTGTCATCATGACGTCGCAGTTTGTAAAAATGTGTTTGCAGGTGCACTGAAAAACTCCACAGCTTGCTGCCATCTTTAAGGTCTTTGAGTGAATTGAGGAATAATGGAGAAATATGAATAACAATAGCATGACAGTTAAAATAACTCAGGCTCATTTAAATAATTACAGATTATTAAAACTAAACCCGTGTCCCAAGTCCATACGTACATGCCAATACAGGTTTATGAGTGTAAAAGTTTGGAAAGCGTCAAAATTAAGTATACTTAAAAAAAAACAAAAAAAAACAGCATGCATAATTATGTTTTTGAGCGTGTTGCTGATGGACACTACTGTCCCAACATGCAAAGCACCAAAAAGATGGAGGAGCAGGAGCTACTTATAACTGCATGAAATTAAATCTCTAAGGGGTCAGAGCTTGGTTTCATATATTCTTGTATAGTAGCAGCAAAATACTATGATACACTGTGAAAAAGTATCTACTTCATTAACATTAGACAAATCTAAATTCTTAACTGCTTTGATTGTTCAGATTAGCTGTAATAAAAGTATTTACTAGCATGTTGTTTTGTGACTGTAAAGATTACACACAAACTTTGGCATAAAGTGCACAAGAATTAATCCAAATGTTAGTTTTTGAGTAGTGTTAAAACATCTCAACAAAGGTCTGGCACTGACAATACGGAGGACAGCTGGGGCTCATTAAACGTGTCAGCATCAGCATCGACTCTGCAAATTACTAAGTGTGTAAAATAAATCAAAAGTTGTGTTTGATGCTAATTATAACTGAACTTTAACTTTCTTTGTTTTTGGTAGTATTTTCCCAGTGTGTACATGTTTTGGTCTATATGTGACATGATCTCCATTCGTTAGTGCAGTCAGGGATCAGGGGTGACATATGTAGACAGATGTAGAGCTCCATTGTCCACCCGCCATGAAGACAACACACATTGTGACTACAATTAGCCCCAACTATGACCCCAACACACCAAAAACAGAAAGGTCACAAACGGGCACATTTTTCATCAATGACCTAGCGGCTGTCAAACATCCTGTCCCTCATCATATTAAAGAGTTATATGCAGTACGCTGTAACGGTGGATCCATTAATCTATAATCAGTTGGCACATAATATTAGTTCAGTTGACCCAATGAACCAAATAATTATGCAACTTCTCATGGCTGCAGTTATTTGACTGTAACTGCAGCTCCTAGTTCACATAATGTTGTTGAATTGGAGCGGATACTTTTGTTTTATTTATTGACATTGCACAAGTTTTGACTGCTTTGAATTTAACATGTAAAATTATAGCTTATGTTTGGTGCGCTTTGGTAAGTAAACTGACTAAAATGTGAACCACCTTTTTTTCCCGGCTGTACCAGGAAAACTGGGACCTACAAAAAACATGAAACACCAAACACTCTTCCATGTATGTGGATGTCCATATAGGACTGTCTACATTTATCTTTGTAATAATAGAAATGTTTTAAAAGTTCAATTGGCCCAAATTTACATTTCCCTCAGTGTGGCACGACTGCAGGTATATTTTGCTATTGGTGAGTTTACTGCACTCAGGAAACTGTCATTTTGGACACAGTTTGCCTCAAATCCCTCCACGCAATTCTTTTGCGAGACTCTAATTGGAGAACACGCTCCACTCTGCATTTGGCGGGTCACTCAGACATGTACGCTGCCACGTTCTGCCACGTTCCCGCCTTCATGCTCAAAATGACAAAAAGACAAATTACCCATCCAATGCTCGTCTGACAGCTGAGTGGTCTTTTTGTCGAGGCCCTGACAGCATCAGCAGCAAAGAAGGCGAGGATGCGCTGGGCAGGGCCGGACGGTCCAGAGAAGATCAGGGGGAGGTAAGTCTCCAAAGCAGGAATTAATGAGCATTAAAGTATTAGGTAAGAATAAGTCCCACCTCAAATCCCTCAGGATTCCTAAACAACTCCACAACACCTGTTACATACGATGATGGAGGGAAACAGAGGAAGAGGAGCCTTTGGTGACAAAAACCACAGAGACTTTGAAAAGCTGTGAAACACACTTGTCTGCTGTGTCTCTGTGAATCATGTTAAATAGAGACCTAACAATTCTTTTTAATCGCATGTGTGCACAATAAATCTTCATAAATGTTACTTCATATATAAGTTGGGGTAAAAGTGCTTTTAACTAAAAATAGTAATCAAAAGTAATCAATGATTACAGGAGCCAATAAAACATACAAGTAGCTTTATAGCTATGAAAAAAGTCTAATATCTAAATCTCTGAATGTCATGCTCCTGGCAGTGCTGACAGTAACTCTAGAGCACAAGCAGTCAGAATAAATGTTATCCTTCATTAATCAGGGGTCAAAAAGAGTGCCTGATTAATTGAACATAAAGGACAAATTCAGGAAGGTGGTGACTCACTAACCTCCACGTTATTCATTTAAATCCGTAGCTTTTAATCCAGCAAACTGCAACACTCACTCAGTGTGATTTAAAAAAAATACTAAATAATTATGGCTAGAAAGTGAGACATCCACGGGTGTCTTTTAAACAGTTAGGGTGCTAAATAATAAGTCTGAAAATGGTCCCATGTTAGCTCAGCCTGTTACATCACCTACTGTGCTACCCAAACAGTCAATTCTCGATATTCAGACCTCTGTGACCACAATCAGTCAACAATTAAACAAATAATCCAGTGCGAGCAGTGATTCGCCAGGCTATTTTTTTAAAGGCTTAAATTAGAGTTTGCCAGCTCGCGGTAAGCTGATCCCTCAAACAGAGAACATGATACTGTCTGAGGGTGGTTCATTATCTGAAGGGAACAACGTCTCAATCCACTGGGTAATGATACCTGGAAAGGACATCTCATTACACAAATAATCTCCAGACAGCTTTTCACTTTGCACCTCCGAGTGTCAAGAAGCTTTTTACTGTGGCTCACTTATTAATTCACTCTGAGGGGATTTTCCCCTGAGAGGTTGTGGTAATGTCAGGAAACCAGGTAGTCTCACAGGACTACATAAGAAAAGTGGCCTACTGCCATAAGATGTTCACCTTCTAAAAATGTCCCTCTGGGTTCCTGATACTTCTTCTTTAAGACTTTCGAGAAGTACGATCTCTTACATACCAGTATGGTCAACTTACAGAGTCCTCTTTTGATTTCTTAGAACTTTTCTACAACCTACTTTTAGACCTTTTATAAAGAAATTGTGAGTTGGATGGTTTATAAAAAAAAGAAACATGAAGCTTTGAGTCAAAGCTCCACAAAACTTATAGTTAAAGAAAAGCAGCTTTTATCCTTTCACTTGTTTTAAAAAGTAAAAAACAGACCTGGCTTGGTTGAATTAAAAAACATTTAAGAGACTTTTTAAAAACATCCTCTGCAAATATTTAAAACGATATCCAACACTGACACATTTCTGATATAACTACTTTACATTTGTGTCAATTTCAGTCCAATTTCAGCCTGCTTGAGTCGACACCTTCCCATTTAGTTTGTGTTATAAAGTAATTATGGTGCAAGAGCTGAAACAATTAGACTGTTCATCAAATACTCAATAAACAGAAAATGAATGAGCAAAAGATTGATTAAACATTTAATTTATAAAGCCAAAAAATACAATTAAGATGACATTTTCTCATTTGTGTGTCTCGTTTCTTTGTCTTGTATGATACTAAATTGAATATTTTTGGGTTCTGGGCTGGTTGGTCAAACTAAATATCAACCTGAAGGAATCCCTGTGGCTTTAACGCATTTTAAACTGGCATCTTTCACTATTTTGATGAAAATAATCTTTAATTGCAGACCTATAAAGACACAATTTCATGTTATTGTCATTTTATGTTATTGTATGTAGTTATGTTTACAGTGTGTAACT